>CM046379.1:13690906-14407906 GCA_025413485.1 Ficus microcarpa | reverse complement strand
GGTTAATGGGGTTTTAATTGTTAAAAAATTACACATCCTTTTGCGTGGAAGGTGGGCTGAGAATTTAAGAAGAACCCGGATTCTTTTGTCCTTTCCTCAAAAGTACAACCAGTTATCAAGTGACACTTCAACAATTATTCATAGTACTGACATAGTAAATATCCATTTTTCTCTTTAATTTTGTTATCGTTATTAATATATATTTTTTAATATTTATCTTCTGCTAACTCAGAGAAACCCCATCACATGTCCGTACTCTCTCTTCCATAACCAATGCACTCTCTCTCCCTCCCATCTTTTATCTTTTTGCAGTCTCATTCTCTTTCCTACACGCTCTCTCTCTCACTTCTTCGCCGAGGATAAAAATAGAGCGCAAGAAAAAACTAAATTAAATGCAATGAAGATACTTAACATAGGGTTAGTTTCACAGGGCCAATTTTTTTTTTTTTTTTGGTTGAACAAATTAGCTGTACTTGCAAAATATAATAGTTGCAAATTGCTTCTTCTTCTTTTTCTTCTTCTTCTTCTTTTTTTTTTTTTTTTTTTTTTCCCGCTAAAGAAGATTGCAAATTACTTAACTAGTGCAATTATAGGAGAAACAATGTTGCAACATTTTTTCGATCCATGCAATACTGAATGCAACCAAACAAACAGATTTTTATCCATACATGCATAACTCATTTTTAACAGTTTGGCAATTATAACTCTCTATTATTTAAAAGAAACAAAGATATTCTCACCTGCTAAGTTAGTCCAGAATAGGATAATTTAATTTATTAATTATTAGATGAGTAATTTGAAGCAAATGCAAATATAAATTTATTACAAAATCAGAAGAGACAAGATCTCGGACAGTCGACTAAGACCTCCCAGCATGAGGCGGAGGAGAATCAAAGTGTCTTGTAGACTCCAGAATCATGTTGGATACGCCCTTGCTTGGGAGGAATTCATTAAGTTGCTTGCCTAGCTAGCAGTACATGTCATGCTCTTTCCGTCCTCTCGTGACGATTATCTTGAGGTCTTTCCTGCCTTTCTTGACGATTATCTTAAGGTCTTTCCCTTCTCTCTTGACGATTCTCCTAACGATTATCTTGAGGTCCTTCCCAAAAACTCTTAAATCATCATACTTGGCTGGCTTTCCTGACCAGATCTCTTGAGGTGCTCTAAAGTTTATTGTTGATGAAGGACATCTATTGATCAAGTAACAAGCAGTTTTAACTGCTTCTGTCCAAAAAGTCTTTGGTAATCCTGAGACTGAGAACATAAACCTGATTCTCTCCAAGATTGTCTTATTGAACCTCTCAGCTAGGCCATTTTGCTAGGGAGTTCCTCCAACTGTGTGTTGCTTTGACACTTCTTTAGAGACACAATATTCCACAAACAACCCTGAGCAAAACTCCAAGCCATTGTTTGTTCCGAGTCTCTCGACCTTTCTTCCAGTCTGTTTTTCTATCAACACCACCCACTATTTAAAATCTCTAAGGCCATATATATAAGAAAATTTTTATTTAAAATATGAAACTTTTTATTTTTAAAATTAGACTCAGTGATCAAAACGGACATATACATATATACGCAGATGCTAAATGCCTCCAGAAAAATTATAGCTTCATATTACTCCGCTTACGTGGCACGGCTCGACCTTTACAAAGAAAACAACAAAATTAAGGTGGGACCTACATAAACAGATAGAGAGACAATCATGCCCACATGCATAATCAAAAGGTAAATTTAAATATATATATTGTTCTGGAATTATACTTTTCAGCTGTTATTTTATATGTATGTGAGTAGTTTCTAATATCTCAAGAGTCTAATTGGATTGTCCTATGCATCCACAAATAATGAAAAAGTATTTATTTTTTAGTAGGAAAATAAAATATACTTTTATAATATTAAAACATAAAATGACGTTAACTAAACTCATTTCAGCCAAATAATAATAACATAACGTATATTGTCTAACAAAAACATTTCCAAGATTACTTGTTGTTAGGCGCAATTGAGAGATGCACTTTATGAAAAAGGATGTTGCTGCCTTCAATGCTTATGAACGAGTTAAGTTTTAAGGAGCCGAATTTCAATTTTGATATATATATATATATAGAATCGACCAAGATATATGTATATATCTACATGAAATAATCGACCAGGATTTAGAAAAAATGCATCACAAGATTTCACAATATCCCTACGGATCCAGTCAAGATTACAATTATTATCGTTGATGCTGTCAAATGAGTGTGGACAATGATAACCGATATCTATAATATAAACATATAAGTATTGACGTTAATTCTATGTCACTTCCTCTGTTAAATAACAAAACTATTTTGTTCTAAAAATTATATATTCCACATGTCTATATTTTAATGCCACTTGTGTTTTTTTTATTTTTTTATTTTTTTTTTATTTTTTAAGGACCACTTGTGTTTTTATATTTTAACTTTATTTTGGATACTGTAGTCGTTTTATGTTTCACAAGAAGACATATATTTTTTTAATTTACTCTTTAATCATATTTCTCATAAAAAAAAAAAAGCTCACTTAATTATTTCTTCTTACAATCATTTTTTTAAAAATGTTTCCGCAATAAGTACTCTTTTTTAACCAAGTCTCTATTAAATAATAATTAATATCAAATAATAAGTACTCTTTTTTTTTTTTTTTAATATCGTCGTTGTTGATCGCCATCGCCGTCATCTCACCGTCGCTATATACTCACATGTAAATCCTTTGTTTATGTGCGTAAATCTTCAATTTACCTCTGAATCCTTTGTTTACGTGTGTAAATCTTTGATATAACTATAAATCCTTTATTCAAATAGTATACTGATATGTTTAAATCATTGGTTTTATTTGATAAACTTTTTATTTACACGTAAATCTTTAATTTACCATGCAAACGCTTGATTTGTGTAATTGCTGATTTGTGTAATTTCTTAATTTACTCCTATAAATCCCTTGTTTATGTGTAAAACTTACCGATTGATTTTCCATGTCCGACGAACTTTTCGGGAACCGCCACCGGCCAGAGATCGCAATTGTGAGGCCGAGAGAGCGATCCTACGGGTCATATATCTGTGATGGCGAAGAAGAAAGAGAGAGAGAGATCGGGTTCCTTCGTCGCCGACGACGTATCTGACGGACTCCGATGTCGCGACAGAGATGACATCGCTTGAGAAATCGCGATGGGCATCGATGGGGTAGTCACCGGAGAGAATGGGAAAGAGAGGAGAGAGAGACGATGACAGAGAGATGGAGTAGAAAGAGAAGATGACGAAGAGAGAGACAGTTTGAAATTATCTAAAATGGAAATCTAAATTAAATGGAAGAGAAGGAAAATATCAAAGGTAAAAGCAAAAATCATTATGCTTTAAAATTAAAATTTCAATTAATTTGAAATGGTTTCAAATTGTGTAATTTACTTTTAATTGACCAACTAATTAACTTATTATAATGTGCAATTTATTTTAATTACTACTTTCTCAGCCTTTTTTTTTTTTTCCCTGTCCCAATACTGGTCTAAATTATACTGTATGTAATGGTGGATTGAAAGACTTGGTGTTTGATATGGATTTAAAGATAAATTTGATATTTCAAGGGGAAAACATGGATCTTTTGCTTCATTTTTTATTTATTTATATTGATATGATTTTTTTTTTCCTGTATGTTTGATCAGGGTAGTGCACCGTATTCTAGTGAAATCATGTAATATTCAGTTTAATATTTTCAAATTATCTAAATTTAATCAAATACTTATAAGGATTGAAAAATGACTCGATCAATTTTACTTATCAAGCCTTCTTCCTATAGAAAGTTTAGTCAAGGAGAAAAGAACGTGTTCGTTCGTTAGGAGTACAAGAAGTTCGAAATTTGAGATATTTTTCTGACCGAGTAAAATGAAAGAAAAATAGTCATAAGAATAATTTTATGAAACATTTTGAAGTTTTCTTTTGTTTGTTCATTTGTTGTTTTGCGTACATTTTATTTTTCAGAAGACCTAGCTCCTAAAAAAGAGTCATAGAAAATTTGATAATAATGTTTTTTTTAAATTAAAATACTATTTTTAAGGGGACTGTCCTTTAAAAAAAAAATCTATCCAATTAGCTATATTATAGGTTGTTCATGAGCAAAAACTAAAGTTATATTGCATCTGAAATTAAAGCCCATCGAATATGATTTTGTATGATTAGTGGACAAGTAGCAGTTCCAAAAAAAAAATAAAGAAAAGAAAAACTTTTTTTTGTAGGCTCTACAACTTTAGATATAATAATAATGTCTTCCAAGTCCAGGGAAATTGTTTAGAGAATGAAGACAAGCTCTGCACACCTAACACCACTTGTGGTTTGCCTTTTATATGGAAATGTAGTGCAAAAATTAGCTGTACTTTTTTTTTTTTTTAACTTTTTTGGTGAATTAACTGTACTTGCAAAATATAATAGTTGCAAATTATTGCTTTTTTTTTTTTTGGCTAAAGAATATTGCAAATTACTTAACTAGCAATTAAAATACAGAGAAGACATTACAATTATATGAGAAACAAGGTTACAAAATTTTTTGGACGCATACAAATGCTGAAATCAACCAAACAAACTGATTCTGATACACAAATAAAAAAAGTCATTATTTTGACTCTCTCTTACTAAAAGGAAATGGAAATATTCTCTAATGCTACATACGCCCTCAACAGGATTAATTGAACTCAATAATTATTAAACCAGTACTATATGAAGCAAATGCAAATATATATTTATAACGGAATCAGAAGTGACAAGATCTTGGGCAGCCGCCAGACACGACCACGCATGAGGTGGAAGAGAATCAAAGTGTCTCATAGACTCCAAAAGACGGACACCCCGATTGAGCCGAGAACCCATGCAGGCACCATGGAGACGCCAGAATCATGTTGGTCACGCTCACGCGCATGAGGAATTCATTAGGCTGCTTTGGCTAGCTAGCTAGCAGTACATATCACACTCTTTCCATCATCTCCATATGTTTTTGTTTTGAGGCTTTTGCTTTGGACCATGCTTTGATACAGAACTTCCATAGCAGGCGTGAGCGGAAGTGGAAGCGGAATTCCCGAAATGAGTTAAAACGGTTGCAACATAAATAGATATTACTACAATATATATTTGCTAATATTAAACAAACGAAAATATTCATTTGACCCATGCAATACTGAAATCAACCAAACAAACAGATTTTTATCCATAAATGCATAACTCATTATTTAACAGTTTGGCAATTATAACTCTCTATTATTAAAAAGAAATAAAAATATTCTCACCTGCTAAGTTAGTCCAGAACAGAATTATTTAATTCATTAATTATTGGATGAGTACTCTGAAACAAATGCAAATATATATTTATTACAAAATCAGAAGAGGTAAGATCTCGGGCAGCCAACTGAGACCTCCCAGCATGAGGCGGAGGAGAATCAAAGTGTCTCGTAGACTCCAGAATCATGTTGTATATGCTCTCGCACGGGAGGAATTCATTAAACTGCTTGCCCAGCTAGCAGTACATGTCACGCTCTTTCCGTCCTCTCCTTATGTTTATCTTGAGGTCTTTCCCGCCTCTCCTGACAATTATCTTGAGGACTTTCCCCCTTCTCCTAACGATTATCTTTGAGGTCATTCCCACCTCTCCTGATGATTATCTTGAGGTCTTTGATGATTATCAGTGAGGTCTTTCCCGCCTCTCCCGCCTCTCCTGACGATTATCTTGAGGTCTTTGACGATTATCTTGAGGTCTTTCCCGCCTCTCCTGACGATTATCTCGAGGTCTTTCTTGTCTCTCTTGACGATTATCTTGAGGTCTTTGACGATTATCTTGAGGTCTTTCCCGCCTCTCCTGACGATTATCTTGAGGTCTTTCCCGCCTCTCCTGACGATTATCTTTAGGTCTTTCCCTCCTTTCTTGACGATTATCTCTTTCCCTTCTCTCCTGACGATTATCTTGAGGTCTTTCTCGCCTCTCCTGACGATTATCTTGGGGTATTTGACGATTATCTTGAGGTCCTTCCTGACTCTCTCGACCATTACAGTAGTTGCAACAGAGACATTTAGTATAGCCATCTTTGCAATCGAAAAGTCTAGAAATGTTGGAACCACTCTTGCGTCTCCAAAGGAAATACCCTAGAAACGATAAGAGTGTAGCGCCGAGGGGGCCAAGTATACCAATAATAATTTTTACCACTGGGCTACTACTTGTGCTACTGTCATCCGTCAACACGTCCGCCCCTGGGATGTCCTCGTACCCATCTGACGAACTCACTCTGTAACCAAAAACATTAATATATTAACATTAATTTAGGTATTAACTTTATGAAAAACATTTTATCAATAATATCATATATCATATATCTATATGTATGCATATATATTCACGGATTCTAAAGCCCCTACTATCTACGGCTTTTTCCTTAATTGTTGCTTATTTAAAAAAAATAAATCGACACATATCCCCAAACTTTTCTTATTTGTGAATTTTTAGTGAGACAATTTGCAGTTTTATATTTAAGTTAGATTTACACATGATTAGTTATCACATGAGAGATCATCATGAAAAAAGTTCGAAACAAAATAACAAGCTAAAAACACCATATAGATATATGTAGCTCAAGGGAATTAATAGTTCTATTAATTTAGTGCAAGTATATACGCACATCAACCATATTAATTAGGATAATTTCAAAATGGATATTCCATACATTTAATAGAATTAATAAATAATAAGATTTATGAAGAACAAACACAAACACAAACAAAAGATATATATAAATGTATATATATAGGCTAGAATATATATATAAATAAACAAATTCTAATTACCGCAAGAGTTCGGAAAGAGGAGGAGTCGAAGGAAAACTGGAAGCACAGAAGTGGACATCATAGTAATCTGCAGAGGAACATTCAAAGGTAGTATTGCTGGTTTTGTCGTTTTCAAAGGCCTGAGCATTTGGGCAGAGTCCCTTAAAGTGATCAGAGTAAGTACTGGCACGACCACAGTAGTGATCTTTAGATTCCTTAAACGCCTCGCACGCGCTGTTACACCCAATAATGATAGAACTGTTATTTCCAAGCACAACCTGAACCTCCTTAGGGCACTCCTTGTTCAGATCCGCATCACAGTCTGTTGCCTTACATGAGTTTGATCTTGATTCAACTCCTCCAGGGACCACAGTCACCGGCAGGTTAAACCCCTTCGCGAGGCTGACGGAGTAGGTGTACTCGCCGACCCCGCCGTTCAGGGTGAAGTCGACGAGAGTGGTGGCGGCTGGCACCGAGGCTCCGCTGCGGCCGGGGCACTCCACCACATAAGAGCCGCAGTCCCCGGTCCCGCAAGTGAATTTTCCGGCGGCGTTCATTTTGCAGTGGGTGCGGCTCCACACCGTGCCGGCCCAGTTGTTCGGAGCCGAGACGGTCTTGGATTCTCCCGTTCGGAGTACGAAGCCGGTCATGTTCTCGTAGATCAGCTCCGGCGAATGGGGTTTGGAAACGATCGCCGGCCATATAGTGTCAGCGCATGAACTTCTGATCGTAATCATCAACCTCGAAGACGTGCCTAATTAAGATACATGGAAACACATCGGTTGTGATTTTTTGAACGAAATCTTATATCCATTTGAATACATAATTTTTCAACATTTTGTGGATAATTTGTTAATACTAAACTTGTAATAGCTTAGCTTACCAGCGATGTGGAGGAGACAGAGAAAGAAGACTACAACAACTTTAGCCAAACGCGTAGCCATAGCATCCATCGCAGAGCTAATGAAGAGAGGAAATTAAGGAAAAAATAAAAATCAAAGATATGTACGAAGAAAATAAGCAGATAATATGGAGAAGCAGAAACCAGAAGAAATGAGGAGAGAAATTGTAATATTAAGAAGAGGAAGAACTTGAGATGGGAAAAATTTTATGATATACATAATACATATCTGTGTCATTATATTAGCCCATAGGTTGAGAAGTTCTGCGTAATTTGCCCAAGCCGATGGTGTCTAAGTACGGTCAACGTTGTCGACCCACCGTGCACTTTCCTACCGGGAAAAAAAAAAAAGAAAAGAAAAAGTTGTGGACCAACCAAGGGTACTATATTGTGATAGGTAGCCAATAAGAATGATTGCAGAGAGCATCTTTTGACTACATTATTAACAGTAGTACTTAAACTACAATAAAAGTGGGGAAACAGAGGGAAAGAATGAAGCTGAGGGTCATCACAACCCCCAGCATCTTAGTTGGCACTTAAATCAGCATTATTATCAGCATCACAATTGAAGTTTCCAAGGAGATGAAATGTAAACGTTGGACCCACTGAATTTGTTTTATATTGATTTTCCGAGAAATCACCTAGAATCTCCTCTGCAATTCCCAGTTCTACAGGTACATCAGAATACTGCTGGTTTGACTAGAGGCAAATTCAGACAGTGTTGAAACTTTGAAGCTGGCAATGCCTTGGTAACCATATTAGCTGCGTTGTCCTCTGTAGATAACTGTTTCACCAGCACACCTCCATTAGACAAGACCTCTCTAATGAAACAATGCAGCCTCACATCAATGTGCTTTGTGCAATAATGGAACACTTGGTTCTTTGACAGATGAATAGCACTTCGACAGTCACACAGAACCACCACATTATCTTGTTGAATTCCTAACTCTCCCGACACTCCTTTAAGCCACAGAGCTTCCTTTATTGCTTCTTTTAAAGCAATATATTCAGCTTCTGTTGCAGATAAAGCCACCACATGCTACAGAGTTGCCTTCCAACTTACAGTGCATCCATTCACTTGAAAAGCATAACCTGTAAGTGATATGCGATTGTCCAAGTCTCCTGCATAATCTGGGTCAACATATCCCATAATTCCCCCTCCCAGCTCCACCTACCTTTCCATAAACCAAGCCAACAGATGAAGTCCCTTGCAAATACCTTAAAATCCACTTTACTACCTGCCAATGTTCTGCTTCCCACGATTACTCATAAATCCGCTAACCACACTTGCTGAGTGAGCCAAGTCCGGTCTGGTACAGATCATAAAGTACATTAAAACTCCCCACAGCACTTGGGCAAGGGATTATCTCCATTGTCTGTTTCTCTCCATTTATTTCTCCTTGAGCTCTCCATGAAAAAAGGTGGTTTTCACAACCAGTTTCTCTAATTCCAAGTTCAATGTAGCTACAAGGGCCAATAACACTCTAATTGAAGTATGCCTGACTACCAGGGAAAAGACTTCTATATAGTCAAGACCCTCCCTCTGAGTTAACCCTTTGCCACCATCCTAGCCTTAAACTAGTTTCTGCCCATCTGGCTTTCTCATCAATTTCCAAGTTTGGTTCTTCTCTAGCCACTGCATCTCCTCTCTCATGGCATGTTCCATGAATTCTCTGGACTTCTCATGGCTTGTTGAAAACTAGCTGGCTCATCCAATTTCTCTATTGCAGATAGAGCAAAAGTTGTTTAGTCTGCACAGCCATACCTACTGAGAGGTCTTATGTCTCTTCTTTGTCTATCCCTCACTAGATTGTAGCTCTGAGATTGATCTACATCTTCAGGTGACGGTTGATCAGCAACGTTTCTTCTTTTTTCCAATACTAATTGTTCCATTGTCTCTACCTCAAGCTCGATGCCGTATCACTGTGCTAGGTCTTCATCAGTAACAGACTGCAGCTTGAGATCTTTGTAGAACTCAATCTCATTGAAAGCCACATCACGGCTAACAATGATTTTTACACCTCCAAGCTCTACCCATTGGCTCCTTTAGAGTATCCCAAGAAAGTACATTTCTTGGCTCTAGGATGAAGTTTACTCTGTTTAACATGAGCATAGGCCACGCACCCAAAAACTCTTAAATCATCATACTTGGCTGGCCTTCCTGACCAGATCTCTTGAGGTGCTGATAAGTTAGTTTTATACTAATTAATTGGGTACTTTTAACTTATTATTTTGTTGGTTTTCGATTTGTTTTTAGGATCTTTTACTTTGTTTATTTTCTTTTGAAGGATTTAGGTAAAAAGGTGGGTTCGTTGTTTTTCGGCGTGTTTGGAGCTAAAATAGAGCATTTGGCATGCTTTGGTGTGAAGATTTTGTTTTGAAGAGTATTGGGCGCCTACGCATCGATTGTATGGGGCCTAGGCGCTTGAAATAAGTTTTTCAGTATAAAAACCCGAGAGTTTAGCTCCTAGGCGTTGTTTTAGTAGAGCCTAGGCGCTAAAAGAGATTTCCGTCTACGTACTTTGGGGCCTAGGCGCTGAAAAATTGGAGCCTAAGCACAAATCGCAAATTCCAGTTTAGGGCCTAGGCGCCAATGCGAGATTATATGGGATCCGATTTGATTCTCCAAATTTGAAATTCAAATATCAAATCTTTCGGTTATGGCTATAAATAGAAGCCTTTTAGGGTTCCAAAGAGAGGATTTTCGGAGCAAAAGAGAGGAGTGAAGAAGAGGAGAGCAATTGGTGAATTGGAGAAGAAGAGTAACAATTCCAGAGACAAGATTCATAAATCAGTTCTTTTCCTTTTCTCATCATGTTTAGAACGTTATTTAGGATGTTGTTTAGTTTCATTATGAACTAAATTTCTTTTTCTAAGGCTACGATGTAGCCGGATTATGAATGTTCATTCATTATGGTTTAATTCAATTTTAATGTTTATTCATATCTATGCTGAGTGTTTAATCTATTCTTAATGCTTATGAAAGTGTGCGCGCCCTTTCCCATTGATTTGTAATCTAATTTGAGACTGAAAAGTGATAGTTGGATTAGACTTTGATTAAATATCATGAGATTGTCGTAGGATAGAGATATCTATGAGGCTTGTGTGATACTATGAATTTCTTGCTCTTAATGAATCATGATAGGTTTGGAGTTTGAGACCGAGAGGTGAAAACTGGCTTGTTGTGGTAGTTTACTAATGCTTGAGAAAGATTAGTGATTATATTAGAGAAGTTTGTCATCAGCATAAGAATAAGCAGAAGTTGATTAAATTTGGTGTTTTGAACAGGATTAATTCGGTGAAATCTGAAACTCTAGATATCCTAAAATATTGAATTTCTCCTTGTTAAATTCGTACATTTTGTTTAATTTAATTTTTTTTATTTTATTGCATCTCTTAAATTTATTGTTCAATTAGAATTGGGATTAAACTAATTCGGTACTTAGTAGTAATTATCCTCGTTGAGAACGATATCTTTTTATCACTTTATTACTTGAACCGGCTCATGCACTTGCGAAAATAACCTATCAGGTGCTCTAAAGTTTATTGTTGATGAGGGACATCTATTGATCAAGTAACAAGCAGTTTTAACTGCTTCTGTCCAAAAAGTCTTTGGTAATCCTGAGACTGAGAACATAAACCTGATTCTCTCCAAGATTGTCTTATTGAACCTCTCAGCTAGGCCATTTTGCCAGGGAGTTCCTCCAACTTTGTGTTGCTTTGACACTTCTTTAGAGACACAATATTCCACAAACAACCCTGAGCAAAACTCCAAGCCATTGTTTGTTCCGGGCCTCTCGGCCTTTCTTCCAGTTTGTTTTCTATCAACACCACCCACTATTTTTCATAATAAAGACCCACACTTTCCGTCAGGAGTCATCAATGACAGACATAAAATATCTTGCCCCACCTAAAGAAGTTACTCTAGGCGGTCCCCACAGGTTTGAGTGCAGATAATCCAGAGTACCCATTGTTTTGTCCTCTCCAATGCTAAACTTAACTCTGCATGCTTTCCCATACACACACTGCTCACAAAAGTCTAACTTTCCAAGCTTCTTGTTGTCCGACAGCACTTAATTCCCCAATTCCTGCAAACCCTTTTCACTTACATGGCCTTATCGATAATGCCATAAAGCAGCATAATTAGACAACAGGTATAGTTTTTCTTTCTAATTTAAATACCTTGATTCCAGGTTGCATGATATGTCTGTTTTATGTACTCAACTAATTTTTGTTGAATCACAACGTAGTCCTTGATATAATATCTTTTTTTTTTTTTAATTTGTGAATGCAGTGAAGAGTATCAACAAGAGGTGATACAGGGGAGTTTACAAAGAGGATCATTGCAGTGTGTGAACCATCTGTCTGTTAAACAAATGAGAACGGTTGTAATTCAATCCTGAAAGAGAAATTTACAAGAAATTAACTTCTCTCTTTTCTCCTTTTTTTTTTTCCCCTTCCCGTAAGAAACATGGAGAATGAAATTGAAGGGAAAAGAAAATAAAATAAAGGGAGAAGTAAATTAGAGTGATAGTTAAAAAGAAAAATGATAGAGAAATGAGGCAAAAATAAAGTAAATCAAGGAGGACTGAGGTTTAAATTAGTATGTTTTTGTAGTTTATCAGATGGAAAATTTACTCCAGTCTGATTTTACAGGATATGCAACAAGTCTTGTATAATAATTGGGGTGATAGTACTGGTCTTGCACCTTTCAAGTACTTTGTGATCTTTGTAGTCATTATTTTTTGTTTCACTTTAATAAAATTATTCGTCTGACTCATAAATATATTTTAATTCACAAGACTGTACACAACTGTGAAAATGGCATTGTGAGTAAGCCTTAATTTTACTCTTTATTGTTTGGTGTTTAGACTACTATAATACGCCAGCAATAGCTAACTGATCTTATGATATCTTATCGTAGCCATTTAAACATGGTACCAACGGCGGTTTTGTTGTTGTGAAAAGAAAATTGTGTCAAAGATGTATGTTCCATGTAATTGCAATTTGTGGTTCTGTTTTAGAAGTCACGTGTACTCCGTCTAAATAAGTCCTACTTGAGGGGTATTTGTGTGATATCCGAATTTTTCATGTACAATTTCCTCTTAAGGAATTTATTTTCACCCAATGAAAATAATGTGAAAAAGCTCGATTTAGAGTTTTTGTTAGATTTTGTGAGTTATGATGGGTCGAGAAGACTCAAAATTAATTTTCTAAGCTCAGAAACGGACCTTTCAAGTCGAAAAGGCCACAACGGTGCAAAATTTTACGAAAGTCAACTTTGACCAAAAAAGTCAAAGTTTGACCGGCAAAAAGTCAAAGGGTTGACTTTCTGAGATTTTTCAAGTACGGAGCGGGATGAGTCCCGAGATGATGTTTTATGAATTAGTTAGCAAGAATAAGTCGTAAAACGTCCATAGAAAATCAAGCACACCGAGTTAGAGTTAAGGGCAAAAAGGGTTCGGAAAAATTTGAGAAAAATATTTTTTGATCCAAAATTCACACAGATAAATTTTGTACTTCGGTATGAGATAAAAATATTGTGTTTTGAGAATCACAATATTAGAATTATCTATGTAGCATAAAGGAGAAGGAAAATGAGTTTTGGAGAGCAAACTAGCCAAACAAGCCATAGCAAGCTGATGACACTTCACCATGCCTATGACCCCACTTCTCCACCAACCTAAGTCACCACATTTTGAGCCTTCTTTTTCACTCCAAATGGCCGGCAGCTGCAAGGGAAAGGAAAGGAAGAGTAATGCCACAATTCAAGGGAAAAAGGAATGGAAAAAGCCATGTTTTATGGACAAGTCACCACCAACTCCTAGCCCATCTTGTGTACAAGAAAACTCTCCCATTACCTATGCATTTAATGCAAATTTTCAGCCAACCTCCCACCCCCTTATCCGGCTGCACATTGAAGAAAAGAAAGAAAAAAAAGCATGGGATAAAGCCTTAAAACAAGGCAAAAAGCTAACCACTCTTGTCCAATCAAAAACCCTCCCATTCCCTAGTCTTTTCATTGTAAAAGTGAGCCAAGTTCTTGCACTTTTCTTCAAGCAAGTTTCGGCAGTAGCAAGAGGGAGAGAAGGGAGGAGAGATCCACAAATCTTCTTGGGATTTTTGAGTCTTGGTGTGCGGTTTTCCAAGGGAGTGAGCAAGAGAAAAAGTGAGAAAATTTTAGAGGGTTTCTAGAGCTTTGTGGCCGGGTGTGAGGGAGAGAAAGTGAGTGAGAAATTTGGAAATTTCTAGGAGCTTTTCTTCTTGGAGAGTTCGGCTTGGTGGAGGAAGAAAGATCCAACAAAATTTTGGTGCTCATTTCCTTGGTGTAGCCGTGAGCCTAGAAGCAAAAGGAGAAGAAGAAAATTTTTGCAACCAAACTAGCTTTGGTTCTAGGTAATTTTTCAACCCTAATCCTCTTTATTTTAAGCTTATTTTCAAGTTTAATTTGAGGATTCAATTGGGTTGTAAGGACTTAAGTCCATTTATGATTTTGTGCTCTAGTTGGTGTGTATGCTTGATTGCTAGCTCTAGGGTTGGTTTGGCTTTAAATTCTTGTTTGATTTGTGTTGATTTTTATATGATTTTCATGCTAGAAAACTTAGGTTGTGTGTCCCCAAAATATGGCCAAAAATCTGCCCTTACAGCCCCCCTTTGATGCATGTAGCCAAGATTGATTTTGATGCATGTTTGTGTTTGAATGCTAGATTAGAACCAAGCAACCCTAGAGTTTTGATTTTAATTTTTGGGTTGCATGGACTATTGAAAACGGTTTTTGGGCTTGATGGGATGTTAAAAAACGTTGTGTATTTGAATCGTAGGCTCTCGAAGTGGTCGGTCGAGTTAGATTCGCGAAATAGGACGCAAACCGAAAATAAGCTCAAAACTGCCCAAATTCGGTTTTGAACCTGACCAGTTTTGGGAAAGTGGAATTTGAGGCCTTTAGAGGCCGAATGGGTTAAAACTCAAAACACAAAAGTTTCTCAGAACAACTTTTTCTAGAGAACTACTCAAACGGAATATCAAAATAAGGCTCAAAAGGCCTTCGTTTTCAACAAAACCCGTGGCTGACCCCTGGGCTCAGATTCACCCATATTTTTTTGGGGTCAGCCGGCTTTAAGTAAAAACTGGTATCAATGTGGGCAGAATTTGATTTTCCACAAAACACGAAAGTTTTAGTATTTTTCGATAGCTACAACTTTCATGAAGACAAGTTTTTCAAATTCCCGACGGATTTTTAAAATGAACATGTTTTATGAGAGGTGCGCAAGGAATATAAGAATTCCTTCACCAAAGTTTTACAAAGTGTTTTCAAAAAAAAAAAAATGTAAAGTGTTCTAAACCGTTATTTTAACTGCGAAAACTGTTCCAAAGGCAGTATTCGCCTTAAATGACATTTATAAGGAATTATTTCAAAGGTCGGAATTTTATAAAGAGTTTTACGGATTTTTGAGAAAAATCTTGTAAAAGTGCAAAAGGAAGAAAGATGTGATTTTTAAATTAAGAAAATGAATGTAAGTTAAGAAAATAGATTTTCAAGATAAAATGGTAATCAAGCCGATTACGGGCCGTAGCCGGGAATAGGACCCGAGTTAGCGGGCTTAGGTCCAAAGGGCCCAGAATTGACAAGGGTTGACCAGTAGTCGACCAATTGTCAACTTTGGTTGACCCACAACAAGAAAGAGGTAACCTTAAGGTTATCCAACGTAACCCTAAGGAATACCATAAGTTTAATGGGCCAAGCAAAATGGGTCAAGGCCATTGACCCAATATGCTGTAATAGAATGGTAAGCCCAAGGTATTAAAGAGTAATCCGATAGTAGATCAAGGAGATAATTAAGAGGTTATCCAACGTAGCCTCTTAAGGGATTAATCAAGTTCAAATTAATCCCCAGCAATAAAAGGCCAATTGGACAAGTCAGTTATCCGACGGGGACATACAACTAGGTTATAGTAGGTATGTTGGTTAGGTTACCAACATTCTACATCTAGAAACAGAATCTCACCAATGTCCTTTCTTAAGCAGGAGAGAGCTTGTAGCGGTACTCCAAGTTAGGACGACGACCGCGTGGATATAGCAAGAGAGGTAAGTACAACTCCGCCTATAGCATAGGCTTTAATTGATACTTACCAAAATATGTTAGACGTATGCTTGGATCATATGCTATGTTGTGTTACTATGTGTGGTATGTTATGTGACATACTATGATATGATGGTATGCTATGTCATGTTGTTATGTGCAATAGGAAATGTTATGCAGTATGATAACATATTATGTATGCATGATGAATGTGTGAGCCAAGCATGTACGGTAAGTATGTTATGTTTTATGCAAGTGATATCAAGATGCATGTTCACTAAAGATAAGATAAGACAAAAGAAAGAAAGCAAGATGGCAAGCGAGCTTGCCAGTGTCGTACCACCCGTCCGAGGTCGGGTTGGACTATGGTTTGAGTTGGACTGGGCTGGCCGCCCAACCACTCCATAGTTGCACGCCAGGTACGTACACGTAAGTAGGGGCCCATAAGAAAGATAAGCATGATAATAAGTAAGAATGAAGAAAGCTAAAACGATCATAACTGGACCATGCATATGTTATGCTATGCCATGAAATGATATGTTATGCAAGTTTGAGTTATGTGATGAGGTATGACGATATGAAAGGTTAAGTTAAGTTAGAAAATGTATGCTAAGTTATGCATGTAGGATCGCGGATTAAATAATTGTGCTTACTGAGCGTTAGCTCATAGTTTGTCGTCTATGCTGTAGGTAAGCTACTGACAGCAATGGGTGATGCAAGATGGAAGTGCGAGACGGGGCACACTGTGAAATTGTGGGAATACGATGCCGCTACGCGTTTCGTTAAATACGCATTTTTGTATGTTAAAGATTTTATTCAAGATAAGCTTATTACGTGAAGACGTATATAAGCTAGTAAAATAAATAAATAAATAAATAAATTTTTCCGCTGCTTTTCATCAAGTAAATAAGCAAACAAGTTAAGTACGACAAGTCAAGTAAGTATGTATGTTTAAGGTAAGGGCCTGTGCTAGGCGGGTCGTTACAATTTGTTGTTGTTTGTGAAAAATTTTGGAATAATTCTAACAATACAGAAAGAAAAAGAATGGGATCTATAACCTAACCCATTCAGAGGATAATAATAATATGCCAAGATGTTTAAATTTGTGGTGTGTTTTAGAGCTAATCACTCTTTTATATAAATAAATAAAATAAAAAACAAATGAGGTTACTAGAAACTTGTTGTTGTGGATATAACTTATTGCACTTATAGTTCTGGCTAGGGATCCGGCGGGTATAGCTTCGGGACCAGTACTGTGTTCATAAAACTTCTAACTATATTTGTTATTCATTCTTATTTGTTCACGTCTACTAAGGAGGTCGATGTCGAATTCGATTAGGCTGCACTGGTTGACCGAGGCTGTTGCTACTATTCCAATTAAGTACATAAAAGTGGTTTCTTCTTTGGTGGTAACTACTACACGCGCTTTTGCTCTACTGAGTTAGGTGTCGAAAACAGATCTAACAGGCTGCATTCTTTATTTGGATTTTTTTTTCTTTTTTAGTTATTTGGCGTGTTCGATATGTGATTTCCAGCCTTTTGGATTCTTGCAAACATCATTCTGTAGTTTCTCAAGTGTATATTTGCATGGATTTCTTTCTATCAAGTGCAGAAATGACATGCTATGTGAAGGAATTTATCGTCTTAAGATGCTCGGGCATGGAACTGAGGTGTTGTTGAAAAATATATCAAAATGCAAGCTGGTTCATGCTACATGCAATGTGAAAATAGGATTGGGAATCAGCTGGTAAGAAGCGGCATAAAAAATGACCTCTTTTCATATTTGGAATTGAGGTTTTTTTTTTTTCCCACCCGGCCCCCCTCCAAGGAGCTAACTGATCATGAAATCTCTTACCATAGATAAATTGTTTGCTTATATTCTATCGTTGTCGAATTATTTAGTACTCATTTTTTTAGTTTAAAACGTGAACTTCCTGAATTATTTTCAGAGATTAACTTCAGTTATCATTTATGCAGATGCGCCAACGTTTTAAACATGTTGAAATGTTTAGATACAGAAGAGTGTCATTGCAACTTAGTGGCTTAGCTTTAACTCAGTTAAGAGACATACCCTTTGGCTTCTCTTTCTACTGCTATCAAGGTTTTCAATAATAAATCTTTTACAAGAGATAAAGCTTTTGGATTCTTTTTTTCCTTTTGGGTATAAGTTCACCCTTAATGAAATGGTCAAAGTTTTTGAGAGGGAGAAAATAATTCAAGTTGATAATGAATGAATCGAGAATATAAGTTTAAATAATAAGGGATTATTACCACGATAATATCACTATTTAAAAGAGGAACAATAAAACAGAATCTACCACCTATCCTATCTAACATATTCATAGATATCAACATGTCCAACTTACTGATCGAAAATTAAAGTTAGGTCTCTGAAATCCCTTGATTAGTATTTTACATATTAATGATTTCACGTGAAAAGATTATAAGATAAATTATGAATTTGTAACTTCTTAGGTCCCCTCCCCTTACAAGTCGGTTTTGTAAGGATGTGTTTTACCTAATGGGTTCCCAATAGATGTCTACTACTCAAAACAAATGACAAGCAGATAAAACTAGGCTCAAGTTTCTCCTTTATAAATGCCTATCATTCTAACATGTTTGGTCCTATCGTATTGTAACTTTATAGGACAATATGTTGGTATCTTCATCTCCTCTAGAACTCGTTTTAGCCACAGTATCTTTGCATATCCTATGCGCCATCGCTCTAAACTCTACCTAAGCACTGCTTCGACCATTACATTCTTTTTCTTACTTCTCTAAGTAACCGAGTTGCCCCATACAAATGTGCAGCATCTAGAAGTGGACCTTTTATCTGTAATTGAGCCAGCCGTATCAACATTAGTGTATACTTCAATGCTTCATTTCTTTTCTTAAAAAACAGCCTTTTTCCCAGGTGTGCTTTTTCGGTATCTTCTCCTAGATACAGCCTTAAGATGTTCTCTATATGGTGTGTGTATGAACTGACTTACCACAATAACTGCAAATGCAATGTTTATCATACGTGTGATAAATATATCAGTTTGCCAATATCAATAGGAACTCCTTCAGAGTGTGTTTACTAATCAGTAATTCATTTTGAGTTTTACTAATCAGTAATTTAATTTGGCAAAAGGAAATTAAGTTCTTAACTTTAAATTCCAGTGTTTACTTTTGTATTTGAGAATTAAATGACATAGGTTAATAACTTTATAAATAGAGTTAGTTTACTATATTCATACATTTAATGAGGCTAGTTTCTTGATATTTTTATTTATTTCCCCTCTAAATAAATATCTTTCTCATTTATGTAGGTTAATTTGGTGAAAATGAACAAAATGGAAATTTGGAGTTCAAACCAAGAGTAAAACAATCACCAAAATGCTTAAAATCGGATCAAAAATTTGAATTTAAACCAGAGTCAGTTTGAGCCCATGCATAGAAGGAGTCACGCTCTCGCACTCGCTCATGCTGTAGTTGGATCAGTAGAGAGATCGCACTAGCAAGCAAGTTTGCTTCACGCCCTGTCAGGGGCACATTCCACATAGCACACGTATGACCCAATAGAGCATGCCAGATCCACTACTTAGTCCACATAGAAGAGCCCATGAGCTCGCACCCAGCTATATGCCGCCACGTGTCCAGCCTTTCCCAGTGATCCATTAGCATCATGCCACGTGGCCAGCCATAAAAAGCCCACTGGCGCCGCAACTGTGATGGCGTGGGAGAAAGGGGAAGAAGAGGGGAAAAAAAGGATAGAAAATGAAGGGAAAATGGGGCGAATTTTTGGGGGTTCTAGAGTTGTTGCTGGCTTTGAAGCCAAGAGTTGAGAGGCCAAAAACCAGGGGAAGAAAGAGAGAAAAATGAGGAAGAAAAAAGGAAAAGAAAAAAGAAAAGAAAAATAAAAAAAGGGGGAAAAGTAGTAGTGTAGGATTTTTAGTTTTAGGAGTTATTTTCAGTTGTAGTAAGGGAGATGGCATTTTGAAGAACGAAAGGAGGAGATGAAATTTGTGGGGGGGAAAGCTTGAAGAATTGTGGAAAATTAAGCTTGAAGGATTTATTTTCATTGGGTGGGGGGGTTCCTTCTCATGTTTTATCTCTTTTATTTTTGTAATTCTGGATGTTTGAACACTTGATTTACTTAATTTTATTTTCCATTTCATTTATGGTTATTGTATAGTTTGTTGGTTCTGGGGTTCAATTTAGCTTAAATCATGAAGCTTTGCTTATTCCAATTTGTAACTTAATATGTGTTTGCCTAATTGTATTATGTGATTGTTCTATGGTGATTTGATTTTAACTTCTAATGCTTGATCACCATTTAGTTGTTCAGGAAGTCATAATAAAGTTGGGAATAAATTGATTTATGTGTTAAGCCAATCATAGAGGAACATAATTGCTATTTGTATAGGAATATACCTTTTAGAATTGTGTAGCCATTAGAGATAACCTAGAACTTAGGCCATGTTTGGTTGGAAGGATAGAAAGGAGGAAGGATGGTGAAGGTAGGAAAGATGGGGAATATTGTGGATGTAGATGATTATAAAATCATTTATATTGTTTGGTAGGAGAGGGGAAGAGTTAAAAAAAATGTATTATAGTTAATTGTTTAACTACTATATTGCTTATTGGTACAATTTCATAACAATACTTTTTTAGAATAAAATAGACTTTTGACTCAAAAGTTGATGGATCAATTTAGTGGACTTGGAAGGAGACAACCTCTTCTCTCCCTCCCTTTTTCTTTTTAACCAAACAAGAGATTGGGTCTCTCCTTCCTTCACTCTCCCTCCCTTCATCTCTCTCTCCAACCAAAAATACTTTAATGAATTCTCATTAATTGGTATTCATGGGAATATAGTTTACCATTTTAATTTTGGATATTTCTACTCGACTACTGAAAGGTGCTTATAAATAGGTTAGAGAAATTTTGGCGATCGCGTAACTAGGCAACCAAATTAGTTTGAATTTTGCTGGCTTTGTAGATTGGTCAGGTGAGATTAAACCCCTATAACCTTATTTGTCTCTTTTTTTTCGTTTGTTTTTGTTTTTTCAATTTAGTTTGTTTTATTTATGTTAATTAGCATTTTTTTGTATTTTTCAATTAGCCGTTTAAATAATTCTAGAGTTAAAAAATTTTGATAATTAATTAAAATTAAACACAATCCTTTTAGGATCGACAACCTTATTCATTATCATATTACCTGTGTGACTCGTATACTTGTGAGTAATTTTCAACAGTATGGGTCCCGCCTAAAAATAAGGAATTAAGTTTTTTGATAAATGGAAACTTGTCTTTCACTTACTATTTACGGAATTAAATTCATTTTATTAAAAAAAAATAGGGATTAACTAACCTTTCTATCAAATATACCCCTATTTTAATTTTTTTTTTTCATGCAAGGGTATTTTTATAATTATAGAAATTATATTCTCAATCCTTTTAATTTCTTAGCAAAGTAAACAGTAGAATAGAAATTAAATCCTCATGTAACTTGATTACATGGTATTTTGAAATTCAATATTTTGCATAATTTAGTTCCTTTTTCTTAGATTTTTTTTTTCCTATTCCTTAAATTCTTGAATAATAAATGAAACCACTCCTATTCCAATGAACTTTCATAGCAAAACAAAAGACAAATGATTCCACTACATTATAAAGTTTAGAAGTAATTTCACACATGATTTCATTAAAAAAATAGAATTTGAATCTCTCCTCTCAAGACAAATGATCCCATCATGGTATAAAGATAAGATTAAAAAAGAAGAAGAAGAAGAAGAGGAGGAGGAGGAGGAGAGAGACACAAATGATTCCAATACATTATATAAGAACCTCGTGCAAGATTATATATGTATGATCCAAAAGATTTCTTCCATCTAATGGATCTAAGTCAGTCAAATGGTGGCTGGAAATCAATCGATATGTAAATACATAAAATAATGGATAAATAAAAAAAATAAAAAAAAAAAGACCACAAAGCAATGGACATTTATACATTGAGGTGGACTTGAGGGTTTTGGTCAGTTGACGTTTTATATCGTTGTGGGTTAATTAAAAAGAAAAAAAGAAAACACTATCAAATTTCGTATCTGATGGCTTTTTTATCGGAAATTCTTCTTTATTGAACTAGTTCCCACGGTACAAGGATCGTTCGGTGCCTTTTCTTTTTTGGGTATTTGCAAGATTTTCTCCCTATATAAGTTGAATATGAGGACTTGGTCCAAATCTCACCTTGTTGGATACGTACATTATTCTTCCCCTCCCCCTTTCCCACGCTAACTTATCTATTTGTTGACTTGACCAGAAAGAAGAGGGAGAAAAAATCACAAGACAACAAACAATATGGAGGGGTGAGTGGAAAACTAGGCCCACCCTCGCAAGAAAGAGGATTAATACCAATAATAAGAAGGGACTTCGAAAAGGCATATTTTAGGTAGAAAAAAAAAAAAAAAAAGGTGGCTAGATTCTACATTAAGAAAACTATTTCTATGTTTGGATGACATATCTAATTTTTAAATTTGAAAAATTTTTGTAAAAGAGTGTTTTTTCAATTTTTTTAATCATTTTCTCATTTTGAAAAATAAAAATTATTTTATTTTTAAACTTACTTTATACAGTATTTTTTTTTGAAAAAAAAAAAGAATTTTTTTGAAATCTTCTTATAATATATTATTTCTAACATCATTTTTTTCTAATTTTAAATAATTTTTATTTTTTTTTAAAAAAATTTTTACATATCTAAATATCATCTTATTATTAAAAAAATAGATTTTTTTTATTTAAAATAAAAAAATTTTTATTTTTGAAAATGAACACGTTATCAAAACAGACTTATGCGTACACGCAGATGCCAAATGGTTCCAGAAAAAATTGTAGTTTCGCATGACTCCGCTTACGTGGCACAGCTCAACCCTTACAATGAAAACAACAAAATTAAGGTGGGATCTACATTAACAGATAGAAGGAGAATCATGCCCACACGCATAATAAAAAGGTAAATTGAAACAGACTTTTATAGAAGTATATATATATTGTTCTGGAATTAGACTTTTTAGTTGTTACTGGTCTAATATAGGAGAGAAAAATAAATAGATAAGAAAATAAGAAAATTAAATAATATATAATAATAGTAGTTGGTTATGATTAATATTATAATTACAATAAGTTTCTAAAAATATAAACAAAAAAAAAGGTCTTTAATAGTTTTTTTTACATTCTCATTCCAAACCATTATCACCGTAAGCTAGAAAAACAAATTAACATAAATTGAAAAGTAAAAAACAAAATATATAAATCTAGGGAAAAAAAGCTAGAAATAAATTATAAAAATAAAAAACAAAACAAAAGAAACCTTATCTATATTTTATTCCATCTTTTTTGTCTTTAATTTTTTTTAGGATCTCTCTCAATCATAAAAATGTAAACTAATAATAATAATAATAATAATAATATAATAATAATAAATTTTATCCAATGATTCAGAGATAAATATAGAAAAATAAAAATGATCACGATAATTAAAAATAAAAATAAAAAAACAAAAGGAGAAAAAAACTCAATAGTGAAAAAAAGATTAGAGAAAAACAATAAAATCAAAAATAGATTCTACTATTTTTTTTATTTACTATTTTTAACCCAAAAAAAAAAAGAAATAAATTTCAATTAGATTATATACATGCAAAACACAAAAATTAACTATAACATCTAAAAAAGCAAAACCCAAAAAATGAAAAGAAAAAAAAAAAAAAAAAACCACCAAGCACAAACTCAAAAATAAGAACTGAAAAAATTTGAAAATAAAAAATGTGGAAACAAAAATCATTAAAAATTATAAAATAACAAAAATACGTAGAAAAGATGAATAAAAGACTAAACTTTAAAATTTAAATCTTAGAAAACAGGAAAAAAAAAAAAGAAAAAAAAAACTAAAAGAAAAAAAAAGAGTAAGGAAAAACAACAAAATCAAAAACAGATTCTATTATTTTTTGTTTATTGTTTTTTACCCAAAAAAAAAAGAAAATAAATAAATTTTAATTAGATTATATACATACAAACATTGCACTTTAACACATTTTTAATGGACAAAATCAAAAATGCACATTAAAAGGATAACAATGTCTAATTATTGTAGCTATCAGAAAAAAGAACTACAAAGGAAGGGTAAAATCATCTATTAAGAATTTTAGAAGGACAAAGTTTTCCCAACACTATAGCAAGCTGTAAAAGTAACTAAAATCCACAGGCAAAATTGCCAATTGAAAAAAAAAAAGAAGAAATGGTAAAATTGGAAAAACACTGTAGCAAAGGAAAAAAGCAACTACAAAAAAAGTGCAAAATCATCCATTAATAATTTTATAATGACAAAGTTGTCCCAACACTGTATCAAATAGTAAAAGTAACTAAAATCTAATGGCAAAATTGTCGATTGACCAAAAAAAGAAAGGGTAAAACCAGCATAACACTATAACGAAAAAAAAAAAAATTAATAATGAAGAGCAAAAAAGTCATTACATTATAGAAAAAAGGTAAAAGTACTGTAGTAAAGTTACTGTACATTACTATGGCAAAAGCAGCGGAAATAAATTTAAAAAAAAAAGGTAAAAAGTATTGTATATTACTGTAGAAAAAACAGTAAAATCATCCATTCTTTTAGTATATTAGTATAAATTAAAAAAAAAGGGTAAAAAGTATTGTATATTACTGTAGAAAAAACAGTAAAATCATCCATTCTTTTAGTATATTAGTATAATTTTATATGTGTGTGAGTAGTTTCCAATATCTCAAGTCATGCATGAGTCTAATTGGATGGTCCTATGCATCCACAAATAACGAACAAGTATTTATTTTTTAGTAGGAAAATAAATTATACTTATATACTATTAAGACATAAAATGATGCCAACTAAACTCATTTCAGCCAAATAATAATAATATAACGTATATTGTCTAACAAAAACATTTCCAAGATTACTTGTTGTTGGGCGCAATTGAGAGATGCACTTTATGAAAATGGATGTTGCTGCCTTCCATGCTTATGAACGAGTTAAGTTTTAAGGAGCCGAATTTCAATTTTGATATACATATATATAAATATATATAGAGAATCTACCAAGATATGTGTATATATGTATATGAAATAATCGACCAAGATTTAGAAAAAATGCATCAAAAGATTTCACAATATCCCTACGGATCCAGTCAAGATTGCAAGTAATATCGTTGATGCTGTCAAATGAATGTGGACAATGATAACTGATATCTATAATATAAACATTGTAGTGTTGACGTTACTTCTATGTCACTTCCTCTGTTAAATAACAAAACTATTTTGTTCTAAAAATTATATATTCCACATGTCTATATTTTAATGCCGCTTGTGTTTTTTTTTTTTTTTTTTTGTAAGGACCACTTGTGTTTTTATATATTATTTTTTCATTTCAAACTTTATTTTGGATACTATAGTCGTTTTATGTTTCAATAAAAGATATATTTTTTAATTTACTCTTTAATCATATTTCTCAAAAAAAAAAAAAAAGGTTCACTTAATTATTTCTTCTTACAATTTATTTTGTTTAAATGTTTCCACAATCAGTAATCTTTTTTAACCAAGTCTTTATTAAATAATATTTAATATCAAATAATAAGTACTCTTTTTTTTTTTTTTTTTATAGATCGTCGTCGTCTCACCGTCGCTATATACTCACATGTAAATCCTTTGTTTATGTACGTAAATCGTCAATTTACCTCTGAATCCTTTGTTTCCGTGTGTAAATCTTTGATTTACCTATAAATCTTTCATGCAAATAGTATACTGATATGTTGATATGTTTAAATCATTGGTTTTATTTGATAAACTTTTTAACTACACATAAATCTTTAATTTACCATGTAACCCTTGATTTGTGTAATTACTGATTTGTGTAAATTCTTAATTTACTCCTATAAATCATTTATTTATGTGTAAAACTTACCGATTGATTTTCCATCTCCGACGAACTT
Organism: Ficus microcarpa; assembly: GCA_025413485.1. Taxonomy (NCBI): domain Eukaryota; kingdom Viridiplantae; phylum Streptophyta; class Magnoliopsida; order Rosales; family Moraceae; genus Ficus; species Ficus microcarpa. The sequence continues at coordinate 14,382,110 of CM046379.1, read as the reverse complement.
TTCGAGAACCGCCGGCGGCCAAAGATCGCGATTGTGAGGCCGAGAGAGCGATCCTACGGGTCATATATCATGTGATGGCGAAGAAGAAAGAGAGAGAGAGATCGGGTTCCTTCGTCGCCGACGACACATCTGACGGACTCCGATGTCGCGACACAGATGACGTCGCTTGAGAAATCGCGATGGGCATCGATGGGGTAGTCACCGGAGAGAATGGGAAAGAGAGGAGAGAGAGACGATGACAGAGAGATGGAGTAGAAAGAGAAGATGAAGAGAGAGACAGTTTGAAATTATCTAAAATGGAGATCTAAATTAAATGGAAGAGAAGGAAAATATCAAAGGTAAAAGAAAATATCATTATGCTTTAAAATTAAAATTTCAATTAATTTGAAATGGTTTCAAATTGTGTAATTTACGTTTAATTGACCGACTAATTAACTTATTATAATGTGCAATTTATTTTAATTACTACTTTGTCAGCTTTTTTTTTTTCCCCGTCCCAATACTGGTCCAAATTATACTGTATGTAATGGTTGATTGAAAGACTTGGTGTTTGATATGGATTTAAAGATAAATTTGATATTTCAAGGGGAAAACATGGATCTTTTGCTTCATTTTTTTGTTTATGTTGATATGATTTTTTTTTCCTGCATGTTTGATCAGGGTAGTGCACCGTATTCTGGTGAAATAATGTAATATTCAGTTTAATATTTTCAAATTATCTAAATTTAATCAAATACTTATAAGGATAAAAAAAATGACTCGATCAATTTTACTTATCAAGCCTTCTTCCTATAGAAAGTTTAGTCAAGGAGAAAAGAACGCGTTCTTTCGTGAGGAGTACAAGAAGTTCGAAATTTAAGATATTTTTCTAACTGAGTAAAATGGAGGAAAAATAATCATAAGAATAATTTTATTATACATTTTGAAGTTTTCTTTTGTTTGTTCATTTGTTGTTTTGAGTACATTTTATTTTTCAGAAGACCTAGCTCCTAAAAAAAAAGTCATAGAAATTTTGATAATAATGTTTTTTTTTTCAATTAAAATACATATTTTAAGGAGACCGTCCTTTAAAAAAAAAAAAAAAAAATCTATCCAATTAGCTATATTATAGGTTGTTCATGCACAAAAACTAAAGTTATGTTACATCTGAAATTAAAGTCCCATCAAATATGATTTTGCATGATTAGTGGACAAGTAGCAGTTCCAAAAAAAAAAAAAAAAATCCTTTTCGCTAAAGAATATTACAAATTACTTAAATAGCAATTAAAATACACAGAAAACATCACAATTATACGAGAAACAATGTTACAAAATTTTTTGGACGCAAACAATAGTGAAATCAACCAAACAAACAGATTCTGATACACAAATACAAAACTCAATAGTATGACTCTCTCTTACTAAAAAGAAAGGGAAATATTTTGATCACCTGCTACATAAGCTAGCCCTCAACAGGATAATTGAACACTCATTAATTATTAAACCAGTACTATATGAAGCGAATGCAAGTATATTTATAACAGAATCAGAAGAGACAAGATCTCGGGCAGCCGCCGGACACGTCCACGCACACGCATGAGGTGGAGGAGAATCAAAGTGTCTCGTAGACTCCAAGAGATCGACACCCCGATCGAGCCGAGAACCCATGCAGGCGCCATGGAGACGCCAGAATCATGTTGGTCACGCTCACGCACATGAGGAATTCATTAGGCTGCTTGCCTAGCTAGCTAGCGGTGCATGTCACACGTCTTTCCGCCATCTCCTTGCATTTCATTTGAGGCTTTTGCTTACTTCCATGGCGGGGGGAGGGGGAGCGGGAACGACAGGGGGAGCGGGATTCCGATATGAGATAAAACAGTTGCAACAGTTTCCAATATTACTACAACAGTTGCTAATATTAAAAGATGGACAACAATTGCGGCAATAACGGGCATAACCCAGATATGATAAGAGTGCAGCTCCGAGGGGGCCAAATATACCAATAATAATTTTGATCAGTACTGAGCGAGTACTTGTGCCACTGTCATCCGTCAACACCTCCTCCCCTGGGTATCCATCTGGCGAACTCGATCTGTATCCAAAAAATATTGATATTAATTAATTAAATTGGGCATTCACTTTATCAAAAACATTTTATCAATATATATATATATATATATATATTCACGGATTCTAAAGCTCCTACTATCTCTGGCTTTTTCCTTGTTGCTTATTTAAAAAAAAAAAAAAAAAAAAAAAAGAACTGACGTCCACAATTAATAGAATTAATAAATAATAAGATCTATGAAGAACAAACACAAACAAAAAAAAAGATATATGTAAAGGTATATGTATAGGCTAGAAAATATATATAAATAAATAAATTCTAATTACCGCAAGAGTTCGGAGATAGGAGGAGTTGAAGGAAAACTGGAAGCACAGAAGTGGACGTCATAGTAATCTGCAGAGGAACATTCAGAGTAGTATTGCTGGTTTTGTCGTTTTCAAAGGCCTGAGCATTTGGGCAGAGTCCCTTGAAGTGATCAGAGTAAGTATTGGCACGACCACAGTAGTGATCTTTAGATTCCTTAAACGCCTCGCACGCGCTGTTACACCCAATAATGATAGAATTGTTATTTCCAATAAGCACAACCTGAACCTCTTTAGGACACTCCTTGTTAGATCGGCAACGCAGCCTGTTGCCCCACATGAGTTTGATCTTGATTTAACTCCTCCTGGGACCACAGTCACCGGCAGGTTAAACCCCTTCGCAAGGCTGACGGAGTAGGTGTACTCGCCGACCCCGCCGATCAGGGTGAATTCGACGAGAGTGGTAGCGGCTGGCACCGAGGCTCCGCTGCCGCCGGGGCACTCCACCGCATAAGAGACGCAGTCCCCAGTCCCGCAAGTGAATTTTCCGGCTGCGTTTATTTTGCAGTGGGTGCGGCTCCATACCGTGCCGGTCCAGTTGTCTGGAGCCGAGACGGTCTTGAATTCTCCCGTTCGGAGTGCAAAGCCGGTCATGTTCTTGGAGATCAGCTCTGGCGAATGGGGTTTGGAAACGATCGCCGGCCATATAGTGTTAGCGCATGAACTTCTGATCGTAATCATCAACCTCGAAGACGTGCCTAAGTTATTAAGATCCATTGAAACCTAAACAAGATCAGTTGTGTATTTCTTTCAAAAATATACATTCATATATGTGTATTTACATACATATATATATATATATTTTTTTATATTTTTTTTTTTTTTGGGTACCCAGCATACATATTTATCAACAACAACAGAATATAAACGCATAATTAGCATGTATAGCTTACCAGGGATGTGGAGGAGGCAGAGAAAGAAGACAACAACAACATGAGCGAAACGCATCGCCATAGCATCCATCGCAAAGCTAATGAAGACAGGAAATTAGTAAATCAAAAAATAAAAGTCAAATATATATGTGAAGCAAAATAAGAAGACAATTAATATATAGGCTTGCAAACTCACTTACAATTTACTTGCACGCAGGCCCAGAGGAAGGTTTTTTATGAGCTATGGTAAAAAAAGACAGAAGAGACGAGGAGAGTGAGATGGGAAAATTTGGATAGTGAACATAATTCACGTTTTGGGGCCATTATATAGGTGGAGAACGCATGGTTTTGCACATGACAGCTGGCATTTCATAGACGTCCTTAAGAAACAAACAAGTTTAATTTATTTAAAAAAAAAAAAAAAAAAAAAAAGCAAAGGCGAGAGAGAGAGAGGAGTCAAATAAAATATTAAAAAAATATCCGAACTGGACCATCTAGAAACATTGCATGATATGCATGGGAGAGAGGGGGGCGGGCGGGTGGGCCGGGGGGGGGGGGAGTGGTGGGGGGAGAGGAGTCAAATAAAATATTAAAAAAAATCTGAATTAGACCATCTAGAATATGACATATACGTGGGGATAAAGTTTATTTCCATTTGGACCCAATTTCAAAATGGGTAATCCAAATCGAATTTTGAGAGGGGAAAAAACCAAAAAAACAGTTGAAATGAACCATCTAGATAAATATGTCTCATTTGACAAAATGGTTAAAAGCACGCTCAATATAGGTGAGAGAAAATTCATCTAGTCACCCATAAAACATAAGGGGAAAAAAAAGGAAAGAAAGGAAAGCAACAAGAGTGTTAGTGAGGGTGATGTCAATTTCGCATTTTCCCTGAATTTTGGACATTATAATTGTTTGTTACCTGAATTTTAAATTATAACACCCCTTCCTTTTAAACTTGAAAATTTGTCATATTTAGCCCCTTAGTTAAATTTTGATGGAAATTACAACCTGTCACATTTTAGAAGAGAAGAAATTCTGAAATGACAAATTTACCGTCAAAATAATAGTTATTTAAAAAATTGGAAACTAATTTAATCTAATTTCTCATTATTAGGAAAGATTAACACTAGTTAAAATAATGTTGGTTTAGATAAAAATGTATATATATGTTCTTCTGAAAAAGAAAGCGAAAAAAAAAAATCGGGGAACTCTCTCCTTCTCTTTCTTTCTCTAAAAAAAAAAAAAAAAAAAAAAAAAGTTACAGTGTTTGGCCAGAGCTTTGGAGTCGCATCCGGGCTCGTCACTGGGCTTCTAACCCTGAAGTTCAGTCTCCGGACTCGTTTCGATGTTAGCTTTCTCGTGATGGTGGTTGTGTGTGGAGCAGCACATCCATTGGGGCAAATCTAACCTATCGTAGAGGTGGGTTGTCCTTGTAGGGTGACTCCACTCAGATTTGGCTTCCGTTCGACAGTCAAAGGCTTGTTATCTGTGGATCTTTCTTTTGTTTTGTTGTAATAAGGGCATTGACATTTCCACTCCTTTGGTGTCTTTTTTTTTTTTTTTTTACTTTGGTAATTTTAATTTGCTTCGGTAATAATAGAGGTGATGTCCTCCGCATGTGTCTCCCATCTGTTTGTTATCGGATGTTGTAGTGTGAGTGCCCCCATTACGTGGGGATTGGTCTCGGTTGACTGGGTTAGTCCATCAACTGTTTTTGTGTTGTTTAACAAGCAATGGTCAAGCTCGAAGTTTATGTGCGAAGCAGGTCTTCTCTGTTTGAGTCTCAGTATTTGTATTCACTCTTGTGTTATTTTGGTCTTTACTAGTGGATCCGGTCTTTGATTCGAGGTCGAATTCCTTCGTATTTGTGGCCATTTATGTATTATGCATTTTGTTTTTTTTTTGCAATGAAATTTCCCTTTTCAAAAAAACAAAAGAAAGAAAGAAAAAAAATTCCATTAACTCTAATCTATCGTGAGAAATCTTGCAGGGTAGTTCGATCGTCGTCGACGAGGAAGAGGGCAACGTTCTCGGCACTAGGAAAGGGCTACGAACATCTTCTGAGACAACAACCCAAAAATTCTAGTGAGCCCTTTGTCATTGTCGCCTCTCGTGCTGACTCAATCGCCAATGCCACTACCTCGCTCTCTCTCACTCATGGAAGATGCATTTACATTTTTTTTTTTTTTTTTATCTAACCAGCGTTGCTTCTATTTTCTCCAATCTGCTGCCTCTTTTTTTTTTTTTTTTTTTCTTACAAAACCCACAGTCCAGAAAAGCTCAAAATCAAATAATAATACACAAACCCAAGATCTCAAAGGGATTTCTAGCTACAGTCTTTTTTTTTTTTTTTTCTAAATAAGTTTTTTAACAAGTGACCGAAGTTTTTCAAAATTAGTTAAAAGAACCTCTTTTTTTTTTTTTTAATAGTCAATTAGTGATTGACCGCATAATATAATTAATTTGGTCAATTAGAGTTAATCATTGATTGATCATAACATAAACTACTAAATTTCATAGTCAATTATTGATTGATTACAAAATAATTACACAAAAAGTCTTTGTAGGATCCCATTTTAAAATATGTTTGTTTTTTAATAGTATTGCGTAAATGTCCACTTTTAAAGAAATAACCGTTTGCCGTACCCATTTTCCCTTTTATTAAATTCAACATCATTTTTCCTCATTATGATTCATATATATTTTTCCTTATTTGTTCATTATTGTTATATCTTTATCTTAATTACTAATTTTTTATCATAGTGATTACTTGTTAGTATGTTAGTATGGGTTGGCTTTTCTTATAAATATATAATTTTGATTTCTTCGAAACCTTTTTTTTAGTATAATTTAGGTTCTTCATGATAATTTCTTTTTTCTATAATTATTGGTATTTTTTAATAATTAGTTTCTAAAGTTTAAATGTGATATGAAATTGCTAATTTCTTTATGATAATTACTATATCATTGTGATACTTTTTAAATGTGCATGGTATTTTTTTTTTCTTTACAGTACTTTTATATCATATGATTTTTTTTCTTTATAATAATTACTATATCATTATGATGTCTTTTTAGATTTTAAAGTGTTTAATATTTCTTAACAATGTCTGTTTAATTTTTTTATATATGATGTGAACTTTATCTTAATAACCAATTATTTGTCATAATTATCGTTTTCCATACACCATGCAATTCCTATGTGTTATGTTCCTTTTTTCTTCATAATAAATCAAGTAAAATGATATTTTTTGAATGAAAGATTTGCTTAGTTTGACCTTTTTTTTTTAAATAGATTTTTCATTCCTTTTTTTATTTGTTTATTTTCAATTCTTAATGAAAAAGGTAATGTAGTCTTTATAAGTGTTAATTTAGACATTCATCTAAATAAAAGACAAAATTGACATTTTTTAAATCGTAGTCTTCAATTTAGACATTCATATAAATAACTCATTGATTATTAGTCAATCATTGAAATCAACAAATTTCATAATTAATCACTGATTGACCATTAGTCAATTATTGATTGACCAAATATGGAAAAATGACAAACTGCTATTTTGCTAAATAAAAAAAAAAAAGTTTGGACCATATATTAGATTGTTTGATTAAAAAAGGTTAGCTAGCCTAATTTTCCAATCTCAAATGTGTTTCAAAATTCAAATTACGATGGGCTACCTTGGTTTTTTTTTTTTTTTTTTCCTCCTCTGTTTCTCTCTCTTTAATGGGAAAGAACTACATTCGGAGAAAATTTTCAGGTTTCGATGACAAAGGTAGGCGGCTGCAGCAGCATTCTTCACATGAGTTCAATTGCATATCTGAGCGATGGATCGTTTCAAGGGCAGATAAGAGGTGAAGGGTTTGCAATGGCTATTCTTCGGGAGGTGAATGGCGACTGGCTTGCATGGATGTTGGGAAGAAGATGAAAAAAACTTTGAAGTTGCCCCCCCTTTTTTTTTTTTTAAATAAAATTAAATAAGAAAAGAGTTGGCCAGTTTGGCATTGTTACACTATGGAAAATTTTTGCTGTAGTTGTATGGTGAATCTAAAGTTACTATGGTTAGAAGCATGTAGGCATCTGATAAATTTTTTTTTTTTTTTTTTTAAGTTACTGGAAATACCAGAAGCAGAATTATAGATGTTTAGTAGACTATAAATAAAGTTGTTGTATAGACATATGATGACTAAGAAAGACATCATATTTTTGTCTAATAGATACTCTAGTATACATATGTATTGTCTAATAGTTTGAAAATTTACACCAAAATATAGAAATATACAATTTCTATTTTATAATAAAAAATGTCTTTAAAAAATTAAATATATTAAAGAAGATAAATAATAAATCTATAAAAATTGAGTATAAATTATAATAAATGTTTTTCTTTTGTACATAATAGTAAAATTGTAATTATTTTAATTGAAATATTTTTAAGAAAAAAAATAAAAAAGTAAATATTATTTGGTAGTAAAATAATGGTTACGAATTATTTAGTAAATATTTATTTTGTAAAATGGCACAGAAGCAAATATGTAGAAGTAACCCTTGATCTGGTTCTCAAATTCTGTTGCATTGTAGCAGTTTTTAGAATCTGTAAAAGCATGGTTTATTAAATACTCCTAACTTGCTATAGATTTTTAATAATCCCTAAAGAAATAATTACAAAAAAAGTCTATTTTTAGAGTCTTATTTTATAATATGTCTGTTTTTTATAATATTATGTAAATGTCTATTTAAAGAAAAAAAAAAAAACTACTCGTAGTACCTATTTTGCCTTTTTCCTATATTTTATATCATTTTCCTCATTATGATTCATATTTTTTTTTTACTTATTTGTTTATCATTATTATATCTTTATCTTAATGAATAATTCTTCATTATATTGATAGCTTATTAGTATAATTAAGGTTTTTTTATAAACATATTTCTTAAGTATGATTAGATTTCTTAGAAACATATTTTTTTTTAAGTATGATTTGAGTTCTTTATGATAATCGTAATGTTACTGTGATAATTTATTCATTTAATTATTATTATTGGTATTGTTTTAATAGTTACTTCCCAAAATTTTAAATGTGTGATGAAATTGTTTGTTTATAATAATTACTATATCATTATGATGCTTTTTTTTTTTAAGGTTTTAAAGTGTTTCATATTTTTTTTACAATATCTATTTAATTTTTTTATATGTTCACTATGAATTTTATTTTAATGACCAATTATTTATTGTAATAATTGTTTTTCATATATCATACAACGAATATCACTTATTGTTCCTTTCTCTTTATAATAAAGCAAGTAAAATTGTCTGTTTTCTTTTTAGAAAAGATTTGTTAGTTTTACATTTATTTTTGTAACGACCTGCCTAGCACAGGCTGTTACCTTACATACATACATACATACTTAACTTACGTACATACTTATTGTACTTAATTATTTTGACGAAATGCAACGGAAATTTTTTTTTTTTTTTATACCGAGCTTATTTACGTCTAAACGTAATAAGCGTGTCGTAATTAAAATATTTAACATAAGAAAATACATATTGAACGAAACGCGGAGCGGCATCGTATTCCCACAATTTCACAATGTGCCCCGCCTCGCACTTTCATCTTGCATCACCCATTGCTGTCAGGTGGCTTACCTATAGCATAGATGTCAAACTATGAGCTAACGCTCAGTAAGCACAACTATCTAAACCGCGACGCCACATACAAACTAGCATACACTTTCCACCTTAACTAACGTCACATACATAATCTCGCATACACATTCTAACTTAACTTATCATAGCACATTCATCATAACATAGCATATCACATCAATTCATACATTGCATTGTATAACAGATGCAGGGTCCAGTTATGCTCGTTTTAACTGTCTTCATTCTTACTTACTTACTTACTTATCTTACTTAGGGCCCTTACATAAGTGTCTGTACCCGGCGCGCGACTATATAGTGGTTGGGGCAGTCAGCCCAGTCCAACTCAAACCATAGTCCAACCCAACCTCGGACGGGTGGTACGACACTGGCAAGCTAGCTTGCCTTCTTACCTTCTTATTCTTTAATCTCATCTTGTATTTAGTGAACATGCATCGCGATGTCACTCTTTACATAAACTTAACATACATAGTATCTTACCTTACCTGCTCAACTTACATATTCTTTTTTGCATACATAGCATGTCATCATACAGCATAACATATCATATAGCATATTGCACATAACAACATAACATAGCATATCATTCACATAAAGCATTGCACTTAGCATATCACAGAGCAGCACATAGCATACAATTGCATATACTCCTAGCATACATCTAACATACTTTGGCAAGTATCAACTAAAGCCTATGCTGTAGGCGGAGTTGTACTTACCTCTCTCTCTATGTCCAATCAGGTGCTGTCCTTCCTCGGATCGCAGCTGCAAGTCTTCTCCTGCTTGATTAAGGACATAGGTGAGATTCTGCTTTTTATTAGGGAATGTTGGTACCCTAACCAACATGCCTTATAAAATCTGGTTGTATGTCCCCGTCTCGAATCCTAACTTGGCCCAGCCAGCCCTCTTGCTGTTTTGGGAATAATCCGAATCTTGATTATCCCTTTAAGAGGTTACGTTGGATAACCTCTTGGGCTAGGTTAGGATCTACTAATGGGTTTTCTTCAAAACCTTGGGCTTTACTATTCCATCATAGCTCATTGGGTCACGGCCTTAATCCACTTTTCTTGGCCCATTTCTTAAACTATGGTATCCCTTAGGGTTACTTTGGATAACCCTTAAGGTTACCCTTATTCACATGTTGGGTCAACCAAAGTTAACATTTGGTCAACTACTAGTCAACCCTTGGTCAACTCTGGGCTTTTTGGGGCTAAGCTCGGTAACTCGGGTCCTATTCCCGGTTACGGCCCGTAATTGGCTTGATTACCAATTTTACCTTAAAACCCATTTTCTTATCTTAATTTTTCCATTTCCTTACCTTTTGCACTTTTAAAAGATTTTAACTTGAAAATCCTTTAAACTCTTTACAAAAATTCCGATCTTTAAAATAACTCTTTATAAAGGTCGTTTTGGTTCAAAAACTGCCTTTGGAACAGTTTTCGTAGTTAAAACAACGATTTTTAAAAGATTTTACAATTTTTAGAAAACATTTGAAAAACTAAGGTGCAGGAATTTTCAGATTCCCTGTGCACCTTTCATAAAACGTTCCCAGTTTAAAAATCCGTTCGAAATCTAAAAAACTTGTCTTCACGAAAGTTGTAGCTCTCGAAAAATGATAAAACTTTTATGTTTTGTGAAAAATCCAGTTCTGCCTGTATTAGTACCAGTTTTCGTTTGAAACTGGCTGACCCTGAAAAACTGGGTCTGGGGAATCAGCCACGGGTTTTGGTGAAAACAGAGGCCGTTGGAGCCTCATTTTGAGATTCTGTTCATGTGACCCTCTAAGAAAAATCGTTCCGAGCAACTTTCATGTTTCGAGTTTTACCCAGTTTGGCCTCTAAGGGCCTTAAAATTTCACTTCCCCGAAACTGGCCAGGTTCGAATCCGAATGGGTAATTTTGGGGTTTATGTCCGGTTTACATCTTATTTCGCGAATCTATCTCGACCGACCATTTCGGGAGCCTACAAGTCAATCACACAACATTTCTAACGTCCCATTTAAACCCATTAGCCGTCCCACATAATCCATGCAAGCCAATTTCTAAATCTATGAACCTAGGCTTGCAAATGGGTTCTAGCACAGCATGCATCACATTCAAGCATCAAAATTCAGCCCTAACTAACATGTATCAAGGGGCTACCTAGGGCAGATTTTCGGCCACACTTGGGGAACATACAACCTTAGTCTTCTAGCATGAAAATCAACCATAAACAAACACAAGCCAAGAAAGATTTAAGCCATACAAACCCTAGATCTACAAATCAAGCACAAGCAACCATCTTAGGGCAAGAAATTGAAATTGGACTTAAGTCCATACAACCCAATTGAACCTCAAATCAAACCTCAAATTGAGCTTAAAATAAAGAGGGTTAGGGTTGCAAGGGTTTACCTAGACCAAAGTCAAGTTTGGTCAAAAATTTCTCCTCATCATCCTTTACTCCTTGACCCACGGCCACACAAGGATTTGGGATCCAAGAAAATTTTTGGTTGGCTCTTGGTTGCTCCTCCTAAAGCCGAACTCCTCCTTGAAGAAAAACCCTCAAAAATTTTCACTTTTCCTCACCCTTTCCTTCCCTCACTTCTTCGGCCACACACACCCAAATACCCACAAAATTTCTCAAACTTTTCCCTTGCTTTCCCCTTGCAAAACCGACCACTCTAAGAGCAAAAGCCCCAAGAAAATTTGTGATTTCCTCTCCTCCCTCTCTCCCTCTAGATCAGGATTTTTCAAGCAAGAAATTGGCAAGAACTTCCCCTCTTTTTCCAATTAAAATGAATAGCAAAGGGGGGTATTTATAGAGGTAGAGGGAGCTTTGGTTAATTGAAGTTTGGCCCCAAAAATTTTTGCTATTTCCTTTCTTTCCCTATGAGGTGGCCGGCCAACATATGGTGGAGAAGCCTCCACATATTTTTCAAGGCTTAATTAAGCTAAATGATGTCATAAAGAAGATGCTTGATGAGGTCATTTAGTTTACCTCACACAAGGGCCATGTTTGGCTTTCTAATTGTCTCCAAAATTTCATTTTTTTGTGCTACACCATAAATTCTAACACTGTGGTTCTCTAATTCACAGTATTTTTATATTGTACCGAAGTACAAAAATTTATCTGCGTGAATTTTGGGACCGTAAAATTTTTTCTCAATTTTCCGAGTCCTTTTGCCCTTAATCTTAACTTAGTGTGCTTGATTTTCTAGAGATATTCTAAGGCTTATTCTTGTTATCTGGCTTACAAAAACATTTTTCTCAGTACTCTTCCATACTGCTTTTCATCATCTCGTAAAGTCAACTCTTTGACTTTCTTGGTCAAACTTTGACTTTTTCAATCATAGTTGATTTTCGTAAAATCGTGTACTTTTTCGGCCTTTTTGACTCAAAAGGTCCGTTCTCGAGCTTAGAAATAAATTTTGAGTCTCCTCGACCCATCAAAACTCACAAAATCTAACAAAAGCTCTAAATCGAGCTTTTTCACGCATACCTTCATAATGTGAAAATATTTCCTTAGAAGGAAAATGTGAACGTTGAAAAATCGGATATTACAATTTTAGAGATTTTATTTTTTTCTTTTTCCTTTTTTAACCAATTCTTTTTTTTATTTAGTTTCAATTCTTGATGAAAGGATAATATAGTCTTTATATGTATCAATTTAGATATTTATGTAAATAAAAGAAAAAATGGACATTTTTTAAATCATAGTCTTCAATTTAGACATTTATGTAAAAAATCCTAATCTAAAAACACCATCTAAAAGCAATGTCAAATGGGCCTAATACTTGTTAATAAAATAGTATTTTTACAAAACTACTCTTTTTTTCTTTTTTTGGTTATTTGTGTGACACATGGTATTTTTCATCTAAGGTTTACAAAAATAGATAAATTTGATAATGTTTCAATGTTTGAGGGAAAATAATGTTACAATTTAAAGGTTGAGGGGATAAATCATTATAAGGTCTAAAATTCAAAGGGAAAATATGAAATTTAGCCCTTTTCTTAACATTTAAAATGTAGAGGAGTGCGAAAAACAAAAATATTGGACTGAAGCATAAATAAATGTTACCGGAAAACATAAAAAATGAAATAAAATAAAATTGACATGTTAGGAGTCTAAGGACCAAGATGAAAGTATGAAATAGAAACTAAGGAGTTTGCTTTTAGATGGCACTACCGTAAATAGATGAAACAATGACCCTTTAATTTAACTTACTTAATGGCTTTTTCCAAATACACAGAAAAATAAGACATGTGTCGCTCTTTTGAGGTCATAAGAGTGTCAAAGAGGTAATGTACAGTTTGCGATTCCGAAATGGAAGAAGGGAAAAGACCGGATTCTGGAGAAATAAAATAATTAGTTGTGCCTTTAACAAGGAAAAAAAAAAAAAGTAGCGGAGACACTTGTCAAGATATGAGTAAATGCATTCATATAAAATTAATATTTTTTTGTGCACAAGGGTATTGTCACTATTGTTATGGAGTGAAGATGATCCCGAGTCTCATTTAAGAGAATTAAATGTACCTCGAGGTGTTCCAGAAAAAGAACAAAACAAAACAAAACAAAAAAGCACGTCGGGGTGGTTGGTAGTCAATAAGAAGATTTCAGAGAGCATCTTTTGACTGATTAAACAATTGTACTTAAACTACAAAATGTGTAAAAACAGACGGAAAAACCCAAGGAAAAAGAATAAACAATATTTATTACAGATTGGCAACAGAAGTAGATTATTCCCACAAGGCTAACTGAAAGTCTAATTCCATTTTGACTAATCAGGAAATTACATATATTTTCTGGATTCGGTTTTCTGTCAATGTACAGACCTCTCCAGCTCCCCTATTTACTATCATGCTTAATTCTTTCTCAACTATCACCAAAAAAAAAAAAAAAATTTCCTTCTCATCAGATTTGGTACAACTCTTTTTTTTTTTTTTTTTAATTTAGAAAGAGACTTTTTTTTTTTTTTTTTATAAGAAAGAAAAGAAAATCCGTGGTTTCCTCACCCAATTGCAGTGATATTTTTTAAGAGAGGGACTTAAACAATTATTCTAGGTGTTCAAATGTTTTTTTAAGCATATATATCATTTATCCGATTGCTTTAATTTTGAATTAAAACAGTTCTTGCGTCCTTTCTTTTTTTCTTTTTAACTTAATTGTCACGATACTAACTGAAAAAGGACATGAAAAGCTCAGGAGTTTATGAAAGAAGAACAAATAAAAATCGGCCATAAAATTAAAAAGAAAGAAAAAAGGATGACTTTTTCTATATGAAATTTACCTTCAGACTATCGCTGAAATGTACTTCTAAATGGATGCCTTTCCACTAACGACAAACATATTATTATTATTATTATTATTATTATTATTATTCGATATATTCAGGACGTAAAACTCAAGTATTAAAAAAACTATTTTCATTGTCGTTATTCAATCTCTTAATTTGACCCAAAAAAAAAAAAAAAACCCAACCTCTTCCCGCTAAAATAATAAGAATAAGAATAAGAATAATAATACCTCTTTTTTTGATGACGGTACTACAAAAAAACATGTCGTGTAGGGAAAAAAGTATTTTATTTTAATACCATATATGTATGAGGTTATCACAAAATATATAGGTCTAGTTTTCGTATTTTTGTCAGACATCTGTAAATTTTATTAAGAAATGAAGCAAAAGAATCTAGAATAGAAAGAAAGAATTTGATCTCACATTCATTCAACTGAATCTGTACAGCTATAATTATACAAACTAGTTACGGTTAGTAACAAACTCTCAAGTCTAACCACTAGAAACATTCCACGTGTCACAGCACTTTAACTAACTAACAATCCTAACTAACTTTTGCATTCGAATTATATTTTAAATTAGCTCCCATTTTTTTTGACCTTTCCTTCGCCAATGGACCACAAAAAGACGTAAACACCTTAAAGAAAAAAGTCTATAAATAAAAATTAAAGAGTAATCGCACCATAAGTTCCCAAAGACCTCTTTAATAAATGACAACCTGGTTCCCATTTTATTGATTTTAACAAAATGACAACCAGGTTAGCAGCACCACAAGTTTAATTTATTTATCAATAAAAAAAAAAGAAAAAGAAAAGAAACCCCACAAGTTTCTTTTTTATTCCAAAAAAAAAAAAAAAAGTTAGGATCAACGTTGCTGACATAACTAGCTAGGTCGGTCATGTCGAAATATTTTCCATGACAAGAGTATCGTTGCGGAATGGTGGTAGGTAGTCAATAGAAGATTGCAAAGAGCATATTTTGACTCATTTATTTAAACAATTGTACTTTAAACTCCAAGACAGAGGGAAAACCCTAAAAAAAAAAAAAACAATATTTATTACAGATTGGAAACAGAAGTAGACTCCCACCAGGCTGGCTGATCAAAGTCTTCAATTTTGACTTACTAGGAAACTACACATAATTTGGAGATTAGGTTTTCTGTCAATTTACAGACCTCTCGATCTTACCTCTTTTTTTTTTTCCCTAAAAAGAAAGAACTCTCCAACTTCCCTATTTGCTATCATGCTAATTCCTCCTCATCTGATTTTCCTTTTTTAACGCCAATGGTAAGTTTTCTTTTGGCTTGAATTGGGGATTCCCACTTCTCTACCCTTACAGCCAAGGATTGGAACAGGGTATAGAATTCCAAGACGCACAATCGGCTACAAGAATAATAGGTTTTTATAACATCTAGTAATAGCGTTTTCCCAGTTGTGTTTCATGCTTGAAAGTAAAAAAAGGCGCGGGCACGCCACGTTCATTAGTTAGCGGGAAAGGGCAGGCCCTATATTAGAGGGAAATTTTCTGAAAAACTGAAAAAGAGGGAAAATTAAAAATTAAAAAAAAAGGAAAAAAAAAAAGGCATAGATAACCTCCAGCCCACAATCCCCATCTGTATCTATTACATAATACCAAGTGCCTTGTGAACTTTTTGTCAATCTTTTTTTTTCCCATTTTTACCCTCTTTTTTTTCTAAATGTCACATGCTTGTCTTTTAATCTCTTGTCATTTCTGTCTTAAAGCTGGGGGCATTCACCAATTTCCTCACGATCCTTACGTGGCAGAGGTGGGTCTAACATATTTTTTACTTCTTTACCCGTAATTCAAGAATAAAAGGCTTTTGTTTTCTGCCGGAGTCTTACCCTGCTTGACAAATCATTTTAAACTTAAATTTTCATCTTAATTTTTATCTTTTTTTTTAAATCAATAAAAATTATAACTAGTTTTTAAAAAGTTAACTAACTCAAAGTTAAAAATTTCAACTCAAACCATTTTATCAAACGCAACCTAGTATTTTTTTACTCCAGAAGTGCTTTTCAAAAATGGCCGGAGAGAGTTGGCCAAGGAGAGTAGAATCTAAGTCACCGATCAACAATGTCAACAAGTGCAAGATTCGAACTTGACTGCTAGGCGACGACAACAGACACAGACTGATGGGCTACGACGGCGACAGACAAACGACATGAAGACGACGGGCGAATGATGGTGCGAGATCTTTCATTCGCAATTGATGAAGGCTGGCGGCAGCGCAAGCAGCGACGGCTCAATGAGGTGCTAGTGACGGTTAAGTCTCTGTAAATATCTAAGAAATTTCAGAAACAATAAAGTTCAAATCAAGTCTTAATAAAAAATAAAAAAAAAATCCAAGATCTCTATTGAATGGGATAACGAGACAATCATTAAATTTCTCCATAATTCTTTTTGAGTTTCAAATCTTTCCTAGACAGTTCATTAATGATGATTACTTTGTCATCTTGTCGGATGGCGAGATAATTAGCAACGCCGGTGGATAATGGAGCAAGAGGACAGATTTGATTATTCCCCCCCCCCCCCCTCCCTTCTCCTCGTATTCCTCTCTTTCTAAAATTTTCTCTATTCTTTTTTCTCGAGAAAATGCTCTCTCCTCAGTGAAAAACCAGACTTGACATTTCAAAGAAAAATACCTTTCCAACACTTAATTAAATAATAATATGCAAAGTTTCTTTTTTCTGGGTAAATGGTTTGCAAAGTTGGTGTCTTGGGAATGGAAATTTTAAAATAGAGAGAGAGAAGGAGTGAGGCAAAGTTTCTTCTTTCTGGGTAAAAGGTTTACAAAGTTAATGTTTTGGGAGGGAGGAAGGGAGTAAATATAAGCCACATGATATATGGATATTATGCCTACACTTGGTAGGAAGGAAAGATACAAGAGGGAAAGGAAAAATGAAAACGAAAGAAACTAAAAGGAGGGAGGAAGGGAGTAAATATAAGCCACATAACAGATGGACATTATGCCTACACTTGGTAGGATGGGAAAAAAAAAAAAAATAGGGAAAGGAAAAATGAAAATAAAAGAGAGAGAAAAGATTTTAGTTTTTAGGTTGTTTGATAGAAAGGCAGGAAAGAAAATAAAAAGAGCTGTATAATTATTAGTATATCCACTTATTTGTATTATTTTAATTTAAAAAATAAAGACATAATTGTAATTTTAATTAACATGGAGTCGATTTTTGTTTTTTACCCAATGTTTGAGAGATGAAATTTGGTGGCCTCCATTGGATTTTTTTCCACCATATTTTCCTTTCCATTTTCTATTCAATTTTCCCTCCACCCATTTCATTCCTTCCTATTTTCCATTATACCAAACAAAGCAAATGTGGCACAATAAATGCTTGTTTGGATGCACAATCTAAACCCTACAATTACAATCTAACTTTTGTCTTTTTCCCTCTGTTTCACTATTCACACAGTTTTGTGACTCAAATTTTAAAAGTCCATAATTTTGTATAGATAAATCCAAATACATTGATTTTTTTTTATTGCATATAATTTCAAGACGAACAAAACAAGCTCCATATTGATATTTTTCTGAACAAATTTCAAGGTTTTATACTTTTTAACTCAACAAGTCAAATGTCTCGATAAATATACAATCAATTTAAATTCAAATTGTACGATTCAAACCTTAACACCAAACGCATTCTAAAAGTAAGGTACTTGGATCTTAAATCTTACGAGTCAGACCAAAATATCAGCCCTCTTTTTTTTAGAGGCCATAGAAGATTATTAACCGTTTCAGTCCAGTTCAAAGTAAAAAATAAATCTTCTATGGGTAATGTAGTGGATTGAAAAGGTTTACTTCCAAAATCACAACAAACAAAAAAAAATACAAGGAAAGATTAGCAAGAATAATAATTCTATAACATTTCATATCTCTTTTACTTCATAAAAAACTAGACATCATATACTTTAATTAACAAAACCCCAATCTAGCTAAAAGCGGAGTTTTCTCGAAAAATTTTTAACTGAAATTTGAAAATACTCAAATAATCAAAATGTTAGATTCACATTAAAAAGAAAGAAAGAACGAAAGAAAGAAAGAAAGAAAGAAAATGAATTTTACTTTGAACATATGTTGGTTGTATGATACTTAAGTGCAAAAAGAGCATCCTGTAAATATTTTACCATAGTAAATTTATTTGATAATGTTTTGAGGATAATTTATGAAATTAAAGAAATTTTGACCTCTAAAAAAAGTGATCCGTTAATTTGTGTTGGGCAGCCAATATAATAAAATTAAAATTAAAGGGGTGTCATTATAATGAAACATTTTAATTCTTTAAAGCTATTCCAGTTACGAAAAAAAATTTAAAAACTAAATTTATAAAAGATTTAAAATTTAAAAATTAAATAAGTAATTTATTCTTTAATAAATTTAAATACAATTTATATTTCAAAATATATTTGTGAGATTACGTATATATGTGTTTTAACTTTTTCGATTGATCGATAATATATTTCCATTATTTTCTCTCTCTTTCCCCCTCCCTCTTATTTCTTTTGGTAAATTCTATTCCTTTTAATTTACCCCCAAAAAAAAAAAAAAAAAGAAGTTAGCATACAATCAACTCGGTCCAATTCCATTTTTTCCCTTTCTCTCTCTATCTCTCTCTCTCTCTCTCTCAGTCTCTCTCTCTCTCTTGCTTCTGGAGTACGGCAACCAGTTTCATCTTTTCGTGTTTTTGGGAAAAGAGGGGGGGGGGGGAAGAAAAGCAAAAAGGCAGAAAGATAATGTTCATCCTACGTAAGCAAGTCAAGAGTGAAATTGGTGGCTGTCTGGCAACTGATAGATATAGAATAATAATAATAATATAATAATAATGATGACGATGGTAATAAAAAACCTAATGAGAATACTAAATTGGAAAAAGAAAAGACCGCAAACCAAGTGGACCTGAGAGAGTTGGTCATCAGACGTTACATCATTCGTAAGGGATTAAAATGATGAGAGCAGTAATCAACAGGGCAGCCGACATAAAAACAGGGACATAAAGGTGCGTAAGAAAAATAAGGAAAATGCAGTGAATTTCCCCACTCAACTATATTATGATTCCGTTTGTTTTATTAGTTCATTTTAAATTTTTCATCTTAATTTTTATCTTTTTTTAAAAAATTTTTTATCTTTTCTGAAAAATTTTTTTATCTTTTTTGAAAAGTCAACAAAAATTAATATTTAAACTTAAAATTTCAACTTAAACTGGTGAACCAAACAGATCCTATGTTTATAATTAATTGGAGCACCGCTCGTATGAAACACCTTAATAGTTGCTACCAAAAAAAAAAAAAATTCTTAGGTTTTGTTTGATGATTTGTTCCACCTCAAATTAAAATGTGTTTTTTTATCTTAATTTTTATCTTTTAAAAAAATTTTTTTTATCTTTTCTAAAAATTCAATAAAAATTTTCTAACTTAACTCATTTACCAAACGAACCCTTAATAGAATTAAGATGAAGTACATACCTCACATACCTTATACAAAAATAATTTAAACATGCACATGAAAAATAAAGTAAATCAATTTTTAGAAAAAGAAATGGGTTGGGATCAGTAAAAGATTTTCAAAAACAATTAGAAAAAATGTTTGAGATGAAATTTTTAGATTAAAATTTGTTGACTTTTTAAAAATTAATTATAATTTTATTTATTTTTAAAAAAAAATTAAAAAATAAAATGAAAAATTTAGATTCATACCTATGAACTAAACACATGCTACATATCATAGTTCAATTATCTAATAACATATACTTTTAGTAAAAGAAAATTATAAATAACATAAAGTATTAATACAAAAAAAAAAAAACACTCCTTAAAAAAAGGAGAATATTAAAAAAGAAAGGTTTGCTCTCATGATTTCCTCAAAAGTCAAATTTCCATACAAAGTAGGTACAGTATATGAAGCCAAATTAATAGGAGAACATACTTGTCAAATAATTATCAAACCGAGTGGAAAAAAAAACAGAAAAAAAAAAAAAAAAAAAACCATTTTCTCTAGAAGACATAGACCTGGGTAGGAGGGTCACTGTCGCCTTCCTTAGCTTTTTTTTTTTTTTTTTTTTTCTTTGTATCTCTATGGAATTCTCATAAGACCCTGTTACAATTTTAGTTATGAATTGGTAATTAGGTTAATGACATTTTGGGTATGATCTGAACTGACAACTGTAAGAAATTAAATTAAAAATCTATCTTTTCTTTACTATTTTTAAGGAATTAAATGGATCCTACCTGTAAAACTGAAAATGAGACTATAAAGGGACTACCATCAGAATTTTTTTTTCCTATCAAAAAAATAAAAGTATAGTAGACATAAATAGCTCTATCCCTGCTAAGCTCCCTATAGCCTGGTGTGCTTTTACAAAATTTTCTCCCTCTCTCTCTCTCTCTCTCTCTACACACACACACATGATAATTTGCAATTGGTCCAAAAATCTGACCTTGTTGAACTCCATATATGCATTATTTATTTTTTTCCCTTTCCCATTCTCACTCTAGCTTTCTCTATTTAATGACTGGTAGGCAACCAAAAAAAACAAAAAACAAAAAAACAAAGAGAGAGAGAGAGAGAGAGAGAGAGAACGACCAACAGGTGCCTCACGTAAGAAAAATAGGATTAATATTACAAATAAGGAGGGACTTCTAGAAAGCATTTTAGAGAGAGACGGTGGCTAGAACTAAATTATTTACAATAATTAATCACAAGATTTCATTATATCCCTGCG
This sequence comes from Ficus microcarpa, assembly GCA_025413485.1. Taxonomy (NCBI): domain Eukaryota; kingdom Viridiplantae; phylum Streptophyta; class Magnoliopsida; order Rosales; family Moraceae; genus Ficus; species Ficus microcarpa. The sequence continues at coordinate 14,361,136 of CM046379.1, read as the reverse complement.
GATCCAGTCATGATTTCAAATACCATCCTTAATTTCCGCACATGACAATGGACAAAATTAAATGATATATCAGATCAAAAAAATGAAAAAGGTTGGTTGTATTTACGCCGCAAATCTATAAGACTTTTCTTGACTTTCTTTTCAAATGCTGAAAAAGATCATTTTGAGAAATTTTATTTTGGGTTAAGCAACAAATGCTTCATTGAAAAGATCATATTGATATTTCAAAAAAAAAAAAAAATATATATATATATATAGATAAAGGAAAAAAGAATACAATCTAGTACTATTCTTTTTCCTTTCCCAATGCTCGTACAGAGCACTATATTTATAGGTTTTTTTTTTTAATGGAAAAGATAAAATTCATTTGACATGTACAATTTAAATAGAAAACTGACGAACCTCTCTATTACTTGAACTTTAATTCCGAGTTCTTGGCGTTTTCTTTATTCAAGGGCAACAAAAACATGGATCTTTTGCTCCTTTATATATATATATATATATATATAATGATATGGTTCTTTTTTTCCTGCATATTTGACAAGTAGTAGTTCCTATATATGCAAAAAGTCATATATATTTGTTTTGCTAAAAAAATATTGCAAATTACTTGACTAGCAATTGAAAACAAAGAAGACTTTCCAATTATATGAGAAACAATATTCCAAAGATTTTTCAATTCAATACTGAAATCAACCAAACAGAAACATATTCTGATCCACCAAATACAGAACTTAATTGTTACATATATTAAACCAGTACTCTGAAGTACATGCAAGTACTAACACAATCAGAAGATAAAGATCACCTCGATCCGGCAGCCGCCGACAACTTCCCGCATAGGCGCGGAGGAGAAGTGTCTCCTAGATCGACTCCAAAAGATCGACCCCCAAAGCCGAGAGCCGTACAGATATAATATTTATATATATGTAAATATATATATGTAGACGCCAGAATCGATCATGTTGGTCACCGCACATGAGGAAAGCTTGCCTGGCAGTACACTTCACACATGTCCCTTTTGTTTTGGAGTACTGTAACGGGATCGGGATCGGGATTGGGATCAAAATCTAGATGAGTTACAACAGTTGAAGACCAAGTCATTACAACAAATGAAGATGAGTTTCAGTTTACATAATGGACAATCGTGATCCCAGTTATATAAACTCCAAAAGGCATGCACCAGCAATTTTAGCAACGCTCCTGCTCCGGTGATGGAGCCAATTACAGTACCAACTCTTTTGATCACTGAGCGACTACTTGTCCCACTGTCATCGGTCAACTCCTCCTCCCCTGGAATGTTATCGATCCGGACTCGCAGTACTGCACCATCAAAAACAATGTTTGGGTACGGTTAGATTTGAATGGAACTTGATGAAAAAAAAAATTATGATATTTGATCACTATATATATCTTCAGGTTCCAAAGCTGCATTTATAAAATTACCTAGATTTATTAGATACATTATTACTCTATCACTTTTTTGGTTTTTGGTCAATTTTCAATTAATTAGTTTTACACATGGTGGGTTATGATGATCACTTGTTGTCTAATCCAATATGAAATCAGTTCAAAATGAAAAGTATATATGAAAAGTTGAGAAACATATGTGATCGGTTGGTGTGGTAAAAACACACTTGATCACTTTATTTAGTACTAATTTCAAAGCTCCTTACTATGCCTTTTAATTGACACCTTATTGTTAGGGCTATTAAAAAAACCATTTCCCCAACACCGCCCGTCGGAAACTGGCAAAACCGACCGCAGCAAGCCCAGTGACCGCCGTCAGTCAGCAATTATCAAATCGCCAACACAATAAGCGGCTCATTGATTGGGAGGGGGATAGGGGCATCGGTGTGGAACCAAAACCGACCGAGCTAATAAGCCTCCTCTTCTTTATCACTTCATCTTCAGCATCTGAACCGAGCTGTAAGTGCATATCGGCGATCTCGTCTTCTTCGTCACTTCATCTTCGGCATATAAACCCTAAAGGTTATAAGCCCAAGTCCATAGCTATAAAGTAAATAGCATTTGCATGGTAAATAGAGTATTTAATTACCTAGTAATTTTACTACATACTCTAAATATTTTAAAATCATGCTATTTATTTCTCTTAGTTTCGTAAAAACGTTATTTATCACATTACCAAAATGTTAATCGCATAAGCCCTCCTTCTAGCACCAAAATGTTAGAGCAAAATTTCATCCAACACTAAATGAACATTCTTGAACTGGAAAATAAGATCAAACAAATAAAATAATCAAGAACGTTAAGTAAGAACACAAAAGAACCTTAAGAATACTAGAGTCCGGTATAATTGCCTAAAGGCTTTCTATTGAGAATTGTGCCTTATTTTTTTTCCTCTCAATTTGAGAGAATTTATAGTACATTAGGAATAAAGGAGTTTAGTTCTCCTATTAATTTGAGAGTTTATTCTCTTTTTAATTACAATGAAACCTTCACATCGATGATTTAATATGTAATAAATCAGAACATTTAACGTCTTCAACATTAAATATAAACGATTCATGAGTTCCCTTTGTAAACTCCTACTAATTGTCGATCGTTACTACCTTGTAGATGCTTAAACTTACCCCTCTGATATCTGCTATAACCTTAGAAGACTCCTACTTGAGTGGACTTCTTTCTCATAAATAGATAGACATCTATCTAGGTTAACTCCTACCTTATAATTAGGTAACTCCTACCTCATAGCTAGGTAGACTTGTACCTTATAACTAGTAGACTTCTACCTTATAACTAGCTAGATAGACGTCTATTTAAGTGGACTTTTACCTCATTACTAGATAGACTTCTACTTTATAATAGGTAGACTCCTACCTCATTATTAAGTAGGCTTCTACCTAAGTAAACTCCTACCTAGGTCTTTTATATGATGATACAAATATCACCTAACAGATAAGACAGCTTGTGTTTAAAACAAAAGGAGAGTGCTAATTGCTAAATTTTGTGCACTTTTTGCTGACATGAGACTTTTCTAGTACAATTGCTCAACTTGCTAAGCAATATTTTCGTAATAATACAGTTTTTGAGTTGAGATATTTACCCTTTTTATTGTGTTGTCAGGGAGATGCCGCATCAATCAATAAACAAAATTTGATGAACAATCTACCAAAAGGCAAAAACAAAAATAATAATGGTTTTATTTTACATATTAACTAAGATAATTTTATACATCTTGCTGCTTGACTCTATGAAATTGTTTTTACCCAAAAAAAAAAAAAAGGTTACAAAAAAACTATGAGATAATTTAATATAACTTGCTACTTGTATCTCTATGCACTGGTTTTTATAGAAAAGTTTAATATTGTGACATGTATATATTTTCAAAATTACACTATTTATGCTCATAGTTCTTTTTTATTTATTGATAATAGCTATTAATTTAACATTTCTCATTTTTCTTTTTAATTAATGTTGTAAGATGTAGAATGTAACGACCCGCCCAGCACGGGCCGTTACCTTAACATACATACATATTTACTTACATACTTATCGTCCTTATTTATTTTGACGAAATGCAGCGGAAATTTTTTTTTTTTTTTTATATACTAGCTTATTTACGTCTAAACGAAATAAACGTATCGTGATTAAATTATTTTCCATGCAAAAATACATATTAGACGAAACGCATAGCGGCATCTTGTTCCCACAATTTTACAGTGTACCCAGCCTCGCACGTCCATCTTGCATCACCCATTGCTGTCAGGTGGCTTACCTACAGCATAGACGACAAACTATGAGCTAACGCTCAGTAAGCACAACCATTTAATCCGCGATCCTACATGCATAACTTAGCATACATTTTCTAACTTAACTTAACCTTTCATATCGTCATACCTCATCACATAACTCATACTTGCATAACATATCATTTCATGGCATAGCATAACATATGCATGGTCCAGTTATGATCGTTTTAACTTTCTTCATTCTTACTTATTATCATGCTTATCTTTCTTATGGGCCCCTACTTACGTGTACGTACCTGGCGCGCAACTATGGAGTGGTTGGGGCGGCCAGCCCAGTCCAACTCAAACCATAGTCCAACCCGACCTTGGACGGGTGGTACGACACTGGCAAGCTCGCTTGCCATCTTGCTTTCTTTCTTTTTGTCTTATCTTATCTTTAGTGAACATGCATCTTGATGTCACTTGCATAAAACATAACATACTTACCGTACATGCTTGGCTCTCACATTCATCTTACATACATAACATATTATCATACTGCGTAACATTTCATATTGCACATAACAACATGACATAGCATACCATCATATCATATAGCACATCACATAACATACCACACATAGTAACATAACATAGCATATGATCCTAGCATACATCTAACATACTTTGGCAAGTATCAACTAAAGCCTATACTGTAGGCGGAGTTGTACTTACCTCTTCTCCTGCTATAGCCTCACTGACGCTGTCCTGCTCTGGAGCACAGCTACGAGTCCTCTCCTGCTCGAGAAGGGACATTGGTGAGATTCTGTTTCTAATTGTAGAATGTTGGTGTCCTAGCCAACATACCTACTGAAACCTAGTTGTATGTCCCCGTCAGATAACTGACTTGTCCAAAATTGGCCTTTTACTGCTAGGGATTAATTTGAACTTGATTAATCCCTTAAGAGACTACGTTGGATCACCTCTTAATTATCTCCATGATCTTCTATAGGATTACTCTTTAATACCTTGGGCTTTATCATTCTATCATAGCATACTGAGTCAATGGCCCTGACCCATTTTGCTTGGCCCATTAAACTTATGGTAATCCTTAGGGTTACGTTGGATAACCCTTAAGGTTACCTCTTTCTTGTTGTGGGTCAACCAAAGTTGACAATTGGTCAACTATTGGTCAACCTTTGTCAATTTTGGGCCCTTTTGGGCCTAAGCCCAATAACTCAGGTCCCATTCCCGGCTACGGCCCGTAATCGGTTTGATTACCATTTTTATCTTGAAAATCAATTTTCTTATCTTAAACTCAAATTCTTAACTTAATTTTCCATTTCTTTACCTTAACTTCATTTTCTCCTCTTAAACTCTATTTTCTTACTTTTTGTGCTATTAAAAGATTTTAACTTAAAAATCCATAAAACTCTTTATAAAATTCCGATCTATAAAATAATTCTTTGTAAATGTCGTTTAAGGTCGAATACTGCCTTTAGAACAGTTTTCGCAGTTAAAATAACGTTTTAGAACACTTTACAATTTTTTTGAAAATACTTTGTAAAACTTGGTGAAGGAATTTTCGGATTCCTTGCGCACCTCTCATTAAACACGTCTATTTTAAAAATCCGTCGGGAATTTGAAAAACTTGTCTTCACGAAAGTTGTAGCTATCGAAAAATTCTAAACTTTCGTGTTTTGCAAAAAATCAAATTCTGCCCACATTGATACCAGTTTTTTTTTGAAACCGGCTGACTCCGAAAAAATCTGGTGAAACTGCGCCCAGGGGTCAGCCACGGGTTTTGTTGAAAACGAAGGCCTTTGGAGCCTTATTTTGATATTCCGTCCACGTTGTCCTCTAGAAAAACTTGTTTCGAGAAACTTTCGTGTTTTGAGTTTTAACCCATTCGGCCTCTAGAGGCCTTAAAATCTCACTTTTCCAAAACTGGTCAGGTTCAACCCGAATCTGGACAGTTTCGGTTTTCATTTTCGGTTGCGTCCTATTTCGCGAATCTAACTCGACCGAACACTTCGGGAGCCTACGATTCAAACACAAAACGTTTTCTAACGTCCCATCAAGCCCAAAAACCGTTTTCAACAGTCCATGCAACCCAAAAATTAAAATCAAAACTCTAGGGTTGCTTGGTTTTAATCTAGCATTCAAACACAAACATGCACCAAAATCAATCTTGGTTACATACATCAAAGGGGGGCTGTAGGGGCAGATTTTTGGCCACATTTGGGGACACACAACCTAAGTTTTTCTAGCATGAAATTCATACAAAAATCAACACAAACCAAGCAAGATTTTAAAGCCAAACACACTAGTTCTAGCAAATCAAGCACACACCGAAATCTAAAGCATAAAAACGAAATTGGACTTACGTCCTTACAACCCAATCGAACCTCAAATTAAACTTGAAATTAAGCTTAAAATAAAGAGGATTAGGGCTGAGAAATTACCTAGAACCAAAGCTAGTTTGGTTGCAAAATTTCTCCACTTTTTCTCTTGCTCACACCCTTGCAAAACCGAGCACTTTAGGATGGAAAACCCAAAAAAAATCTCCTTGAATCTCTCTCTCTCTCCTTCTCCCTCTTGCTGCCGAGCTCACTTAGAGGAATGGGTAAGGTTTTACTCACTTTAACAATGAAAAGAAAAGAGAGAGAATGGAGGGGTTTTGATGTGAAATGGGGTGGTTGGTTGCTTTCCTTATTTAAGGCTTTAACCCATGCTTTTCTTTTCTTTCTTTTCTTGCTTTTCTTGCAGCTGCAGCCGGCCATTGAGGGGAGGAGATGGCTGAAAAAATCTTGCATTAAATGCATAGATAATGGGAGAGTTTTGATGTGAAATGGAGTGGTTGGAGACTAGTCCTTAAATCATGGTTTTTGTCCATCCTTTTTCCCTTGAATTGTGGCATTATTCTCCCATTTTCCTTGAGTTGCTGCCGACCATTTGAGGGGAGGAGAAAGCTTCATTTAATGCAAGCTTTAGTTGGTGGAGAGATGGGGTCATAGGCATAGCAATGTGTACTTATCATGCTTAGGCTTTGTTTGGCTAATTTGTGCTCCAAAAATTCATTTTTCTTTCCTTTGTGCTACACAGATAATTCTAATATTGTGATTCCTCAAAATATAATATTTTTATCTCATACCGAAGTACAAAATTTATCTGTGTGAATTTTGGATCGAAAAATATTTTCCTTAAATTTTTCCGAATCCCTTTTTACCCTTAAACTCTAACTCGGTGTGCTTGATTTTCTAGGAGCGTTTTATGGCTTATTCTTGCTAACTAATTCATAAAACATCATCTCGGAACTCATCCCGCTCCGAACTCGAAAAATCTCGAAAAGTCAAAGGGTTGACTTTTCGTCGGTCAAACTTTGACTTTTTTGGTCAAAGTTGACTTTCGTAAAATTTTACACCGTTGCGGCCCTTTCGACTTGAAAGGTTCGTTTTCGAACTTAAAAATTAATTTTGAGTCTTCTCGATCCATCATAACTCACAAAATCTAGCAAAAGCTCTAAATCGAGCTTTTTCACAATTATTTTCATTGGTTGAAAATAAATTCCTTAAGAGGAAATTGTACATGGAAAATTCGGATATTCCTTAATATGATATCTCTTTTTTTTTTTTTTTTTTGTCCTTTTAATTTGTGAATACAGTCAAGAGGATCAACAAGAGGTGATACTATGGTTCACTTCAGCGTTGTGAGCCATCTATCTGCAACCGCCGAGTCTTGCAATGATTGTAAATTTTTTTTTTTTTTTTTTGTTCAAATAACTCGTTGCTTTCTGTGAAAGCAACTAAGCCTATAGCCTGGTTACTGTATAGTCACTGTAGCATATCCTTTCTTAATGGTCATTCTCTGCTTTTCTTTTTGTATCTTGTCTTCATTTGCGTATTGCTTTGTACAAGATCAGTCCACGTGTATTTGGCTGATGCCTTAGTCCATTGCACAGATTGTACCACGTGTATTTGGTTGATGCCCTAGTCTATTGTACATATTGTATGTATAGTAATATAATTGCCTCAGCTCAAGGTGTGAGTCTGAGCATTTCCAAATCTCTCTCTCTCTTTCTCTCTCAATCTATTTTCCCTAATTCTTTCTGAGAAAATAACTGGTGACATTTTGACATTTCCTAGTTTCCAAGTTTTAAATTTTTTATTTTTATTTTTATTTTTTAGACTTCCTAATTTCCAAGTTGTTCTGCTGACAATTTTTTAAAATTGCTTAGAAAGCCTCCTTTTTCCACTCTTATGTAGACCAGGACGCTTATAAGTTGAAGTTGGGGTAAGCCTTCCTGACCAGTATGTTCAAGAGCTTGGTATACTTCTGAGATTTATGCGTTCAGTACCAACGAAAGTAACTTATTGGAAGAAGATTTTTTTTTTTTTTTTGGGTTTTGCAAATCTGAAATATATCTGTTAAACAAATGGGAGTGGTTGTAATTCAATCTTGAAAGAGAAATTTACAAGAAATAAACTTTCTTTTTTCTATAAGAAACATGGAGAATGAAAATAAAGGGAAAAGAAAAAGAAGATAAAGGGAGAAGCAAATTAGAGTGATAGTAAAAAAGAAAAATGATAGAGAAATGAGGCAAAAATAAAGTTAATCAAAAAGGACTGAGGTTTAAATTAGTATGTTTTTTGTAGTTTCTCAGATACTGGAAAATTTACTCCAGTCTGATTTTACAGAATATGCGACAAGTCTTGTGTAATAATTGGGGTGATAGTAATGGTCTTGCACCTTTTAAGTACTTTGTGATCTTTGTAGTCATTATTTTTTGTTTTACTTTAATAGAATATATATTAATTCATAACACTGTACACAACTGTGAAAATAGCATTGCAAGTAAGCCTTAATTTTACTCTTTATTGTTTGGTGTTTAGACTACTATAATACGCCAGCAAGAGCTAACTGATCTTACGATATCTTATTGTAGCCATTAAAACATACCAACGGCGGTTTTGTTGTTGTGAAAAGAAAATTGTGTCAAAGATGTATGTTCCTTGTAATTGCAATTTGGGTTCTGTTTTAGAAGTCATGTGTACTCCATAAAATCTTAAAAGAGCTAATTTTGTAATGCCTAAATAAGTCCTATTTGAGGGATGTCTGGTGTTGTTTGTGGAAAGTTTTCGAACTGTAACATTAATACAGAAAGAAATCGGGACCAGTGCGCTCACGAAACTTCTAATTATTTACGTTATTCATTCTTAAAAGAGATCGATGTGCATGTATGAAGACCAAATTCGATTAGGCTGCATTTGTTGACTGAGGCTGGTGCTACCGGTCCAAGTACTTAAAAGAGATTGCTTCTTTTGTGGTAACTAGTACAGGTACTTTTGCTCTACTGTGTTCGGTGTCGAAAGTACAGATCTAACAGGCTGTATTCTTTATTTGGTTCTTCCTCTTTTTTTTTTTTTTTGATTTGGCGTGTTTGATATGTGATAACCAGCCTTTTGGATCTTGCAAACATCATTCTGCAGTTTCTCAAGTGTATTATTGCATGGATTAAACTTGTCTTTCTATCAAATTGCAAAAATGACGTGCAATGTGAAGGAATTTATCATCTTAAATCCTCGGGCGAGGAACTCAGCTGTTGTTGAAAAATATATCAAAGTGCAGGCTCGGATCAGGTAAAAAGCATGCATATAAAAGGACCTCTTTTTATTTTTGGAATTGCGTTTTTTTTTTTTTTTTTTTTTTTTTTTTTTTTTTTCCGGTTCTCTTTTAGGAGCTAACTGATCATGAATTTTCTTAACCGTAGATAAATTGTCTCTAAGACGGATTTTTCAAGTACCGTTTGCTTATATTCTATCGTTGTTGAAGTATGTAGTGCTCATTTTTTTAGTTTAAGACGTGAATCTCGCTGAATTATTTCCGGGGATTAACTTCAGTTTTTATTTATGTAGATGCCAACGTTTTAAACATGTTGAAATGTGTAGATACAGAAGAGTGTCATTGCAACGAAGTGGCTTAGCTTTAACTCAGGTAAGACACATACCTTGGGCTTCTCTTTCTACAGCTATCAAGGTTTTCAATAATAAAAGCTTTTGGATTCTTTTTTTACTTTTGGGTATAAGTTCACGCTTAATGAAATGGTAAAAGTTTTTTAGAGAGAAATATTTTCTCATTAATAATGAATAAATCGAGAATATAAGTTTAAGTAAGAAGCAATTTCCACAATAATATCACACTCCTTAAAAATAGGAAAAATAAAACAAAATATACCTCTCCATCCTAACTAACAAATTCGTAGATTTCAACATTCCCAACTTGCTAATTAGAAACTTGAAGTTAGGTCTCTAGAGTCCCTTGATTAGGATGTTGTGAGGTACTATTTGTCTCATGTGAAAAAATTACAAGATAAACTAAGAATTTACAAGTCCATAGGTTCCCTCTCCCTTTACAAGCCAGTTTTGTAAGTGTGAGTTTTACCTAACAGATGTCTGTTATACAAACAAACGACGAGCATAAAACACTAGACTCAAGTTCCTCCTTTACAAAATGCCCATCATTCTCAACATATTTGGTCCTATCGTGTTTTGACTTTATAGAACGATATGTTGGTCTCTTCATCTCCTCTAGAACTCGTTTTAGCCACAATATCTTTGCATATCCCATGTGCCATTGCTCTAGACTCCACCTAAGTGCTGCTCCAAGCCATTACATTCTTTTTCTTACTTCTCCAAATAACTGACTTGCCCCATACAAATGTGCATTATCTAGAAGTTGACCTTCTATCTGTAATTGAGCCTGCCCAATCGATGTCAGTGTATACTTAAATGCTTTATTGTGTCCTTCTCTTAAAAAACAGCCCTTTCCCAGGTGTGCTTTTTAGGTACCTTTTCCTAAATACAGCCTCGAGATGTTCTTCATACGGAGAGCGCATGAACTGAACTTACCACACTCGTTGCAAATGCAATGTCTATTGTGTGTGTAATAAATATATCAGTTTGCCTACCAATTACCATGCTGTTTCAATAGGAACTCCTTTAGGGTGTATTTACTAATCGGTAATTCAATTTGAGTTTTTCAATTTGGCAAAAGGGAATTAAGTTTCTAACTTTAAATTCTAATGTTTATTTTTGTATTTGGGAATTGAATGACATAGGGCCCGTCTAAAAATAAGGACTTAAGTTCCTTGATAAAGGGAAACTTATCTCCTAGTTACTATTCTCAGAATTAAATTCATTTTCCAAAAAAATAAGAATTAACTAACCTTCCTATCAAATATACCTTTATTTAATTTTATTTTAATTTTTTTCATGTAAGGGTATTTTTGGAACTATAGAAATTACGTTCTCTATCCTTCTAATTTCTTAGCTAAGTAAAAAGTAGAATAGAAATTAAATTCCTCGTGTAACTTGATTACTTTGATAAATTAGTGAATGCTTTACTGGAATTATGGAATGCAGTTATGTATAATTTAGTTTCTTTTTAGTGGAATTATTTTCTTTTTTCTTAAATTCTTGATTAGTAAACGTGCTCTCAATTTTATTTCAAGCTTCAGATTGCGATCTATGGGCGTATCTGATGTTCTATAGCCACTCATCCATGTCTCCTTTAGGAGATCGAAAATGTAGTTGTGTTGTCAGACAACAATTCTTTTCTTGACACGTGCAACTTGTATTCCAAGAAAGCACCTCAATGAACCCACGACAGTACTGTATTTCTTGAAATGATCTTCGACCCATGTGTTATTCTATTTGTAAATTAAGTGTCCTTTTTTTTTTTTTCCCAGAATGAATCCTTTGCCGTAATGATTCTTGTTCCCGTCTCTAAAATTTAAACACTGTTAAAAATAATTTATTATTTTCCAACCTAAGAGATAGAGTTGGGAACCCTCCAACCTAAAGTAAATTATAAAAAACATGAAGTAAGCTGATGTATTTGGAGGAAAACAAAGCAATTACACATGTTCTATCTTCACAAGGTTTGGTATATGTTGAAGATCCTGAAAACGGTTATAAGCACAAATAATAATAATAATAAAATAATAATAATAATTAAAAAACAAACAACAAAGCTATTAGAAAACAAACAAGTGACTAGTGTTGTACGTGTACCCTCAACTTCAACATGAAGGTCAAATGACTTCTATTTATGGACATTCAATGGACAACTAATTCGAATGAACTTTCATATCAAAACAAAAACAAATTATTCTATTACATTATAAAGTTTAGAGATAATTTCATTAAAAGAAGACAAATGATTCCATCATGTTATAGAGTTAAAGATTCAGTCGCCGGCTAGAGATTGTGATCGCGAGGTCAAGATCGCGATCCTGCAGTCCATATCTATGATGGCGAAGAAGAGAGGGGAGAGAGAGAGAGAGAGAGAGAGACCAGGACTCCAACGTAGCGACAAGATGACATCGCTAGAGATATCGCGATGGGCATCGATGGGGTAGTCACCGGAGAGAGAATGAGAAAGAGAGTAGAGAGAGACGATAATACAGAGAGAGAGAGAGAGAGGAGAGAGAGACAGTGGCAGAGAGATAGAGGAGAGAGAGTTTGAAAATATCTAAAATGGAAACCCTTAGATCTAAAATGGAAGAGGAAGAAACTATCAAAGGTAAAAATGAAAATGATTATGCCTTAAAATTAAATATGTTATTAATTAATTTTCGATGGTTTCAAATTTTGTTATTTACTTTCAATTGACCAACTAGTTGACCTATAATGTGTAATTTAATTTAATTACTACTTTCTCCGACCTTTTTTTTTTTTTTTTTTTTTTGCTTTCCCAATACTGGTATAAACTATACTGTTAATTAATGGTGGATTTAAAATATTGTGTTTGATATTCAAAGATGATATTTCAAGGAAAAAACATGGATCTTTTGCTTCTTTTATATTTATAATATATGATATGATTTCTTTTTCTGCATGTTTGATCAGGGTAGTGCTTTTATTCTAGTGAAATAATGTAATATATATATTCGGTTTAATAGTTTCAAATTATCTAAATTTAATCTAATCCTTGTAGGGATTCAAAAATAACTCTGTCAATTTTACTCATTAAGCCTTCTTCGTATAGAAAGTTGAGTATTCAAGGAGAAAAGAACATGCTTTTTCGATGGGAGTACGAGAAGTTCGAAATTTGAAATTTATTTCTAACTGAGTAAAAATGAAGGAAAAACAATTATAAAAATAATTTTGTTATAACTTTTTTTTTAAGTTTTCTTTTGTTTGTTTGTTTGTTTTGGACATGTTATTTTTTAGAAGGCCTAACTCCTAAAACAAGACATAGAAAATTTGAAACTAATTTTTTTTTTATTTTGTATATTTTTTTGTCTGTTTTTATTTTGCCATTAAAATACTAATTTTAAGGAGACTATATATCCTATTTTTTAAAATCCATCCAAATTAGAATATTATATGTTGTTCAGCAAAAAATGAAGTTATTATATGACATCTGAAATTAAAGTCCATGGAATATGGTTTTGTATGATTAGTGGAAAAGTAGCAGTCCCCCCCCCCCCCCCCCCCCCCAAAAAAATCTCTTTTTCAATGGGCTCTAGAACTTTATATATAATAATCTTTTCCAAGTACAACGAAATTTTTCAGAGAATGAAGAACAGCTCCACACACCGAACACCGCTTGTGGTTTGCCTTCTATATGGAAATGTAGTGCACAAAGTAGCTGTACTTTTGTTTTCTTTTCTTTTTTTTTTTATTTATAATTTAGCTGTACTTGCAAAATGTAATAGTTGCAAATCATTTCTTTTTTTTTTTTTTTTTTACCGCTAGATTGCAAATTTCTTATTTACAACCGTTGCAACAGAAACCATTATTACTACAACAGTTGAAAACATTAAAAGATACACCACAATTGTTGGAATCATCGTTGCGGCAATAGAAGGCGTAACCCAGATATGATAAGAGTACAGCTCCGAGGGAGCCAAATATACCAACAAGAATTTTGATCCGTCCTTGGCCATTACTTTTGCCGCTGTCATCCGTCGACTCGTTCTCCGTTCGGTTGTCCGTTTGGTTGTCCGTTGGGTTCTCCGTTCGGTACTCCGTTCGGTTCTGCGTTCGGTTCTCCGTTCGGTACTCCGTTTCGTTCTCCGTTCCGTTCTCCGTTCGGTTCTCCGTTCGGTACTCCGTTCGGCTCTCCGTTCGGCTCTCCGTGTACCCATATGACGAACTCGATCTTCATCCAAAAAATATCGATTTTAATTAATTAAATTGGGCATTCACTTTATCAAAAACATTTTATCAACATATATATTCACGGATTCTAAAGCTCCTATTATCTATGACTTTTTCCTTATTGCTTAATTTAAAAAAAAATAAAAAAATCGAGACATAACCCTAAATCTTTACATGTTTGTGAATTTTTAATGACACAATTTGTAGTTTTATATTTCAATATTAAGTTAGATTTACACATGATTGATTATCACTTATCAGATTCATCATGAAAAAAGTTTGAAACAAAATAACAAGCTAAAAACTCCACATATATATATATATATATACATATATAGCTCAAGGGAATTAATAGTACTATTAATTTAGTGCAAGTATATACACACATCAACCATATTAAAGGGTAATTTCAAAATGGATATTCAACTGACTTCCACAATTACTAGAATTAAGAAATAACGAGATCTATTTCAAAATGGATATTTAACTGACTTCAAGAATTAATAGAATTATAAATAATGAGATATAAAAAAAAAAAAAAAAAAAAAAAAAAAAAAAATAGAATAATAAATAATGAGATCTATAAAGAACAAACCCAAGCAAAAACAAAATATATATATGTGTGTGTGTGTAAATTCTAATTACCCGAGGAGTTTGGAGATAGGAAGAGTTGAAGGAAAACTGGAAGCACAGAAGTGGACATCATAGTAATCTGCAGAGGAACATTCAAATGTAGTATTGTTGGTTTTGTCGTTTTCAAAGACCTGAGCACTTGGGCAGAGTCCCTTGAAGTGGTCAGAGTAAGTACTGGCACGACCACAGTAATGATCTTTAGACTCCTTAAATGCCTCGCACGCGCTGTTACACCCAATAATGATAGAATTGTTGTTTCCAAGCACAACCTGAACCTCCTTAGGGCACTCCTTGTTCAGATCTGCAACGCAGCCTGCTGCCCTACAGGAGTTAATATATGATCTTGATTCAACTCTTTTAGGGACCACCGTCATCGGCCGGTTAAACCCCTTCGCAAGGCTGACGAAGTAGGTGTACTCCCCGATCACGCCGCTCGGGGTGAAGTCGGCGAGAGTGGTGGCGGCTGGTACGGTGGCTCCGTCTGGGCATTCATAGGAGCCGCAATCCCCAGTCGCGCATGTGAATTTTCTGGATGCGTTTCTGCAGTATGTGCGGCTCCATACCGTGCCGGCCCAGTTGTCCGGAGCCGAGACCATCTTGGATTCTCCTGGTCGGAGGACAAAGCGGACTTGTTCTTGGAAATCCACTCCGGCGAATGGGGTTTGGATACGAACACCGGCCATATCGTGTCATTGCATGAATTTTCGATCTTCATCATCAACAAAGAAGACGTGCCTATGATCCATTGAAGCAGACATCCGTGAGAAACAAATTTTATAAATAAATATGTTCATGTCTGTATCTACGCATCTTTATGTCACTACAAAAACGATTCCTTATCTCGTACTTTTAGAATCGACGAGGAAACCATTACTCGTCGGCCGCGAAACCGACGAGGAATACGAGAAAACTTGCCAGATTCCTCGTCGGTTTGAAACAGACGAGAAAGGTTGTTTTCCTCGTCGGCCGAGAAAGGTTGTTTTTTTTCCAATTCGGTTGGCGCTCAACCGAGAAATGTCCAGCTGGTGTATTTTTTCAATTTGAAACTGAAAAATTAAAATTAAAAAAAAAAAAAAAACTGAAATACAGTTTTTGTCTTATCTGCAACTTTCCCTTGTCTCCCTAGTACAATAACTTGCTCCAAATAGCATAAAAAATCTCCCTAATCAGCAATCTAGCCATGACCTTCTGCTCGACAAGTTTTAATTTTACAAGCAACAAATCATAATTTTAGAATGATAAGTATATATGAATAGCTACTTACCAGGAATTTGGAGGAGAACAAGGATACAGACGAAAACTTGAGCGAAAAACTTGACAGCCATCGAATCCACTGCAACCATAGACATCTGCAGTCAAACCAATTAAAAAATAAAACGAAAGTTTATTCAACAACAAACAAATAAATAAATAAAAGAACAAAAAGATCAAACAACAGATTTCACAGATTCAATCCGTAGGAAAAGATAATTAAATTAACATTAGGTTTAAAATAGTATTTAAAAAATGGTAAAAACCCGTTAGGGGCCTCTTCGTAAAAATACATATAAAAGATGAGTTGTTTTGAATATGTGAAGAGAAAGATGTTGTATGAAAAAAAAAAAACGAAACTAACTAAGCATAAAAATTTATGCAAATTAAAGCAAATGCATCACTCCCTCTATATAACCAAGCTAAACTTTTTTAGTATTTGTCAAAAATAGAAGAACTGATCATCAAGAGAAAAAAGAAGATACAAATTAAATACAAGAAGAAGGTATCGCAGAGGCAACTATACCTTCACCTCAAGCAGAACTTGGTGAAAGCGGGAGAGAAGAACAAAATATATATATATATGATTTCACCAGGTCAGTGATTGGCGCGTGGAATTGATACGTATACACCATCGACCCAATAAAGCGCGCAGATGCACTATTTTGTCCACATCGAAAATGAAGGGAAAATGGGCCGCAGACTTTGGGGGGTTCTGGAAGCGTGGCGCGTGAATATGGGTTTTTCTACCTTCTTTTCTTTTCTTTTCTTTCTTTTTTTTTTTTTTTTTTTTTGTAATTTAAGAATATTTACCCATTTGTTTTGTAGATTTTTATTTTTATTTATGAAATAATTTTCTTTTATAGTAATACAATCTAGTTGAATTATGATTATTTGAGTTTTACTATTTTTAATTGATTGATGTTTTATTCTAATTTTGTGTTTAAATATTTTATTATGTGTTTAATGCTTGTAAATGCCTGATCACTATTTGCATGAATCGATATTTAATTTGAGACTAAGAAGTGACAATTAAATCAACTCTTATTTAATTCACTATTAGATTGTCATAAACTAGAGATAGTTATAAAACTTGTACAACATTATGAATTTCTAGTTCTTAATGAATTGTGGTAAGTTTAGAGTTTGAGACTGAGAAGTGATAACGAGCTTATTGTGAGATAAATTGTTTTAGCGTCCATTTGAATCGTTAGTTGGAGTTAAAATTTTTAAGTTGGATTTGATTGAACTTTTAAAAACTAGTTATAATTTTTGTTGACTTTTTAAAAAAAAAAAAACAAAAACAAAAACAAAAAAAAACAAAAAAAAAAAAAAAAAACAAAACAAAACAAAAATTTAGCCAAAAAAATACAGTTTAGTTAGAGGTAAATTAATGTGCCAAACAAAACCTTAATGCTTGAAAAGATTAATGATTATTTTAGTGAGATTCACTAGCAATATAGGGAATAGAGTTGATTAATTGGATTAGAGAATTTAAATATGATTAATTCGGCGAAATCGAAAACCCTAAATCTTTAGTATTTAAAGTCTTTTCATATTTTGCAATTTTGTTATTTTTGTTTAAAAACCTCTTTTTGGTTATTCAAATAAAGTTAAATTTAATTTAATTTTGGTAATTAGTAACGACAATCATCGTATAAGTGATACTCTACTTATCACTTTATTACTTGTTATGATATTGTGCACTTCCAATATTTTCCACAACAATGAAAAAACACAAAATTCGAAACAAGCTAATGTGGCCATCAAAGTAGACGGTTCTAATTAACTGTTTAAGCCTAACCGCCCCATGAGAATAAAATGAACAGAAGTACTATTTGGCACGAATCGTGGATATCCACGATTTACATGGAGTTGTTATAGAAGTCCTGAAATATGCACTTATATTCATGTCATTTATTAAGTAATTTAAATCTAAACTAGATATTTCCATCGTTTTAATGCAAAATATTTTATTTAGAAAATATTTAATTTTAATTTATTTTATTTAATAAACTATTTATTTTGAATTCATTTTATTGTGTTGTTTTTATTTTTGGATTTCTTCATTTTTCCTTTCCTTTTCTTTTTCTTCTTTTATTTTCTTTTATTTTCTTTCCTTCGCGCAGATGGGTGCCTTTCCTCAGCCTACGGCCACATTTTGCTTCTGCAATCAATAGCAGACAGTCGCTCCAGCGCTACCACATGGCCCCACAGCGTCTTGCTCCCCCGTGCGTGAAACCAGCCAGCCAACTTGCAATATGGAACCTCTCAACAGCTCCCGTTCCTTTATGAGGTCCTATCGGTATAGGAAGGCCCAAGCCTTCCCCTCCCCCCGACTGAGCAGTAGTTCGCCACGGCTAACAAATAGGATTTTAGGCCGTAACAGAAAGGCACTGCCCCCCCCCCCCCGGGGGATTTTGCTTTCCTTATATCGATGTGCGCAGTTTTTAAACTAGTATTTATATAAAACCCTAAAAAAATAAGGAGAGTTGTTATACTTTATCTCAAATCATTCAAAGCTAAAGTTTGTTACGTAAATATACAAAATTGGGAATCTCTTTATAAGTATGTATATAATGCGCTACTGTGTTTGTGCCACGGTGAAAAGGGGGTCTTTGCACAGCTCATGGGGTCTTAGGCGAGTGTGTCTCCTAGAATCGGCACTGTTCAGTCTTCATATCCTATTACACAATTATTATTATTATTATTATTTTTATCAGGAAGATTTCAAATTTGTACTTAACAGAGACGTAGACAATTGTGGTCTAGTGGGGACGACCCCTCAAAAAAGTAATTTCATATAACATACATATGCATATAAATATATATATATATATATATATTGTGTAACGTTACACTTTTTTTTTAAAAGCCCCCTAAAGATTAAAAATCTAACATATCTACACACCAAATTGATCCATGAAGTTATTAATTAGCGTTTCTTGACAAAAAAAAATTATTGGCTTTATCACCAATAAGATGTCGACAAAGACAGCTTAACTAGTGTTGTACCCTCAATTCGACGGAAAGGTCAACTGACTTGCAATGAACTTTCATATGACGAACCTTTTCAACAAGACGAATGATTCGACACGTTACAAATTAGTTAAGATCCAAACGAAGAACTTTCAATAGTGAGTTTGTCACGTTAGAATATTATGCCAGTAAAAATGAAGTGGACATGCCATAAGAATTTTATATAGTTTTTTTTTTTTTTTCTTCGGTCAAAAGACGATGCTCATATGCAACACATGATATTTTTAGTCCATAATTGGATGCACTAATGATATCGGATTAAATTTGTCGCTAAATTAAGAGTTAAAAGATCGAGAACTAACATGTCACTTGTTAATATGTTCAGGGACAAATTGCATAGTTACTCAAATCTAAAATACAAGATAAATTTAAATTTTCCTTTAATTTATCAATTTCCTGTTCATTAACACTTAAATTCCTTCTCTTAATTAGCAAGATTAATGTTCTATAAATTATTTCATCTTAAGCGTTTAACAATATATCAAAATAAAACTGTTAAGAATAAAAATAATAATGATGATGATATGATAATAAGATATAGAGTTCGCGTGCGCAAGACCTCCTTGCTGAAATAGCGGTAACTATCTTTTATTTTTGTTTAAAACATTTGTTTATTTATTTATATTTAGACAACTTTTGTGAAATCGAAATGAACTGGTAGAACGACAGCTTTTACAAAAGACTGTACAAAAACAACAATAAACACAAAACAACGTTAACTACATGAACGACAACCACGTAGGAAAGAATTTTTTATACTCTCTATGTCGTTTTTCATTATTCTTATCATTATGTCTAGCTGTTCTTTGATGTGAACCTAATTATTTTTCTTTTCTAGTCGTTTTACTTCAAAACTAAGTCTCGACTTGAGAGAATTCCCAAGTTCAATTCATGACATGATGATATTCATGTTCATTAAGTTTTGTTAATCATTAATTTCCTTATAATATGGCTAAAACTGATTGGCTAGTTACATAATGATATTTAATGCACAACAAGAAAATTGAACATTACCAACCGAACACTTCCAAAACGAAACTTCTTGTCGAAGTGAAAATTCACAATCGCAAGAGGGAATCTGATAATGAAGACTACAACAAGAGAACAAAGACTTTGGAATGCGTTTAATTAATGATGTACATGTACACACCAATCAGAATGGGTCACACATCATAATCAATCGGTCACCTCTTGATAATATTCGACAGTGTCCTTCGTCTTTTCTTCCATTGTCGAGGTTGGCCATGGGCCAAGACCCCTTCAAAGGGAGTGACCAATTGACAATTCTTGATATACGGGTCCCAAGAGTGCTTGCGACCTCACCCATATCCCACTGCCACCTCCACCATATGGACAGCGCTTTAGGTCTATGTTGAACCCTTCTCGAGGGGGCCGGGTCTCAGATCGAGACCTTACCCACCTCGAGCGGGATTCTAAATCTAGACTTTGAACCCGTCAGGGGACGGGGGAGTCGGGTCTACACATCTTGATATGGACCACAAACACGGAGAAAGAAGTTAATATAAGTAAAGTATGGGAGGAAAATTAAAATATAACAATTTGACTTGTACTAGCAACAATCAAGTCAACTTTTTAATTACTAATAATTGAGCCTTTTTTTTTTTTTTTAATTGTTGTCTTAAGTTGAGGTGAATAAATTAATAATCATATGCCAACATTTTGATAATTTCCATTGGCGATACAGGGCAGGCAATATCTGACAAAGAGTACCCAACAACCAACCATGCTGATGATGGAGGACTATGGTATATCAAATACTTTATTGAAAAATTGAAATGCGATAAACCTCTATTAATGCCAAATGCATATAATCATGTGCCCTTAAAAAAAACACAAAAACAAAAAAAATACACAAAACAAAACAAAACAATGAAGAATAAGAAGAAGGAGCAGCCTATAATATTCTGTCAAGAAAATGCATGAAGCTTCCTCAATAATCATTATTATTTATTTGTTTACGGTATGGTTCTCTAACTTTTATTTATGAAATATTTTCTAAGTTGATATCAAATATAGTAAAATAGTAAAGTGATTTTCGAATCTAAAAGTTTTTTTTGGCTAAAGCAAAGGATCTAAAAGATAGTTGCAGGGAAACACATATAGTGTGCGTTTAGTTAAACGATTTGAGTTGAAATTTTTAATTTTGAGTTGGTTGACTTTTTAAAAATTAGTTATAAATTTTGTTAATTTTTAAAAAATAAAAATAAAAATTGATATAAAAAATATAATTTAGTTGGAGTGAAACTGGTGAGCCAAATAAGGACTAGAATTGATACAAAAAGTAATGACATTTATAAAAATTTATAGTCTGAACGCAAAGACACGTCGCCAACAAACTTTTCTACATGCATGTGAATCGCATCATCGTTACTGATGATCAGCTTCTTGGTTTTGACTCTGTCATATCATTGATATATATATGGTCTGGTCGTGTTTCTTTATTGTATATAATATAGTTATATTTATATATTTATATATTCATATCCAATCCACCTTGTCATTGCTTAGCTAATGATTAGGTGTTGCGTCTTAATTCATATAACAATTTTCCCCACAGGTCAGCAGTCAACTTCTTCTCTTCCCTAGTTGTGCCTTAAAAGTCCTGTTCAATGCTTCAAATTATGAGCCTAGTCAATAAATATTGGTCATTAATTATTACACGCCTCATCTTCTTCTTCCTTTGTTATTTTTTTTTCCCCTAATAGTTGTCCTTTTGTTGATAATTCTAAACCAAACTGCCGAATTGCTGATATAAAATTGCATGAAAAGTAGTAGTCCTACACATAAAATATAGCACCATGCCAAAAATAATTAAATCATATTCCTAAAAGCCTAATATTAACAGATTTGGATGGAAAAAATTAAGATTACCAATATTTAAAAAATTAAGAATTTTTTCGATCAAAATTAAAAAAAAAAAAGATCAATCGTTTCCTAATAAAAAAATTAATGTTATGTTTGGTGAATCAATCTAACTCAAACTCAATTCGAATTTTTCATCTCAATATTTATTTTTTTCTAAAAAGTCAACAAAGTTTATAACTACTTTTTAAAAAGTCAACTCAATTCAAACTTAAAATTTTCATTTCATATCAAATTCAACTTATTTATCAAACGGATCCTAAGACTATTTTGATTAATTACGCAAAAAAAAATTTTGGCTCTCTCTTTCTCAACCTCCCTCCAAAACTGAAGGAAAAAAAAAATAAAATAAGCTCTCTCTTTCTCAACCTCCCTCAAAAACTGAAGCAAAAAAAAAAAAAAAAAGGGCTCTCTTTTTGGCTCTCTTCTCTCTCTCCCTCTCACACCCTCCCTCCAAAAAAACCAAAAATTGGCCTCTCTCTCTCACTTGTGGTCCCCACACTCCTCTCGTTTTCCCCCTCAATATCCTAACTTGTGTCAGTCAAAAAAAAAAACAAAAAAAGCAGGAGGACAAAACGACCAAAACGTACGTTTTGGACGAAATCAGTGAGCAGTTTCGACATTTTTATATATTATATAGATATACTAGTTCAAAAAATATATACGATGCAAATTATTAGACTTATTTAAAAATTGTTATCTAAATAAAAAAATAGATTTTAAAATCAACAAAATACTTAAATTTAAAAATTAAAAAATATTTTGAAGACAATATTTTGATATTTTAGTGAAAAGTATTTTTTTAAATCAGTTGATTTACTTAAACAAAATGTCTAAAAGAAATTAGAAGAAAAACAAATTTTACAAAATATGCAAAATATAGAAATTATATTTAAATTTTAAAAAATAAATGCATTGAGATAATTAAATTATATTTTTATGAAATTTTAGATATATAACGATTTTTTTCTTACTTTTAATAAATAGATCATATAAATACTATGCTTCCATTCGATAAGTTAGTAGGAGATAAAATTTTTAAATTGGAGTTGGTTGATTTTTTTAAAAACTAATTATAAATTTTATTGACTTCTCAAAAAAAGATAAAAAATGAGATGAAAAAGTACAGTTTACAACAAGTTTATCTTCTTTTCCTTTGTTATTTTTTTCCCCAAATGGTTGTCCTTTTATTGATAATTCTAAACCCAACAGCCGAATTGCCAATAGAAAATTGCATGAACAGCACTAGTCCTACAAATTAAATATTGCACCATGCCAAAATAATTAAATCATATTCCTAAAAGCCTAATATTAAAGCGACTAAAGCTCTTGTAGAAGATTGGCACCAAAACAACTGAAGACACCTTAAAATGTCTACAATGGCAGCTTTCAGTTCTCTAACTCTGATCTCTCTTTCTCTTCTTCAATTGTTCTTAGGTATTCATACACATATATACCTATACATATATTTATGTCTTTTTTTTAATCTAAAAATTAATATCATTTTGTACGACACATGCAGGAACTAACGCAACCACATTGACAATCACAAACAACTGCAACGACAACATATGGCCCGCCGTTTTACCAAACTCCGGCTCGCCGCCGATATCTCCATCCGGCTTCCTCCTCAACCCCGGCGACTCCCAAACCCTACCGGTCCCCTCAGCCTGGTCCGGCCGCGTGTGGGCCAGAACCCGCTGCGCCACCTCCTCCACCACCGCAAATTTCTCCTGCGCCACCGGCGAGTGCGGTTATTCCACCGTGGACTGCGGCGGGACACTCTCCTCTCCGGCCACCGTAGCCGAGTTCACAATCAACGCGCCGTCCAGCCCCGACACGTATTCCGTCAGCGTCGTCGACGGCTACAACCTCCCTGTGACGGTGGTCCCAACCGGGGCGGCCGGGAGCTGCGCCACCGTGGGGTGTTCGGTGGATTTCGGCTCAGCGAATTGGCCGGCGGAGCTCCAGCTGAGCTACGGCGGCGGAAACGAGACTGTGGGGCTGAAGAGCGCGTGTGAGGCGTTCCAAGACGCGGATTATTGTTGCAATAACAGCGATGGAAGTTACTCGTCGTCGAACATTACTTGTAAGCAAAATTCTTACTCGGAGCAGTTCAAGAATTGGTGTCCACAGGCTCGGACGTTCGCTATTGACAACACCGGTACGATCTTCACATGTGAAGCAGAGGATTACGCCGTCAACTTCTGTGCTCCTCCTACTCCTACTTCTTCCGGTTATCCTTATAACCCCACCGGCGTCAGCGGGTAATTATAATTTCAAATACACCCCTGACTTTCGTCTGATTTGGAATTCCAGTCTCACACAATTTTTTTTTTTTTTTTTAGAAACGTCTCACACAATTTTTTCGTTACGGTTTAGTCTTTAAAGGGGTGTTGGTGAATAAGTTTAGTTTAAGATTTTTAAGTTTCAATAGTAATTTTTTAAAAAGACAACAACTTTTTTAGAAAAAGACAAAAATTATGATGAAAAAGTATAATTTAGTTTAAAATAAGTTTAAAACCAAACATCCCTAAAATTTTAAAATAATTGCCATTTGACTTTAATTGTTAACTAGATCAAATTTTGAACAAAATATTATTTTTTTTTTATCACTTGTACCCTTCAAATTTCTTGTAACTTGATCCTTTTTTTTCTATAAAAATATATTGCTTTCAATTTAATTCCTAAATTAGTGCCGATATTTCTTAAAGCTTTGCTACCAAAATACTTGCTTTAAAAAAAAAAAAAAACTTAGAGACTAAAAATTGTCAAGGAAAATATAATTTTTTAATATATCAAGAAATAGTTAGGGATGAAAGTGTTATATGACACCAATAAATTAATCAGCAAGTATAAGTGCCCAAGATCCTTATAATTAATTAAGATCCTCAACTTAACGATTTTAATTATTATTTGCGGTTGGAAAGCGGTATATATACACTTGTTAGGTAAGCACACCTAATTGAGGTTATATATGATAATTGGAGTAGTTAATTTATTGCGTTGACTTGATGGTGAAATATCATAAATAACTGCCCTATGAGAAAGTAATTTCAAAATTAAAAAGGTCTAAATTTAGACTTTTTTGCTATGCATTTTATCCCCTTAACTTTTTTTTTTTCTTCTGGTAATTAACGATGGAATTTAAAAAATTATGTAACAAACATTTCCAATTGATAGTAATGTTTTTTTTTTTTTTTTAATTTTATTGAAATCAACATGTGAAGTGCATATGTGAATCATTAATAAATAATGTAAGGTCTTTTTTTCTCAATCTTAATTCTAATTAACCCAAATCTATTTCTAGAACAAAATTTATTCAAAATTTTCTATTACCGATTAAACTTAATTAAAGATTTTTATTATTGAATATAACAATCCTAAAATAATATTGGTACGCAGTACTATTCCAGAGGGCCAAGGCTGGGTTAGCAAGGATGGCGACAACAGCAGCAGTGACTCCAAATTCGGAATCATCATCGGAGTCTCGGTCGCCGTGGTAGGGATCATCTTGCTGTTGGTCTTATGGCGTTGGTGCTTCAAATCCAAGTGCGAGTTTGGCGAATGCAGCTGCAATTGTTGCAACCTCTTCTCATGTTCTTTATGCTATGATTCCGATCATATTAAATGTTAGATATCCACTGGTAATTATGTTATTGATATAGCACTAGGTTTTTTTGTTGGCCGGTAATTTGTTTCTGGTTCTCTTTCTCATAATTGTTAAAAGAAAGTGGTGATTATATTGCAGAAAATACTTCTCCTCATGATTATTTGTATGTTTATAGTTGATTTTTGGCGTTGAATATTCCGTCGATTGTAGATTTAAAAATAAAATAAAATAAAATAAAACTTCATACATGCTTAATTATAGGATTGTCGAGGAATTTGAAGAATTTTTCGGTCACCATGTCTCGACTTATGTCCTTCTCGTTGAGTTTTATCATATTTTACTAATGTAATAGATTTTAATCGAGAGTTAAGTCTTTTATACCATATAATTAATTATTTCATCTTTCATATTATATTTGTATCCCCGTTTTAGTTTAAACGACCATTTTCTTTCAAATAAATATATATACACCCATTACAAAAAAGTCTCCATCAAATAAACAAAATAAGGGTGCTTCTAACCACCTTTCTTATTCATTTCTCCGTTCTTTTATTTATTTGATGAGTTTTTTAGTCACAAGGAAGTCCGTACCAATAATTTACTAAAAAAACAGATACAACCCAACTTGAATGATGACATTTCTGCCAAACAAATAGAAGTTTATCGTACTAGCTAGTAGCCTAGTCATTGACTTACAAATGCATATGTATTTTTTTTTTTTAAACAATAAAAGTAATTGCAAAGTTATAAAAAAAATTTAAAAAAAAACTATAATTGATAAGGGGAAATTACAAAAGAGACCTCACTTACGAAAGAGACCTCACAAATATTTGAAGAGAGAGCAAGTCCTAAAAGAATTAGAAGAATTTGTTGATCTTGTCGCGGAGGACAAGACGTGTGAGTATTTCATAAGCTTTTTGAGAGGGATGATAACTGTCCCAGAAAACGTACCTTGAGACATTGCTACAAGTAGTTGTCGTATAACGGTTACACAAAATGCTGACCTCTATATTTCCTGTCCCGCAACATCCCTTGGTCGCCACTTCGAACCCTGATGAAGACCATAACATAAATTATTTTTTAAATAGAAAAATAAATGGTACTGTCGAGTTTTTAAAAAACAAACTACCTTTTCACTATCAGTAAAATTTGTAATTTTCATTGTTTAATTTAATTTTCAACGATCATATCTATGAATAAGAATATGGATCAATTTAGACGTAGGCAACCCCATTGAAAAAGGATACATTCCTATAAAACTCTAAAAATTGTAATGTATATTAACAATTGCGATTGCAGTTTTATATAATTTGTCTGAAGATACAGAGTTTAAATTTCTCCTTTGACAATTCAACATATATATATGTGTGTGTATTATTATAGTAATTACCGTAGTGAGCAGGGTTTTGAATTATGGAAAGCAAAGGGTTGTAGATGTCAAGGTAGACAAGCCTTGCTTGAGGGAATTGTGAATTGAAGGAATCCAAGAGGGAAGAGAGCTTGGAGTTGAAGAGAGATGCAGCTTGGTTGGGTGGCTCTGAACAATGTCTGAAGATGTCTCCACTCAGTGTTCTCTCAGATGGCACACACCCAATTGGTGGCAGACTTACTACTCCTACCCTCCTTCCTCCTTCCTCATAAAGACCCTGTTCCACATTTTTTTTTTTAACATTATTTTTAGAGATAGGAAGTTTCATTACTCGTACGTCTTTGTATCTCTCATTTAAAAAATTAAAAAATAAAAAAAATAAAAAGAACTTTTTTTTTTTTCTTGATATGGTACTCTATATATTTTGGACTGGCATTTTTTTTTTTTTAGCACCATTGATGGGGAAAAATGCACAAGGACATTACTGGTGTTAAACACCACTACTAATAAAAAGGTAGATCTCATTAAATGAGACTTACAAATGAGATCCGCTTTCTATTAATGGTATATCTAGAGACAGAGGAAAAACTATGTATCTCTCTGTCATTAATTCTAAGGCTCATTTCAACATATTAGCTTGTTTAAGCAATATCACTACATATATGTAGGCAATTGCTTTGTAAAACACACCTGTAAGAAATCTGAAGCTGAATTAGCCATGAGATCAGTGTAAGCTTGAATGTCATAGTGGGGTCTCCTGAATGGGCCTAAAAAATAAGTATTTGCAATGTCGTTGGCTCCTGAGCACACTATGAATATGCTCTTGGTTATCATCATCTCTAAACTCCTCTCCCCAACTGCTGCCTTTAACTTGCTCTTGTACTCTCTAAACATCTCTAGTTGATCCGACAACGATAAAACCGACTGATAACCGAAGCGGATTCGCATGACTTTTACGATAAATATGATGTTTTAAACAAATCTAAAGAGGAAGAGAGAAATGTACCACAAATTCAGCGGTTAGGGGGTCATAACCTCCTCCTCCTGAGGCGAAACTCACTCCGGTTAGAAGGTCTTGCAGCTGCAGATTTGGATCTAGATAGGCAGGCACTATCTTCTTGACATTAAATATTTCAGCTGACAAATTTATGTAACAAAATTGTCAAGAAATGGAATCAAAATTAACTGATGATCGAGACGACATAGGCAGATTTGGATCTAGATAATGTGAAGATAAAATCTAAGTCCACCTCTAACGTGTTTAAGTCTAAGAGTTTGATTCCCGAACCCAAATTAAAAACTTTCTTTGCATTTGAAATTACCGAAAAAATTGGGTAAGGAACAATAATTTTGTTCATGAAAATCGAAAAACAGGATTGTTAAGTTGTCATTATCGTTACTAGCTTAGCACAAGGGGATGTTGCAGAAGTCAAATTTGGAATGTGAAGAAACATGTTGAAGCTACCTATAATGTCGGAAGCAACTCTTCCATTGCTGAACCTGCCAGTAGGATATCCTCCAGGGAAGTCCTTTCCATAAGGTGGGAAATTGCATTTCACCACGGTTTTGATGTTGTTGTTGTTGTTGCCGGGATCTACAATAGAATCTCCGAAAATGAACACCGCAGGGACGGTTTCATTGAAGGGAAGTGATGTCGTAGCAGCACCATTGTATCGGCAGAGCGTGAAGAAAATGACTACATTGCAAAAAACTCTTAGTAATGAAGAAGCAGGAATAGATTCTAGTGAGAGAAACGTCATTGTTGTTTGTAGCTAGGATTACTTTCAGAGCTTCTTCTAGTAGTGGGAGAATTCAGCAAGTTAGTAAAAATATACCCTATATATATCGTGCAGTTCTAAACCATCAGATTTTCATCACATTTTGTTACATTTGAATACTTTTTTGATCTAACGTAATTATCATGTAATATAAAGGTTAAGAATTACGCAACATAATATTTTTATATATATCTTATTTATGAGCCAAGGATGGTATTTCTATGGGGTAGTTGTTAGATATTTGGTCCATTACTATCCTGCCTAACCAGACAACTTTTCAGCAGGAAAAGAAGACAAGTAAGTGTGGCTGACATGGAGCTTACTAAATGCAGTTTCTTCTCTTTTTTCTGTTATTGGTTAGATATCATTTTCTTTGAGAAATTTATAGCTTAGTAAAACAACAAAAACATGGTTGCCCATAAGGAGAAAATCCAGGTCTCAATCTCACTTCTTTATAACTTTTTGCCACTTCATACCAAACATTGAAATTTGTAGAGAGTAATATTTAATTTTAGGCCAACTCAGCAGTACCCACACGTTTGATTTGAAGCTGTCGGCTACATTTATTTTTTCAATTTCTTTGAAACTTTTTTCTTTAATATCATATTTATAGCTATCTTTGTACACGTAGCTGTTGTTGTTGTTTGGAATACCTTTTTCATTACTTGAAATGGAAAGAAAATTTAATATTGTGAGCATCTTTTTTTTTTTTTTTTTCCAATGTCTTATAAACTTCTATTTCTGAAAAAATTGTCACTGTTAAATAACACATATATAAGTATGTGTGACTGACTTTAGGCGATGCGTGGAAAATCAAAATAGAGGCTACAAAAGGATAATTGAGTACAACATTTGGAATTAGGAGGACTAGAAGAACTTATTGATGATATTGTCGTCCAAAACAAGATGAGTGAGAATTTCATAACTTTTCTCGGAGGGATGGTAACTGTCCCAGAATGTATACTTGGAGGCGTCCCTGCACATGTGTACGGAACAAGGATTGCACATAATGCTCACTTATATATTCCCTGTCCACAGCATCCCCCGGTCACCACTTCTAATCCTGAAAAATCATAATCAAAATTGATGGTGAAACGGGCTAACCTTCTATTTCAGCACGAGTACATATTATTTTTTAATATTAAAAAAAAAAGTAAAAAAAATGTATTAACGTACTTCCATTTACTGAAGTGTAAAGTTTAATGGGCGTATATAGAAAAATTTGAATCTAAATGGGACAAAATAAGGAAGTCACAAATTTATAAAGTTATTTATAATAAAAGTCAGTGGGGACAGCTGTCTCCTCGTATTTCGGAATAGAAAACTTATAAGAAGATGAACTCCTTTTTGTTTCAAATTACTTTAAAGGCCAAAGTTTATGGTAATTACCGTAGTTTTCTGGGTTATGAATCAGGGAAAGCTAAGGGCTATAGACATCCAGGTAGACAAACTTTGCTTGCGGAAACTTGTTGGTTAAGGAATCGATAAAGAGGAGAGTTTGGAGTTGAAGAGTAATGTTGCTTGGTTTGCATGCTCTGAACAACCTCTGAATATGTTCCCACTCAGTGTCCTCCGTGATGGCACACACACCCGATTGCAGGCAAACATAGCACTCCTATTCTTCTCGCTCCTTCACCATAAAGATCCTGCCCCACATTTTTTGTTAATTTTTTTGAAAATGCGTTGTCTTTTTTTTCTTTTTTTTCTTTTTTTCTTTTTCCGTGAAATATTCCCAGCAACTACATTTTGCCAACGGATTTTATTACGTACCAGTAAGAAACTTGAAGCTGATTCAGCCATGAGATCGGTATAGGACGGAATGTTGTAGTGTTGTTTTCTAATAGTGGTTGTGAAATAAGTATTTGCAATGTCATCACTTCCCATGCATACAATGAATATGCTTTTTGGACACTATGAAATCTGATCTCTTTCCTCCAACTGCTGCCTTTAACTTGGTTTTTTAATCTTTGAACAGCTCCGGTTGATCCGACAACGACAACACGGACTGGTGACAAAAATGAACTAAGATGATTTTCAACATATTAAAACAAAAAATGTACAAAGATTGGCGAGAGAGAAAGAGAGACCACAAGTTTAGCTGTGAGAGGATCGTATCCGGCACCTCCTGAGGCAAAACTCACTCCACTAAGTAGGTCTTGCACCTTCAAACTCGGATCTGGATAAGCAGGCAATGTCTTCTTCACATTAAATATTTCAGCTGATCCACAAAAATTGTATAGAAGATGCTTGGTCAAGAACAATATGGAGATTTGGTGGTCGTTTGGATCACCATCTGAACACTGCTTTTTGACATTAATTATGTTAAAAATGTTACTACAATTTTTTCTCTTATAAAAATTTGAATTTACTATTAAATTTTTTTTTTTTTTTTGTTGAATAGCTTCTAACTATTAGTACTGTTGTTACTATTACAACAGAGAGTATGTCAAGTCTAACCCGTGATGTCTGAAGGCACTCTTCCATTGCTAAACCTTCCAGTAGGCTTTCCTCCAGTGAAGTCCCTCCCATTGCATTTGACCAGAGTTTTGATATGTAGTCGTTGTGTGCCGGATCAACAATCGAATCTCCGAAAACAATCACCGCCGGAACCATTTCATTGAAGGGGAGTGTGTTGGCAGCGGCACCACCATTATGCTGGCTGAGTGGGAAAATTAGGACACAGAAAGCTTAGAAAAAGAAGGAAGCGAACACACATTTTAGGGAGAGAAACTTATTTGTTGTTGTTGTTGGTTTATTATGTGCATTTACATTTTTGGTTTTTTGTAGCTTGTTCTAGTGCATTATAAGGGCAAAGAGAAAGGTAACTCAATTTTATCACTGTGTGAATAATCATTTGGCTGGCAATTTATTGGGCTCAAAATGGTTCTCTATTTTCTCTGTGTTAGGTGTTAGATTTGGTCCGTTTCTCTTTAGTCTAACAAGATCAAACTCTTATTAAATGCAATATTGTTCACGTGGCCATAGTAGAAATTAGATATTGGTCCATTTCTCTGTATAGCCACGTGAAGCTTCTTATTAAATGCAATTTTTACTATCAGATGGATAATATTAAAGAGAAGTTTACCATTTGGCTAATCTCTCTATGATCCATTAGGAAAAGTTGCCTTTCACAATCCAATCCCAAAAAATAATAATAATAATAAAATTAAATTAAAAAAATCCAAAAAAAAAAAAAAACAAACAAACAAACAAACCCTTTCCATTACTAAAAAAATAATTTGATTACTTTTTATGTGTGTAATAACCTTTTTGGTATAAGACAATTCGATCTTACATACATATCTCGTCACACATGTAAGATGTATTATGATATTGTTTTAGAGATTCATTGGGAAAAAAAAAAAAAAGATGAAATCAAATTGTGGTTGGTCCTTGTGCCACTTCATTAATGACGTTGAAATGAAAGCTCACTTAAGTTCTTAATTTTTTTAAAAGCTCACTTTAGTTTCATGATTGGGTAAACTTGGAAGGACATCAATTGAGGACTTGCATAGAATTTGTTGACCTCAATCTACCACGAGAATTTGAATTCTTCAAATTAACACCATAAACCTCCGTTTTAACATTCATGTTAACAATCTTTTATCGAAAGAAAGCATTCATATTAACAAATCCCATTACGAGCCTAAAAACTCCACAGAGACCCGTAACCGATGAGCTGTATCTTTCAAACTCCTCCACGTGTACATACCGACACGTGTCAACTTTCCAAAGCTACACCCGAAAACATTTTTGGCGGCGCAGTACAGCACTCTTGCTCATCACCTACTTACCCTTATTTAGTCGATCTCACCAAAAGCAAAAAAACAATTTTTTTATTTTTTCTTTTTCTTTTTCGCCTTTTCAATTTGTTTCCAAAATGGGTTTTCTGAATCACACTTCGAATCTCTGTGATTGCTTTCGTGGAGACTCTAAAAAGCTCAGAAAACGCAAGCAACTACAGGCACGTACATAATTAACCTTCAAAACCCAGTTTTCTTTTTAATGTTTTTAATCTATTTTTTCAATTTAAGTTTTTTTTTTTTTTAATTTTTGTGGGGGTGTGAATGTAATAAAATTAGAGAGTGGAGATAAAAGTGAAAATAGACTGCAAAGGGTGCGAGAAGGGGGTGAGGAAGTCGGTGGAAGGGATGAAGGGAGTGACGCAGGTCGAGGTGGAGCCCAAGCAGCACAAACTGACGGTTACCGGGTACGTGGACCCGGACAAGGTCCTGACACGTGTCAGGCATCGGACGGGAAAGAAGGCAGACTTCTGGCCGTACATCCCATACGAGGTCGTTCCGCACCCGTACGCTCCCGGGACGTACGACGAGAAGGCACCCGCCGGTTACGTGCGGGACGCGGCGGCGAACCCCGAGGCCTACTCTCTCGCACGTGCCAGCCCCACCGAGGTCAAGTACACCACCGCCTTCAGCGACGACAACCCCAATGCTTGTGCCGTCATGTAACAAAAAAATGTGAATGATTTTTGTTAGCATGCTTTTCAAGCGAAACGTTGCAGTTGAAATACGGTTTAAAACTGGTAAGTTGTGATTGAGGGAATTTTTTTTGAAGAAAATTTCTACCGTTCAATAGATTGTATGACATGTGTACGGTCTCTATATTTGTTGTAAGATCTCTTTTTTTTTTTTTTTTTGGTTTGGTGTGTATGGACTATGGAGTGTTTTGGTTAGAATAGAATGTATAGAAAGTGTTCTCAGTAATAGCAATAAATATATATGCACACACGTACAAAAATGGAACATATTATCGATTCTTTTTTTTTTTTTTTGTGAATAAAAAGAATATAGGATAGTCTTTTCAGGTTTTCGACTTCACCTATAGGAATCTCTTTTCCTAGATATAATAGAGAGACAGATTCTCTATATTAATATCTCTCAATCAACTATTCGGGGTCTATAGGAATCTCTTTTCCTAGATATAATAGAGAGACAGATTCTCTATATTAATATCTCTCAATCAACTATTCGGGGTCTGCCTTACCATCACTCAACTAATGCTTCAATAGTATTTTTGCTCATGATGTGTGTTATTGATTCTCGATTTGTAACCATAATTAGCGCACTTGTATTATATGTTAGCTAGCATAGGTCACTCATATTTATTGATGTACCTTTTCTATAAGCATTAGGCACCTTTTTTTTTTTAAGAAGTATTTACACTAAATGTCCATTTTGACCCGTCTCTTTTAAAACATAAACACTTTTTAAGTTTTTAACTTACAGATAAAATTGAAAAAATTTGAATTTCATTCATTATTTATTCCAAGTTTACCCTTATTGTTTTTATAGGAATGAAAATCTCCTTGCACATTTAAGCAATAACAATTTCATAAATTTTACTGTTTAAATTGATCATTTAATTTAGGCTACTTTTATGAGAGGATCCCCCCCCCCCCTCTCCAAATCATGTGATAACATCACATTCTAGTGATTTTTTTTTTTTAAACGTATTACTTTTTTTTTGTTTCGTTTCCTTGAATTGATTTCGTGTATTAAATTGATTATATATATATTTTTTTCCCCTCAAAATGGCATTTTTTTTTTTAACATTCAGAGTTGTGTTTTTATTTTCTTCAGTTTTTTATTTTAAAAAAGGATTTTTTTTTTTTTTTTTGTGTGTTTTCTTCAATAGTTTTGTCCATCATTAATTTTTGTTTTAGGTTTGTTTTTTATGTTTATTAGTTTGATGTCGTGATCATTGCGATAATTACTTTGTCATTTTAATGATTATGTTCCGCTGTAAGATATTTTTTACAAAATGGACCTTAGCATTATATCTCTTAATCAATAACAATATGATCATGATCTATACGACAATGACCGAATTACAAGATAGATAAACGTTAAATAAGATATTATAGGTTTTCTCGCTTTTCGGATTACTTTCTTATTGACCATGTCATTTAACCAAAAAAAAAAAAGAAAACATATTCATAAAATATAGTTTTATAATATATTGATCTTGCTATATGATATTGATAACAAATATAAAAAATTCACAACGAACAACAAAAACATATTCATAAAAAATTATATTGTGATCCATAAAAGAATTTGAGTTCAAATATGCAAATATGAATGAGAATAAAGAATTTTTTTTTAATTTCTATTTTGAGTTTTTTAAGGATAAAATCTACCTTTTTTGTTTCTTAAATTAAATTTAAGGGTATTTTTGTGAACACAATATGATCATTTTTATTTTTTTGTTTAATTTTACAAATAAGTTTATTTTAAATATTTTTTAAAAGCACGGTACTAATTTGGCTTTATATGTAAATAGCTCCTTTTTTTTAATTTCTTAATCCCATTGGTTAATTACCCTTTTTTTTCCTTCTATTTTATCGTTGGCAACTTATTAGAAGGTGAAAAAAAAAAAAAAAAAAAAAACTAATGAGTTTACTGAAATATTGAGGTTCACTTTAACTAGAGAGAGAAAGAACACAAAGGTTCAAATGGAATTCCGGGGAGTAATGTTTGGTAAGTGGGAGAAAAAATAGAAAGGAAGGAGAAGTAAAATCTCTAGTGATGGAAAGAAGAGGTCTTTCATCGAGTTATTTAGGATATGAGAGAAAAAAAAAAAAAAAAAAAAGAAAGAAAATGTCTAATCAAATGTTTTATCTATAAAAATAACCTCATATAAGTTAAGAGATAATGATAGATTAATATCAAAATAGGTATTTTATTCACATTTCTTTTGACAAAAATTTTCTATCCACTTTTCTTCCCAAAGTTGGAATGATTAAAAAATTGTGGGATCCATGAATTTTCATTTTCCTTTCCTTTCTAATTTTCTCTTTACCAAACAACCAAAATTCTATTTTTCTCTCCAAAATCCCTCATTTAATTTCCTTCTTCTTCTTTTTCCACCCTACCAAACAAAGGCTAAAGAAAAGACAGAATATCTTGGCGGAACAATTATTGTTAACATGATTTATTTATTGGCGATTTAATAGTTTAAAGGAGGGAAAACATATCTTAAATATTCTATTTACTTAATGGAATTACCATGCTTCTTTTTTAAAAAATTATATGAATAATTAATTTATCTCCTATGATGTCCTTGAGGGGAAAAAAAACAGTTCATGTATTTTGAAATAGACCAAAAAAAAAAAAAACCTTTGGCAAAAGTTTTTTAAAATACTAAAATTTGAATCGAGAAAAATGAGAGAGAGGTTCAATAGCCTAGCCAGCTACTTGATAGTTGTTGATAATACGGAGATATCGAGCAAATAACAAACTAATCATAAGACAAAGGATCGAGAAACTCAACGTCAATTGTTTCTTATCTTATACGTGACCGAGGAAATAAAACATCTTTCAAGTAATAAATAAAGTAATGAGCATTGGTTTGGTTTTGTTATTTGATCGCCTTTCATGTACTTGAAGTTGGGTAAAGTGATTTACAACCACAAAAAGGAAGAAGTAGGAATCGCATCTCCGATGTCCCATCCTGAAACAAAAAGTGTACGTATATAAAGAAGAAGGATCGTCATGTTAAAATTGTCATCATCGGACGAAGAAGGCAAAGAGGGCTCTAGATAAGTCGTCTCTAAAGGAGGCAATTAGAGTCGATATCATAGACATTAATGCATTTATTGAGCTATCTTATCTGATTCATTAGTTCTTTTTAGTTTTTGGCCTGTGAAAAGGGAAAAGAAAAGGTGAGGATTGGGATGTTGGATTGGTAATAGAATTCAAATAAGAACCTTTGAAACGTGGCAGATACCAATTTTACCATATGGGTTTTTTTATCATCGAACAAAAAGATTGGGATTGTGCAAATATTTATAAATAACTGTTCATATGTGCTTGATTCGTTGGATGATTTTCTGTAATCTGATATTGAGTTTGGTCATCATGTGATTTGTACCTCTGTGTTTGTTATGCCTTGGAGGTGAAATGGTAGACACGTGAGATTAAAAATTGCCTCATGCTGAAGAGCGTGGATCCTCTTCAAGGCTTATGTCGAGTTTTGTCGTTGCAGAATAGACTTGAGTCGGTTTCTTCGTTAGAAATTGAAATCTGGGTTGAAAAGTAGGATTATTTTTGTGATAAGTTAAATATTTAATTTTGTTCAAACTAGTAAAAAGGAAAGCAAAAAATGGGATGGAATATTTTGGTCGTTATAGAAAATGAGCTGAGATGACAATGTTAGTGAAGAATATGTAGCATCTCTATGTTAGTACTCTTCATCTTTCCTCGCATGTCTTGGCGTTCCGTTGTTGAGTTGATAGCAATAGTGTGGTTTGTCGTCGGTGGTAATTGTTCTTACTTTAGACATAAAAAGTGAAGCACTACTTAGAGACCAATTTTTTTCTAAGACGGCAAAATATATTGTAAATTGTCTTTAATTGTTGTTTGTCAGCCTTCTGTCTTCATTTGTAATTACTGATATTTACATTACTGTTTTGAATATTTTGATTGCTGGTGGGTTCTAATGTTACTGGTGTTGAATATAAATGAACTAGTCAACAAGAGCCAAATTAGTGATTGTCTTTTATTAATACGAGTACTAGTTAATACCAAAAGGAATTTGGTAATATGTTGAGTGTCTGCTATCGTTATGACATCATTATTTTCCTCTTATGCTTTGTCTGAGAAATGTTGGATGGTCATGCGTTATTACTTGAAAATTTCTCTTCAGTGTTACCCTCTCTAGATGTTCTTCATAGGGTGTGTTGTATGTTTTTTCTCTTCGTTATTTTGTGTGTTTGCGTGTGTTGGACGCCTTTCCGTTATGTACTGATTGTCAAACATTCTAGCAATTAGAAACTGCAAAGAGAAGGAGAGAAAGCCAAGAAAGACAAAAAGAAAAGCAGAATCCATCAACCTCTCTCACAAGGCTGAATCGGTTCCCACACCAGGGACGTCAGCCCACCGCCCTCCTCCAACGATGGTATCTAAGTTTCGAGACCTATTCAAGAACTGGGTTCCACCTTCGATGCAAGATAAGTGCACGGAATCCGATGACGAGACATGTCTCTTCGAGTTGGAGCAGAACCGCAACGACAGCGTTGAAAGATGCAAGGACGGCAATGACATGTTAAGCAATGAGCCCTTAACTCTTCGGCCACAAGCACACTTTTTGCCCGCGGTGGATTTATTTGCTTTGCCTTATGCAGCACCGTTCTGAGGTTGTGATATAGAAGAAAGAAGCAAAGACAAGTGAGGAGCTGATGAGAGAGAGAGAGAGAGAGAGAGAGAGAGAGAGAGCACCAATGAGCTTTTTGTTATTTTCTATGCCAACTAAATACGTTTGAAGAGGTTGTTACTAATACCATGGCGGAGTCTGTTCTGTTGTTGGTGAAACGACTCGAATTTTGTGAGGAGCGTGGAGATTGAGAAGGGAAAGGGAAGCATTCTTTGTGGATGGGATAATATAATATTTGATGCATTACAATTCTTTTACGAATGCAATATTATATATATAGTCATAAGATTTTCGTGATCTTTCTTGTCTTTCTAATTTCTTAACCATTTTACTATGTTGAGCAATTATCATCTTCTTCTTCTTCTTCTTCTTCTTCTTCTCTCTAAAGTAGTATCAGCAGTTGCCGATTATTGTTCTGTCGTCAAGAGACATGCCTCTGGTCCATTAGGCGTTGGGCCATTCATCTGACAATAGGACTCTGATCGCTTAAAGTTAACTTATTTACTTATAAGTGATACCCCAATAAGAAAAATATTCACATAATAAAAAGAAAAAAGATTCAACCACCCCATGTGGGCTCTGCTAGATGGGTCCCGGGTGGGATCAGGTCCCTTCAATAGAACTCATCATTTTGTTAGGTACTAGGTTGTTCAATCCCGTTGCTCTGTTTGTTATTGATATTAGTGGTGATAAACGGAAAACTCACTAGTTTTTCTTGGTGGAAAACAAAGCAAAATTCTCATGATTAAATAGGTAACTGTTTTCAATTGTCATATTAAAGAAATTTGACAAATTTTTGGTTCATAATGGATTATGCCCATTATAATATTAAAATTGATAATTTTATCATTTTATAATACTAAAATTATCAATTTTAATGTTAAAATGGACAAAATTATTGTAAAGTACTCGAAACATGACTTTCTCTTAATTTTCTCTAATATATATATATATATATATATAGGAATATATGTATATATCCAACTCAATAACGAGTGGATCAAATAGTCCTGCATTCACCTATTCATTGCCAAGTTTTATACTTCTTGCTATCAAATAACGTGATATTTTCTCTTTCCATATATTTGAAACCTTCCTTAAGGTTGTGGTTGGTTGGAGGGAGGGAGGGGGAGAAAAAGAGGGAGAGTACCATATGCTATAATTTTCTATTACCATCTTAAATTATATTATTTCACCTTTTCTCTTTATTTTAAGGGAGAAAGAGGGAAATATCATATTTAAAAAATGAGATAGAAAATGATAGTATAATTTTTCAAGTAGTGAAAATTATAGCATATTTTGGATTTAGTTATAGTTAAATACCAAATTGCATTCTTCTTCCTTCATGCACCCAGTCATCATCTCCATGCTTGTCGGACCTCAGAGCCTCGTCAGATTCACAATTACGTCGAGAAGAGTTGCCAGCATCATCTACGCAATCTCCGGGAAACGAGAATATTGCGATTGTGAACTTCAGTGTTGTCAGCTAGGACGCCAACGTCAACCAATCAACGTTGCTATCGAAATCACGATGAGCTTCTAGCGAACCTCTGGAATTGTCATCTCCGAGATCTCCACGAGAAATTCCTAAATCCTAGTAAAATCTAGCCTCGGGAAGCGCCATCACTGTTGATGGCAAACTCATTCCCACATTGGTCTCTTTTTAGAACACATGATGGCGCGATCTCCCACACAATGGTGTTGCCTCCTGCCGACGGCGACAGATCCGTCGCAAATCTATGGTTATCTCTGGTGAGATCTAGAGTGAAATTGATTTGGTTTTTTATTTTTATTTTTTAATTTAGGGGTTAGGTTTTCTAATTTTTGGGGATAATTTATAATTTTTATAAATCTACATAAAATTCGGTAAGTACAAATAATATTTGGTAAATACAATGTTTACCGAATTGGGAAAACAATTTTATTGTTGTTTTTTTGTGTAAATTAAATAATTATTAGGAGATCTATTATTTATTAGTATTTTAATCTGAAAAACAAAATCTGGTATTTTTCGGTAAAACCAATAATTCCAAATAAAAATCTTTTAGATGTTTCATTAAAATATGGTTTTTTTTTTTTGCAAATCCAGTATTTTCAAAATATTTTTAATTTATTACGTTCCACTAAAATACGATATTTTCAAATAAATATGGTATTTTCAAATAAAAAACTTTTTGATATTTCAATAAAATATGGTCTTTTCAAGTAAATCCGATATTGTCAAAACATTTCTAATTAAAATATGGTATTTTCAAGTAAATCTGATATTTTGAAACACAAATCTTTTGGATATTTACATAATAGACGGTATTTCCAAGTAAATCTGATATTTCCAAAATATTTTGTTATTAATTATATTTTGTTAAAATATCATATTTTCAAGTAGACTTGATATTTTCAAATTTTTTGATATTTCATTAAAATACGTTATTTTCAAGTAAATATAATATTTTCAAAATATTTTCAGTTATTATATTTCATTTAAATACGGTAATTTCAAATAAATATGATATTTTTAAAATAATTTTTTTTATATTTCGAGTAAATACAATATTTCCAAAACGTTTTCTATTAATTACGTTTCATTAAAATATGGTATTTTCAAATACAAACCTTTTGGATGTCTACATAGAATACTGTATTTCTAAAATATTTTCATTAATTATATTTCATTAAAGTACAGTTTTTTAGGTAAATTCGGTATTTTCAAAAACAAATCTTTTGAATGTCTACATAAATTATGGTATTTCTAAGTAAATATGATATTTTCAAAATTAGACATTTTTCTTAATTTTATAAAGTCAATAAATTAACTAGTTACCCCTATATTTTTAGAATTTTCATATCAGCCCTAGCCCAAAATCTAACCCAAAACAGTAGGTCTAACTTCTCCAAGCAATAGCCGCCATCGCTGCCGTCATCACCACCGTCGCCGTTGCCAAACGTCAAAGCTCGATTGATCTACCAATAGAGAAAGCGACCTCGCAACCTTAGCCACCGCCAATGCGATCGCCAATCGCCGAAGATTGCAACTCCGTCTCGTGGAAGAATGAGACACCTCACCGAAAACTGTGACAAATCCAACCGTACCTACAACAAAATTAGAGAAGAGATCCATCGAGGCAATCTCTCCACATTCTCGTTGCTAACTTCATGATCCTGATATCATCGCTTGATCTATGGAGAGCAGAACGGTCTCTCACCAATGCAGCGTCCCACGATTGAACAACAGCATGAGAGAGAAAGAATGATATTTCTACCACCATTCTGATGCTGAGATAGCAATGATCACTTCATCACCTGCACACCATCCACTTGCAATCAATGAGAGAGAGAGGGAAAGAGAAAGATAAGTGAGAGAAAAAGGAAATTGAGCATGTAGAGGGAAACAAGGGTAAAATTGAAATTAAGAAAAAAATTAAAATTATCATCATTTTAAACAAATATTATAATTTTCACAAGTCCCTTTCAAATATGTTATTTGTCATTATTTCCCTCATTTTAATTGAAATGATCTTTTTTTAATTGACATATCATGACATTAATAAAATGAGTATAAAGGGGAATGTATAAATGGACGCGTGAGTCCAAATGTCCAATTAACATTCTATACACATAATTGAGAAAATTATCTAGATAATCATATTTTTTTTTTATCTATTTATCAATATGACACAAATTCTTCTTTTTTAATCAACATGATATAAATTTTAGTTTAATTATGTTTCATATTAGTTTAATGTTGATTTTTATTTTTTTATCATGCTGATGTAATGATTTTTAAATTTGTAATAATCGGGTGTATAACTAGCCAGGGTCACGAAATGCATGGTTAAAGCCCACGTTCTCTATGGGCCCTTTAAGCAGCCCAAAGTTTTGACCGATCCGAGAGCAAACCCGAAAAAAAGATCCGGACCTCGAATAACGCTCGATTCGAAAAAGTCTTTTGGACTGTTAGCCAAGCAGTTGGAGCCCCCAACGCAGACGAGTCAAGCTCGAATCGAAACGCAAACTCACCTATAGAGAGAGAGAGAGAGAGAGAGAGTCTAAAGAGAGAGAGTCTGGAGAGAGAAAATGATGGCAGACGGACACCAAGACGAAGAGAAATGGCTGGCCGCCGGGATCGCCGGCCTCCAGCAGAACGCTTTCTACATGCATCGCGCTCTGGTAAATTCTCTCAAACCATGATACCCCATTGTTTCTGGGGAAAATTTTTCCACGAAAACCCTAGCCCTTTTCTCAGTAAGGTCTTAATTCTCTTCCTCTTGTTGTGGAATCTCGTCTTTTGTTTAGGATTCGAACAATCTCCGGGACGCCCTGAAATATTCCGCTCAGATGCTCTCCGAGCTTCGGACCTCGAAGCTTTCTCCTCACAAGTACTACGAGCTCTGTGAGTCCTTAGATCAACGATCTGGTCTTCTTCAATTGTGTGATATTTCGTTAATTCGTCGTTTTTAGGGTTTCCATCTTGGGAAAATTCTGTGGATTGACATAGATTTTGGTTCCTGATTTCTGTTTGGTGCCTCAGATATGCGAGCATTTGATGAATTGAGGAAATTGGAGATGTTCTTCAAGGAGGAGGCTCGGCGCGGTTGCTCCGTTATCGATCTGTATGAACTTGTGCAGCACGCCGGCAACATTTTGCCCAGATTGTAAGTGATACGTTCTTCAAGGCACAAATTTTAGTAATTTTTTACGCTTTCTATTCATCTTTTTAGAGGCTTCAAGATAAATTTCTATCCTTATCATACAAGTATTTGATTTATTGATTATGTATATGGGAACGGGATATTCATTTACGTTTTCTTGCATTAACTGAAGCACCTTTTTTTTTCCCTAAAGAAAATGGGGTAATAAATCAACGATTAGTTATATACAATATCTATAGGCAACAGGGTACGGTTCGTGAGATGGTAGACCCGTAAAGGATGTTGTTTTGCTGTAGTGTTTATAGTTAGCTATAAGTTTCTTGTTCAAAACGTTCATTGTAATGATATTGTCTTTCTTAAGTTATTAGTTTGAGAATTAATGCTTTTCTGGTCTTACGTTTTCATATGTGATTTGATCAGGTATCTCCTTTGTACTGTTGGATCTGTCTACATCAAATCTAAGGAAGCTCCTGCTAAGGATGTTCTCAAAGATCTTGTGGAAATGTGCCGTGGAATTCAGCATCCCGTACGTGGGCTCTTCTTAAGGAGTTATCTCTCCCAAGTCAGCAGGGACAAATTACCTGATATTGGTTCTGAGTATGAAGGGTGAGGATGATTAAATAGTTTTTTTTTTTTTTTTCAATCATCATTCTGGATATGCCCTTTTGTAACCTTTATGGCTGGACCGTTAATTTGACCTGTAATTTTCTGGGTAAATGCTAATAGAAAAAGAAGCATAGTTTGTGCATATGTATAGAACCTCATCTAATGATGGTTTCCTTTACTTCTACAGTGATGCTGACACTGTCACGGATGCTGTAGAGTTTGTACTTCAAAATTTCACAGAAATGAACAAACTTTGGGTGCGGATGCAACATCAGGTTGGTTGATACTATTATGGTACTCTCATGTTTGGACATGCATAGGTACTGCAATGCTTGCATGTCTTGGAGGTAAAATTTATCATGAGGGCATGATTTCTGGTCATGCAGGTGTTGTAGTGATTGTGAATGTTCATACTCTTAGCTGATCCTGAGTTGAGGATTGCTATCGGGCTTTCTGGTCTGCAGGGACCTGCCCGGGAAAAGGAGAAACGGGAGAAAGAAAGGAGCGAGCTACGTGATCTTGTAAATCTCAGTAACTGTTAGCTGGTTGGTTTTGCTGCAATACTACTGTGTACATGTTGGGCGTGCACTTACAGAGGGCTTCTCTATTGTCCCTTTACTTTTATAGGTCGGGAAGAACCTCCATGTCCTTGGTCAGATAGAGGGTGTTGACCTTGAGATGTACAAAGAGACTGTGCTTCCCAGAGTTTTGGAGCAGGTTAATACGTTCAGTTTATGGGCTTTAATTTTAATGATTATGAGATTATGCGTTATGGAATCTTATTCAGTAGCTTTCACTTTAACAGGTTGTCAATTGCAAAGATGAGATTGCACAATTCTATCTGATGGATTGCATAATTCAAGTCTTCCCCGATGAATATCATTTGCAGACTCTCGATATACTGTTGGGTGCTTGTCCCCAGCTTCAGGTTGGTGACATTATCGGTATTTATATTATTTCTGGATTTGTTTTTGCCACTTTAGCATCATTTTTTGTCATCAATTCTTTTCATAGATGGAATTTAAACGTGTGGTCTTTTCTCATTGCTGCTTGTTAGTTGTTGTTTACTGGTCTTACCAAACACTTGCAGTGAATACATGATAACAAGAAGAATTTATTAAAAGTGAAAAAGAAGTCCATCACAAACTTACATTTACTAATAGCAAGTTTATATTTGATTAAAAACACATAAAATAGATAATCAAAAAAAAAAAAAAAAGAGAGAGAGAGAGAGAGAGAATAAAATATGACTGATTAATCTTTAGAGTTTGATACAAAAGTTAATGTTGTGCTGATGCAATGCATGGTGAAGTTGATGCTGTAAAGATTTCTGACACCATATTTTCATGTATTTGATTTTCTTTTTTCTTAGTTGTTGACTTTGTTTTTTGTTTCTCAGCCATCTGTTGATATCAAGACAGTGCTATCCCAGTTAATGGAAAGGCTTTCAAATTATGCTGCTTCAAGCACGGAAGTCTTACCTGAGTTCTTGCAAGTAGAAGCTTTTTCTAAATTGAGCAATGCCATTGGGAAGGTAATCTTGTGTGGCCTTCAAGATTTTTAGTTTAGATGCTATTAAGTATGTTTACTTTGCCAATCAAATTTTGGTACCTTTTATTTGTTTTTACAGTTTTATTGTCTCTGATCAACTCCACTTTTGAATGACAATTGTCTGACATTGCTCACGGGTCTGTAAATTTTGTAAGGTGATATGATGTTCAATGTGTTTAAATCCTTTTGGTGAATATGGTAGTATGG
Organism: Ficus microcarpa; assembly: GCA_025413485.1. NCBI lineage: Eukaryota > Viridiplantae > Streptophyta > Magnoliopsida > Rosales > Moraceae > Ficus > Ficus microcarpa. Next base: position 14,316,525 of record CM046379.1, on the reverse strand, counting down.
TACTTTGATTTTTAAGCAGTTCAACTTTTACTTCATTTATCTGTTTCTTGCTTGATTTTTATTATTATTGCTCTCTGGTCTTGCTTTCTTATGGGCAGTCCATGCTTACTCTCAGGTATGTGACGCTGTGACCCATTAACTGCCTTTTTGTTTGATTATGGAACTGATTATTTACAGCTGTTTTTTTTTAATTGAATTTGTTTATTTTCTGATCCAAAAAATCCTGTTACATGTCTGACATCTTATAGATTTAATTGTTCATTTAGATCTCTTACCTTTAGTTTTTCGCTTTGTTTCTCTAGGAAGAAGAGCTACTTTTTCTTACTCAGATGTCTTGTATAAGGGTATGGAATATTATATTCAGCAATTGATTACACGTATATACTACTGCAGGTGATAGAAGCACAAGTTGACATGCCTACTGTTGGAGTTGTAACATTATATTCGTCGCTTCTTAAGTTTACTCTACATGTACACCCGGATCGGCTTGATTATGCAGATCAAGTACTGGTATGTTTATATGGTTAGGTTTTCATACATGCTAGTCCTAGATGGAGGTTTGCTGCATATTTTCTTTTGGCTGCTCGTGTCCATTTTAAATGATAATTCCTTCTGTCTGTTTTGTATTAGGGAGCATGCGTTAAGAAACTTGCTGGCAAAGGGAAGATTGAAGACAACAAGGCAACAAAACAGATTGTCGCACTGCTGAGTGCTCCACTTGACAAATATAATGACATTGTCACTGCCTTGAAGCTTTCAAATTATCCCCATGTGATGGAATTTCTTGATAATGAAACGAATAAAGTCATGGCGACTGTGATTATTCAAAGTATTATGAAAAATAAGACTCAGATTTCAACAGCTGAAAAGGTATAGGATGATTCATTGTTTACCTTTTCTTTTAAGTCTGCTTCTTAACAATGCGTGATTAATCTTTCTATAGGTGGAAGCATTGTTTGAATTAATAAAAGGACTCATTAAAGATTTGGACGGGACTCCTGATGACGAGGTGAATCTTGTTCTCTTAACCTGCCATAGTTATTTTTCAGCATTTGCATCTTATACTTTTATTGTGCTTAATTGATTTATTCATAAAATACTTATACTTTTTGTTGGATTGTAAGCTAGCTAAAGCATTTTTTCTGTCTAGTTTTTGTAATGTCTGTCCATACTTCAGGGTGATAGATGAAATATTTCTTTCCTTTTTTTGTCTTCCAACTCTAGGTTGATGAAGATGATTTCAAGGAGGAACAAAATTCTGTCGCACGACTTATTCAGATGCTTTGTAACGATGATCCGGAGGAGATGTTTAAGGTACTTAGTGATGCTTTTACTGTTGTTTCTCCTTATTTGAGGTGAATCTTTCCCTGGTTATTTTTCAAATAAAAAATAAAAATAAGGAACTGATACGTATTCAATCTCAGTGAAGATGGAGAAAAAGTAGCGACGATAATTTTAAGTTATTAACTTTATAGTTAGTATTAGGTCTTGTGTGTTACAATTTAGGTCTATATATTTCAACCTCGTATATTATGATGTTCATAATGTTTGCATTGGATTGCAGATTATATGCACTGTGAGGAAGCATGTACTCACTGGAGGACCAAAGCGTTTGCTTTTTACAGTTCCTCCTCTAGTTTTCTCTTCTCTAAAGGTTTGCTTCTTTTTGTCCAACTACTCCTTGATAGATGTCCTATATATGTGGAACAGTGGAAATGATATGTATATTTGAATATACTAAATTTTGTCAAGTTGCCATTGGAATTTCTGAAGCAGCATGTTAATTGTCTGTTGTCTTTAGCATTAGTTAGCAGTAGAATCCCGGAAACTTCTTTAACCGCTTACACTGTATTCTCTTGGGTGTGCAGTTGGTTAGGCAATTGCAAGGCCAGGACGAAAATCCTTTTGGAGATGACACAACCACACCAAAGAAAATATTTCAGCTTTTAAATCAGGTATTTTATGTCTAAAATAACTTTGTTATTTAGGTATTCACATTAATATTTTCTCTAATGCATTAGAGAGATAAAGAGATAATATCCATTCTTTTTTGCATTGTTATGAATTATGATGTCAAACTTTTTTAGACTTACATTTCTTCTGTCTATATATGTTCAATTTTTATGTTTACTGATTTCAGACTATTGAGGCTCTGTCAAGTATTCCGGCACCAGACCTAGCATTACGATTGTACTTGCAATGTGCTGAGGTAAAAGTAAATGTTTATGGTATTCAATTTATGAAGGACATGGCCGAGATTATTCTAACCTGTATTTGCATCGGTTTTGTGTATATTAGGCTGCAAATGACTGTGAGCTAGAGCCTGTTGCCTATGAATTCTTCACCCAGGCATATATTTTATACGAGGAAGAAATCTCAGTAAGTTTAGCTGTAACCCAAGAACTATATATATATATATATATATTTATTTTCCTTCCGGTTTCTTATACGGAATGTAAGATGTTTCTATCTTATTTCTTCCATAGGATTCGAAAGCACAGGTGACCGCACTACATTTAATAATCGGGACTCTTCAGAGGATGCATGTCTTTGGTGTTGAGAACAGGGATACTTTAACACACAAGGCCACTGGGGTAATTATCAAGAAACTTCTAAAGCAGTCTTAAACTCTCTCTCTCTCTCTCTCAGAGCTGGATAACTAGGTCTTTCAACTGAATCGTATTATCTTTTCTTCTTTTCTACAGTACTCTGCAAAACTTTTAAAGAAGCCTGATCAGTGTAGAGCTGTTTATGCTTGTGCACATCTCTTTTGGGTTGATGATCAGGAAAACATGAAGGATGGAGAGAGGTGAGTTTCCACACTTATGGTATTTATTGGCCAAAATTATGAGTTTTGCTTGGAAGCCATGTATTCTATAGGAGACTTCTAAGTTCGGATATGTAAAAAAAAAAAAAAACATATCTGTAGGGGGAAGTAGGAACAAGTTCAAATCGATAGACTTTCGAGCTCCATATAGTTATTTTTCTCTTTCTCTGATACGACTTTAATTGATATGAGGGTTTAGAATTGTGCTCTATTGGGTAGGGTATTTTCTTATACTCTACCACAAAATTCGCCATGTATATACGCTCTCTTGTACTTTAAATTTAAACTTTTTACTATGATTTTTAACCAAAAGCTTTCCTTTATTCTTTTTACCAGGGTCCTGATATGCCTGAAACGTGCTCTAAGAATTGCAAATGCTGCTCAGCAAATGTCAAATGCGGCTCGGGGCAACACAGGTTCTTCGACACTCTTTGTCGAGATACTAAACAAGTATGGTTCCGACTCTAGTCATTTCAAAGTTTTTGATAATTTTTTACCATTGTCTTTTGTCCCCGCCTCTAATCATGGAAGATAGATAGCCTTACCTATATGTTCATCTGCAGATACCTCTATTTCTTTGAGAAGGGTAACCCGCAGATCACCGTTGCTTCAATCCAAAGCCTGATTGAGTTGATCACAAATGAAATGCAAAGCGAGTCAACCACACCAGATCCAGCCACAGATGCTTTCTTTGCAAGCACATTGCGGTACATTCAGTTTCAGAAGCAGAAAGGCGGCGCTGTTGGAGAGAAATACGAGCCCATTAAAGCTTGAAATTGACTGATGGAATGAGATGAATTATTGGTGTTTCTTCTTTTTGTTTTTGCTGTTCAGAATGGATCTTTTTTTTCTTATTTCTTTTTTTTTTTTTTTCTTCTTCTTCCGACTGTGTGTCTGATAAAACCAGTCTTAAATATGCCCCTTTAGCCATTGTAGACAATCATTCGATCATAGAAAGTTTATAAAGTTGTGCTACTTTTTTGGTAAAAAAGTTGTGCTACTACAACATGCAACATTCCCTAAGCTTTAAAATTCTTTTGTTTCACAGTTTTGAATCATTCCCTAATAAATGTTTGAATGATTATATCATCTCATGAATGTTTGATTAAATCACAAGAAAGATGGCAACGAGTTGGGTAGCAATCTCGTATTACTCACTCTTGCAAAACGGCTTGCAAGGAGAAGGGGATCAATAACTTATAAATCACCATTCACTACGTATCGTCTGATCTTTCCACCTGAGATATTGGTATCTTACATTTCACTAACCTGCCAAATGAATAAAAATATTCTCATGATTGTAAGCATAGCATATCGGTAATTTCATACATGATCATAAGATATCTTCTCATCCCAGTTTTAGAAATAAATAATTAAACAATTCTCATTCTTGTTTCATTAACGTGTTTAAGCATGGTAAGTATTTTTTTGTCAAGGTTTGGGACACTCACAACTGTTTGTTTTATTAGTTCTTTTGAAAAACATTAAAAATAAAAATCACAAATAGAACTTTTAAGTGACAAGGAAAAGACAAACGGTTTTCAATTTATAATGTACTATATGTCAGTTAACATATTACTTACTACAGTGTATATATTATAACAATCGGCATCAAGAAATTAATTAATAAATAAAATAATATTGAACAAGGCAGGCAATGGAGTAGGGTCAGGAACCTCTAAATCCGCCCATGTCCTGTAATCCGTAGGCAGCAACAGGCTAAAATGTCAATCCACTTACTCCATTGACCGGTTTAGATTGAATTTAACCCGCCTTGATTCTTGCGGATAAACGAGCTTACGTCTAAAATCGTCATCACGAATCTAGTTATCGGTAGCGATAGGGACCAAATCGCGAATATATGATCCCAACCATCAGTTGTCCTAGGATCTTGGAAAACCATGGACAAGGTAATAAAGGGCCCCAAAGCTATCCTCATCTGTTAACAGTGATCGTTCTTTCGTTCTGCTTCTCAAGAGCCTCTTGTAAAGGTTTAGATTTTGAGACTATCAACCCCCTTAAACACGTAAAATTATAGAGTTGCCATGTACACGTAGTGTCAATCTTTGGGAACAAATATTTTGGAGTGAATATGTAAAGTTTTATGTATGCATATCTATATATATATATATTCATACATATTGGTAAATTCTATAATGAAATAAAGAATTTTATCTCATCGTAAGATCCAATAAATGAGAACGACCCAAGGTGCACTAAATTACATTGTTTCCCCACACACGTGATTATACTTTAAAAATTAAAATTAAAAAAAACTTCTCCTCACCCTCCTCCATCGACAGCAGCGAGAACGCCGACGACACCCAACCCCACGACGGCCGGAACACCGACGACACCCAACCCCACGACGGCGAGAACGCCGACGAGCGCAGCGCCCAATCCCCTTCGTCCCCTACCCAGCGTGACCCACCACTGCCGAAATCTCCTCTCACCACCGTTTGATTCCCGCCTTCAGTCGTGGGTCAAACCTTGCCCGCCCCTCGACCTTCCAAACCTCATCGCCGTCCCCCCTCCACGGCCATCACCGAGCCTTTTGTCATCGGCCACCTGGGCGAGACCCTCTGTCGTGGGCTCGCCGAAGTTTTGTGCCCACCCTTAACTCGTCTCGATTGCGAGGGAGAGGAGGCGGACGAGGGGTGTCGAGGGTGCAGGGGAGGTTGCGACTCGCATGGACTACGCCGGCGACGGAGATGGCTAATATTTTCCAGATCCGTCGGCCATGGGAACGCCGACCATCGCGGTTCGATGCCTCCGTCGTGAATCCTCCTCGGCGTCCCCACACCGTCGACGCCATCTGAAGATCGCCCTCGTGCCGACGGTTGTTGGTCTGTCGTGGGTGTCGGCGGCGTTCTTGCCGGGATTGTCTTTGGGTTTTTTTTTTTTTTTTTTTTCTCATATATATATGGGCTGGTTTGACGGATTAAATTGAGTTGAGATTTTTAAATTTTAATAATAAATTTTTTTGAATTTTCAGAAAAGATAAAAAAGTTTTTGAAAAAAAAATAAAAATTTAAAAAAAAAAAAATTTTGAGTTGAATGATTTGAATCATTCAACCAAACACCCCCTATATATATTTTAAATCTGATTATGAGATTACGATTGTGTGGGAGGGTTCACATTTATTAGATGGTCTTTTAACCTTTCTTGATCCTTAAATTCTATTCTAATCTGATGGTCAGAATTTTGTTACCCCATTAATAAGATAAAATGGGAGTAGAACTCCCCTTTTATTACATTTTTCTTTTTATACAAATTATAATTTGAAGGAACCAAACGCATATTTTGGCTCAACCAAATTGACGGGACAGCTTGTCCGTGGATGGAGAGATTCCAGCAGAAACTTTTAAAATCCAAATTAAACCGAATTACATGTGTTAGTGCTACCAAACGATGACTGTTGTACATATTTTTGGACGTATTCATCAGTTAGATCAACCAAGTTTGTATTCATATATATATATATAGAGAGAGAGAGAGAGAGAGAGAGAGAGCGAGAGAGAGAGACAGTAAGAGATTATAGTGGGTCTTTTTCCATGGTTGGCCATTGTCGACAAAAGTCCACTACACCAACATCTCTGTCCATTCTCGCACCACATTATCAAACCCTATGGCAAAATGTAAAACGACAGACAAAAGTACTTTCATATTGAAAATAATATTACAACTCGCCAACATAGTTACATCTAGAGTCCCATCCATGTCTAGACATTACAGTGAGCAAAAATTACAAGTAGAGAAATTAACTAAGAAACCCATATCAATTGCCAAGCCCTTTTTAATTGAAATAAAATAAAATTAAAAGCACAATACAAGGAGTAATAGAACATAACTGTGTCCATAAAAGGAAGGAAAAAAAAAAGGATGTTATCCTAACTGGGATGTTCCAGTCTATTTTAATACATAAAACAATCAAAACCTGGAGTTAAGAGAAGGTCGGCAACCAAGCAACTCAAAAATAAAGAATCACAACAATTCCAAGGAGGAACACCACACCAAACCACCTGATGCTTTTGGGTTTCCAAAGTATATTGTGCGGGGTGAACAACATAGCTGAGGAACTCCAACTTCAAACAGTAAGAGAGGAAAAGGAAAAGTCGGGGAGATTACAGGCGGAATGGATGGCTGTCGTCTTCTTTACACCTTTTTCCAATCACAATATGGAGCACGCCTTTTGTGCTTTGCTTTTCTTTTTCTTCTGTTTTGGTGGTTGAAGGACAACCCTTATAGCTGCATCGAACACTGCCTTCACATTCTGCACATACAAGCCAACTTATCAAGAAAAAGGTCCCATGCACCAAAAACAATGCACAAGCTGGGCAAGTAAATACACATACTTGCTGTGTTTTCGAACTGCACTCAATATAAGCCGGTGCTCCGATAAGTTTCCTGAGCTCCTCCCCCTAGAATTGGATAAAAAGTTCAACGATAAAAAAGATGAGCAAAGGGTGTGGAACTAGATAATCTGTTACAGCATAGCAAAGCAGACAATTTTCACCTGAGCTGTAGAAATAGGTACAGCACCGGGATGGTCTATAAAGAATTGCTTATCATCCCGAAGATCTGACTCAGTGAAACCAAAAAGGAGAGGGAAAAATAGTGAGAACTTGTACTTAGCAGAGATGTTATTGATGGCACATGGTTAATGCAAGAAGTTCCATTAACTAATGAATCTGGTACCTAACAAGCAATCAACGCTGTGAAATGAAAATGAACCTCATCATGGAAAAGTACAGAAACACTTTAACCAAACCACCGTAGCAGGTGATTACTAATTAACTCCACTCATGACAGCTGATTAGAACTAAAAATAAGCCAATTTTATACTGAGATTTCATTAGAAAGGATGGTAACCACAATGGAAAGAGGAAATTTTACCAAGTTTTGTTCCAACAAGAATGATTGGAACACCAGGTGCATAATGCTTCAATTCTGGAATCCACTGGAGAGAAACACAAGCAATGTATAAGGAGACATCAGCATATTAAAAACACTAGATATGAATGTGAAGAAAATGACACCCAACATGAAAACAAAGCCAGACCTTCTTCGAGACATTTTCGTAGCTTGCTTTGCTAATGAGAGAGAATGCCAGTATAAAAACATCTGCCCCGCGATAACTCAAGGGTCTTAACCTGTTATAGTCCTCCTGTCCTGTTCCATAGAGAACAAATTCAGACCCAGAAGAGAAAACCCATTTAAACACAATCTGCAAAAATAAATCTAATAATGCATAGTTACCAGCAGTATCCCACAATCCCAAATTAACAGTGCTGCCATTAACAACCACATTTGCACTGAAATTGTCAAAAACAGTTGGCACGTAATCCTGTTTCCACCAGAGTATTAAAAAAAATGATTATTAGAAACATTTTTCAATCCATAAAATACCATTCTTACAACATTATGCCGGACAAATCATAATTCGATATATACTCAGGACAAAAGAAAACATTGCAAATTTGCAAGCTACAATTCATTAAAACAATTCCAAATCAGAGAAATCTCTTTCTCTCTCTCTCTTTTCCAGAAAGAATAAATCATGTAACTATCTGATCACAAAAGGAAACCCATTTTATTTGCATTCCTCGTCAACAGAGAGAATAAATATGTGTGTGTACTTCTTAATTCAAGCTGGAATAGAACAACTTCCTATGAAAAAAAAAAAAAAAAAAGGTAATCTTGGGATAAATGGTTTAAAATCAAGAGAAAAAGGAGAGAGAAAACCAAGAAAACAATAGAATTTCTTGAAAATAAAGAGAGGAAATTTAAAACAAAAAATGAGGAAAAAAGGAGATGAATTCATTAACGCAATTTCCTTCCATTTCAACTCAAATCTTCCATACATTACCACGAAAGCATATTCTACTGAAGAATCCAAGACATAACTAACATAATCTCAAACTTTCTCCCCAGGAACTCATGAGCTAGAGAGAGACAGAACGAGAGAGAGAGAGAGATAGAGAGAGAGACCGTGGGGAAGGTATTGCTGGTGTAAGAGATAAGCAGACAGGTCTTTCCAACAGCTCCATCGCCAACCGTAACGCACTTGATGAACCTCGAAGCGCTCATCTTCCTATGTTGTTCGTCGTTGTCGTCTGAGTCAGTCTCAGAAAGCTCTTTCCCGAAAATAGAGAAAAAGAAAAAACCAAAGCCTTCTCAGATCTTCACCTGAGGGCTCGATCTTCTTCTTCCTCCTCCTCTTCCTCTTAATCACGCCGCATCTATGCAGTCCACAACCAGAAAAAACACGCTGAATTTCCAAACCCTAACCCTAGCTTCCCAAATGTGAAATGGGAAATTGTAGAGAAAGAGAGAGAATTTGGGGAAGAAATTGAAAGGGATTTTTCTGTTCGCTCCCAAATGTTTGTTGCCGTTGTTGTTTTGGGGAAAATTTGGTTGGAGAAGAGAAGGAGATCAAGGAGAGAGGAGAGAGAGAGAGAGAGAGAGAGAGAGAGAGCAAAATGGCCGGGAAATGATGCCGTTGAAGCGTTCGTTGAGCCAACCAATTTTCGCCAACAAACACCTTACCCCCCCCCCCCCCCCCCCCACCTTTCTCTAAAAAGTTGTCGTTTTTCTTTTCTTTTCCTCTCTCTCTCTCTCTCTCTCTCTCTCTCTCTCTCTCTCTCTTCAATTTTTTAGTTTCCATCATATGTTTTGTAAATATTATAATTAAGAACAAAAAAAAAAACTTTACTTTTGTCCAATTAAATTTTTTTATTTACTAATATTTGATATATTAGGGTATGTATTAAAATTATTTTACGATATTATACAAAATAATTCCAATTTATATATCCATTCGTAAAAATTTTATTCGACGGTTAAAAGAACTTGCTAATATGCAAAAAAAAAAAAAAAAAAAAGTTATTGTAACATATTTTCTATTTATCTTAAATCTATTTTTTCAACTGTTTTAATCTCCAATTATAAAATTGCCGCTGGCTTTTTAAAATTTTGCAAAAGTACTTGCATGTCTCATAGAATGATAATTTGTTATTTTGCATATGTAGTCCACATAATTATCTGCATGGTCATTTAAAATCCTAAAATTAAAATGTTTAATCTCAACTTTGTGAATTCTCAAGTTGCATGATCTCTGTTGAATTTAGGATGTATATCAAAATTAAGATCATGGACTAAAACTAATAAAATAATAATAATGTGTAGGAAGTTCAAATCCACTCCATTTTCTAATAAGGGGTATGGTAGAAGATGGACATACATGTTTGTTTGTCCCAAATTATTTTATTTTATTTTGATGTACATTTTGGAATTCTTTAAGCCTACAGTCTATTTTTAGTTGTTTAACAAATAAAAATTTGGAGGAATGAATTTTACTTTAGACATATATGAAGATAATTAATGTGGCAGTTTGCTTAGAGCACCAATGTTGTCTAAGTGTCCACCCAATCTTAGGTAGACTAATTTGGGTGAATATGGATCATGGAGGACAATTGTGGACATATAGTTATATACAATCCCAAATATGATTGTATATCTATACATACATACTTTTTTAAAATAAAAAGGACCAGACAAGGATAGGATAGGGAAAAAAATTTTGTATAAGGTTAGGAGAAAAATAATTATTTTCATGTTAATGAGGGAGTTGTTAACTAATAGCTATCCTTAAAAGATATATAACATCCTATTCGTGGTACTAAGCACTAATCCATCCTAATAACTCACTTTTTGATTGAGCTCTTTCAACTAATCATCAAAAAAAACCCCCCACTTTATAAGCTCAAAGTGGAGATGGGAAAGTTGATTATGAAAATGCTTCTTTAGTTATTTATTTATTTAGTTATAATATAAGTTTCACCTACGATTTTAAATATTTTGAGAATGATAGAAGTTGGTTGAATAATTGGAAGAGCAAAAAATCTTTGGTTTAGAGTTGGGCCAACTCATACCATTTTTCCCATACCAAATCTAAGATTTCCTCTTTTTTTTTTTTTTGGAGGAAATAAAGACCATCTTTTTGTTCGACCTTTTAGCACAAATTATTTCATTTTCTTCTCACCTTATTCCCTCCCATGAGTTAATTACAGCTTTCTATTCATCATACAAATAATGTAATTTTTTTTTTTTAAGAAATAATTTTGTTGGGTCACGTGGAGAGAAAGAATCAGCCCCACCATTTTCGAATAACAGTTGGTGAGACTTAGTCAGTGTCCACAATCCCTTGCCTTCCTGGCAGCTGTTGTGTCACCTTGAGAGGGCTGTATGCAGTAACTTTAAGAATTGAGGAACAAGAACCAAGGGACTTGTTATTTTTGCTAAAAATAGACAACCAACCAAAAAAAAAAAAAAAAAAAGCCAAACGCAGAGAGCCAAGAGTTGGGCCTTTCTTATTCCGCAAACATAGCTGAACGACAACTCAAGACCATGTTTGCCTCCAAGCTCCGTCAACAAATCACTTCAGTTATAGTTGCCACCTTTAGAGAGAGAGAGAGAGATGAATGTGAGGGAGGGAAAATGTGATTAGTGAATAGCTAAGTAAACATCTCATGTTAAATTCATTCAAAATCATATTAAAAATATAAAAAAAAAAATTATAAAAACCTGATACAAATCTTACAGTTAAAAACACAAGAAAACCATGTAGATAACACCCCACCATAGCATTCTCTCTCACTGTTTTTTTTTTTTTTTAATTTTTATTTTTATAGCACTTCGAAAATTTCGTGAAGAATTACAACTTGATAAAGGTTATTGTCGATACAAGTTTGTTCTGGGTAGAATATCTACATCTGAGCATTAGATTTAATCAAAATCACATTTGAATAACGGTTTGTGTTACAGACCCAACAGGTAGCCCATACAGGTGTAAAACTGACAGTATTGAATCCGAATCTTATAGTTTAAATTACAGCCTTATACAGCCATTTACAAATAAATAGGAAAACACAGAGAAAAGGCACTCATTTAAGCAAGAATTTAAAGTATAAAATATTAGGATTTATTGATCACGCTGCGGTTTCTAGAATTATACAAATTGGTGAAGGATATGATTGGCTCAATATGGATTTATTGATAAATTCATACCACAGTTTCTAGAATTACAACTTGGTAAAGGCTCTGCCAATACAAACAAATATGGGAAAACCAATAGAAAAGGTAATTAACTTACGCAAGAATTTAAAGTACAAAATATTGTTACAGAACTTGCCACATAATTCGGAATAATTTTCGCACCGAGTTTTTTCTCTTGATTAGGACTTGCAAAATGCGTGGAGTGTTTCATCCAGAGCTTTTCTATCATAATCGCCTGTAAAAACACAACTGCCTAGAGGGCCTTTCAGAAGGATGAGTCTTAGAAGTCCATCAGCTACCTTCTTGTCAACCTGCGATTCGAAAGAATATGAATACACCAAAGAGTTTAGGAGAGAGATTATAGCAATAGCAGACTAATATTATCTTCTTACCGCCATTACAGACTTGAACATCTCTACGGTCAAAGTACCAGGAGGGGCAGTAGGTAAGTTAGCTTGTTCTAGAATGCTATAAACTCGCTTTACGATCGAATCATCAATCCATCCAAGGCGGTAGGACATGTCAACAGCCATAACCTGAAGATTGGTATCCAAGTTCCTTCAACATGGTTCTTACTTGCATGCAGTAAAGGAGAATGTTAGGTATGAAATTACCGTGCCAGCGGCAACAGCCTCTCCATGAAGCCACTCCCCATAGCCAAGTCCAGTCTCTATAGCCTACACGGACATGCCAAATCATAAGGATAAAGAGAAGACGACCCCAAAAATTGAAAATAGAAAACAAAAAAAAAATAAAAAAAAAGGGAAGAAAATTTCATTACATGCATATATGGATTTAAAGTTGAAACTCCTTTTCACAAATGGAATTCCCAAGGTTAACAGGGTTGGTAAAATGATCTAAAAGATTTTATCCTATATTTTTCTCTAACTGGGGAAAAAAAATAAAAAAAAAATATTTGTTTTTTGTTAAAAAGCATAAAAGTAATCAAAGTTTCAAAAAGGTATTCCCTTTTGCGTACTCTGATACTAAATGCCCTCAAGTCTGTGATGCAACTCATATTTTCCAGGAATCTCTTGTTGAGGGATAAATTTGAGCTAAGGCTACAAAATGCTCCTATTAACACACGATGGGATGTGTAAAAGAAAAAATTTAAGGAAATGAAAGGTCTAAAGTAACAAATTCAACTGCATGATTCCAGAGCTCACATGTAAAATAAGACCAACAGTATACTCACATGGCCAAACGTATGTCCAAGATTCAGTGTTGCCCTCAATCCACTTTCCTTCTCGTCCAAGGACACAACCTCAGCCTTGTTTTCACATGAGCGCTTAATAGCATACGCCAACGCACTTGGATCCCTGCAATGGACCAGCAAAGAATAACATGCATGAGATTCATCTTGAAAATATAGAAATTGGGAAATTAGGTACAGAATTAAGTTTTCACAAGTTATCTTCGTAAATTTATGATCAAATAAGATTGCACTTTCAAATGTTCCAGAAAGAACAAAGAATCTTCAACATGCCACATTAAGGGTCCAAACAAGCCAGTTTATTTCCTTCAATGGGTACTTCGTACCTAGCCATCAACGCCTTTATGTTCTTCTCCTGCCACCCAAAAAACTCTGCATCCCTAATCAGCCCATATTTTATGACCTCTGCTAGACCAGATGCCAACTCCCTGTCCGGCAATGTGTTTAATGTGTCTGTGTCTATAAGTACACATTGAGGTTGGTAAAATGCACCAATCAAGTTCTTCCCAAGTGGGTGGTTGATCCCAGTTTTTCCCCCAACAGAAGAATCAACCTATGCAATAGAACAACAAGAGTTGTTGGAGGCACAATGAAATCTGAAAAAAAGATATAACTTTGAGAAGCAAAAACTACAAGAAATTTCAAGAAGTACCAAACCTGAGCCATCACAGTTGTTGGAATCTGAATGAAATTAACGCCACGAAGGAAAGCAGCAGCGGCAAAGCCACACATGTCACCAATGACACCACCTCCAAGGCAACAAAAGTACACCGTCGGTCCAATCGCGACTCAATAGCCTTGTCAAATACTTTCATAAGAGTTTCCTATTGATCCAAGTAAACAATTATTGCTGATACAACTACCACATAAAAACCCAAATTTAGAGCCAAACTCGTATCACCCCTACCATATTCTTATACTTTTCACCGTCTGGTAAAATCACATTATCGACTGAAACGTTTGGGTTCCCTTTTGTTAAAGCCTCAACAACTTTGTCCAAGTATAACGGCGCCACCGTGGTGTTGGTAACTATAAGAACCCTCTTCCCATGAACATGCCTACAAATTGGAAAAGCTAACTACATGAACCAAGCAATCAACAAGAAAGTGACAAAACAATCACCCATTGAATGGCAGCCAAAATACTAAGAACCCAAAAACCAACAATGCCCCATCTTTGGGCTTTCTTCTATAACAAGTACAGGAGTGGTGACCCCTCCAATATAATTGCATCAAGCTTATTTTTTGCATTAAATTTCTTCCAAGACAGTATTGTAAATCTTACTTTAACAAATTACAGGAAAAATTAAACCAAATGAAAATTTTGCCCAACGCCACAACTTTACAAGAATCAAAATCACCAAAGATTGAAACTTTACACTCACAAGTCACAACTAAGAAATTCCAAAGCTTTTCTGTAGCCTACAATACTAAAAAAACGAAAGTAAACAATGCTCCAAACTTAAAGGTTTATCTTATTCCGGGTAAATGTACTTCCTTTCTTCTTAAAGAGAAAATCATTACTTAACACACAATTACAACCACAATTTCACCAGCCAAACCAATCAATTTCCAGCACAATTTAACCAAAATGAAAAAAAAAAAAAAAAAACTCGGCACCAATCAAGTTTACGAATTGCAAGCACAATTAAAATCCAGAACGAAACTGCAATATTACTACGCCAAATCAAAATCCCCAAAGATGGAAACTTAGAGGAGCATGAAAATAGAAAAGTGGAAAACCTCTGAAGAAGCTCGGGCTGGTTGAGCAGCCCGGATCCGATGTAAATCGGGTAGCTCCGATCGCCCAAATCGACCTCAACAATGGTGGCAGGAGGAGCTTGGTCGCCGGGACTGATCCATGACCTGCGCCGCGCATATCGTGAACCTAGTAGAACTAACCCTAGCTCGAGTGGCGGCGGCGGTCAAGGGCGAGTTCGGCGTCCGAGTCAACTCAACGGAACTCGGGGAGACGAAGGAAGAGGAGGAGCGGAGATTGAGGGGGCGGGGGATTGGAGCGGTCGGAGGAGTTAGAGAGAGAGAGTTTAGTAGAGAGAGAGGCGAAGAGAGGGTTGATGGCAGTGGTGGAGGAGGCCATGAACGACGGTCGTTTTTGGAGGCTCTCCTCTCTCCTGCTCTGCTGCTTCTCTAAGTTTGCGAAGTGGAATTGGTGGTTGGTGAGGGAAATTGGCATTTTTTTTTTATATTTTGGGTCGTTTAAAGGAGGAGGAGGAGAAGAGGAGGTGGAGGGTGGGGAGGTAGGTAAGGTGAGTTGATGCCGGTGGCGGGCGAGATACGTCTACTGTGTGAGTTTTGGTTTTTTGTTTTCAGGTGCCTTTGGTGAATGAGTTTGAGCTGAAAATTTTAAGTTTTAAGGTTATTTATTTTATTAGTTCATTTAAACTTTTATCTCATTTTTGTCTTTTTTGAAAATTTTTTTTTTTTTGAAAATTTTTTATCTTTCTGAAAGTCAACAAAATTACTATTAAATTAAAATTAATCAAATGGTAAACAAACGATTAATAGTAATTTTTTGACTTTTAGAAAAAAAAAACTTTTCAGAAAAAAAAAAATCTTTCAAAAAAGACAAAATGAGCATGTTGCTCATCATTCATTTCAATAATGTACTTTTTTTTTTTTTCTCAAAATTTTTATTTTCTGAAATTTAAAAAATTTACTATTACAATAAAATTTTAATCAAACTAACGAAAACGGATCAGATGAAAATATATTTAATTTGAATAAGATAGTGAAAAATATCATTTGCTTTTTATTATATTATTTCATAACTGTATTTTTTTTTTTTTTTTTTTTTTTTTTTTTTTTTTTTTTTGAAATTCAAAAAATTTATATTAAATAAATTTCACTCAATAACCAAACATGTTAGTTTATGTTGTCACGTGTGTTGAGGACTGGTGTTTGTTTGAGAAATTCTGGTTTTTGCAATGAAAATTACAAAATACCCAATGCTATATATTTAAAAATATTGTATTAATATGATAAAAATTTAAATTAAATTAACATGATACATAATTGAACTAAAATTTATATCTTTTGATTGATAAGAAGAATTTTTATTATTGATTAATAGATAAAAAAATATGACTATTTAAATAATTTTATTGAGAATAAATATATGCATGTTTAGCATATTTGATCCATCTAATCGTAAAAACGAAATAAAAATGACATTTGTCTGAATCTAAAAGCTCTAAAAAAAATAATTTTCAAAATCAATCATTCATTTATTTACATTTTCAAACATACTAACATTTTTATATTCAAAATTCCACGAGTTTTACATTAATGTGTTCATAATTAATAGAAGAAAATCCATACACTTATCCTATCCTATTAAAATATAATAAATATTTTATTAGTTTTATTTCAAAAAACCAATTTTCAAATGGCTTTTTTTAATATCTTCCAAAAATCATTGCAAAACTTTCATATTTTTCAAAATTATGAAAAAGAATTACACATCCAAACATTCTTTTTCAAGAAAAGTGACTTTTCATTTCAAAAAAGAAAAATATTCATGTCAAAAACAAACAAAAGAACCAAAATGAACCATAAAATATGATGATATCACTAGGTTCTTTCCATCTCTTGATAGACAATTTACAATTCTAACTTTAAAAATCCCTTATCTCTCTCTCTTCTTTTCTTTTTTAAATCTCAAGATAAGATGATTCATACTCCATATCTTTAGATAGAATCAGCCTGATTACCGTAAATTATTTTTTTTTTTCCTCATTACTCCCACTTTCACTTATCAAAAAGCATGGGCTTTCAAATTTAATCCGACATAAACGACAATTATTTTATAAGCATAATCACTCCTGTTTTAGGACACAAACGACATTCCATCTTTCCTATTAGACACTCCGACAGCGAGAGACAAAACGACAAAATAATGGACAAAAGCAGGCACACAGAACTAAACGTGTGCTAAATATGCACAGGAATATTTCTCTCATCACCTTCTCCCATACTACTCCGCAAATAAAAAATGAACAAAAATACCGCGATTATTCGTTCCCCGCCAAAGTCTCACTCCACTATGTACACATATAAATATAAACTAATCTCTGGAACACTTAAAAATCCGCCATTTTTGGTTTTCTCTCACCAAGTTCACTCCCTCACACCATTTAGGGACTCCTTAGAGGTTCCGAGAAGCTTCTTTTTTCCCCCGTTAGGGTTCTGCAATAATCTATAGCCATGCCGGAGACCTAGGAAATCGGGACCCTCCGTTCTGCGACGGCGATGGGGAAGAGGAAACCAACGATCGTTATTTCGTCGTCCGACGACGACGAAGGCAACCGCCGCTCGTTGACTCGACCATGGACGAGGTCGAAATTGAGCTCGACTGTTCCTCGCCCGAATCCTCGACGCTCGAAGAAGGCTCGTGTTTCGGGTTCTAGGTCTAGCCTGGGTAAAGAATCCAGTGATTGGGATAAGGTAATTTGATCCTTTCTCTCTTCAGCGTCGGTTGTGATTTTGGGAACAGAAACGGGAGAGAGTATTGGAGGAATTTGGTACGGAAGTTCATTTTTTAGTTATTCAATGTACAAAATGTAAGCAAAAATGGTCGAGATTTATTTAGTTCTTGTTTAAAATTTTGAGTTCTTAAGCGGCAAAATCCCATGCAAAGTCCTGAATTTATTTGCGTTATCTCACCCTTTCTCTGCAATGAAGACTGATTTTTAGATTAAAGTTCGGTTCGTTTAATTTTTTTCATATTGAGATTAAAAAAAAAAAAAAAAAAAGAGAGAGAGTCATTTGAATAATCTAACGTTTGACGTGTGTAATGCAGATCAAATTGTTCTGTGAAGATTTTGATGAAAAGTTTACTGGTTTCAAGGTATCTGATGGTATGCTATTGTTATAAATTTTTTGTTATTGACTTAAAAAAAATAATAATAATTTGCCACATTTCATATTTTCTACTTAATTTTCTCGCTTGGTCAAATTTATATTATATGGTCTCTTTTATATCTTTAGTTGCTTGTAGCTGAATCAAAATTGAAACTTGACTCAGGTTCTGCAAGAAGCAAAAAAGAAGAGTTATGGGTTGATAAATACAAACCTTGTTCCCTCGAAGAGCTTGCAGTTCAAAAAAAGAAGGTGAAAACTTAAATCGGCGTAGCCTTTTCAATCAGGAGTACCAGTATATTGATCAGTTCATTTTGTCATTGTAATTGCAGGTTGAAGAAGTTAAAATATGGTTTGAAGAAAGATTGGGAACTTCAAAGGTATTCGCAAGCTTGTTTTAAAATGTCATTTTTCATTCTTCGTTTGAACGTTAGGAGAGTCGTGGTTCAGTTTGACGTTCTTGTCTCCTATGTAAACAACCATCTTAAGTTATTCTTCTCGAGTCAAATTTCATTTACGCTATATCAATTGTTTTTCCCCATATCTGCAGGATAAATTTGGCAGTCATGTCCTTGTAATCACTGGGCAAGCCGGAGTAGGAAAATCTGTATGTGGTTTGTTGTTATTTTTAATGCGTTAATGCTTTAGCCTCTTTATTGTGTCTTCACTAACTGTTGCATCTAAGCATGCTTAATTTTTAGTTGTTTCTTCTGTACATAAGTTTACTACATGGTTGTCGTTGATCTGCGAAAGCTATTTTGGAATTTGTATTTTGGTGAACTTTGCTTCTTAATTAAATTGATGAAATCTGAAGACTTTGCTGACTTGGGTGAATCTTGTGTTAGGTTCTAGTCACCTTACTGCACTAAACCAGAACTTATTACGCCCTCTTGACACTCAATCCTGTTTCTTGTCATGTTGTAGACAACTATTCAGGTGATAGGATCTCATCTTAGAGCTAGATTGTGTGAGTGGAACACGCCTACACCAATAATTTGGCAAGAACATCTACACAACTCTGGTGCAGGTATTTGAAGCGTATTATTCAAGTGATGACTTGGCACTTAGCAGGCAGTGCAAAGTTCATACTAAAATTTTTAATCACCATGATGGTGATCTTGCTATTTATGGTTATTTTTGGTCCATTTCCAGGGCTGCACTACACTTCAAAATTGGATGAGTTTGAAAATTTTGTGGAGAGAATTAGGAAGTATGGATTGATACCATCAACCGACAATATGGAGTCAAAAGAATCAGTGATTCTCTTAATTGATGATCTTCCCCTCACAAATGGTAAAGTTGCTTTTGGAAGACTTAGAAACTGTTTGTACCTTCTTGTGCGGTCAATTCAGATACCCACTGCAATATTAGTCACCAATTATGGTGAAGCCGATTCAGCAGACCAGACGAAAAAATACTTGGAAGAACTCCAGTTGGCTCTTGAAAATGCTGGGGCTTGTAAGGTTACTTTCTTGAGCAATTTAATCTCGGACCTTTTCAAAATATATAGATAGATAATTCATCGGTTGGGTTTATATGTTCTATTTTGGAAATTTTCAGGTTGCTTTCAATCCTATTACTGTTAATTCTACCAAGAAGGTACTTTCCAGAATATGCAGACAAGAGCAGCGTAGTGTGTCTGATGAGCAGATTGATCTCATAGCAAAAGCCAGTAGAGGTGACATCAGAAATGCAATAACATCATTACAGTTCTTCTGTTTGAAACCAAATCTGATGCATCCACTTTCTTCATTCAACCATCATCCTAGACACTTGAAAGAAAAACCCAATGAGGTTGATATACCAAATGCTAGACTTCCCTAGAATTTGGCAGAGATGAGACGCTTTCTCTATTTCATGCGCTAGGAAAGTTTCTGCATAACAAAAGAGAGACTGAAAACGTGATGGAATTGGGTATGTTAAGATAAAGCAACAAGATGTTCCTTTTGATTCACCTGATAATGCTGTTAGTGCAACACAAGATATTCAAATCTGTGTCATCTTCTTGTCTTGTAGTTGGTGATGAGCTTTTAGTACAGGAGCGATTTGCTAGATTACCACTAAAAATGGATGCTCCGGAAAGGGTCCTCTGTCAATCTCATGGACAGCTAGGCCTATTGCTGACTTTCTAAGCGAAAATGGTGATTCCTTCCTTACCTACAAGTTGTTGCTTCTAGTGGTTCTAGTGTCTTTGCTTCCATTGCTTGTGGTAGTTTTGGGTTGTCATATCGAATAATGCGTGTTACCAATTCTTGCATGCAAACTTTAATGCAGTTCTGGATTTCCTGAGTGAAGAGGCAGTCGATGATGCGTGGGCTGTGGCTTCTTATTTAAGTGATGCAGACATACTTCTCGCAACCTTTCGTGGAATGCTAGTTAGACATAATGAGGCAGAGAATGTGCTGCAATCAGCTGCTGCTTCGGTTGCTGTTCGTGGAGTCCTATTTGGAAATTCACATCCAGTGCCTCCCAGGTACTCTTTTCAATCCTACCGTACAGGCAACTAGTAAAACTTCGGGTTGTATGACAAAACATTTTGGAGTTTGCAGATGGCATGCTATTCGTCGACCAAAGCTCTGGCAAGTTGAGCAATCATTGTTGTCCAACAAGGTATAGGCAGTTCAAAGTAAATCGTTCGCAGTATTGAGCTTTGCTTGCCATGTCAATACCTTCCATTAGTGTTTGTAACAACGTTTCTTCTCATGTCGTTGCTTTATTGTCATTGCAGAAAGAGATGGTAAAGAAGAGATATGATGCTTACAATGGGATGACTTCGTCTAATTTTTCAGTTATTGCAACTGAGTACACACCTCTGTTCAAATGGCTTGGGTCCAGGACACTCGGAAGTCTCGAAACTCACCATGAATTTTTGCTGGCGAATGAGAAAGAAGACCAGAGCATTGACATGATGAGTTTGGATGACCAAGAAACTATGATCTCCGAGGATGAAATAGAGGATTGGTAGAAAGATAAAAAAAAAAAAAAAATGAAAGTGCTATAACTCACTTGTGATTTGTAGGTGCGCTTGTCCATGTAAAGTTGTTGCTCTAAAACAGGCACCCACTTTTTTCCTTCCAGCTCGGAAATCTGATTTATTAAGCATATATCGAATTATTCTTATACCCATGTGTCCGTACACGCATGGCGTGTTATATAAAAAGTAGTGTGCGGCTGATATTTTGTCGTTTCACCCTTATATATATATATATATATAGAGTGAGAGAGAGTTTTTTTAAATGGGAAAAGGAATTCGAATTCTATTTCTTTTCCTATCTCTTTTCGTGAAGTTTCGTGAAGTTAGGTGTGAAATTAATATCTCTACAATCAATTTTCACCCTTTTATGTTTTCTTAACGAAATATGAGTAAAACAAACATAAACAAAAACCAAAATACATTTCGATCGTTGGTAAATGAAATGCCATTTCGTTTGTACGCTAAGGAAAAAATTGAGAGAGACGTGTTGTTTATTCATTTGCAAAACGGGGGTCGCTTGGTAATTAAATGGCATGTGTCGTTTATCTGTAATTCTGAATCAGAGCAAACGTGTGGTTTTGTCATAATCTGAACGATCTGTTGTTTCTTCGTTGTGTCAACGACACAAATTATTTGGAAGCGACATGTCGTTTTTTTGGAATGAGCACTCTTTTTCTTCCTGATACAAAATGGGAAAGAGGAGAAAGCTGGGGCAACTGCATAAAGCTTTAGTCAGAGAAAAAAAGCGTTTACCAAATGTAGTTTTTCCGACGATTCAATCTTAAACGAAGAGGTTGTGGCTTTCTTCGCGGTAAATCTCTCTCTCTCTCTCTCTCTCTGTGCTTTTTAGGGCTTACAAATTGGTTTCAATTTCTCCAATTTTCCGCTATTTTCTTCTCCGCAAATAGTTCCGATTCTGGCGTGTTTTATTCCTCGGAGATTTTAATCAAATTTCAGCTTTTGCATGTCACCAATCTCTCTCTCACTCAACACAAAGATTTTAGCCATGCACGCGATTTCAGTTCCGAATTTAGAATTTGGTTTTTGAGGGTTTTTTTTTTTTAATTATTGTTTTTTCTTTTGGTACATTTTATCTACTGTTAATCGATAAATGGGTCTGCAAAATTATTGTCTCGCGTTAATGGGTTTTATAGAATTTTCCATGGCGAATTACTAGCTCTTTTTACCCTATGAAAAGATCAATCAATTTATATACATACACAGGCGATTGAGTGTGCGCGCGCGCGCGCGTGTGTGTTTTCTTTTTTTTTCGAAATAAGCTCCTGTTTATTTATTAATATTTAACTCTTTCTCAAAATGTATTTTCTCTTGCTTTCACTGGTTCCAATACCATTTTTGGATATCTAGGTTCTCAACTTGTTCTAGCTGTTCAATCTTCAAATGGGCATTTGATATTTTGTTCTATGTAGTTTGAAATTTGTTGATGTGTACTCGTTGTATGTAAAGCATTGTGTTTTTCACCTTTGGATCTTGTCTAGTTGTAGATGGCAAGCCGAGTGACTCGTTCCAGGAGGCAACAACCACCCCTGCAGCAAGAACAGAGTAGAGCTAGATGGACAATGCACCTTACGAAAATACTTGCGAGTGTGATGGTCGAACAAGTGTACAAAGGGAATAGGAAAAACAACTCTTTTGGTAAGAAAGCATGGGAGTGCATGTGTGATGAATTCTATAGGAGAACGGGTCTGCAATGGGATAAGGAGCAACTAAAGAACCGATATGCGGTCTTAAGGAGGCAGTATGTTGTGGTGAAGTCACTTATGGATCGAAGTGACTTCAGTTTTGATGAAACCGCGGGACTATTATCGCCAAAGATGAAGCATGGGCTGCTTACATCAGGGTATGTTTCTTCACTATTCTGATGTCTTTTAAACCTAAATTCCGCACTTGCGTAATGTGGATGAATCTTCTTCCGTAAACAGGATCATCCTGATGCTGATACTTTAAAACCAGTGGATGCCCAATCTACAAGGAGCTGTGCACTATATTTTCCGACTCCTTTACGAATGGAATACATGGCCAGTTAGTGGAAGGGAATCCTTCCTCGTGTATGGTCCAAGAGTTGTCATCTGAATCGGAAGAAGAGGACGATGTAGACCACCAAGATACCGTGCAGCCTGCCACACCTAGTACACCTAATGTGCGCAAAAGAGGGCGAAAGGGAACTGATGGTGCTATTGCCGATGCAATATTGGAGATGGCGGCTGCGTCAAAGATGAGGACATCAGCGATTCAGCGATGGAATGCAAGACATAGCATAACCAAATGCATCCAAGAATTGGATGAGACGCAAGGTGTTGACGAGCAACTATACTTTGCTGCTATTGAGCTGTTTGACAAGCCGATTGCAAGGGAGACTTTTTGTCCCTAAAAGGTGACAAACGCTTGACTTGGTTGCGTAGCAAGTGTAAGGCATATAAAAATCCAAAACCTGAAGTTGACGAAATAACAACCTGACATACTTGTCAGTCCTCTGCGCTCTATTTTTGTTTTTTGTTTTTTGGAAGATTGAGGAGTTAATATTGACACTATATGTGTCCCGTAGGAATGTTTTAGTACATTCATTCTACTTCTAGGTAGTTGAATAGTCAGGTCTTTAGTTGGAGGTCCTTACTGGACTAATTACCGTACAAATGCTTGCAACTAAAGATTGATAATGTACATCTTGTCTTTTCAGCAAGTAACAGCAGCTTACTTGACTCTTCAGAAAGCGAAAACTGCGAAAACCTTCAGAATGAGAATTCAAACTTTTTTTTTTGGCAGTATTTTCTCTTATTATATTTAAATTTGAATCAAAGCTTTCTATCTAAACCTATAAACCAAGTCACTTTGAATTTTCCTTTGATAAAACCAACTGCAATGAAGCTCTTTTCCTTTGACAAAACCAAGTCGTACCACCACAAAGGAAAGAAAAAGAAACCAAACAGGAGCACAAAAAAAAAAAAAAAAAAAGACATTAAATATTCTTCTATCACAAAATAAAACAAGGGTATAACATTAACTCAAGAGTCCTAACACTATTGCATTCCAAATTTTTCAACCACTTTGTGCCAAAAACCAACTTCACCCCCAGCCCAGGAGTTGCCAATGCTGCTGAGTCCACTGCAATGGGTAAGATACCAATGCTGCTAAGTCAACTTCAATGGGTAAGAAACCGTCCCAAAATGAGCATTTTCATCATATTTTGTTATGCATCTTAACAAAATTGTCTCGAATTGTTCGCAGAGGCATATCTTGCAACCCTGGGTTGATATGATCCTCATGAGCTCACTCTGGCCACCGAAAACGACAAACATTCTATGCACAAGAAACAGATTGATCGGTCCTCCTAAAATCCAAATCCTTATCTCCTAAGGCATTATCCTTGTCAGATCCACCTCCTGATCAGCACTCTTGGTGTGGTTATATACTGACTCGAACGCTTGCATACACACACTCGAAAATCCCACCATCCCCTCAAACACATGAGGCAACCCCATCTGCAGGTTGTTTAGAGTCATGGCCCTCGTCACGCTCACTGACTTTTCATGCTTCGTTTTCTCCTCCTCTGCCTTCACTCTCCACATCTCAACTTTTGCTCGCTTCTCTGCAACTGGGTTCCTTCTGGTTGCACCGGAGGATTCAAGCATGGAATATGGGCCATTTTTGCTCTCTAACGATCTAAGCTCCAACACCTTCTTCTCGAGATCTTTAAACACGGACTCTGATTTCTTCTTCTGTTTTTGCTCCTCGGCTTGTTGGACAACAATGGCATGGATTACAGTTAAGAAGCTCTTGATTCCTTCAGATGCTACTTTGTCGGGAATCCGATCAACTGCAAGGTTCCATTCCTCACAGAGCAAGTAGATTTTCGATTCTTCACTGGTTCTTGACAGCGAATTTCTGTTGAACTGGAAGAGGCTAAGTCGGAGCCAGCCCATGAGAGACTGGATATAGTCCTGTTGCGCTTTAACCATGTTACAAAAGGAAAGATGCCATTGCTGAACTTCAAGCTCAAGCTGAAGAGTCGCCTGCCTGTGAATCTCGGAAGTTGGTTCGGTGGATGGGATGACATTGAGGTATTTGAGCTGCTGAACAATATGCTTCTGAACCTGGTGACACTCATACATGCTTCTCCACATGCACATAAACCTGCATACCAAGAAAAATATCCACGAGATTCGTTCTCAATGTGCGGTGATTACCAAAACAACTCCGATCAAGATCAAATTCAGAAAAATCTTTGCTGATGTGCACAGGACAATTCGGTAACATGGTTAAAAAAAAAAAAAAAAAAAAACCTACCAGTCCTACGCAGTTCTGGACTGTCAAATCACATCATAATCATATGAGAACCAAGCCAAAATAACGTAGGCAATAAAAAGATTTAACCTTTTGGTTTAACCTCGATTACTTGTCTTGTTAACCTTACACATTATTCTTTATGCTGGATTGGTCTAACCGTTAAAAAAGTTTTACAAGAAATAAAAAATAAAATAAATAAATTTACAAAAGCAAACAGCAAGTGATGTTATGGTTCCTGAGTGAGAGATCCAAATGACAATGTTGAGACAGCAAAACTCAACAGAGAAAGCAAACAGACAGGAGAGAGAGAGAAATTAAAACACATCCATGAAAAAGCAGTCAAAAGCAAGTTTTCTGCACTGTTCGTCTGTACCAACATATGCACATCTTATGACTCCTAATAGAAAACTTGACCTTTTTACTGCAGCAAGCCAGATTTACAAGCTTTCTTTTTAGCCATTTATTTGGGGGGGAATAAAACTTTCTAACAAATCCCAAAAAATAAAAAAAGGAAATGCTTCGATAATGCATTTGATCCCAACCATGAAACTTAGATTTTATCGTTTATATATTGTATAGGACTCGACTCTGTGAGAGAATTTTCTAGGCCGTATTGTTTTACTGCACATTATAACCACCGTCCGATATAAATCGTAAGGTTAATACCATGACCCCATCCCATAGTATTCCCAGAAAATAAACAGGGAAAGAAAAAAAAAAAAAAAGACAAAGGGCACAACACCTTTACCTAAAAAAGAGAACAAAGCAAAACAAGGACGGGCCTGGTGTTATGGAACCTTAAAAGGGTATGTTGTCACTTGTCAACTACACCTCAAAGTAACTATATGTCAAGAAACAACCTGCCCTTTTAAAAAGAAACAAGAAAAATAGAAGGAAAATACAAAGAGCGACCATTATGATAACAAAACAAAAATCCTCCAAGAAAAAGACAAAGTTCTCCACCCAAAAAGTTTCTATTATAATATTATATTATTCTTATTTATACCCGAAATTTTAAGATAACTCCTATTTTGTCCATGAACTTTAAAAACTCTTATACTTTACTCAACAATTTCCAAATGTATAGGAAAAAAAAAAAGAGTTAAGTTTAGTCATGTGATCTATTTCGGTTTTTTTTAACATAAATCTTAACAGCATAGGTTTAATAAGACTAATTCTCCTATTTTTCCTTTCTGTTTTTAACCAATATTCTAACATAAGAGATAAAGTGAGGTTAAATTCAAAATTAGAGCGTAAAATAAGAGTTTTTAAAATTTAAGGGGGATAACGGGAGTGACCCTAAAGTTGACAAGGATAGATGAAAATAATCTTTATATTTTTTTATGATTAACCCTCCGCAAGGAGCACTCATGAATATCCATTCAAAATTGTTTCTCCCCCCACTATTTCCACATCAAAAAGCGGCCCACAATTATCGACAACAGCCATTCTGTGGAGGGTGATAAAACTAGGCCTTGTCCCTCGGATATGAAAGTGATGTAAGAGATTCAAGTGAGAAGAGAAAAGATGCACGTGACTAAGGTCATTCAAGTATTGGGACATTTACTTAATTTATATATATACATACATACATACATATATATATATACGTATACATACATATATAATCACTAACCCTTTGACAAGCTCAAGTAGTTGTGGATATAGCTCAGTCTCTCTCAATTTGATGATTTCAGCAGAAGTCGTCTCAATGGCTTGAGAAGCAACCATCATTTCTGATTCCAACTTCTCAACTTCTTTTTTGGTCTTCTCTGTCTTCATGTAATCTGCTCTCTTCATCTCTAGCTTCTTCAACGTTGCCACCTTCTTTTCATGCTCTATCTTTATGGTCTCAGCAGTCTTAAAATTAAAATTAAAAAAAAAAAAAATCACCAATTAAAATTTGGAACAAGTTGCTTTGATTTCAAAGGACTTAAAAATTTAAAAAAAAAAATCTTATTCTTGGTCCCCAAAAGGGAGAAAAAGGAAGAAAAGAGTTCTCAGCCATTACTAGTTTGAAGTTTGCTTTTGGAAGTTGAGGAAGATCAAATTGGAAGCCCCACAAGAGAACAATAATGACAACAACAACAACAACAATAATAATAATAATGGTCAAAATAAAAGAAATTGATGACATATCAAATTCATAAGATCTTACCTTGACCTCATCAAAGAGTTTCTTTTCCCAAGCATAAAGCCTCTCCACTGTAGAACAATGACTTCCATTGACAAGTTTCCCACCAACACCACAAGCTAATTCACTTTTCACCATCACATTTCCCATCTTCCCATATCCACTCATTTTGGGACTTGTTCCTGAACCTGAACCTGAACCTGAACCCCATGTCCATGAAGATGAACTCAACCCCCATCCATAGCTATACACCTTACCTGACCTCCCCAAAAAAGAATTTATTTATATATATATATACAAACCACAAAAAGAAAATCAACAATAAGAGAAAAAATTAAAAATCAACGAGAAGAAGAAATATGTGTGTGTGTGTGTATATATATTAAAACCCAAGTCATGGGCAAATAAAAGACAGAAAAGAAAAATAAATGGTGGAAAATTTTTAAAACAAAAGTACCTCCTTTAGTGCTATTAAGAGAGGAAGAGGAAGAAAAGCCAGAGCTTGGGACTTCCAAGAGCAAAGAGAGCTGAGAACCAGCTTCACCAGCTTTAACCAAATACTCGTCAAGCTCCTTTATAATCTCCACAAGATCCTTTGTACTGTTCCTACACACCACCATCGCCAGCTCACTCGACCCGACCGCCGGCGGCGACGGCGGCGCGTGTCCTCCACTCGCGACATTGCCCTGCGCGTTGGCGGCTGCGGCGGCGGAAGAAGAATTCTCCTCCTCCTCCTCCTCCCAGTCGTCCTCCGTGGCGGACGTGGAGGCGGCGACGGCGAACGGGTCCCAGAAGTCCCACGTGGACGACTCCGGCGGCGGGGGCGGCGGAGGTGGAGGCGGAGGGAGGGCTGGGGAGGCCGTGATGGAGGTTGTCCACGTGTCGGTGGTGGCGGTGGCGGTGGGGCTCATCGGAGGAGGTGGCGGAGGCGGCGGCGGCGGCAGAGGAGGAGAGAGGTGGACACGTGGCGGGTGGTGACGGTGGTGATGGTGGTGGTGGGACTCGGCATTGGCGAAGTGGACGAGGGCGGCGCCGGTGGAGCGGAGGGAGCGGAGGTACATGGTGTGGGAGGCGGAGAGGGCGTGTCTGGCCTTGACCAACTGCTTCATGTACCTCCTCCGTGATTTGCATCTCGACACCGTCTCTTCTCTCTCCACACTTGAGTAACAACATCCCATTTTTCTCTCTTTTTTCTCTCTCAGACAACAAAAAATATTCAGATGAAAATAAGGAAGAACTGAAGAAGGTTTGATTTTTTTTTTTTTTTGGTTTTTTTCTGGGGGGTTTAGCCAAGTGGTGGTGGTGAGATGAAAATAGTAGCTTGTTTCGTGAGGGATGTGATTGGTTTGGTTCTTCTAGTTAAAGTGGATCCACTACAAGTGCACATTTTAATGCCCAAAAAACTAGTTTTTTTTTTTTTTATGGGTTTGTGAGGAGAGCGGAAGAAGATCTCTAAACTTACATTGATCGACCAGTATCTCAACAACTACTATCTCTCTCTCTTTCTCTCTCTAACACTTCCACTTTCTCTCTCTAGTTGTAGTTTGTGTGGGGGTTTGAAGTTGGGAGTTTCAAGTGAAGGGGTGAGGAGGAGGAACAAAGGACCAGCTTTGAGAAGGTGCAGGGACAAGGGACATTGGGCAGAGAGCCGGTATTTATTTGTTTTTTCTTTTTTCCTTATTTGGTTATCTTCTACTTTATTAACTGCCTTAACCCAAAAAAAAAATATTTGGAAATTGATGTTATTAACTTTCGTTTGGTTTGATATCAACCATTTAAATTTTTTATCTGATATTTTTTTAAATAATAAAAATTATTTTTAATTTAAAATTGTTATCTCGAACTGATAAATTAAACACACCTTTAGTCTTTTTTTCAAATATTTTCATCGACAATTTAAGTTTAGTGTGAAATTATTGAATAGATTAACTAAAATCTTACTTAAAATTGGAATTGTTAGATTTGTTAATACATGACCTCAAAGTACTCTTTAGCTGCCCAATTTGTGTTAACTTTAACTCTAATTACTCTTCATTAACACTAATACATGACCTGAATTTAAGGGGGTGTTTGGTGAATGAGTTTAGTTTAAGATTTTTAAGTTTCAATAGTAATTTTTATTGACTTTTCAGAAAAGACAAAAAATTTTTCAAAAAAAAAATAAAAATCATGATAAAAAAATACAGTTTAGTTTAAAATGAGACGTAATCATAAACAAACCAAATCTAATACAAGACTTATCTTTACTCTTTGTGCTAACTCTAACTACCCTATTTTATGTTTCTGGTTCATGACAGTTAAAAACGAATTATCAAGTGATTTTTAAAGATAGAAGAATTTAGCATGAAGTGAGTTCTATTGTACTAGAATCTTGTTTCTTGTGTGTCTGCAGCACCTACTGCCTATATTCACACCCCAAAAAAAAAAAAAAAAATCTCTAATATGTGTAAGTCATGATGTCAAACACTATTGCTTTATTATAATATTTATAGGAAGAATCTTAGGATAAAAGGAAAAAAAAAACTCTTTTACATATTTACTAATCAATAAATATTCATGGTGAATTTGTATAAAACAACATTAAATTTTCACTGTTTTATAAAGGCTCATGTTAAAATGCATCATTCGATATAAAAGTGTTTACATTTATCGTCAAAGCAACTATAATAAGAGTTCATAAAACATCCATATAAAACAAACATTAAATTTTCATTGTTATGTTATAAATTCATATTAAATATCTATCGTACAGGTACAAAAATGCTCACATTCATATATCAGATTCTACAAAATTAATCCAACAATTAAAAGAACCTTCCTTGTTGATAGAGGAAAAGAAGCTTCTCCTACTGTGTAAATTTCTTTTCTTTTCCCTTATCATCAGAATTGTCTTGTTTTTAAGGAAAAATTGGTAGGAACTTACTTTTTCTTTACCGACAGGTACTATTATTTTAGCAATAGGATCAACTTCTTAACTATATAATCTATAAATGAACATAATTCCACATATCACGTTGTAGACATTTATTACGAACACTCATAGTTCAATATGAAAAAGCTAATCCAACGGTTAAAATATAAGTTTTTTTTTATAAGATTAAAATAAAGTCCATGCTTGATATATCATCTTTAATTGAAAAACTAAAAATAACTGAGTGCTCGAAAGAAAGAAAAAAAATGAATGTCGTAAGATTTTTAAAAAGTGAAAAGAAAAAAAAGGTTGAATTTTAAATTTATTTAATATTACGTGCCAAACACCAAAAAAAAATAATAATAATATAATAAATAACTATTAAAAAAAAAATCTTACTATAGGTCTTGCCAAAAGACGATGGCCAGCTTCACTTTGGGAACAGCCACATTCTATGAAAAGGAGTTGACGGGAAAGGGCAAAATAGCTGTGGCCCTTGGATTCCTAGGACAAACATTGCCCTTATTAAAATATTTAAATTACACTCCAAGTATATTCTATTTCTACGCCCATGTAATTTTTATTTGCTTTATCTCTAAGGTTAAATTCTTCTCTTAGGGAACTGTGATTGTAGAATCTGATTGTTACAAAGCATAAAACGATCATGCACAATATGATATGTAATGGACTATATTGCCCTTCTCTATATGTTCAATTTTGTCCTTCCAAAACTATATATATATTAATAAATATATATATCTATATATACATATTGTACATTTTTTTTTACTCGAATGAAGCAATTCTGCAACTGAATTCTAATCGTAACCGAGTGATACCATGCACTAATGCACTATTTGTACATCAAATTTTGATAAGCATTACAATAATTGGCTTTCCTTGATTATTGAGTTTTATCAACTTTGTTATTCGAGTCTTTGATAAAAACTTCACTTATTGACCAAAAAAAAAAAAAAAAGTAACTACTTCTGCTTTTCTTAAAAAATAATAATTATAATAAAAGATAAGGGTTATAAATGTAAAAAATAACATACTCACATAACTTTAAAAAGATGGTATTGTTTCTTATATAGCTTATGAATCATTCTCGAAGTTGAATAAAGAGTATGACATGCATTATACTACACTTTGGCGCTCCTATTTAAGCTCAGAGACTTATATTATGTTTGGTAGGGATGAAATGGTAGAAGGAAGAAAGAAAGTGCATTTGGGAAAGAAAAATTAAAAAATAAGTTGCTTAGTAGAAGAAAAAAGAGGATGAAATGTGATTTCCTTTGTGGAGATTTTATAAGAAAAAAGATATCACACTGATAAGATAAATTATTTTTTTAACTTTATCTATCTACATCTATATTGTTTATACTATGTTTAAAAGAGCGAATGACATTTTTACAATATCATTTTAGCTTTTTTTTTTGGCTCATCACATGATGGATCTAACACATGCTACGTGGTTATTATTATTATTTTTATTTATTCAACTATGTTTTAACAAAGAGTAAAATGGTATTCATGTCTAACTCAATTTCTATACATCTTTTATAACAAATAACAAAAAAGAAAACTTTTATGGAAACAAAGAACAAAGAAGAAACTACCCCACGTCTATTATTTTTATATTCTATACTGTTTTTTTTTTTTTTTAATTCTCCATCTTAGGTAATGGAATGAACTAGTACAGGATCCTGTACTCTATTCACAATTATGATTTTTTTTTTTGGGGGCAAAAATTCTTTTTTTTTTTTTTAAGGTTTTCTAAGGTTAAAACATTGTACGATGATATTCAATTCTTCCATGAGGTGGTGACTGGTGAGGATATTGTGGCAGCCTGGAAGTGACAGGATTGAGGGTTGGGTTCTCTAACCCCACATGTGTAGCATTTTGGAGTACCTTTTCATGCACAGCTTTGGCTATTTTTTTAGTGTTCTAAAAAATGTTTCAATCTTACCCACTATCATTTCAATGTCACATGCTCATTTTATTCTTCAACCAAACCATAAACTTCAAATTAAAAAAGATAACTAGTTATAAGAACTAATATTATATAGACCGTCAGATCAAATTAGAATGATATAATTATATGTTTTATAAATGTCTTGACACTTCAAATATGAAGTATGTCTGTATTTTTATCAAAAGAGTTTTTCAACTACAATAAATGTGATTTTACTGGCACAACTCTCTTAACTCTCTACACCTCTTATTAATAAATCTTTTAATTACAAAAAAACCACCCTTAATTCTAATTGAAAAACTCTTTTGATAGGATATAGATATATTTCAGGCTACAAATTACTATATTTCCATTCAAATCATATGAACATATCATGTAGTGTAATTTTTTTGCCTTTGATTAACACAAATTTGGTTTGTATGTCCTCTTATACGCGTCGATTTTTGTGTCTATCTAATAATATAATGATACATATTTAACTATATAACATTTTAATTGATATGCTACAAAATTTTATTTAAAAAAAGACACTTTTGACTAACTTATGACGATATCATTGGATAATCAAGACATAAAAAAAAGGAGACACACGAGACTAATCTAAATAAAAAAAATGTTAAAAATAGCAGTTATTATTCCAATTTTAATATAAATATTAATCTATATGGGTGAGTTGTCGTTCTTTTTTATTAAACGTATTTAAATGATTACTGTATCTATAGTTTACATTTAACTTTAATAGCTTACCCTTAGAGTTGGTGCCCAATAACCCTGTCTGGTTTTGGATCCGTCAGCCTAGTACGAAA
Source organism: Ficus microcarpa (assembly GCA_025413485.1). NCBI lineage: Eukaryota > Viridiplantae > Streptophyta > Magnoliopsida > Rosales > Moraceae > Ficus > Ficus microcarpa. The sequence goes on along the minus strand of CM046379.1, from coordinate 14,283,445 downwards.
TCAGTCGGGCCCAACAAATGGCAAGCCTTTTAGAACATGAATCTTTTCTGACCTATTTCAGAAATCTTCATATTAAAAAAAAGATTCAACAACACTGGATTCACTGGCCTAGTACAAAATCAATTGGCCCCAAGAAAATGACATGTCTCTCAGAAAATGGATTTTAATCTGAGAAGTTATTAAAAAAATCTGGCCCATCGGAGAAAATCGTGGGCCCAATTAAACCATCACCCGCGGGATGACTAGTCGGTTCGTTATGTCCGTTCCTACAACAAACTCAACGGATGGCACGTACCCCAAGAAAGATAAGGAATGCCACCATCCACGCGCTCTCAGAGCACCCCTATGCACGCTCCACTCACAGACCCGATTTTTATAATCTACTCCTTTACTTTCCGTTCTCTCTAAGAGAGTACCCTCCACGCTCTACATTCGCGTAGCTCCATAATAAATCGAAATGAATAAAATTTAATAAAAAAAGATAATATCATCTTCTAATCCATCGAAAGGGAGACAAATATATATTTCCTTTGAACATAAAACCTCGAGAGTGGGTCGCTTTTGGTCTTCGTTTTCGTCTTCGTTTTCGTTTTCTCTCCTCTTGTTCGCTGTGAAGTTTTGAAGGTGCTCTCCAATGGCGGAACCAGTGGTGGTCGATGCGGCGTACCTGAAGGAGGTAGAGAAAGCTCGTCGGAACTTCGCGCTTTAATCTCCAGCAAGAACTGTGCTCCTATCATGCTTCGTTTGGCGTAAGTAGTTCTCCTTTTCTACTTTGTCCTTTCTGAAGAACTCGCGAACAAGAGCCTGATGCGTTTTGCTCTGTTTTCTTTTTTCTTTTCTTTTAGCATTTTCTCGGTTGCCAAACAGACTCTCAGCTGTTCAGCTTAGATTTCTTGCAGTGTTCCGAACTTAGGCGTGGATTTCCTGTTACTGTTTGATTGAGGATTTTTTTTTTTTTTTTGACTTTGCACTTTCTCTTATGATGATTGTCGACAAATTAGTGTTCTGAGCTTAGGCATAGATTCCTCAGCAGAAAAAGAAAAAGGCGTAGTTGGATTTAAACGAGTTCTTGTGAGATGATATTAATTACTAATCAGACAAATTTGTGGTAGAGATTGTACTTTTTAGGATAAACTGATAGATAGTGAGATTTTACTACTTTAACTTCTCGTTTTTCCTTTTTCTTCTTTATTGTTGGTATCATTTTCGTTGCTAAGTAACTCGCGAGGAAGTGTTTGATGTGTTCTCTGGCACTGTACGAATCTATATTTTCTCTTTCTCTTAACATTTTCTCGGTGATCAAACAGAATTTCAGACGTGCAATTTAGAGTTCCTGTTACTGTGCTATTTAGTTTTTGCCAATTTGCACTTTGGCTTTTTATGTTTGCTTACAAATTAGTGTTCCTCTAGATCTGATTATCGAATTTTGCGCATAAATTCTTCAGCACAAAGTAATAATTAAAAATAAATAAACTTAGCGCGCACACACACACAAATATAGAGATGATAGAGTGTGTAACATCAAGCCAAAGTTATTGGATTTATTCTGGTTGCTAGAGGAACTTGCAAAAAGAATCGGATGGACGATACTGTAATCTTGTTTTATCTTAACATTTTCTTGGTGACCAAACAGAGTCTCAGCTGCTCAATTAAGATATTTTTGGAGATAATAACTACTAATCGGTGTAATTTAACGCTACATACTATAATATATTTTGGCAGGTGGCATGATGCTGGAACTTATGATGTTGATACAAAGACAGGAGGTCCTAATGGCTCGATTAGGAATGAGCACGAGTTGAACCATGGTGCAAATAATGGCTTGAAGATTGCAATTAACTTTTGTGGTGAGATTTCCTTTTTCATATCATGTTCAATTAAGCAAATTCAACCTCATTAGAACAAGTTAATATTTGTTAGATAAGGTTACATCATTTAAGGTTTAGTTAAGTTTCTTTCTTTTGCTACATTTAATGTGATTATTTTAATAAGAGCATGAATTAATTGGTTGCCTAAGAAAATTGTTCAAGTCGTTTTCCAACTGGGGTCTCATGAGCGAACAGAATTTTTAGTCTTGATAGTCGAAGATTGAAATATTGACACACTTGGTTGGAACTTGGGCCATAATATTGTGTCAGTCATTAATCTACACATTTCTTTTCTAACTGTTGTCTATTTGTGTATTGATATTTTCAGAGGAAGTGAAGACCAAACACCCAAAGATTACTTATGCCGATCTCTACCAGGTGAATGTTGCTAGTTTTAGTAGCTATCTTTCAGTATTTGGCTTTAAATTTTGAATTTTTTAATGAAAAAATATCATGTTGGCAGGCAGTTAAAAGAAAAGATAGGAAAATATCAAGATTTTGCTACCTTTGATGATGTTATACCACCTACCCCAAATTGGTAAAGAAAAGAAGTTTTTGCGCTTGCCTATAATAAGGAAGATGCATATTTGATTTAGGAAACCTCTGGTTAATTCAGATTGTGTCCTGGTCATACACCCACCCAGACATGAGTTTCATTCTTTTTTTTTTTTTTTTTTATACGTTTTGCTGACTGAGCCTGAGGGCCTTCGTTGCACGCAAGGTGTAAGCCATCCGCACCCATATCGGTAATATTACGATTGTAGGAACAATCCCATGCTGCCTTCTGGAGTGTTTTGTAAATGGTCTTATGGAATTAACTTGTGGTTTGTATTTCTGGTTTAGCTTGCTGGAGTGGTTGCAGTTGAGGTCACTGGAGGCCCAACTATTGACTTTGTTCCCGGAAGAAAGGTATTTTAATAAGTTTCTAACTTACATTTTGACTTTTACTAGTGAATTAAATTGCAATTGGCATTGAGTAAATTTTTTTTACAGGATTCAGTAGAATCTCCTGAAGAAGGTCGCCTTCCAGATGCTAAACAAGGTATATAATTAACCAAGTGACGTGAATTATTTTTTGCTTCGACAGAGCTAATCTACGAACAGTCTCCTTTGGGATTCTATGATTTTTGTTAATAAAACTAATATTTTTATTATATCCTTTTGAGATAATCATGAACAAGTGAATGCAGCTATATAATGATGGTCTGTAGAGCACTGTAGCCTGTTCAAGTTGATCTAAACACAAATTTTTGAGTCATCAACTGCATGTCACGGTTCAATACAAATTAGTTTTAACAACTTAGCCACACATTTGGTCTAAAATTTTCTTCTTCTCCAATTTCCCTGCAGGTGTTCCCCACCTAAAGGACGTCTTTTATCGCATGGGTCTATCTGACAAGGACATTGTTGTGCTTTCTGGAGGCCACACCTTGGTAACCTCTCTTAGCAATCCTTCTATGCTAGATTGAGATCTGTTGAAGTTAAATATACGCATAACCCATCACTTAAAATTCATTCTTTAGGGCAAGGCACATGCTGATCGATCAGGCTTTGATGGCCCTTGGACAAGAGAGCCCTTGAAGTTCGACAATTCGTACTTCGTGTAAGAAACTCACAAAACTTGCCAGCTTCTCGCCTTATCTGTAGCTTCCTTAATTAAAAGAAATGTTGCAGACAAGTTGACCAGCATATATGTTAATATTCACAATACTCAGGGAGCTACTGAAAGGAGAATCAGAGGGACTGTTGAAACTTCCAACAGACAATGCTTTATTGGAGGATCCTGCATTCCGAAGCTACGTTGAGCTATATGCCAAGGTGATCTATGCAAATATATCATTATGCTCTCTTGTGATCGACATATAACTATATGTTAGAGTTTTAACGAGCTTTTAAATTTGCTTGTCCCTACCAATATATGGCAGGATGAGGATGCATTCTTCAAAGATTACGCTGAATCGCACAAGAAACTATCAGAGCTGGGCATCACTCCACCCTCCTTCAGCCTCAAGGAAGCAGTCAAGAGCAGCACAATACTGGCACAAAGTGCGGTGGGAGTTGCTGTGGCTGCAGCTGTGGTGATTCTGAGTTACTTGTACGATGTTCGTAGGAAAACCAAGTGATCAAAAGGACTTGTATGGGCATTTTTAGAAACATTCGATAAAAAACATATATCATTCACCAATCAAATTACTTTTTTTTCCTAGTTGTATTCTTGATTGGACTTGTGCTGGAACAAGCTACTTAAGATGACCCATGAGAAGATACATTTGTGGCTTCCGTCCTGGTTTGGAATAAAGATGTCAATACAACTCTTGTTAGCTATTTTGGTCCATTTCTTCGATTTAAAATGAACTTTTGCCTAGCGATTTGACGGTTATTGTTAAAGTTTCTGGGTAAGAATCTTTTTTTTTTGTCCCCACTTCAATATTGTGAATTTTTAAGGATTTTCTTTAATAGGGTCTATTATTTGTTTTGAAACAAAAAGCTAAAATTAATTTTGGCGTTGGAGGAGGGAAGAAAGGAGAAAACAGAACAAGCAAAGAAGACTTTTCTTCCTTCCTTTCCTCCTCCAAAAGCAAATAACAAATCCTTTTCTTCTTTAGGTTCCCTAAACCTTTCCTTTATAACCTAATCTTCCCCTCTTTCCACAACACATTTTTCCTCTGTGTGTGTGTGTAGACTCGAAGAAAAGCCTTATATTGGTCTTGTTAATGTCATTGGTTGAGTAAAAAAAGAAAAGGTACCATAAAAATCTCAAAGGAAAAGGTTCTATAGTCTTCTGGAAGGTGCTCTGATGGCGACACCGGCAGTGGATGCAGAGTATGGAAAGGAAATTGAAAAAGCTCGCAGGGATCTTCGGGCTCTTATCTCCAGCAAGAATTGCGCTCCTATCATGCTTCGTTTGGCGTAAATTATCCTCTCTCTCTCTCTCTCTCTCTTCCTTCTTATTAGTTAGCAACTTTTGTTGTTGTTTTTTTCAGTGAATCCACTCAGCTTAATGTAGTGTATATAGACTATAGAGCTCGAATCAAAGATACTTTTTTTTTTTTCTTTTGAGATTTGATATTTCCTAAATTAACCATGTTCATGAAATCTGGGGAAAAACGACATGATGTCTCCGTTCAACACAAATACAAACGACACATTTTTTTCTTCTTATACGGATCATACGATGCACGAAATGACATGACTTGGTTAGAAATTACACGACATCCGTGTGAAACGTCCTTTTCTTATGTCCTTTGGTTTGTTTTGTTTTTCACATCCCAAAAATGACATGAATTTCGTGGTTCAAATTTCCTGTCGTTTATCATTATGAGATACGACTTTTCCTTGTTCCTATGGACTATAACCATATGAAATAACCAAATGTCGTTTTAGTTGAAATAAACGACATGTCCTTTTCACTATGGACTTTACGACATGTCCTTTTTAGCGGCATGTTGTTTGATAATTAGCGAACGACATCCCTGGGAAGTAACGTCTTTGTCTATCAAATGGCATGTCATTTACCGGTTAACAAATTACCACAAACTAAACGACGTCCTTTTTTATATGACGTTAACATTACTTAACAAGCAGAATAAGTTTTTTTTTTTTTTTTTTTTTTTCTCTTTATGAAGGAGAAAAAAATAAAATCATATCCAATAGAAACGACATATCCAAATTCAAATAATAAAGCGACATGTCGTTAAATGGTTCCACAAGAAAACAACATGGTTGAACGACAGATCATTTAGTGGTTACATAGAATATAAATATGACCTCTTCTCTAAACAACGTCCATGTTGAAAATTAGTTTTTTTTTTTTTTTCTTTCCTTTCCTTTTTCCTTTTTACATATGTTATTTTAAAAAGGACCTAATTTATATGGTTATCTTTGTAGTATTTGTTTTAAAGCATATTTATATATATCAAAGCATTATAACAGGTGGCATGATGCTGGAACATACGACGTTAAAACAAAGACAGGAGGTCCTAATGGATCTATTAGGAACCGAACAGAGTTGGGACATAGTGCAAACAACGGTTTGAAGATCGCTGTTGATCTTTGTGGTGAGATTTTACAGCTATAAGCACGTACAATATTTATATAATTTATAAGCAAGTCAAGTTGTCATTTTTCATGCTTTTTTTTTTAATATTAAAATTTCAGAGCAAGTGAAGGCCAAGCATCCTAGAATTACATATGCAGACCTTTACCAGGTAACTTCTAGTCTCAAAATACCTTTATATAATCAAATTCATGATTCTACATGAAGGAGAATATAAAAGAAGAAAAGAATAGATCAAACTTTGCATGTTTCAATAACGTGTCTTTTATCGAGTGCTAAAAAGAAAGAAGATCTGATTCACTAGCAAAAAAACATTGTAAGTACGCTTCATATGAGTAGAAATTACAGTTACAAAATTAAACAGATTATCCAATGTTAATAAATCTTCTTAAATCAAGAGAGTTCTTAATATATGAACTAAAGTACTAAACACTGATAAAGTCAAACTACTACTAAAAGTAACTCTGCAAAAATTAAACTTTCTCTAAATAGTAATATGATACTATCACAGGGTAAATATTTTCTCACATCCTAACTTTTGCATCTAAATGTTAGAGCGTATAACTATTAAACATTATGTGTTTGATGTATAAGGACATTTGAAAATTATTGACGAGAGTGAGACTTTACCCTCTTTCTATTCCACATGTGATCCTAATAGATTTCGAAAATGACACTAGGTAAGGATGTGAATATACCATCGATTTCCTTTTGTTAAGGGAAAAAAAAAAAAAAAGAATATTCGTATATTTTGATATATTAGAACTTAAATTTGGGATTTGAAAGATGAGAAGCCTGGCTAAGTTGCAAAGGCTGTACTTTCAGCTAGCTGGAGTTGTCGCAGTAGAGATAACTGGAGGTCCATCCATAGACTTTGTTCCGGGTAGAAAGGTAACTTAACACACACACACACACACACACACACACTGACACACATGTATATATAATGTAACTACTAGTTAAATTACGTACTTAATTTGTTTTTACTCCTTACAAACTTTTTCTTCTGTCTCTCAATCAGGATTCTGATCAGTCTCCTGAAGAAGGACGCCTTCCAGATGCCAAACAAGGCATTTATCACACACCCTTTTTCTACTTGTCCAATTTCCCTCATTTTTATGTGCCTCACCAAGTGATATATACATATGTATAGTATTCCTATATATATTATTTTTATATATAAATAGATAAAATTAAAGTTTGCCAATTAACCTTTGCTTTTTAAAATAATTTTCAGGTGCATCACATTTAAGAGAGGTTTTCTACCGCATGGGTCTATCTGACAAGGACATTGTGGTACTCTCTGGAGGCCACACTTTGGTAACTTATATTCTTTCTCTTGAGATCCAAAAGTTCATCTTTTTTATTTTTATTATTTTTTTAATGACTTATGTATGTTAAAATTATTAGATTTTATAAAATAAAAAATTACTGTTGATACTGCAGGGAAAGGCTCATCAGGAAAGATCTGGTTTTGATGGTCCATGGACAAAAGACCCTCTAAAGTTTGACAACTCATACTTTGTGTAAGACATACTATATAATCAAACTTTTAGATCTTTAACTTCTAGACCTAAAGTAGATATAATTGAAAGAATATAGGTTTGTAAACAAAATAACGTTAGGTTTATCATTGTATTTGACACTATACACTAATAAAAATAAGATTTATTGATAAATGTTACTTTCTATTAGCTGTGGTGCTTAATATGAGTAATACGTAAAAAGTGCATACATGTTTATATATTTTATGATTAAACATGCTATTATGATCAGGGAACTTTTACGAGGGGAATCAAAAGGACTGTTGAAACTTCCCACTGACAATGCCTTAATTGAGGATTCTAAGTTTCGTCGCTATGTTGAACTTTATGCAGAGGTAAGCTAAATGAGTTCTACTAGGATTTTCAAGTTACTTATCAAAAAAAACAAAAAGGAAAACAAAAAACAAAAATTTTAAACAAAAAAAAAAACGTTTTAGCTGAGAGAATTTAAATGAGTAATGTTAATAGTTTCAAGTTATACAAAAATTATATATATTCTACCACTGATGTTGCAAATGAGTGGATATTTTCAATTGGTTAAGGTTGACTTTTTTCTTAATCAATTCCTGGGTTGTAAAATAACAATCTATGTACTTGTGATATTACTGGATACAAAAACTTTGAAATTTTATACGTATAAAATTCAAAAGTCTACCCAAATAATTTTGGTAATAGAAAAAGAAAACCATTGCCATCATATTGCAGGATGAGGATGCATTCTTTGAAGATTATTCAGCTTCACACAAGAAGCTCTCAGAGCTAGGCTTCATTCCCCCTAGCTCTAGACTGATGGTGACAAAAAGGACGGTCGGAGTACTCGCCGTCATTAGTGTTGCCATAGGTGTGTCTATTCTCCTTAAAGGAACCAACATTAGGGACTTTTCTTTTTAAGTCAACAGATGGTGTAAATTCTGTATCTCCCTTCCCCACCCCAACTTGAAAAAATTAAAAAAAATAAAAAAGCAACGAAAAATGTTGATGCAAATGGGATCTTTTATTACAATAAAGGCTTTGAGACTTTCATTCCACATGTTAAAATAATGCCATCATTTTGATTGGCACTTTTGGGGATGTGACATGGCCACTAATTCAAGTCTAACCTTCATTTAAAGTTAGTTCAGCGGAAAATTAAAAAAAAAAAAAAAAAAAAATCAAACTAGAGTTTTCTAATTTCGCTGAAAATGCATTTGCTGGTTGTCTACAGAACGACATGTCGCAAAATCGTTTTTAACACAAATTAAGCATTTTTCTGTCGTTAAATTGACAAAACCGACAGGTCATTTTTCGTGTACAAGTTTACGACGTCCCTACTTTATGTTTTCAAATTTTATTGTCTTTTATGCTTCATGTTTGGAGAGTTATCACCCTTGAATAAAACGATATGCGTTGCCTTTTTTTCTTTGTCGTTTGCATGCATGCTCCTACCAGTGATTTTCTACCTTCTTCTTCATGATTTTTTTTCTTACCTTTTTTTTCTTTTTTTTTCCCTTTCAACAAGTGATTTTAGCCCTAAGAAGTTTAATTTTTTTTAATTCAATATAATTCGGATAAGTATTGAGAGGCTAAACAAAATTGATAACATATTTAATCCTTTTATTAAACAAAAAAGGAATAATTCCATTTTCTATCCGCGAACTTGAGAATGAATCTCTTTTTTTTTTTTTTTTTTTTTTTTTTCCAGAGATTCAAAATGTCCCACAACTAGGAAAAAGATGACATGTCACACCCAAGTGATACTTTATTTAGGGTATTTAAAGTCGCGTATCACATGACAGTCACATGCCATTATCCATCTACATTTCCACAAATTTTTAATGAAGGACTAAAATGGGGCAATTTAATATATTAGTGTCTTTATTACTGGGTAACGTAAAGGACCTAAATGAGAATTACCTCTAAATTTCAGAACCAAAAATGAGATGAACACAATACAAAATAAGAAAACAAATAAATAACTTTAATACGAAGGATAAGAAAACAAATTCTGAACTAAAAATGCTATAAATGTTGATCACAAATCACGAAAACAAAAATGAATGGAGCAATGCAAATGTCACAAAACCTTTGGATAGATTTTCTATTGAATTTCCTTCCTCCAATACCATATCAGCAACAAATCTCAAAACATTTTTCTTTCCTGCTATTCAAAGTCTGAGATGTATAGATTATAGATAATTGACAGATGAACAAACTTCTTTATGTTCTAAATAACATGTTAACCCCGACAAAATTTTTCGCCCAAACACATGAAGCATAAATCCTGACCACTGACAACAAATGAAACATTTGGAGCTCAAATACTTAGAGAATAACGAAAAGATAGGACAAGAAGAAGATTTTTACACTCATTCTTCCATTGGTTGAGCCTGTGCCAGTTTCTGGGTGATCTTGACCTTGATTGGAAGAGTGAGCGATGGGTCTTCTTTGAGAAGAGACGGGGGCTTGACAAGGTTGATGCTTTGTTCGAGTTCCTTCCTTGCCTCGTGCAGTTCCTTGGCTTTCTTCCCTTTGAACCTGCAAAAGATTTTCGATCAGATACAGGAAGAGGACACTCCTATCATTCTTTTTCCAAGAACGTCAAAAGCGAAAACATAGAAATTACCTTCCGTAATGTGTTTCTCTGCCCTATCATGTCTGATTTTACTAATCTTCTTTATGGCCTTCAAAGTGTTCTCAGTAACGTTCCTATCATATCTCTCTGGCCTATTACGCTTCCTTTCAAACTCAAAGGTCGAGTCCTAGAAAAGAAACAAGAAAAAGAAAACTGATGACCATCCAAACTTTTCTCAGCAAAGGTAGACAAACTGTCAACAAGAAACAAGAACTATAAGAAAATAGAAAAACCAAGCATGCAGACCTGTGTCATATCCTTTCCATGCAACCGCCTGAATGCTTTAGTCCATCTTACTTTACGAGGATTCCTCTTCATCTTGAAGTTCTTGTGACATTTGGATCTACAAAAGCGGAAAATCTGCAGAAGAATTTTCACTTATCGGGACATAAACAACGACAAGAGGCAATTAAACCATACAAAAACCAAACCTAAATAAAAAGAAAATAGAGCAGGAATGTAAAAATTCCTAATATGCACCCAAATCAGCTTCATGGTACCAAATAGTAACTTTGTTATTTCACAAAACAATATACGAAAAATTCCTTAAAGGTGATCAACAGGCATCCAAATCAACTTCATGGTAAAACCAAAGAGTAATTTGAGTTATGGCACAAACCCATATAGTAAAAATCCCTTAAAAACATTAACAGCCGCCCAAATCAACTTCATGGTAAAACAAAAGAGTAATTCTGTAATCGAACAAAACGGTATAGTAAAAATTCCTTAAAGCATTAGCAGCAACCCAAATCAACTTCATGGTAAAACCAAAGAGTAATTCTGTAATTGCATAACCCATTTATAAAATGTAAAAACTCAATCTCAGGAAATATAGACCGATAATAAATACCAGAAAATAATAGCATTGAAAAAAAAAATCAGAAAATAACTAGTGAGAAACTTTCACAATCACAATCATTTCGAAATATTAACTAAAAAGGCTTATTCGATTAAAACAGTAAAAATCGCTTCCCTCCGAAGTCAGATTCGATAAGCAACAGAAAAAACGTGAAAAACAATCGAATTCAGAACGGAAAAGAAAAAGTAGGAAAAAAAAATTTCAGAAAAGAAAAAGAAAAAGGAAAAAGAGAGAACCTTTGCGTCGTTACGGACGAACTGGATACCATGTCCTGGATATATGGTAGAGGAACAGAACCAACACTTCTCTAACCTCATCTCCGCTTTCTAAAATCAACAATGCAGACCTTGATTTCCTGTATAAACACAAACAACAAAAATCCCAAAAACAAATTAGGACCAAAAAAAATTTGTAGGGTTAGGGCATTCTTCTATCTTTTTTGCGGTCTTCAATATCAAAATCTCAAAATAAAACTTAAAAAAAAATAATAATAAAACGAAAAAGGAAAGGAAACGGAATACCTGACGAGAGATGAGACAGAGCTGACGCCGACCACCCAAAACGGAGCTTACGCCGCCGCCGAAGAGCGAGAGAAAGAGCGAGAGAAATTGCGAGACCTGGAGTGTGCTTTTGCAATTTAACCTACCCTCTCATAAACAATCAGAAGATATTTTTTGTTTTTTATTTCTCAGTTCTATGCAAAATGACTAAAACACCCTTATTTTGAGGGTTTTTTTTTTTAATATAATGGAAACCCCTGAATTTTATTAAATTTGAGATTTTAGTCTCTAATTTTTTTTTTGACAATCACCCCTTAAATTTATAATTTTGGCACTATCAGCCTCAAAACCTCATCTCTATTCACTCTCATGGTCTCTTTCTCATCTCAATTTTAATTGATTGGTGGCTAACTGACCCCAAACGATATCATTTTGATATTGAATCAAAAAATAATATTCAAACATACCCGATATATATCCGATCCTAAGAGATTTTTACCTATAGTGTATATTTCCTCTTTTCCACGGTGGAATTCTCCGCCTTTTAGTATTAAATAATAAACTTTATGCAAAGACTAAAATTGAGTATTATTTTTAAAGCCAAGGAGTAAAACTAAAAATGAAGCAATGAGTTGTTATTTTCAGTTGGTAAAAAGAAAACTTTCTTTAAATCAATTCATCAATGAAAAATGACAATTATCTTATCAAGTAACATAAATAAAATAAAATAAAATAAACCCAAATAAAATAAAATAAACGAATCAGAAGTCTACAAGGTAAAATGACTTGAAGAAAACAAATCCGGATGAGGATGCATTCTTTGAAGATTATTTTATGCAGCCTCACACAAGAAGCACTCGGAGCTAGGCTTCATGCCACCTACCTCTGCTCCTCCATCGCGAAGAGTCGGCGGAGAGAAGGACTCGTAGCGACACAAAGCGCCGTCGTAGTAGCTGCGGCCGTTAGTGTTGTCATAGTTGTGGCTCTTTTTTTTCTTGGTTCATAGTTGTGGCTTTGAAGGACCATACATTAGGGACTAATATTTTTTAATTGGCATGTAAAATAAAAAAAATAAGAAAAAGGGTGTTGCTTTATCATAATGTCCAAATATAACCCATAAAAAAAAAAAAAAGAGAGAGAGAGAGAGAAAAAAAAAGAAGAAGAATTTTGTGCAGAAAAAAGAGAATTAGATTGTTATTATTGAGGTGCCCAATTAAGAGGCATACATTATAAAAATAGAGATGAATGAAAGAAAAAGCTTCCTGTGGAACCAATAATAATACTAAAATGTGTCAATACTCTTCCTAACTCCTACTTCATCATCTCTACTCTCTCTTAGGAAGCAGAATCATAGGAGAACAAGTTTATCTCCAGCCTAGAAAAAACTAATTTAACTAGCCTTCTCAAATTAAATTAGTTATTAATAAATGACGAATTAAAAATATATATAAAATATAATGATCTAAGTCATGATGATGATTCTTCAAATTCAAGCCCTTGGACTGAGGAAAGAGTAATGTCTTGGAAGACCTTCAGCCTCTTTTCAATCTTGCTTTGTGGGGCCACAGCAGCTTCATTTGTGGGACCCAAAACAGCAGCCAGAATTGCCTCCTCGAAGTCCTTGTTATCAGGCAACAAAACAAGTCTGCTGTTGATGGTGATGATGATTTCTCTGCAGACAATCTTCTGGCCTTGTTAATATTGTTCTCCGAGAGGGTTCCCGCCTCCGCGGCAGGCTTCGCTGCGATCTCGTTGCTTATTAGTCTCATCGAACTCGTGGCATTTCCCGACCTTGTCCTCTTGAGGCTCTCCGGAAGTTGCGTGGCTTGTACTTGTGCAATTGGCTCTCTTATGTATTTCGCCGAGTAAAATGGCTGCGCCGCGACATTCAGCGCGTTCAAATTAGTACTAAAACTGATTTGTTTCGCGATTTTTGGTTGAGGAAGATTGTTCATGTCATAGGGTAATACTATGTTGGAATTAGTATTCTCATCATGGAAATCGTCTTGTAGTAATGATGATAGTTTGCTTGATGATGTGTCCGTTGTTGTTGGTGGCGGTGGCGGTGGTGGGGGGAAACTGGCATGGTCCTTGCAAGGTTGAGGCTGCCAAATCGAGGAGGAACCGAGGAAGGCGTCGAAGAGGCGGCTTTGCTCAACACGGTCCCCACACTTATTCATCATCTCGGACTCAAGATCCTTGAGCATTTGCTGCGCTCTTTCGTAGGCTTTGAGATGGGAGTCCGTGCCTCGGGGGCCATCGGTGACTGCAGGCTTAACCCGGCGCAGATTCTCCTTAGCCTCGGAGATTCTCCCTTGTTTCATCAAGCAGATTCCGAGGTTGCACATCTTGTTGTTGTCCGGGCAATCGTCAGTGCCCGCCGGTAGGCATCCTCGGCTTCGATGTAGTTGTTCTGCTGCATCAATGCCCACCCCAAGTTTCCCTGAGAAATCAAACAAGAACAAAAGCTATTTCAATTCAAGTTTAATTAATTTTAAAGTCTAGAGCTCGAATCCCTGCAATCCCAGTATATTAGTAAATAGGACATTTGAAAGTAAAATGAGAAATGGGAATCGTTCTTACAAGTAATCTAGTAGCCTCCTGCTCCACAGAGACCTGAAATTTCTTCCCCTGAGACCTCGCCGTCTTGGTTCGCTTTCCGTTGAAAGCCAGGCCTTGCTGAATCAAGAACAATTTGTGCCTCAAAAGTGCTATTTGGTCATCCAATCTTCCACATCTCTGTAAACAAAGAAAAAAGAAAATCACTCAAATGATAAAATCAAAAGCTTTATAGTATTAATTAGGAGCTAAATTTGAACAAACCTTGTAAAGGTCCAGAAGAATGTTGTCAAGAGACTCTTGGGCCTGATCTGAACACCTGTGTCTCAAGGACTTAATAGCTTCAATGGCTTCCTCGGCCCGGTTCTGTTGCTTCATCACAATAGCCATGTCTTTTAGAGCACTGTCCACTCTATCGCCGGCATTAATTGCGGCCCAGAACAGCGGAATCGCCTTCTCCGGATCTTTATCCACCAACTGATCATACGCGAAAATTCACACAAAACCCACAATTTAGAACGCAAAATCAGATCCAAAAAAAAAAAAAAAAGGACTAAATCTTCTACAACGAGAAAAGAGCTAAAAAACTTACCTGTACGTTTTTGGCTCGGACGTAAGGAGTGTCACCCGCAGGGACCTTGTGGGCGACGTGGAAGGACTCAGAGCGGGTTCGGGAAACTGCGATCGGCTTGGCGGGGGACGAAGGAGCGGACTTGGTTGGCCTAAAACCAGGAGGCGCGTTCCACATATCCTGCAACATCTTTTAGAATTGTGTGTTTTTTTGGGGTTGAAGTGTTGCAGAGATATGCGAAGCTTTTTTTTTTGTTTTTTTAATAATTTTTTGGAGAGCCGATCGGGAAGTGAAGCGAAGAAGAAGAAGAGAGGAGAAGAGAAAAGGAAGAGGAAGAGGAGGGTTTTGGATGAGGAAGACGAAGGAAGGAGTAGGTAGTAATACGAGGATAAAAGAAAGACGTTTGAATTTTTCGACCGTTGAGGTTACCGTTTTACGAACTAGCCGTTGTGGAGGTTTGGACTTCTAATTTTTTGTGAAGACAGTAGACACGACAAAGAAGATTATTTTATGTAATTGCACCGGTGCCCTAAGCTTTAGCGTAATTATATTAGTTATTCGGATTATTCTATATTTCATATTATTTATTTTTTCATTAAATTTTTCCTAAAAAAGTCAATATTTTTGTTGAAGATTATAATATTAATTATTGGTTAATGCCCTAAAACGATTTCTCTATGTTTTAGATTATTAATTTCTTTTTTACTTCCTCAAAAATAATTTTTTTTGAAAGATTAAATTATTGATTATTGGTTAATGCCCTAAAACAATTTCCTTCTCTTGTCTTTTTGTTTTGATTTTTATGCATTTTTAAAAGAAATAATTTTTTTTTTCAGTGGAGTTGCATCATTTTATTTGCTAGAAAATAGAAATAATTGATATCTTCTGATTATTGGAGCCAAAAATGAGAGAGAGAAAAAGTAGTAACAAGTTCATCTCTTTAAAAATTATATATATATATATATATATATTTATATCAGAAGAAGAAGACAAATTCATCCAAAAGTAAACTTAGCACTTTTGAAAGGAAAATTATACCATGGTATCTAAAAGTTTAACCATAATTGATACACTTTGTTGGAACCATATTTATACCTGAAACTTCAGTAGAAATTCCGCTTTATACAGATTTTTTTATGAACATGAAAAGAATAATGACTTTTGCACCCAAAATAAAAATTAAAAAAAAAAAAAGAGAAAAAGATAAAAAGAAAAACCAATTCTCTACCTAAAAAGTTATAATACAAAGATAGTTCAATAAAATAATTTTAAACTCTATATCAATAACTCATAAAAAATCATTTGAATAATTCACAAAAAAAATATTTGAATAATGTTTTTTTAATAAAATTAGAATATGCAGTACAACTTTATTTTTTTAAAAACATAATATACAAGAATGATTTACGGTAAATAGTCCAGATGTCGGACATGGTAAGGAACTATAGTTTGTACTACTATATACTTTTCTTAAAAAATAAAAAAATAAAAAATAAAAAAAATAAAAAAAAAAAAAAAAAAACTTATAACCTATACCATTCGATACAGATTCTTGGCAGTAATCACAAAACAAGAGCTGTCAAGAACTATTATGTACTAGAGCTTAGAAACAAGTCTTTACACATTCTGTGTTTTGTGAAAATATGGTGATAGACACTAGAAGAAATTGGCACACCCAAACTACCATTTAAAAGAAAAAAGAAAAAATAAAAAATAAAAAAGGAAAAGAAAAAGATTGTCGCACCTAAACTACATATTACATATTCTCGATCGCATTACAAAATCCCAAGGACAGATTAGAGAAAACAAATAAAACAAAGATTGAGAACAAGAATGTAACTACATCTTGAACAGCACAATGCAAGTCTTGCTCTGCATCGAAACTATAGAGCCCGAAAACTGTCCGCTTTATCAAGCCTAGCCGTGCCTGAGCTTGATGACTCGCCCATTGCATCGGGAGACGCTGCCGGTGGGGCTGACTCTTTTTTCAGAGACGTTGGCAACCCTGAAATTTCCTGTAAATAAGAGAAAGATGAACACCAACAAAACAAAGGTTACTTGGTGATGTGGCAACTTAAAAGACTGGGTGTTGCTTTTGGCTATGGAAATTTCTTGCTTTTAGAGAACAATAGGCTCTAGAAATGATGTTAAAATACTTGGTTTGACAAATACAGAATCGCAATTGTAAATCACCAACTCGAAGTAGTGGTTTCTTCTTCTTCATCCTCCCATTCATTTTTCTAGCATCAAGTTGTTATAAGGGTACTATCATTTTATTCCTACTACGCCATTTTTCCAATATTGTCGTTTTCAATTATTTAAACGATAATTGTTTTCATCAGGTTGTCGTTTTCTGTGAATGATGATGTTTTTTGAATTTTTTGTCTTTAGTACGTCGTCCTAACTCAAAATATGTTATCCTTTCTTAGAATTTCTGGCTTTTGGATCCTGTAGCTTTCCTGTGATAGTCTTTTTTCAAAACTATCCTTTCTTATCATCATGATCATCAAAGAATCAAGAAAAAATTGCAAGTAAATTGCAAATTTGGACAAGAATCTAACACAACCAATTCGCACGTCAAGTGGACTAACAAGGGGCAACAACTCTGAAAACTAACATGCTCAACATGATCATCTGATACAGCAAAAAACAAACATATTCGTTACTTACACTTCTCTTTTGCTAAAAGAACAAAAGATCAATTGAGAATCTCTAACTCACCTTCATTAAATGCAACCTCAAGTCGCAAGGCTTGACTTGATTTCCAATGCATGCCATCGCAAACTTGGAATATTGAAACAACACATCGGCCGCAGCTTGCTTTTTCTCTTCAATCTGCAAAAGGGAAGAAAGAATTAAATAAATCCAACCACGAAGGATAAACTGAAGCAAAGATCATCACATTCAGCACCAGAAACAACTTAGAATTAAAACAGTGTGTCAAATTAGATATGTGACAGATTTATCATCCACGACTTTATTTACATTATCCAAATTTTCTTAGGCCGTGTTAGATGGGAAGGAAACAAATTGGAAGGAATGGTATATAACACAAGGAAAATGAACAGAATGAGAGGGACCTTATTCTTAGGCCTTGCTTCGTAGGAGGGCAAAGGGGATGGAAGGAGGAATAGGAATAGCAAAAGGATTTAAAATCTTTCAGATGATTAGAATTTTCATCCTTTCAGAGCGAAACCATACCCAACACAATTAGAGACTCTTCCCTTGCTATCCCTTTTCCTCACCCGGGTTATATACCTTTTCTTTCGTCCCATTTTCGTACCTTCTTACCGATCAAGCCTCGTGTTAGGCTGTATTTGGTACGGAATCCCTCGTCTAATCCTTCTAACTTTAGAAGCATCATCATTAGAGTCCGATGGAAGATTTTGAATACCTATCCATTCCCTCCTCCAATCCCTTCTACCAAACAACCATAAGTCCTAAAATTCATCCACTAACACTCCTACTCTATCTCTCCTTCCACTCATCCCTCCAACCAAACAAGACTTAAAGATGAACTTTCCTTAGACACAACAGACCTACAAACAACCAACTCCAGGCAGTAGATAACCACTGAGAAATGAGTACAAATATCTGTATATTTTCCACAAAACAACGAGGTATAAACAATGGAAATATATAGAAATTCCCTTGAAAAATTGAAATTCAGCAACAACATTTACTTTTCTCCATCTTTTCCACCAAAAAATATATTTTTTTAGACACAAATTTTCATCTGGGAAACAAAAAATGCCCTTTTTTTTTGTTTTTGTTTTTTTTTTTGTGTGTGTATGAGAGTGAAATAGTATTTCTATTACTCACTAGCATAGTAATTTGGATCCGCTAAAAGTGCCTAAAAAACTCACACCCAAAAATAGATAATCGAAAAAACTTCTGAAAACGCTGAGAAATTAAAGTCTCAAGAAGCAGCTCAAAAATCACAATAGTAAAATGAAAAAAGATTGGAACTTGGGGAATGGTTGAGAGAAAATTTGGAGAAATTCATAACAAGCAACGTCAATGACATTTTCTGAGGAATTAGGAAAAAAAATATAGTTAAAAGAAAAAAAAAATTGGAAAGAGAAGGTTGGGAGGTGTACCTCGTAATCATCTTTCATGGCTGAAACTGAAAATGAAATGAAACTGGGCTTTCTTTCTATTTGGTTCTTGATCAACCAGAACCCAGAGCAGAGGGAACCAAAACCTGTACGGGGATGGGTTTGCGAGAGGGACGAGGAGAAGAATAAGAAAAAGAAATTCAGAAAATGGGGAGAATACTATTTTTTGAAAAAAGTGTTAGGAACAAAAAACATGGCCTATTAGCTCAGTTGGTTAGAGCGTCGTGCTAATAACGCGAAGGTCGCAGGTTCGAGACCTGCATGGGCCACATTCCATTTTTTATTTTCATTTTATTTTCAAAATGCTTTTAAGATACTTCAACGTATTATTTATGGGTAAAACTGCAGAAAAACATTTTCTATATACTCTATTAATATAACTTATTTTTAAATCATTTAATATAATCAAACGGTTAACATATTACTTATGTGCGATAATTATCAAACACTTTATCTTACAGTCGTATTTGACTAAAATTTTTTTTAAAAAATAGAACTTTAAAAAAATCTACCTTCATCGGTGAAAAGTTGGGGGGAGGGAGGTTTCTGTCTCCAAGGTTGGGAAGGAAGGAGGGACACGACTGGTCAGCATCTGAGGAAGGTAGGGATGGAGGTGGGGTAGATCTGGCTCGGGAGGGTCCGTCGTCGGCATCAGCAGGGAAGTCACCGGTGTCATCAGGGAATTCACCGACGTCAGGGAAAGGGGTTAGTCTTTTAAATAAATAATTTTTTTTTAAAAAATTATTTATTAATCTATACTAATATGAAGTAAAGTGTATAATTATTATTATATACAAATAATATTTCAGCTGTTTGATTATATCTTAATGATTTAAAAATTAACTCTATCGATAGAATGTATAAAAGGGACTTCACCGCAATCATTCTCATTATTTATGAAGCTTTAAAAAAAAAATTCCAATGCTTTCATTTTTCTTTCCTAAAAAAAGAAAAAAATTATATTTCAGTCGGCATTAGTAAATTAGTACCCAGGCCTCAATTTATTAGAAAAATGTGGGGGGTAAACTTTTCCAAAGATAAAAAGTTGGGCAATTATAATAGACAATTTATACATCTAAAATGCAGTCAAAGACGAAAATAAAGAAAATTGCAATAGGTAGAAACTAGTTAGACAGCATTTTTGAAAAAAAAAAAAAAAAAAAAAAAAAAAAAAAAAAAAAAGAAGAAGAAGAAGAAGTTAGCCAAAAAAAAAAGGGGTCATTTCTCCCTCTAAAAAAAAGATTCATTTTCACTGGCCATTTCACTATGACTTGATGCACTTGAATTTTATTTATAGTAATTAGCTTAAAAAGTCCCTAAAATTAAGACTGTGTATGGGTAGGTTCAGCAGGTGACAGGTGGGTAGTGAGTGGGTTGGAAAGTAACGATTTTTTCAAAATCCCAAACTAGTCCCACCCACTATGAAGGAGGATGGTGACAGGTGAGGGTGTGTAGTGTGACAGGTGAGTAGAGAATTTTAAAAATAATTTTGAAATTTTTTATTCTTCTTTTATATTTTTTTTTCTAATTGTTTTTATAAATCGAAACAAGCTTGGAATATTAATTCAATTGCCCTACAATGTTAAGCTTGGAGAGATGGAAAAAAAAAAAAAAAAAGATTGATTCTAATTACAAACATAATATCTATCTTACAACTCACTAAAATCTCTACTCCAATGAGGTAGCTGGTAGCATAAGCAAAATCAAAGATAACATGATCGATTGGTTCCATAACCTGAATTTTAATAGGAAAAAAAAAAAAAAGAAAGGAAAAAACGAATCTTTTAGCAAGCAACTAATTTACATAGAAGTTTTACCTAACAAAAAACAACGTCTTTGAAAATTATTTACCAAGAAACATCCTTGAAACTAAAAACGAAAACTAGCATTTTGGAAGCTACTCCAAATACGACAAACAAACGATGCTGAATTATTGGACGATAAAGGATGGAAATATATTATACAGTTGACGCCAACCACCTAAAAACAATAATCTGTAGTGTACCACAAACGATGTTGAATTATTGAATTATTGCATAAATTTTTTTTATACGCAAAAAAATTATATAAAAATTTACTTGGAGTTGTTTGTGAGCAAGCAAGGCTGAATATGAATATATGATGAGTCGATGAGGGATGAGTGATGACTGATGGGTGTGATTTTTGATTCTGAGAGTTGAGACCTGAGAGAACCCAAAGGCCAAAGCCAAACGTGATGAGGAGTGAGAACTGAGAACAGAAAGAGAGAGACTGAGAGAGATATGAGATATCGGTCTTTTTTTTTTTTTTTTTTGAAAGAGATATCAATTTTCATTGATCACTGAGAGAAGAATTTTGAGAATTGAAAATCCATTTCTTGTTTCTACTTTCTAGTTTGTAACGTAACGGTTTCCAAAAATTGAAAGCTAACCTTTCCAATTTCATGCAAATAAAGAAGGGAAAAAAAAAAAATCAGTGGAAGTCAAAGAGTCTTGCACTCTCATTAAGATAAAAAAATATATATTTAATATTATTTAAAAAATTGCAGGTGGAAGGTTTGAACTAACAAGTTAAAAAGTGAAACTCATACTCGCACCTATCCGTAAGTGATAATAGACGAGTTGAAAACCCACACAAAATAAACAGGTGATGTCGGTGATGCGAGTTTTGTGCACAGCCCTACTTGAATTCTTTCAAAAGTGATGGTTTGGCTTTTTTTTTTTTTGACCAAGATAACTATAAACTCCTAGCTTCTTAACTGTTTTAGTTCTTTCCATTCAATTCTGTCAAATTTCTAACAGAATCTTGCTCAAATAATTATTTTTATAATAAAATGACTAAAATACCCTCTAATCTCTTTCTCAACAACCCCCATTTGGGGCCTTTCTCTCTCTAACAGTCCCCGCCGACGAGCTCCAACACCCTCGTCCCCATTCTTGCCAAGCCCAGTACCCCCCAACCCAGATCTGGGCTTGCCGATGAGTTCAAACGCACCTTACTCCCCTGCTTCAGCTAACGAGCTCTAATGCCCTCCCCCTTGTTCTGCCAAGCCCGCTGCCCCCCCTCCCCCACCCCTCCAAAAAAACACCGGTCGAGCTTGCCGTGCCCCGTTTTGATCTTGACTCCCCAAATCTGGGCTTTGGTTTTAGAGAGAGAGAGAGATTTTTTAAAAAATTTTTTAAACTTAATTATTAATGAATTATTATAATGTTTTTTCATTCGGTTAGAAATTAATAGAATTGAATTGAAATGACTGTAATAACCATCATTTCAAGAATTCAAGATCATTTCAACTAAAAATAAAATAAAATAGAGATCAAACTATTATCTATTAAAGAATTCAAGGACTTTATAAGTTTTTGTTTTTGTTTTTTTGGTGGGAACATAGTAACGTTGCAAATTGGTTGCCTTCCACTTCTAAAAATATGAAAATGGGAATCAGCTGCACTCAGGCTTCACAGTCTAGAGATGCTGAAAATCAAAATGGGTATTGAAAACTTACAACAATCTTTCCAGAGTTCAAACTACCATTACCATACTCCATAAAATCATTTCACGCCCACATCCAAATATCATAATTAAGATGTAACAACGGGCAGTTTTTGATATCTCAATTGCACTCCAAGAATTAAATGCTGATGATGAAAGATCGTTCTAAAGCCACGACAGAGGAGTACATAAAACAAGTACACATGAAAAGAAGCTAGCAAAGTTAAAAAGAAAACAAAATGGGAATCATGTTTCCTTGGGAGGGGCCTTCTTCGCAGCCTCAGCAGCGGCTTTCTCTGCTTCTATCTCGGCAACAATGGCATCGATTTCAGCTTCTTCAAGTTGTCGCAGTCCCTGTTCCCTTGTCATCACAGCTACTTCTATGTTCTTTCCCCCACTTTCAACAACCTATATACAAAATATACATGCAATTCAAACGTCAAATTCACTACTTCAATAAAGTTAGACATGCAAGAGACTGGATAGTTAGATCTCCTCATGGTAAAGCAATAACAGGGTACAATGTATGTGAGAAAGCGATCACAGGGTACAATGTAATCACATACACCTCATGATGAGTTTTTTCATTTTCTAATGACCGAACTTTAAGATGTACAATACTGTTAACATACATGTCATTTTACAATTTACCAAGCAAGAGTTGAGTGTGACAGGACACAAGTGAATCGTTATCAGTTTGAAGCGTGAGGAAAACAAAAAAAGAAAAAAAGAAAAAAAGCACTAATTGTCTTTTTGACTTTTGATAAGAAAAATGTGAAAAGTACTTGCCTCAAGCAAAGCACGGATTGCAAGCTTTACGGTTTCTTGTCCAGAAGTCTCTTTGTAGTTTTTCTCAAGAAACTCACGTATTGAGTTAGAGTTTCTCCCAGTTGCATTAGCTTTCCAGGCTGAAAATGTTCCTGAAGGGTCTGTCTGATACAGTGCTGGCGCACCAGTGTAAGGGTCAAAGCCTATGATCAGAGTTGAAAGGCCAAATGGTCTAACACCACCACTTTGTGTGTACTTCTGTTGAAGGCCAGCAATGTAGCGGGTTATGTACTCAACGGTCACCGGATCCTCAACTGTAAGTCTGTGGCTTTGACATTCGATTCTCGCTCTGTTTATCAATACGCGAGCATCCGCTTTAAGCCCAGCACAGGCCAGCGCAATGTGATCATCCAGGTTCACAATCTTCCTCACCGTTCTGCAAAAACAAAATCAACCAAAAAAAAAAAAAAAAAAAACAATTTTAACAAAATCATCAGTCACTACCTTCTGAACTCCAAACTTTTACCAATTGCCAACTCCCAATTATACTTACCAACACCTCTTCTTCAACAAAGGGTGGTTCACCAATTTAAACACAAGTATCCAATCTCAAGCCTAATCTATTTCCACGTTTCTCTCTTTTTCCTTTTTCCAGGAAACAGGAAAATGACAAACCCTATGTCTTGGGTGCATCATGCTTACTTAAAGAATTTTAGAACTAAGATTGAGCACATTCATCAGATCAAAACAGCAGCTAATTCTACAAGCCAACACAAAAAAAAACAAGCTTTTGTTTTTGAGTAAAAAAGAAAAACCCACAAAATGGCACATTTTTCTTGCTTAATTCGAATGCAATCCCTAATACCAGAATTCCTCAATAACCTAGATCAACAAAGAAAATCCAAAAGCCGAAAGAATCTCAGTTCTCTAAATCCGAGTTTTCAGAACAATACAACAAACGAAAATGAACAAGAAAACTTAAATCAAAAGCTTCAAATTACTTTCTCCCCCAAAAATCAAATAAATAAAAAAGTCGCAAAATGACACATTTTTGCTTGCTCAACGTTCTAAATCCCTAATACCGAAATTCCACAAAAACCTAGATCAACAAGAAATCGAAAAGTCCCAAGTATCTGAGTCATCCAAATCTGAAACCCCAAATGAAAAGCTTCAAAAAAGCTGCCCTCGCCTCCAAAATCAATAATAAACAAAGGAATTGCAAGAGAGAGAGAGAGAGAGGAGAGAGAGAGAGAGAGAGGACCTGGAGTCTTGGAGCTTAGCGGTGGACTTTTTCTCGACGCCGAGGACGATGGTGTCGGTTCCGCGGACGCCGACGGCGGCGTTGCCCTTGCGGACGGCCTCGAGGGCGTACTCGACCTGGAAGAGATGGCCGTCCGGTGAGAAGACCGTTATAGCTCTGTCGTACCTCGCCATAGATAGGGCTTTGATCTGATCGGAATTAGGGCTGTGGCCTCTGAGAACTCTCTTCTACCTCCGTGGGCTTGAATGTCTGTGATCTCACTGTTGCGGAGTCTGAGACTGACGATTTTCTCTCTCTGCCCTTTTTATGCAACTTTAATTGAGCCCCAAGCCAACTATTGTTTTTATTTTATTTTTTATTTTTTTGGATGTGAAGCGAAACGATATGGTTTTGCTCCAAACGACATCGATCCTTTTAACGACACAAACGACATACATATTTGAAGAACAAATATATCTCCAACGACACAAAAGACATCCATCTCATGAAAAAAAGAAAAAATAAAGAAAGAAAAGAAAAGAAAATGTAATTGTGTAACTTCAAATGACATTTTATTACTTAAAAAAACATCAAACGACATTAATCTATTCAATCAGACGACATTCACCTTTGAATAACGAGGAATTTTTTCTTGGTCTAGACTTTAGATTTTGTTAACTTAATATTAAACATGCTGGTGTGTATCATCAAATGAAAATTGTTCGGAATTACCAGTGATATGACTATTATCTCCCTAAGCGTCTGAGATTACATTTTTTCTTAGAGTAATGTTAGAAAAAACGGCATGTCGTTGGCGTGATGCCAAACTTGCTGGAATGTTATTGGTTTTACTACTGATTCAAAACGACATTTCGTTTTCCATTTTCAAAACGTAATGTCGTTTTTACTACTGATTCGTCCTACCTCAAAAATAACATGTCGTTTCCAAAGCACAAGGGAACCATCCTTTTCAACCTCAGATATGCATAGTTCTTTCGAATCATCGAGTAACATGTGTTGTGTTTAAAAATTTAAAAAAAAAAAAAAAAAAAACGACAGAGAGAAAATGTCGTTTTTTCCCGGAAAAAAAAAAAAAAAAAACAAACAAACAATATGATGCTTTTGGACCTTTGGTTAATTTCAAGCTGTAATTGTTTGTCCATCCATGAGAACGAATTTACTCAAAATTTATCACCTATATTGTTGAATAATGCTTGGAAAGTATCAAGAAATTATACCCTTGGTAAAGCCAAACTTGCATCGTAAATTGGTTTAACACTAAATATGCGAGTTCTTCTATAAGAATCTTTTTGTTGCAAAATTATCAGTCTTTATTTTGGGCAAGTTTAGGTCAATATGAGGCAATTATGCACAAAAATCAATTCAGAAAAAAAAAAATAATAATAATAAAAAAAGAAGCTTAAAAATCCACTTTCTCATAATCATCTGCCCGCATCAACGCAAACACACAAAAATTTCAGTACATGCTTTATTAGTTGGGCATGCATTTGCTATCTTTTTTTCGTTTTTTTGTTTTTGTTTGTTTTTTTTGGCGTAGAGAATTATTGGAAAATTGGGTTATACAATGTACACGTAGTAACTTTAGGAGTAGTTTACATAAAACATCAAAAAGCACCTAATTGGGAAACTTTGTCCTGTTTTTTGGCATAGCTCTTGGTTGACTTCAAAAGGTTAGACTGGTGTTGTTGTGGTTCTTTTGGTGAGAGAAAGAATGGTGGACACCATAAGCTTGTAGTCGATTGGCTTGGTTAGATAAGCATCCATGCCCACCTTTAGGCACTTGGTTTCATCAGATGACATTGCATGGGCTGTTAGAGCCACAATCGGAATGTGCGACCCCGTTCCTTCCTCCGACTTCCTTATCGCTTTTGTAGCTTCATAACCATCCATTTTTGGCATCTGCGGATCACAAAGAAACCAAAAAATTAATTACTAAAACATCGAGTCAATAATGCTCTAGAAGAGCCTATGGCGAGGCACCCCTCTGGCATAGCTGCATTTATCTCAGTGGGGTTTCCAAATTTTTAATTTTTTATGCACGTAAAAAGTTTTGTAAATTTAAGGTGTAGTCCAAATTAGTAAGAAAAATTATAACTCTATCCCTGCTCGGTAAGAAAAACAATAATTGTACTCCAATTCAATGAAAAATATCCCGAGTTTGAGTTCCCACTAAAAGGACTCCTACACATTTCGTCTAGTGAGGCTTACGGGTTGTCTCGTTGGTCCTTTGAGCAAAATAAGGGTGAAAAAATATTTGAAAGAACCAATACATAAGGAAACTAACAAACAATGAACTTGTTTTCAGTGATATTACCTGACAGTCCATCAGAATCAAGTCAAATGGAGAGTTCTCTTCTTTTGAACAAGTGCAAGCATCTTTAGAGAAAGAGTGCCTTCTACCCTCATCTGAATTAACCGAGCAATTCAGAGCATCTACCGCTTGCAGCCCGTCTCCTACTGCGGTTACTGTGGCCCCCATTTTCTCCAGCATTATGGTTGCAACTCTTTGGAGAACCGGTGTGTCTTCTGCTATCAATATGCGCAAGCCTTGAAGAGATTTCTGTTCATTCACAGCTTTTGTCGAGAACAAGTTCCCTTGGTCCTTAGAACTGCTGCTGACCGCATTTTTCTCCGGACTGGTAGGACATTTTGGCTCAGATTCTGTTGAGTGCGGCGTAGTTTTTTCAACTTCTACTTCATTTGCTTCCTTCCTCAAGCTATTTTCATCGGAGTACACATGAGTCAGCTCGACGAGGCAGTTTTTAACCGTGTTATATTTTGAGGAACTGAGCTTGGACATCCTTTCCTTTTGATTCTCTTCCATTTGAAAAGAGCTTTGTGATTTAGAGCTTCCAAATTCAGACACATCAGATTCGTCAGAGCTTGCAGTCTCAAACTGAGTGGAATCGATCTCAAGGCACTCATGTAAATCGCCTTCTTTTGTTGTAGCGGTAGAACTACTTCTCAAAGCATTTGAAGAACTTCTCTTTTCCTTTATCACAGCTTCAAGAATTTGAACCATTTTTGCCTTGTACAAAGGCTTGTTAACCATCAACCCATGCCCTTTTCGCCGAAGCTCCATCTTAATGGCATTGGACGTGTCATGGTTTAGCACCCAAGCAAACTTTGCCTTCCCCGAGTACTTGTCGAGGAAGTTAAGCTGTTCTTTCCATATATCAGTGCTTAAGTCAAGCAAGGCGATGTCCACAACCATGAGGAAATACGGATTCCTCATTTCATATATGTTGACCAACTCAGCTCTCAGATTCTCATTCAGTGAGCACTGTGCCTCAAAGCCTGTGTTGCGCCCCGAATTCTTGCCTTTAAAGAGTTCGCGCAGAAGTTGCGTCAGTTCATTCCACTCTGATGCTTCCATGTTGAATACTCCATTCTTGCACAGCCACTGGGACATGATCAGTCTCCCCATGCTGCCATGTAATGCAAGCAACACCTGCATTATCGAACACCCAATTCCTGTCTGAACAAACCATATCTGTATTTGAAAATACATTGATATTTTGGTGTCCTTATAATTTGTCTCTAACATCTACTTTCTTTTTTTGTGTGTCTGTGTAAAGGAAGCAACTTCACTTACCACCAAACCGTGCTTTGCAAAATCTATTTGACAATGCTGTTCTGTACCATCTGCAGGCATGTTGAGAGCCAAGTAGAGTTGCATTAGAGTTCCCGGACCATTTTTCTTTACAACCTTGATCTCTCCACCCATCTTATTGACCTGTCATCATAATTACTGATGTAAATTTAAACCGGGAAAAGTAGTCCCACAATAATATTCCCTTAAACTTGAAATATGTGGAGGAAAAAAAAAAAAAACTTACCAAAGTTCGTACTATGCAGAGGCCAAGTCCAGTGCCACCATGCCTGACCAAAAATAAAAAGGCTCGGTCATACTTAGACGTAAACATTTTTTCGAACTACTTGTCGAATGAAAGTCGTTTAATAAAATACTTACGTCCTAGTTGTCGAGGGATCTGCTTGCTCAAAGCTTTCAAAGACAGACTCCCATTTACTTGGATCAATCCCTGCAATGTTGTGAATAAGAAAATTTACACACACACACACATATATATATATTTTTTCCCCCCTCTAATGAAATGTTTTTGGTATAGTTTTCGTACCACAGCCTGTGTCATCAACTTCAAACCAAAGAATCCTTTTGTTGTCCTTCTTGGTGACCTCCTTTGTGTGGTTCCCTTGATGCCTCAATTTCATCTTATGAGCACACTTCAATTTCTTCTGCTCCACTGGGAACTTCCCTTTATGACTAACTGTATTCAAATTCTGACACCATCCTCTAAGTATGACATGCCCAGCTGTAAATTGGTTTTCAACCATTAGTTGCAATTTATATATATATATATATATATTTATATAAACATGTATATATATGTATATATTTTTTAAAACTCGAAATAAATACTAAAGCTAAAGCTAAGTTAAACAGTGTGTTACAAGTTTACACTTACATGTTGTGAACTTGATGGAGTTGCTTATGAGATTTGCAAATACTTGAACAACTCTAGCAGAGTCCCCTTGGACTAATTTTGGCATGTCATCTAAGAAATTACATGCTGATTAGCAATAATGTGCATGAACATCAAATATATATATACATATATACGTATATATGTGTGTTTATAATCATATAATTAAGAGTCACAACATTGTTGAAATTAGTACAATTCATACCAGAGAGATCTAAGACAGTCTCCACATTGTGATTTATGCACTGCACAGAGAACATATCAACAAGCCCTTCCAGTTCTCTTCCTAAGTCAAACTCAGTTTCTTCCAACACCAGTTTTCCCGATTCAACCTAAGCAATGTATTGCAGATAAAGCCGTTGGATTTAAGAGATAGCATGAAATTTTTTTGTAGGCAAAAACATTAGCGAACAAACATTAATGTAATTAATTAACCTCTCTGACAAATGGAAATTGACACAAAGCATGTATTCACCCGCTCTCACTTATCGACTGTATTCTGTCACTTAGATCAATTTTTGGGGTTTAGGCCAATTGGAAATTCGGTAAATAGTTTATTTGTTTATGGAAAATGCAATGAAGAAAGTTAAGTTTGCTTTATAGCTTACCTTGCTGAGGTCCAATATGTTGTTGAGAAGCCTAAGTAGAGCTGTTGAGCATTTTCTAATCTGAGTGACCGTGGCATATTGTTCGTTTGTGAGGCAGTCGTCACATATGAGAATGTCCAACAACCCAATAACTGCAGCCATCGGTGTCCTCAGCTCATGACTGAAAATGTCATAAAATTCGTGTCACACTCTAGATAAACAGCAATATTCTATGTAGCTATCCGACTTTAAGAGCTTGTTTGGTAGGAGGGGAGATTGGAATGAGGGAGAGGGGGGGGGCATCAGTGGAAAGATTATAGGACCTTTGATTGTTTGATAGGAAGGATTAGATGAGGGAATGGATCAAGCGAGTAATTCAAAAGGCTCTAAGAAACTCCACTTAATTAAAGTGGCTTTTCTTTTCTTTCCTCCTTTCGTTCCAAATACCATAAGAGAAAATGGACCTTCCTCCCTCTCCATCCCCTCACTAGTTACCAACCTCTCCCTCCTCCTCATTTTCTCTCCGTCCCACCAAACAAGACTTAAAGAATAGGAAAGATCCAAGTACAGACTTAAATAAGTTGACATATCATCACCTCATATTTGCCAGGAATTGGCTTTTGTAGTTGCTAGATGCCTCCGCCCTTCTTCTTGCATCGAGATGACTGATGAGTTCCGCTCTTAACTTCATTTCCTTTGATACCCCATTTGTAAGAATGAAAATACAAATGCATCCAATCACTAAGATACACAACGATGCCGATATCAATATGACCAATGTCTTGAAGGCTCTCTCATCCACCTTACCCATTATATACTTTCTCGGGATGATTATCACACCCACCTGCAAATACAAGAAGAAACCAACCATTCAAGTCTTCTACCAGAGGGGGGAAAACAAAGAAGAAGAAAAAAAAGGTCTTGTTAAAAAGATTTTACCAGAGGAAGTCTCTTTAGTTTGAGAAAGAAGGAGTCAATGTAATATTCGCGGTGACCAAGCTCCGCATCCTCGACATGAACCTCATGACTAGGAGGGAAATCATTTTTATATTTGCTCTGTAACCATTCAGCCCCCATTCTTATAACGTCATCGTCAGAATCGACAGCCATCATTAGCTTAGGCCCTTCTGTCGAATTCCTTAAGAGAGGAGCACTTGTTGAAGTAGAGAGCAAATAACCTTCTTGAGAGGTTAAGTACATATAACCACTGTGGAACCCAACAAGCTCCTTCATCAGCTGTCCTACACTATATAACGCCGTAGTGACACCAACAACAGCCACTATGCTTTTATTGGAAGCGTCCATAACGGGCAAAGCAGCCGAAAGCATTGGCGAATCAGTGAACTTGCTCACTGAAACATGCCATGTGGCTACACCATCTGGAACCTGTGAAAGGCCTGCAATCTTGATTAGATCCTCCGGTTGGACTGGCATCGCTTTCCCTATCTTCTCACCACTGATGGGGTCGAGAGGCTCACGATACCATGTTGCAGAGATGTTACCGTATATGGTCTGATTGTTCCACACTTCATGTGATGACAACATGTTTGTGTTATAAGCCCCAGCCGGGTTGATGGAGTAGTTTGCTAGATCGGAGAAAATGAAGAATGTGTTGTTGCTCCTGTGATCTCTATGGAATGCTTGGACAAAACCGTTCCTGTAATTTATGGTGATGGCATTTAGAGCTTTGCGGCTTGCAAACAAGGCCCACGTCACATCCCTCATAGATTCATACAGCTGCTAAGATCGGAATTTAGAAAATAATTAAGGTGAGTTTACTAATTTGAAATGGAATGTAACGGGAAAAAAAAAGGTTTAGAAAAGGAAAAGAAAGGAATAGAAAGCAAACGATTGATTCCCTTTCTAGCATTTACTTACCTATCAGAAGCTGAAACTAGAAGCAAATCTAGTAACAATTTTAGCACAAAAAATGATTTTGTACATCTAATAATTGTTTAAAATTAGTAAATACACATAAGTGATTCTGAATTGATTCCAATTCAAGGAGAAACAAAACCATGAGTAGCTTGGGAGTTTTCTCTTTCTAATTCTATAAGTGAGTACGTGACTAGATGGAAAGGCGAACGCCCTCTCTTTCCTTTCCCATTCATGATCATAGCTACAATTTAAATCTCAAGTTTAAGCGAGAAAAAATAAACTTAGTGAGAGTAAAAAAATTTAAATGATAGGCTAACATAACCAACCTCAACTTGTTGTGCTTGATTGGCGGGCTTGTCGTACTTTTTGAGTACATACTCCAACAGCTTAACCTGAGCCGTTGTGATTTCGGACGTGGAATTCAAGATGTTCCACATCCTTAAAATGGGACGTTGCAGAAGTTCGTGACGAAGACCATAGGCCAAGTTGTTTAGGGATTGAGCAGTGTAGATCCTTGTGAAGTGCCATGTGAGAATGGTCAATAGCCCTATCAAAATGGCTAGCATTACCTGCATAGCAACCTTCAACATAAGCTAATGTTCTCTAGTAAGGCCTAGGAAATATGTACCATAAAAAAATATTTATCGCGAACATCATGAAAGCAGATTTTCCAAAATTCAAAATTCAACGATTTGTCGAACAGTAAAATGACCATTTTGTCCCAATTAATTTACTCCTAACAACTTATATTTTAGTTTCGTGATGTGTCATGGATTCCTTTTTGATGACAAGTTTCATTTTGTAATTCAAAAGTTATAGCAAAGCCAGATTCTCTTGCCTCGGGTTTTGTTTAATTTCACCAGAGAAATTCTAGCATGAGCTCTTTCCTTCAATAATCACTAGTTAAGCTTAAGAACCTTTTATACAGCAACAGAAAACACGCATAAGTTTACTAACATGGGCATCTCAAGTTTCTCTTTTCTCATGCATGATCCAACTTAAAAATATCACAAGATTAGCATGTTCTAGATGATCATATTAACCAAAATCTTAAAATTGTTATAGAAAACATGAATCAACAATATGGAAATTAAACAGTCAAAGAGGAGAAAACAGAATTTTCACCAACTTATTAGTACTAACAAACATGGGCATCCAAAATTTCTCTTTTCTCAAGCATATTCCAACTCACATATATCATATGCTTAGTGTATATCACATGATCATATTAACCAAATCCTCAAAATTGTTACCTATTATTCACCAACCCAATTAGTACTAACATGGGCCATTAAAATTTCTCTTTTCTCATGCATATTCCCACTTACACAGATCATGTATATTGTAATTTGGATACCGAGATTCAAACTCTACATCTGATAATAGAGCCACACGGGAAATCATACTAGACTATATCTGCAACCACCGTTTCTACATATCAGCTAAGAGGAGAATAAAAGATATATGACCAAAAATTTACCATGATAGCTAGGCGAGCAACGAAGACACTGTAGTAGGATGAGAGGCAATAAGTATTGGCATATTGAAACTCTTCCCTTTCGACATCTCTATGGAAAATTCTTCTGCCACGTGGGGTTGTGTTCCTTGTGCGAGTCCAAGGGGTGGGGAAGCCTGTGATTCTATCAAACACCTTTCTCAAAGTAGTGGCCATAAATGTGCTCCTTGTGGGTTTGTGCTGAACATTCAGAGACTTTCAGAGTGAGTTTTCTTCAGCTTTTTTTTGCCATTAACTGGTCAATCTATTAAAGGTGCCATGCATTGGCATAAGGGTAGTACTGTTTTGTTTGTTTGTTTGTTTTTGTGTGTGAGTTAGTAGGTCAGAGAGAGAGAGAGAGAGAGATTTCTTTGGTGGGAATTGAAGTGTTGTTAATATACTGGTTCTTGTGTCATTTCCCACTTTTTCATGGCAAGAGAAAGAGAAAGAGAAAGAGAAGAGAAGAGACCAATTTATGTAAGTGGAATTGGTGTTTTATTCCCACCCACGGCCACCTCTTGACACATCTCCCTCTTCTCTATCCTCTCTCTCTCTCCTTTTTATTTTTATTTTTATTTTTTTTTTCATTTGTTAAAATTCGACCGTTGAAAATTGTATGGTGGTTTTGTTTAGTAGCACATGACATGAGCCACCCCTAATCAGTGTTGTCACTAAGCGCTTGTTTGGTAGAAGGATTAAAGTGGAAAAAGAGAAAGGGGTGAAGGGATTATTTGAATGATTTTGAGATTTATAGTTGTTTGATAGGAGAGAAAAAAGAAAATACAATAAATTGGATGAGAAATTTTAAATCATAAAAAAAAAATCTAACTTTAATCTCTCTCTATATAAATAGATTAAAGTAATTGCAGGCAATAGTCTAATTGTTCTTTCATACTTAAATTTATCATATAAAATATAAATCTGAATCTCCTATTTCTAAGTCAAATACACAAACACACACACACACACACATATATATATATATATTTCCCTTATCTCAAAATGAAATAGAATAAAATTAGAGGTTTTTTTTTTTTTAAAGGATATAAAACTATTCATCTAGTCAATTCTGTTATATTTTCCCTCATTTTATCAAACAAATCATGGCTCCTGAAATTCTTTCACTGATCTTTTTTATCCTTATCTTTGCTTTCACTTTCTCTCCCACTAAAGAAGCTCTAAACCATCAACAATTTGCAATATTCTTTTTGACAATTCATGAAGAGGATCAATCTAGCTGAAATCACAAGAATTATGCTCTCTAGTTTGCAAAATTTTTATCAACCAAAAGTATAAATATATAAGTCAATTTGAGCTTTATTCTGATTGGTTCTAAAGGTTGCTAAACTATTATTTTATGCTTATGGGCTTAGGTTTTGTGCTGCTCATTTTTGTCGGACCAAGTTATTAAAATATAAAAAGAGGAAAAATCTTCTGAGAAGCATGGAGTTATCACTGGCAATGGATGAGAGTTTGAGAACGTCAGTTTTTACTATCAATGAAAACTATTTTAGTCGTTGCATTTATTCTTTTAATAATATAACATATGAGTGTACACATTAAAATTTTATAGTGTAGGAAACAAAATTATTTTCAATCATCAGGTAAAAAAAAAATTAATCTAATAACTAAAAAACGCGTCGTACTAGTAATTAGTAATAAAAATAAGAGTTCTTATAATAAACATTCTCTATTTTATATTGACTAGAAACATACCCTATTGGGCTCTGCAAATGAGGGAGAAATGGTTACATATATATACACACACTAAAACATAGTTATAAACTTACATGATTTTCTTTAATTTTCCATTATATGGTAAACTCAAATGTAAAATTATAATTAAGTTATAAAACCAATATTTTATTTTAAAAAATATATATATATAATTCGAACGCAAAACTTGCTCCTAATAAAAAAAAATGGTAACTTATATATCAAGCATTAATTTTATATTAATTGAGGTAAAAGAAGTATTTTACTGAGACAAATGATCTCAATCATCTTTCGGTGTGTTATGATGTTTATTTGGCAGCAGCATGAGCTCAAGAGTCAAAAGCCTCGAAACCGAAAGAACCAAAGAAAAGCCATCAATAAAAGGGGAAAACAAAGCCATTCACAAAGGGAAGAACCCAAAATTTTTTGTTATAAATATTTTATAAGCATCACAGGTAGTTTAAAAATACAGTGAATATGAAGACAGTTTTTTTTTTTTTTTTTTTAAACAAATTTCCTATAATCATTACAGCGGAAGCTAATCTCCTAGGCAAGTGACAATTTTATTTAAATGTTTTATTAAATATGTGGAAGAGATTTTGTGGAAATGACATCACAATTGGATCTCACGCTGGGAAGCATGGAGGCAACTTTAGTCAAATGAGATTATATTGGGGAATCAAGCTTTATAGATTTGGGTATAGCTTAAACCACACAAACATCCAATTTGGTCTCAATGAAAAAAAAAAATTGTAGAAATATATGAAACAAAAAAGGTAAAGTTAAGTAGAAGATAAGCAAATGGAGAATTTAATACCATTTGGGTAAGTAAGTGGGGGGAGCCGAAACAATCCATTCTTGATAAAGACTAATGTGGAAGTCGGCTTTACTCTATATATATTGATATATATATATATATATATATGTATATGTATGTATGCTTGTATAGACACATTTCGAAAAGAGAACTTCACAATGAGGTATAAAAAAAAATAATTTAACGATTAAACACAATTTTAAATCATCAGATTATATTATAATTATCTTATATAAAATTTAATGAAAATTTAATGATTCAAAAATGAATAAAATCAATGAGGTAATTTTTGGTATCCTACTAAAAAGTCCGGAGTAGAAGCGTGCAACATTTGTATTGACTTGACACAATTTTCATCCTCTAAAACACTGTATTTGCGATCCACATCACTAGTCCATATTTAGGCCTCCGCAACAAAAAGGCTTACGCAACAACCACTATAATTAGTGCCCAAGTTTGTAGTTTTTACCTTAAATTTGACAAAGTGACTTTGGTGCCAATAACACTAAAAATTGTTGTTCTACTAGTGCTCAAGCCTTGAGGATAATATTTGTAAAGGTTCTTGTTCTAAAACTATTTAAGTAGTCTCTTCCTCAACTATGTGTCCGATTATTGGATGTGGAGATGCTTTACTTTCACACATGGAGTTGGGGCTTTATATATGTGTGTGTGTGTGTAACACATACAAATATTGATATATATATATATATATATATAGATATATATGTTTACAGTTAACTTTTGGACCATAGATAAGATTACAAATGCCAATTCCATTGGGTGTTTTACTTAACATTTCTTTTTAAATTGAGGAAAGGAACCTAGAAAATTCTTAGGTATGATTGACCATTGATGCCCACAACTGGAATTCACTTGATCTTGATAAGAGACAAGGAGAATCACCTCCTTCATTCAAATTGGTGAGAAGAAATACACATGTCTAGAAATCTCTCTGTCAGAATCAAGCAAAGGAATCAAAGCCCTTTTGCTGTGGCAAATGGGAATAGCCTTTTTCCCCCACCAATAATTTGGAGATTTCCATGACAAGATCTAGAAAAACATATTACCAATAAGAATTTATTTCTCAACCTTCAGATTGGTACAAGAAACTAACAGTTTACATACTTTTTTAATTTTTTTTTTTTTTTTTGGTGATTTTGATAGATCTAACCTAATAAAAAAAAAAAAAAAAAACCATACACTATCGATATGGTGCCTTATCATGAAAAAACTCCTCAGAATTCTTCGATAACTTATGTAAGTTTTACACCAAAGAAGCATTTGATTCGCTACTTAAGGCTTACTAAAGTCCATGGCCAACAAGACAAAAACTAGTGGCGTGAAACAAAGGCACATACACATCAGCATTCATACGGCCTCTTATGTTGGTGCTCCAATAATATATTGAAAGTGATAATTGTAATGTATTCTATACTTACTCTATTGCTAAAATTTTGTCCCTTTTTTTTTTTTTTGGTTAAGCCATATAAAAGTTGGCGCATCTTGTAAAACAAAGGTAGTACACGCATGTCAATCTTTTAGGTGGGGAAAAATGTGTGTATGTATTTTTATATAAATTTGGGTCCACAATTCACAGTGGGTTTTCCTCAATTGGATGGTCGGAAACGGTGTTTGATGAAATGGGATCCATGACCTAGTGAGGAAGTGCCAATCACGCGGTAAGATTGGTATTTTTATTTTTATTTTTTATTTTTTTTGAACCTATGGTAGGCAAATAAACTCTAAACCTGATGATAGAATTAGTGTGAAATTACTAATAAGTTAATCTATAATCACAGATAAAATTGAAATCAATTTTGCTGTTGCGTTATAAAAAGAAGAGATTCTAAATGATTTTGTGCATAGAGGAAGGTATGACAAGGTTATTGATTGTTTCTATCAAATTTAAATCACGTATTGTATATTACATGAAGTTAGATATCATGAGAAGATTTTTCTAAATAAGCACATTTATATTTATTTTAAATATTGTTTTACTTAAATCTTATGATTGATGTCAATTATTTGATATTATATAAGACGCGTAGACAAGATGAATATTTTAATTTAATGTATAAAAGAGATAACTATCACCATGTAATGAAATGGGACACATGGTCCAATAAGAAAGTGCCAAATGCCAATCAAAGCCTAATGAGCAAAGATTCTGAGGTCATGGTTAAATGGTTTGGCCAATGTAGCGGAAAATAATAATAATAAGAAATAAATACAAGGCTTTTCTGTGTCATGTTTCAGGAATATTGGATATATTCTGATGTTGATGTAAAAAATTCAAGAGTAAATAAACCATTTTAACTGGTCCCAATTATGTGCTGACAGAAAGGTTGTCGTTTATAGACTACCAAACACGTATATAATCTCCTACCTAAAAAGTTGTGGTGGTGCGAAGGGTTTTGAGGAGAAGGCATGTGACGAAAACGACGTTCAACTAATATCATTTTTTTTTTTTTTACCGTAGGATAAGTTGGTCTCATAAAGAATCATTTTCTTGTTTATGAGAATTCAGTCACTTTCATGGGATTATAAAATTCCATTTGTTGGGATGGAATCACGATAGAAATCAAGAATGGCAATGAAAATATCAAAGCTTTCGAGGTAGGTATGGCCAATTAAGTTCGAATTTACCATACTATAGTAATTGATATACTGCCAAAAGTTATCTTCTAGATCTCTAATAAAATGCCAAACATATGTACCAATGCCAAATTTTGATATATATATATATATATATATATATATTTTTACCAAGTAAATATATATATATGTGTGTGTGTGGAAGCTTCCTATTTCCAGACTCGAGCAGTCTCTAGATTTGGTTAGTATTGCTACCTAGTCAATTAAATAATTGTTCCTATTTCTGAATAATATAAAAGAAAATATATACACAAGTAGAAACCCCAAATCGCTCCCCAAAGTACAACAACAGAGAAGATAGAGCATACAGTGTGTGTTTGATTGGTTAGTTTGAGTTGAAATATTTTTAATTGTAATAGTAAATTTTTTTGAATTTTTAGAAAAGACAAAAAACAGTACGGCTAGAGTTAGAATGAACTAATGAAGCAAATAAATCCTGTACAGTTTCTCAATCTTGAACAAACCATTAAAAGATTTAAAACTAGAAGGAATATTTGCGAAACATAAATGGATTGGGCTCGATTTCAAATATGGCGATTATCGTTGAGGAATTTCCATCATTAGTTACTTGGAATTCTTTTTAGTCCTCCTCTCAGAAGCCGCAGCTTTAGCAGCACTTTTGGCTAGAGTAGTAGGTTTAAGCACACTTTTTGGATTCAATGCCTTCCGGACCTTAAACGCAGCCCAAGCAGTCCCAATAGCATGTCCAGCAGCACTAAGCCCTTCGTTTGTTGCCTTGCCTGCTTGTTCCCCATACCTGTACCATACCATCATCATCCGAATTAAGATTCTAACACTCGAGGAAATGCAAACATGTCCATAATTCATAATTCCGTAGTTCTCTATAGGCTTAACTGTCATGTATTCTGTACGTTTTATGTATCAATCCGTTACTTCATGGTGTTCTTATCCCGTTGTTTTCTCTAAGCTTTAACTGTCACGGTTCTGTGCATCATGTATCATTTTGTCACTTCATGGTGTTCTATTGTTTACATATCTGGTAAAGTTTACCTGTGGGAGGCCAGTTCGTGGTCACAGTGGATGATGTTGACATGACATTTTTGCCAGCTACTTCCACGGCATCGCATACCTTGCCTATTTGCAAAGGTAATGAAAATATAAATACTACGAAAGATCAAAACACTAAATAACAGTCGATGGATGTATGAATAATAGTTCTAATACAGCTCTAAGAGCTCTATATCTATTTTTAGCTCATGTTTTTCCATCCAACTTGTCATGGTGGCAAATATGAACTTATCTGCTTGATGCAGCTGTTGAAACTATTATGACTAGCTCTGAATGAATAAAGTTATTGACAAAGGAAATTTGACTGATATGGATGA
Organism: Ficus microcarpa; assembly: GCA_025413485.1. NCBI lineage: Eukaryota > Viridiplantae > Streptophyta > Magnoliopsida > Rosales > Moraceae > Ficus > Ficus microcarpa. Next base: position 14,244,262 of record CM046379.1, on the reverse strand, counting down.
CGGAAGAGAAGGGAAAAGAGTTATCAATCATGGTCCAAATGTTTGAATATTGATGGAAATATAGAGAAGGAACTCGAAAGTGGAGCAAAACAGAAAATTCAGTTATAATACGATCACAGAAATAGAGTGCTGTAGACATACTAAATCCATCCAACGTAGCAAGTACGATTTCTCCAGGAAGAAGGCCAAAAAATTTCTTGCCCACTTTTGAATTTGCTACTGAACTTGTAAAAAATCCGGATACTTTAACAACCCCTGAAAGGACTCCATTTGCCACTTTCTCTGTCATTTTGGACACCCTCTTAACCCTGCACAAACAGTAAAGACAGGGAATTGTAACGCCTCGTCCAATCATAAAGTATACAAGGATATCATACAAAATAAGTATTTCATTTCAAATCCCTGAAAAGTGACACCAAATAGAATGAGGTCCACTTTGCAATGACTAAACAAATCAGTTGGAAAGTTTCCCATTTTCAGAAACAGTCCTGCAATCACCAATAGAAAAATATAATTTAATTCCAAAAAAAAGCAGAAAGAATACCTTTTATTTTCCTAAGAACACTAAAAAAGGATATTCCTGAGATAACAAGCTGCCAGAACAAGATATATATGCATATAAAAACAAGAGCTATCAAAATCAAATCACAAAAAACCAAACAAAGGAAAAGACATAAATACAGATAACAACAACAGAACGAAACTTCCAAATCCAAATGACAAACAAAAAAAGCAAAGCAACATCTAAAAAAAAAATGAGGTCCGTTATGCAAATGACTAAACAAATTGGCTGAAAAGTTTCCCGGCATAACCCCCAATCACGCAAGAAAATTCTACACTTGTTCAGCACAAAAGCAAAAAAGAATCTCTTTTTTTTTTTCCCTTCCCTAGGAACACTTTCTCTTTATAATCTTTTTCCTATGAACATCGAAAAAGATATACATGCATAAAAAACAAGAGAAAAAAAGTATCAAAAACACAAAAATTCCGATAACCACGAATAGAAAGAAAGTGAAATAATAGTACTAACAGAATCAAACTACCAAACCGAAATGAAAGACAAAGCAAAAGAACTTCCTATACCTTTTAATCCTCCTTAAGGTTTGGGGACTGATCTCCTTGTCCGGACGCGAACTCATCTTCCTCTTCATAACCTCATTTCCCCATTTCAGCCTCTCCACAGTCACATCTCCACACCACAGAATCCCCCTAATCAGTTGCCCGGACCCGGTGGCAATCATCTTAGCCGCAGTGCTACTATATTCCTCCACATTCGGAGCCAGCGTTGTCCAATACGCCGTGCTCCGCTCTTCAATCAGCTCCTTCTTCTTCTTCTCTGTCTTCAAATCCGCCGGCGATGTCTCCATTGCCACCGTCGCGTCCAAAGCCTCCCCAGCCTTTTTCGCCTCCTCCGAAACCGTCTGCACCGAGAAGCTACTGTAATGCTCCAGAATCGCGTCCAATTTACTCACCAACGCCTCTTGCCCCTTCGACGCAATCGTTAACCCGTAGTTCAACAAATCATCGTGGTCAAAATCACCGGATTTTCCCTTCTTCTTTCCCGGATCTTCCTCGTCGCTCGAGTCCGAATCGGACCGATGATGTTCCGTCGGAGCCCGAAGCGAGAAGAAGTAATGCGAGTCATCGAGCTTCACGGCGGCCTCATCCTTCGCCAGCGGCCACTGGATCTCGTCCGCGACCCTCGCGAGGACCGCGACGACGTTCTCGCCCTGCCGGAGCCGCACGACGGAGAAATCGCCGGAGGCGAGCTGGACGCTGTATGCTTGTCGATCAGGTGGAGGATCGCGCCGGGAATCCTGATGACGACCTCCTCGGTGGCCACCGGCGGGGCCGAAGGAGGGCGGAGACCATCGAGGACTCCGGGAACAGATTCTCGAGGAGGTCGCTCATGTCGATGGAGGGGTATAATTGGAGGTGGTGGGAGACGAAGAGTTGGGGTTTTGGTGCGGTTGCCGGATAGAGGAAGCTTCGGGATTGGACTGAATGACTTCCGGATAGAGGGAGTCTCTGTGTGCAGGGTTTTGGGTAGCCATGGATGAGTTCGATTTTATGCTATGTGATTCCTTAATCTTTAAGGTTTCAGAGAAATTGGGGATTTAGGGCATTTCTGGGTTGGTTTGCTTAGAAGAGAAGGTAAATCGGAGATCGAAGGGTTTCCGCGTACGAAACGAAAAGCGGAATCCGATGATAAGATTACAGATTGACCGTTGAGCGTTCAACTGGCTCGGGACTTTCCCGCGCCAATACCGGGTAAAAACAATAAATAAATATTTTGGGAAGAACAACACATTCATTAACTTGTTAAAGAATCTTTTTTTTTTTTAAACCACAATGTAATCTGATGGTTTAGATTTATTTTATGAGTCTTTTGTATGATAGGACCTTTATTTGGGAAAACAGTTCATTAATCGATTAAATTTTTAACGGTCTAATTTATAAGTAATTATGTTAATAATTTGAAGTGTGCAACATATAATTACTCCGACAATAAATACATAAGTAAAAAAATTAATTAAACGGTTAATTCTTACTAATTGTACAAAATGAAAGGTTTTATCATGGAAAATCCCTTATTTGATTCTTCATCATGGAACTTTAATTTTTTTTTTCAGAAAATTTTGTAGTAGGATAAAAAAGTAATTAGCATTCTTAGTCCTGCATTACAAGTGTTGTATCGTTTTCATCCCTATATTTCTTCTTTTTTCTGATAAATTATTTTTCAAAATTTCTTCTTTATTTGTTTTTATTGTCCAAATTGCGTGATTGATTTTCATATGGCACCAACCTCTATTGATATGAAATATGGTCGGCATTAGCCAAGTTTATATAGAATACAATTATAGAAAACGCTGTGTCAATTCAGGCAATATTAATAAAAAAAAGAACATTTATTAAAGAAGATGTGAGTTGAATAGTGTGAAATGTACAACTTCCAAGAACTTACAATGTAAGAGAAAATAGGTCCAACTTTCCCTTTCTATTATGGCCAATATCTTTGGCTAATTTGTCTTTCTTCCTAGCTTGAATTTGGGTAAATTGAGAACACTTTAAAGAAAATTTATTCAGGAAGATTTATTCTGTATTATGAGTTGAAGTTTATATAAATAAAATAAACACCTTTTTTTTTTTTTTTGTCTCTAAAAATTCAACAAGAAGGTACGTATTTCCATGGGACCAAGCTCGACGACAAGAGTTGACTTATCGAGAGGGCTTCCTTTGACTGGGGTAGGCTCTACTTTGCCTTTGTCTCCCTCCACTTTCCATGACATGTCTTGGTTTGCTGTTAAGCTCATCTCCTTCACCTCCTTTATCTGAGTACATATCCAAATACTTTAATCAAACCAAACCCCACTTTCCTCTATAACCATCCTTATAAACATGACAAATTTATATATACATACGTACATGTATAGTCCTATATATATATATATATATTCATGTCTTGCTTGATTCTCTCTAAAAAACCATCCTTCCAATATAACATATTAAAATGAGAAACATAATCTGGGATAGCTAAAATTATCGATGCTATAACGCTCTTATAGTATCAATGTTATGTTGAATAAACATCATGTTATGTTTCTTATTTAACCGTTAGAAAAATAACCTTTTTGTGAAGAACATAGCAAAAGGATGTACATATATCATATATGTATAAATGTATACATGTATATACTTACTGTTTTGCCGGAAAACATCTTCTTTAGTTCAACTTTGGCCGATGTTGAGTAGTCAGGATCTTCACCAGCCTAGAATGAAAAACATGCAAGTTTTATTCAGTCCGGTAAATGAAATTTATTATGTCACTTGTAATTTTGGCTTAATTCAACAAGATACAAAGAGAGCAAAAATAGTGTTATCTTTTACCTCATATAGGTGTGCCAAACGAAGTAACACACTTCCATCATCCAACTCCTGCAAAATCAGGATTTTTTAGAGGGAGAGAAGCCTCAAGAAATACTAGATCACATGTAACGTTGCTGAAAAGCACTATATTTTCATCATTAGTGATACAATCATCACACATGTGATGATATATTAAAGTTGTCACATAACATAACGAGATTAGGTTATTTCACTTTTTGTCCCATAAAAATTCTGTTTTAGTGACACGTGTGCGGTGACGTCTCACTAGCGGTGATGAATAGTAGTGCTTTAGGTACATCACCTGGAGTGTGATCAAAGCAACATTGAGAGGCAAGCTGTAATTTGGTTCAAAGCTAGATGATGTCGTTGTATAAGATGCCGTCCAATTCTCAACTTTCTGAACATTCAATGAAATAAAGATTAACGGATAGAGACAATTAAGACAGATTATTATTTAGTGACTGTTGATTAATTAATTAAGGTCGTAATTACCTCATGTGTGAATGCTAAAAGAAGTGGAGAGTAAACTTCTTGGCCCGTTGTTCGGCGCCATTTTGCCCCGGCCCCTACCGGGTTTATGCTCACATAATAGTTTCCTCGTACCTGATATCAAGCAAATATTTTTATGTCAAACAAGACCATAAAAAATAAAAAAAATAAAAAAAAAAATTAAATCTTCGTTTTTTTGCTTGAGCAAATGAAATGACAACTAGGTTAAATTCCATTAGACGACATAAAATAACATGTCGTAAAGTACTTACGAAACAACATGTTTATTCAACTAAGACGACCCCTATAGAAAAGGAAGTCCAACACACACACACACATATATTGTGAAATGAAAGCCAAAATATATTCCAATAACACTACCTGTCGGCTGTCATCCCGGCAAAAACGACATATTTTTTGCGTTAGGTTAAACAATCTTCCCTTAAATCTAACATGTCGTGTACAAATAAGTTAGAACAATCTATTTTAACAACATGTCGTATTTTCAAAAACGATCACTAAAACGACACCTTTTTTTTTTTTTTTTTGCCCGATCAGATTTCAGATTGAAACAGCCACTCACTAGCACGACTGGTCATTTTATGTATAACTGACTGTGAACATAAACTACAACTAGTATCAAGGAAAACGACACTATCACAGGCATGTCGTTATGCAAATACAATTGGAAAGTCGTTAATACAAGCATGTCGTTTGTCTTTGACGCTTTCACGTGAAAACGACATCAAGAAAACCGGACATGAGTTTCTACGTCTTATCGTGGATTCATGATTAATGAACCGACATATCATTTAACTTTTCTGGTAACACGACATGTCATCTTTTCAGTAAAACGACATATAAAAATTTCATCTGAAAAATTCTTACCGTTAGCCCTTGACATGTACTTTTAATACACACCGTCTCATCAAGGGCTTCACCCACTCCTCTACCATCATCAGCGATCATACGCCTTGCATATAAAAAACGACAACAACATTGATGAGCATTGTAATTCACTATTCCTAATAAAAGTGAGCCCCACATGGAATACTTTCTCCCATGTGGACCCGCCTCCTATTAAGTTGTGGTGTCCGACATCACTGGAGTGTGGGAACAGTAAATGAAAATTTTAAAACAACTCTTTGAGGATCAGAAGGAATGTGAAGTTCAACCTGTGCAACATGAGTTCTACTTGTCCATCCGCTATGCTGGCTCCGCCAGTGGCACGATCAACCAGAACGGATAATTCGGATTTCTTATCCACAGTGTAGATTCCAAGATTAAGCTGAAATAAAGAAGACAGCCAAAAAAATTAAAAAGAAAGCTAAAAATTTTTTAAGAACATCAATAGCCATGCCAGGATACCAACTTGTCTACTAGCAAAAACCGAATTAACATCTCAATTGAGAAATAATGTTGCGATCACTACATATGTGGTACTATATTAAAACTACCACATAATTTTGTGCTACTTTTTCCCCTCAGCTTTTCGTGAATTGGCAAGTTGCCTGCCGAACTTTTAAATTTTTGCAAATTGGCCCCACTTTTATGAAAGTGTTGCAAACTGACCCAAGTTGAGTGTTGATATTTGATCTTATACATATAGTTAATGTCATGGGGACTAGCGGTAAGAAAATTACTGGATAGTAGTTGCCTGCTACAGGCTGAGTAACCACAAGAGGCCAGTCTTCTCTGTAATCTCGAATCTGCAAAACCATTATCATAGATTTCAAGATCACATCATTTCATAACCTTAAGTTTTTTTTTTTCTTTTTCTTTTTCTTTTTTATTCAGTCATGAGAAATCCATATGCGAGATTTACCCGTTTAAGAAAATCTCTTCCGTTAGAATCAGTGTAAAACACTTTGTCCGTGACCATATTCGCCGTCAATCTCGTGATGACCTCTTTGCCAAGACCATCATCTGTGGGGATTGGACCAATCTTCACAGTAGAGACATGTTAGAACTATACATATTTTTGGTCTAGAATTATGCTTTCTTGATCTAAATGGTGATTTGGAAATGTTGCTCACTGTGAATTCAATTTCAGCATGTTCTTTGTCCTTATAAAGCCTTGTAACCTGAGACCAAAAATTCGAAAATAAGGGAATGGAGTTTGTGTAAACTGAATAGTGGTTATTATTTTTATTTTTGTTCCACAGTCCTAAAATATTAAACCTACGAATATGTTAATTTACCTGGTAGATCCATGAAGCAAACTCTTGGTGAACCTCATCAACTAGCTCTCCACGAATGACCTTTATTGGAACCTGAATAATGCACGAAATACTCTCTCAATTTGAAAAAATCATTGAAAGAAAAACCGCAATAAAAAAAAAAAAAAAGTAGTTTCATGGCACATCATGTTACTTAATAATAAGCTGTTAATCGTTAAAATTTCAGACAAAATAATCATTTCAGTTTTGCAGAACCTATTAGAATTTTGAAACGTGCACATTCATGATGTTTACGATAAAATGTTCCATGGTGCACATCATAACTCATTACGAAATGGTCCAATGCGACCAACAATGGCTATACATTATAGTTTTAAGAGAGTGCTTACTGATCTTGAAACAATGGTTGGCGGGGCGCCATTAGGCCGGAAAATGTAAGCCCCAGAAGACTGCAAAAGACAGATTATTCCAATAAATGGTCATCGTCTTGCATTGTCTTGATTGTGAGTCAAAGAAACTCGAAAAAATTTTAGCGCGTATAGGAACTTCATCGGTACCTGAGGATCAGCATCACCAGTGCTTGAGCCATACCAGAGATATGTCTGCTGTATCGGTACATCAACCTTGTAGTGTATGACAATCAAGTAAGGAATATTTTAGCCTCCAAATCTTCTCCAAAAGTTAAGAATAAAAGGCAGAAAAGGAAAAGGGAAAAGATTTTCTCATGGCTACTCTCTTGAAAAAGCTTACCCCAGTTTTAGAATTGTAAATGCGTTTCAATTGTCCAGAAGTAGAAGAAAAGGACATCTTGAAATCTCCAGGTCCAACTTCAATGGTGTCTTCTTGTGAACTCTTCACCTCAGAGGTAAGTCCATTTCTGCCTTTCGCTGCAGCAGTTTGGAGAAAGAGAACAAACTAAACCAGCTGAAAAAATTAACCTCCTCTTTTTTAAATAATCTATGCAATTTAATAATCTTAATTAAGGCATGTTTGCCATTGCTTCCTGAAAGCTGCTTTTAATAGTGTTTGGAGAAAATTTCAGAAGATTTTTAGCCCTCAAGTTATTGAAACTTGTACTAGTGCATTTAATAAGATTTCATAAACTTTATTTTAAAGTTTTTATTGCTTTTACTTCTTTATCTCTACTTCCCAAATGCATAAGCAAAAGCAATGCGAAACGGACATTAAGAATCTATAGCATGAATAAAAGAACGAATATAGCTACCGCCGCTGTCTCGTTTTGAAATGAAGTAAGTATTCCAACCCAGTGGCGGCACAGACACTGGAAAATGAAGCCAATACTTGGGAGCATCTTTGGGCTGTTTTCCCAAGTAGGCTTCTGTGTAGAACTGTCTCAAGTTCTTTGTGACCTCGTCTATTGTTACAAATTGTGCCTCAATAGCATTGCCCGAGGAATCTTTTACAACGAGATTGGCATCATTAACCTGGTGGAGATTGTGACTCTTAGGCCATATTGGAGAGAATATTCTATTCATTAAGACAACAGCCAAATGTGTGATGGTGTAGAAAACGCGAACATGTACTAACCGGTATTCTAATAACGTCGGTACGACTCCAACCAAGAGAGTTATATGCAACTACAACCTGTGAAGAAAAGTTGAAGGAACTCAACAACATATTGTATTTATAGAGAAAGAGTGAGAAAAGCTTCGAATGTTTACCAAACTCTTCCCTTCTGTAATGTCATCTTCTGTTGGTGGGCAGTAACTGATATTCAGTAATTGACACTGCTTGAATCAAATGGTTGAAATAGACGAAAAAAGAAAAAAACAACTTGAGTATAATTAACTTGATCAAAATGGTTGAAAATTCAAGAGAGAGAGGGGGAGAAGAATCCTGTTGACAATCACCTGGGAAAATGTGGATTCTTGCACTTCACACTGTCCTCCTGATTTCTTCTTAGCTAAGCATGTAAGAGCGGAATTAACCACAATCTCTGCCTATAAAAACCAGAAGAACCGTCTCAGCTACGTCCTACGAAGATTACTTAGCATTAAAGGAATAAAATTCAGAGGATATACTAGCTGACAACCTCAGAGGCACCAATAGTGAGGCGTTTCGCGTAGTCATTCGTTGTATGCTGCTTGGCAGTGCCAGTGACAGCATCATGGTGTTGTAGAATTCCTAAAGCGTCTCCCAGGCCAAAAGTGTTAGGGCCTTTGGATCTCTTCCCGGCCAGGAATTCAAGTTGCCTTGCTGCCTATTTTTTGTGCACAACAAAAAGCTTCTTGTTATCTACTAAATAAATTTATGTGAAGTTCAATGAAACCCGATGTGGTCTAAAAATGACAAAGAAGAGTCTTCTTACTTAATAATGGTGACCAAAAAAAAAAAAAACTCTTGCTAAACTTATTCTGAAACTAAACATTTCCTAACTGAAGAATGGTTACAATGTGATATATATTACCAGGTAATATCCACTCAGCAAACGGACATATCGCTTCAAAGCTGGACGGCTAGTGAAGAATCCAGTCCAATAAGCGTTTTGGCCATCTGCATACCTGTTAGCATAATAAGCAAGACATTTGTTTAACAATAGTTAAGCCAATAATTCACTTTCCACAAGGGTAGAACCAAAGGACAAGAACAATTTGATGCTCACGGGAAGTAATCATCGGTTTTCAGTGGCCACGTCTCGTTGGCTGCATATTTAGCATCGGTGTAGAGAGATGGTGTGGAATACAAAGCATTAACTCTGCCATCCTAAGAAATTTGGAAAGTTTGAATGAAAATTGTAAAACTAGGTAACAAAGCCTAAAAGTTCTAATTTTATTGAGATTAAAAATATATTTCTAATTGACTGACCTTGTTAACATAATGTAAAAATTTGTCCATTTCTTTGAACCAAGATTCAGCATACTGGTATTGGAAATCATCACCCATTGTCCACATGATGTGGTTTGTCCTCGTCACATTTGCCTGTATATATAAAGAACCCTCAAACTAAGCGAATGATAGAGAACTTATTCGCTTTCGTTATAGTACGGAAACCACAATGCTGCAAAGATCAGGAAAGCTAAGAATTTACTTGGGTCAAGGCAGCATCAACAAAATCTTGAACCCGGGTCTCAACATTGTAGTCATAAAGAAGAGGATTATCCTGCCATTTTCAATAAAGATTCAGAAAGACAAATATTACATATACTAGCAATTATTATCACATAAAGATAAATATTTGCAAGAACTATTTTATAGTGAAATACAGAACCTGGACAGGGGCAGAGTCATCATTCACTTCGAAATGGAAACCGTTGGGAGGACTATAGTGAACGGGAAATGCATTGGCAAAAATCTGCATAAGGCTCGAAAGTTACAAAAATGGTGGACATGACAAGCCATTAGAAAGAGAAACTAGCATATCACAATGGTTTCACACTTCAAAACCTCAGAAGAAGAGCCAAAAGTTTTGGAGCCGCGCCATATGACTTCAAGTGACTTGTCTCCCTTCCTCTTTGCTCTGTCTTGATAATCAATCCTCGCGAAATGTACAGATTCAAATCCAACCTGCAAGAATAACGAAACCAAAAGTGTTGTCATTAAGACTTGTATATCCAAATTAGGACTAAATTCTCGTTTTAGTCTCTATATTTTGTGATCAAGACTTCAGTCGTTTCTAGTAAAGGAGGATTAGTGGATGGAATTAGGCGAGGGATTCAAAATCCTCCACAGGACTCTCCGATTTCGACCTTTCTAAAAGTTGGAAGTATCGGAGGAGTGGATCTCCACCAAACACAACGAGAGAAAGGTCCTCCCCATGTGTAATGCATATCATCCTTTCTATTCTCTCTCTCTCTATTACCAAACACGGCTTTAGTAAAAATAAATAAATAAATTATAGTAAAGAATCAAGTACTTAAAATTAGTAGACCAATGACTCATGAAAAAGAAAAATGTCTACCTCAGCACTAAGCAGGTAAGCTTGGACGGCAGAGTGGCCAAAGGGATCGATTTGCCAACCGGCACGAGGAACCTTGTTGAACTGGCTTTTAATGTAACTATGGCCTAGCGTCGTTTGGTCAATCATGTCTATGTAATGGCATGTCGCTTCATCATGCATACACCAACCTCCATTTCTGATTCCCGCACCAAAATCATTAATTTAGACATGCCAAAACAACGCTAACAAGCTGAACGAACCAAATAATATCTGCAAACACAAGTACAATTAGCTGAACTTGCTGACCAGCTACTACTTACATGAACTCTAATCTCCCGTCATCCACAAGCTTTCTCACTTGTTCTTGCGTCTCCAAGCTTTGCCCGGTCCACCATCTTTGGAAAAATGCCTTATAGAAAAAAAGGGAAAACTTTCAAGAGAGAGAGATTAAATAAAAAATAAAAAAAACTAGAGCATCTTAACAAGATCAAAAATTCAAAATGTGTAACTTATACTGGTTTTACCATCTCAGCAAACACAAACTTCCTATTGGGATCGCGCCGCAATGATTCGACAACCGAGTTGAGCACATTCTCAACGCAAGCTCCCTACAAAATCACATCAACAATCAACCCTTATCTATACTTAAAAAACAAAGAGAAATGTAAGGCCAAGAAGATCTTGTTCAACAAAATTGTAAAACACAAAATAGTTAACCAAAAAAAAATAATGAGGTCAACCGAACAACGCCAATATACAGACATATATATGTATGTATACACACATATATGGTAGAACCTGAATACTGTTGTTAGCTCCGACATAGTACTGATCAACAGTCTTCAACCAGCCGACATCGTCATGAGAATGAGGAACCAAATGCACATTCAACTTCCCCTCCACAACACCACTGCTGGTGTTGTATTTCAAATAACCGCCATTAACTGCCCAACCGACAGACAAAATTCCGACAACTCCAAAAACCAGAACTCTCTGAAAAAACCAAACCGAGCCCATTTCCTCCCACAAAAATCTTCCTCTTCTTTTCTCACATTTGATGAACTGGTCGATCTAATCGAGCCAATAGTTGTTAACAAATCAACTTCTAACAATAATTACTAATTTGTCATTCTTTATCTAGTGTTGGAAATGGACAAAAACCAGACCTTGGTTTTTCCTCTCCCTAGATACAAAGTAGCCGGCCTCTGGTCAATAATAGTACGCAGTCCATATATTCATATATAAATCGAGGTATTTACTATGGGATAATCTTTTATTAAAAAAAGGATTTTAAAATTATTTATTTTGATACGTGGTTATCTTATTTTAAAATATTTAGAAATCAGAAATTCAAAAATCTCATAATATTCCATGAGAATCTTGAAATTTTAATATATCAGACACAATTACATTTGTAATATGGAAAGGCCATCCCCATTTGCAGACTTTTCAATTGGCTTACTAATAAGTGAGACTTTTTAAGTGGCGGATTCTTTGTACCAAAGGACGGTTAGATATTTTACCTTTTTTTTAATATAAACGTGTGTGTGTGTCTAATTTCCAATGTGAGCGGTAACTACTAGCCTGGGGTAGGGACCAGTTGAGACTGGATTCTATATCGTTGGATTGATCATTGGAAATTGCTACGGTGATCCAATGGTTTGACAAAGTGTTTTGGGTAAGCGAGAGTACACCGGATTATTGTCGGCATACTGCACGTGGACGCCATGTGACTTCTAGCTTTATTGTGGAGTAACCTTGTACGATTGGTTTTTTTTTTTTTTTTTCCGATTTTTGGTGGCGGTAAGTAACGGCCAAAACAGAAAATTCGAAACAGTGTAACTGTTGTAAATGATGAGAAATAAAAGTGGCAATTCACTTCTTAGAAGCTTTCAACATCCAACACAAGGTGAAGATGTGATAATCTCTTCCCTCAGACAAAATTGTTTATAATCTCTTAAAATTGAAATTTTAGTTTAAAGACTCAAAGAAATACCTATCAAAAAGACAGATAGAGTTCCTATTGTAATCCCCAAAAGTAATGACTCTCAATTCACCAATAATGTTAAATGTAAAATGTAAATAACGTGACTCTAGTTTGTTTGTCCTTTTTCGTATATTCATTGTCTTTCTATTTCTCTCCCACGTTGGACTTGAGGGAAAGAGAGAGAGAGAGAGAGAGAGAGAGCTTTGGTCTCTATCATTATTCATAGAGGCAAAGTTACCAATTGTCACATTCTTTAACTCGGGAAATAGCTACAAGTCAAAGTCGATTACATTAAGCTATTAATTCGTGAAGAGGGTTTACAACCAAATGAAAACGCTACAAAAATTAAAAATAAAATGTTGGCTTGCTTGTACATGATACATCAATTAACTTCATGAAAAATTTGGCCACCGTTAATTTAACACACCACCTTACACTGAAAATATTCAATTAAAATTAAGAAACTGGAATGAATGAGCCTTAGGATAAAGATATAACAGAGATTCCACCAAAAAATAAAAATTAAAAAAAAAGACGAATTTGAATTTGAACCGATCGTTTTGTATTCAAAATGATGTGACAAACGCACCCACAAGACGATGACACGTCACAACTTAACTTACGTTTGATTCGTCAGTTAGAAATAAAATTTTTAACTTGAAGTTGATTGACTTTTCAAAAACTAGTTATAAATTTTTTTGATTTTTCAGAAAAAGAATATAAAAACTTAGATGTAAAGATACAATTTAATTGAAATTAAACTTGAATGTGAAACAAAATTTGTTTGTTTATCTTGATGGTTCAAATTTCTGTTGCATTGACAAAATCTAGTAGTGCCATAGAAATCTCAAGTTTCAAAACCACAACATAATCCACCGCCGACGGAGATGATAAGAACTGACGCCAGAGTTGTGGGAACCACTAATTAAATTTGTTGTTTCCTTGTTTATCGTCTTGGACATTTCGTCACTTCTTTGTACTTGTTAGTGTATAGAGTGGGTGTAACCCACACAATGTGATAATGCTGAGAACGGACAATGCTTTAAAAGTGAAAGCAACAAGGTAGCTAAAATAATTGATTTAAGAACAGAAAACTCATCTCTTTAAATGAGAAAATATGTGGTCCGAGAATGTCTTTACCCATTAAAAAAATAACCGCAGAAAGGAATGCATAATTCTCAAATAATGCATATAGATGTCGACAAAAAGCAGAGATACATTTCAATGTTGTTCCAAGAATAATAGTCCCTGCTTGACTTAAAAAGCCGTATCACAACAAATGATACTTAACAATAGGCTCGAAAATAGGATCAATTTCAATGGTGAAACTCTAGAGAGTCTTTTCGACCTGCACGGCAAACATCAATTCAAAAGTCAAGTAAAAGTTCAGCATCACAGCTCAAGACACGAAGTGAGTAAGGTTCAGATGTGAAACCTGGCATGAGGAACAACTTCAAACACTTATTTATCCTCCTCTTTCGTTTCTTTGTCTTCATTTTTCTTCTGGTCAGTCTACAGAATTGAAAATTAGATGATAAAAGTTTATGGTCAGGATCGTAGGCCACGTAGTTGGATTTCAAATTGGGTAATCAGATTTCCACACAAAACGTAAACCAGTTTAGATTCCAACCATCTCATGACTCGTAACTCACCTCTGACTGGTTTTGCATGGAAGCAAGCAAATCTTTAACTGAAGGATCATTTGGATCAACCCCAGGAAGCTGCAGAAGCATTCAGACCATACAATTTAGTAAAAGCCAGAAGCAACGATTTGGTTAAGTCAGCTGGGGAAAGAAAAGAGAAGTTAAGAAACTGATGAAGGTTATGGTAAATATACCGAGGCTAGGATGGAAGACACGAAAGACTGGTCGGCCAGCAGCTTACTCATGTCTGCTGGGTTAGAGGAATCTTTTGTGCTGTCCTGCACTGATAATTGAAGGGCTGCGAGCATGCAATTAAATCATATATTAGAGTCAGTAATAACCATTTGAAAACTGGTGGGCATCCAAATATTTGCACCAGAGAATCTTAACTAATTAAATCCACAAGCCAATAAAAGCAGTTGTCAATTTAGTAAGGCAGTCAACATCACACAATCAAATGAGGGCAGAACTTGGTAAATTTCTGCTATTCATTTTAATGTAATGATTAAAAGTGGACCTACAGAGCTTGCCAGTAAAACATTCTAATGAAGGTTTTGCGATTTATAGTGGCACCTCATCTTCAATTCTAGCTCTAGTTCAATCACCAATCAATTTCCCAAATGTGCACCTCGATTCAAGAAGCCTTACCTAGGGCCAATTCTGGATCATCTGCAGCTGCATCTGACATATCTGTGTCTCGTGTATCATGACTGAGGCAGGGTCATCCATTGACATTGCAAGGGCCTGCTGCAGCAGAGCATTCTCATCGTCCTGCTGGATATTTAACTGTTAGTTCAAAGACAATCATCAAAAAACATTTAAGTAACCTAACATAAGGAATATATTTTCAAATGCCTAACGCAAATAATGAACTTGCATATTACTGCATAGGTGTATCCCCCACCCCGCTCTGCAAAGGAAAATAAATATACATCGGATCCCAATAATACAAATTCACAACTTGGAATTCTCGATTATATAATCTTATTGCTGCAAAACAGTAAAATACTATTGCTACCGCTTGATCAAAGATAAAAGGCTGAAATGTGATTCTTCAAAGCAAAAAGTAACATTGACCATTAAATCAGTTGCCTTATTGTCAGCTCCAGCTTCTGGAGCTGTGACACGCTCGGTCATAGTTGCATCCTGCGAGCTGGTGGGCTGTTCCCCTCCTTTCTCTTGCTTACTTGCCTCCTCTGCGGCCTTTTTAGCAGCTGCTTCCTGTCTGGCCCTCTCCTCTTCCATTGAAACTCTAAGAGCAAGGGCCAGTTCTGGATCTAGGTTGGGATCTACACCGAAATCAAAACCAGATGCAGCTCCAGCCACAGCAGCTGCCGATGCCGCTGCAAAACCACTTGCACCTTCCCCATCCCCGGTGAAGATAGGCGTACTGCAACATGAGAAGGACATCAGAAAATTTAAATAAATACTCTAACAAATAAAAGAAGCAACGACGAAATCAAATTAGTCAACCTTATTAGTACATCAGACAGAACATTTGGACCAGGTGGAACATGAACGATGTGACTGGTGGTATTGTTGACAGCAGCAAGAAGTGCTTCTAGCTTCTCAGTCTTTCCATCATCTTCTTCACCAAAATTAACAATATCGAGTGCAACACTATTCTTCTTTAACTTTCTTCCGATCATCTCCAATGCCTTTTTGTCATGCTTTATGGGACTATAAAAAATAATATGAAATGTAAGAATGGGAATATTACATAATGAACACAGACGCAACTCAAACGAGTAAATACCTTCCAACAAAGACGATGATTCTTTGCTGCTGCTGCTTGTTCTGCCGATGCTTGAGAGCCAGCTGAGCCACCTGAATACCAGCAGCCAGACTCATCTCACCACCTATTTCTAAACCTAAATTTAAAAACGAAGAATTACATTAAATTGGCAACTAAATAAGAATGGCAAAAGACAACAATCATTTCCAAGCCAATTGGGAAGCAACAATTGTATCTGTTTACCCATAATGTTCCAAATAGACATGTGATGATATAGTTTTAACTTCTAACATAGTTCCTTGAAGATTTAAAGACACAACACTTTTGTGTTCACCCAGTTCATGCTAATAGAAACTTAAGAAACTAGAAAGGCTGGGAATAAATATAGCTATCCACAAGTCCGTTTACTAATTTGATAGAGATATATATACAGCCATAAAATTCCTCTAGATGGCTGAGAGTGATCGGCACATGTATAAGTCAGAAAAACACTATTAGCCAGTGACAACATACATAGTTAAGTTGAAGAGGGGAACGCCTGATTAAAGATCTCCACCTCAAATCAAAGTTTTTTTGGAGAAATTGTTGATAAGTACAAACAAAACATACGTCTCCATTTAGAGGAAAATGAAAAGTAAAAGTAAAAGTAAATTATCACCCAATTTTAGAGGCTTCCTAAATGCTATAAGTGTTCATCCTCTTCATTTACTCAGCAGAAGATGCTGAATAATAAGATCTTATCTACTTATTTGTATTTAGTCAATTCTTTCACAATGGTTCATCTAAGCAAAAGAATAATTTTATCACCCTATCTCCTTTCCTTAATTTCCAAAAGTCTTTGCTTTACTTTTATCCACAGAAGAAATCATACTATCATATACCTAATCGAAAACAAACTAACAATAGTGTCAAACGAAATGTACTAATCATCACGAGTTTAAACTTAACACGTTTTAGTGATCGGGATCCCACAAAAATCCAAAATAAAAGGCAAGTCAAACAAATAAATACGTAAAAACTAACCATGCATGCAAGCCAGGATCTTGCCAAGATCACTGGTAGGAGTGACCAAAACACGAACACCTTTTCCCGCCATTGTGAGAACTCCTACCGTATTCTCCGGATTAGACTGCACAAACCCAAATACGTTTCTTCAGATTTCTAAACAAAGCCTTAATCAACTACAACATAATTCTCTTTTGTTCCCATTTTTCAGGAATCATAACACGATCAAAGCAGAAATCTTTCCAACAACAAATAAATTCCCAAAATCCAACTCCATTTCCAGTACACTCCCACATATATATGGAACGAATAAAACTATCGAAACAACACAACACAAATCACTGCAACCTTAAACCAGCTGCAAGCAAGATTCCAACTTTTCCTTTCTTTGCCCAGATTTTCCCACTACCAAACAAATGATAAACAATTGGAGAGAGAAAAAAAAAGACCGAAATATTTCGGACCTGGGTTTTAGCTCCACAAATAAGGTTAACAGCGTCGGACTGAGCTTGAAACCTGGAAGGCGAATAGTCACCGTTTCGCATCCATTCTGAATTATCGATACAGATCATAGTCGCCTGTGAACAGAAGTAATACGAGAAAAATATTCAAAAAATAATTAAGAAAAAAACCCTAATTTCTCGAGAGAGATGAATCGGGGTATCGAAATCGTGAGAGGGAAATTGAAGGCGAAATTGGGATTGATTGGAAGTGGAGAGAGAGGGGATTTTACCTCGAGCACCATGGTTGAAGATTGGAAGAAACAAAGAAGAGAAGGATCACGACCAGAGAAAGAGAGAGAGATACTTCAGTTTTCTTGCTAAAGGGGACTTCTTTTCGGAGTGCTCTAATATGCAGAGAAGAACAAACTACAAGGTGCGGGATACCTGCCGGTGCAAACATTATACCCAATTATATGGTGCCACGTCATCCACAGGAAAGATCAAAATGTCTTTTCAAAATATCCAGCCCAAAAAATGAAAACTTAACAAGGAAGGAGGGCTGCACTTAAAAGTTCAAACGACAAGTCGTTTTTTGGTGAAAAGAAAAATTGTCACTTTCGATTTTGTCGTTTGGAGTAGATTTTGAAACATGCATCTTACGAGGAAAAACCAAAAAATAATAATAAAACTAAAAGTCAAATTCTTAATCAAGATAAACATATTTGTTTAGTAAAACGGCAGTAAAGTTAGGACTCGTCGTTTTTCGGTATGTTTCTTACTGAAGGTTCGAGCGACATGTAGTATATAAGAAAACGACAGTAAATTTCAAGAAAACGACATATAGTTTGTCGGATAAAAGTCGGGACTCGGGAGCATTTAAAACAAAAAAAAAAAAAATATGCCGTTTGTCTGATTTAGAAACGACATTCAAGTTCTTTCAAATTGATAGCAAACTTTTGAACCGGAAACGACATGGTGATGACAATAAAGGGGAGAAAACATTACACAAAATGTCATTTTTAGATCCTTTACAAACAATGTCGTTTTTCAATTTAAACGCCAACATATGTAATAACAAGTACTAAAAAAACTCATGTTGTTTCAATGAACTTCTGCAATCTTTTTAATTGTAAACGACATGTCGTTCATTCCAGTGTCGTTTTTCATCTAATGATCAGCAACATTAAAGAAGCAAAATGACATGTCGTTTTGGACAAGCAACACGTTTTGCACCGAAATGTTCTCTATTATCCTTATAATTTCCACATCACTGCTATTGGCAAAATAATAAAGAGCTTAAATTAAGGTGACGTTACATCACTACTATTCACACTACGATGGCGAATTTCGCTGTCGTTGCTGCTGAAACTATCATGGCGAGGACTGCCTAGAAAGGGAAACTGAGACATTCCATGATTGTGCGGAGAACTAGTTATGTCATGGACTCCTGAGGAGCTTCCTTCTGCGCTTGTTGAGGCAAAGTTGTCACTCTTGTGGGTCCCACTCTGCACGGAATCCGATGATGTTGACGCCGTCGTTGTCGTCGGTGTTGAACTCAGAAGTGGAGTTGTGTGTGGCGTGGCATGCCTGGCCTTCACTCTTCTCTTCCATCCAGAGAGTGATCTTCTCACACTATCTGCTATCACAGTTCTCTTGAACCTTGTTCCCATCTGCCACAATATGCTCATGAACTCTCTTAGGGCGTGTTTACTAATCAGGAATGACAGTTTCAAATTATGTTTACTAATTCTGAACGTTGATCACATTTTTAAGTCCCCGAACTTGGGAGTAAATCTTACTTTGGTCTCTCACATTGAAAACGCCTCGCAGCTAGTTTGTGTTATATAAAATTATCCCAATAAAGTCCTTTTCTTCAAGCATCCATCAGAAAATTGATGAGAAATAGCATGTGAAAAGTGACATTGTGACACATGCATTTTTCTTGATTTTTTAATGGATTCTTGACAGAGAGCTTAAATGTGAAAATTTTATAGATCCGAAGTTAAATTGTGAGACATTTTGAAAGTTCGGCACCAAAATGAGATCCATCCGTAAAATGGGCTTTATTCTTTTTTCGTCTTTTCTTTCCTCGATTTTCTTTCCTTTCTACTTCAGATATCTAAAGAAAGAGAGATAGAGATGGGAATAGGAGGGAGAATCCAAACCTGAGTGATGATAACATAGAGAGGGAATGTAATGAAGCTGCACCAGAACTGGGAGATCACCCTGCAATTGACAATAAGATCATAACATCAACTTTTTGATCGGTCATTCACACGCTACCGAAGGTGTTTCTCTGCGGATTTTACCCAAACAACAAGCGGATCAACAGTAATCTACGGTTGTCCATGAAACAAGAAGGCTCTTTAATTTCCCACTGAAAACAAAAACAGTGAAAAAATGAGCATCATTAGTGAGTGGCATCTCAGAATGTCAAGTTTTCTTGGGAAAGAATAGATTCTCACCAGGGACCAAATGAATGTTGCCATCTCAAATGCATTCTGCGAAAAATAAATAAATTAATAATAAAAGGGGAATTGGCGATTTAGATGAGTGTTACTAATGGTGTTACTGATTCGGCACTCACCTGAAAGGATATTAGTTGTATCAAGAGCAAAAGAAGCCTTGGTTTTCCAAACCAAAAGAGCTCATCCCTGAGCTTAAACTCGCGATTTTCCACGTAAGAACAGTTATCCATGATTTCGACAGCGAGTTTTACCACCACTCGGTGAAGTTTAGTACCAATAAGCAGGATCAACTATTATGCATTTCAATTGGAATAAAGGGGTAAACAAGGGGCAAAAAAATCATAAATTGAATGACATGTATGAAAACTAATAATTTTTAACGGACGATATAATCATCACATATGTGTTAACGCATCAAAACTGTTAGACAACAATTGGAACCTGTCATTATACTTTTGCCATGCGACAATTTTATTCTACTGATTAATAGCGGGGGTTCGACGTATTAAAGTAGGAGAAAGATGTAAAGGGCAAAAACCAGATTGAAGGAGATGACTTACAATAGCAGGGAGGAAGGAAAGCCAAAAGTAAATGTTGCTTCCTGAATTCAAGTCACACACAGTTCATGCTCTAAGGATAAACTCCATAAATGAAAGTGGAAAAACAAAAACTTGACAGATAACAAGAACATGCATGTAATTCACTTATTTTTGAGAGATTACACACTATCTAACATAATGGTGCTTGCTTAATTATATGATCTATCTTAACGGAAATGTTTAATCAGGTAACTATTGGGGTTAGACTTCGTCTCCCCGTAACACCGTTAGCCTTTGACTGCTTGTCAAACGAACAACGAACTCCAGAGCCCAACGTATTTGATATTTTCATATATTTGGGATGGACCCAATAGATCATCTCAGTCCGTTCAAGGGTGAACAATGATCGTTCACACTCGATCAGTATTGTCTGCTCTAGACCCATCGGTTCAAACATGGATCAAGTGAACATTTGTGTCAATAAAATCACGAACGACGCACAAACCCCTAGCCTTTTTGACTGTCTGTTTCATCATTCGTCGTTCGTACTTGATGAATATTACAAATAAAGGCTAATCCCAATAATCACCAAGCCCACGATCGATTATAACGTCATATCAGATCCACTTCAATAACTGTCAAGCTCACGATCGATTATGACGTCATATCAGATCCATTTCAATAACTGCCAAACCCATGAACAATCGTGGCATCAAGACCCACGTTCTTACACATATTTCAAATCATCCTTGGGGAAAAACCGCTCACTACTATCTGTGGGCCCAAACCCACTATTTTTCCTCTATAAATAGGGGAAGACCTTCCTCTGGAGAGGAGATCCTCCTTCCTTTCATTTCTGCTTACTGTCATTCTGCCAAAACTCATGCCCAAGAACTGAAAACTATTGTGTTCTAAAAATCCATATCTAGTGAAAAATCAACATACTCAAGAGGACGTAACATATTTCCAGCGAACCTCTGTAAACATCGGTGTTGTTATTCCTATTTCTTTCATTTTCTGCTTTGTAACTATTATTGCTTTGTGATTTTCATTAACGATGTTCAAGGATCCCATTGTATGTTTTTGTTATAATTTATTAACCCTGGTTAAAATTTGACAATAGATTTCCAACATCTACAGTAACTTAAATTACAAGTTAGTGAAAAGTCATAGAAAATTACCATGAAAATCTAGAAAGATACAACATATGGCATATATCCAGAGAGGAATACTGCAAAACATATTTGCGAAAGTTAGCTAAAAACACTAATATATATGTATATATATAAATGTAGATGTAAAAGATATGAGGTACCTTATGCCCACGATGTCACGAAATTCTTCCTCCATGCTCCGAAGCATATAATTATGGAAATCATATGATAAAGGAAGTTCATGAGTCTGCAATAAGAGTGAAAACATCAGCACATTTAACAATGAAAAGTTAATTTGGTTTCTGCAGAATTTGGTAAAATCATCATAAATTTTGGACCCAAATGAGAGGAAATCACAAACTTTTTGTTCAACTACAACTAGAGATTTCTGTTGTTGATCATGCAGATATCAGATAAGAATTCCTTTTCATAAAAATAGGTACTTAATTTAGCTACAGAAGGACTACATACAGTGATGAAGCCTAATCGCAAAGCCATGTAATCCGACCGGCGTATCGAACTCCAGAACTGGCGGCTAAAACAAAGCTTCAACGTTGAAACAAAAACAACTCTTGAGAAATAAAACAAGCCTAAAACTAGCATTGTTATTTCCAGCCAAAAAAAAAAAACAGAAAAAGGATAATACCATCCAAACAAGAGACTTATGTTGGCTCCACGGATGGGATGTATTTTGGTCAATAAAAGTAGACATTCTCCTCATTCTTGAACAGTTTGACTGAGCTTCTGGATGATCTGAATTCGGAAAATTAACATGATAAAATCGAGAGATTTTACAATGTTTACAACAATTTTATGGGAAAAAAAAAAATCACTACAATCAGCTAAAGATTGTTACCTTCTAAGCTCTGATTAGCTATAGCTTTGGCTTCATTTTCCCACACTCTCCAACTATAGATCTGCGTCAAACTTGGTGCTCGTAGTAAGAATTACACAGCACACACTAGAAAAATGTATACATACATATATATATATATATATGTGTGTGTGTGTGTGTGTGTGTGTGTAAACCTTAAGCATGGCCAAGGCAATGGCAGCAAAGCTGTAGAAAACATGCGTCATGCCAAGAACAAATATGAGACGGTGAAGCTGCTCAAGGCTTTCATACGAAGCAAAAGATTCATAACCCTGGCCAACAAACAACAAAGCTTCGTAAGATTCCCTACAGAACTTGCATTATTTATTTTTTAATCTATCTTATCAATTATTTATTTATACATTCACTGGGTCCTAAACAAATAAAAAATATACGTTATCTTACGCATTTAGCGAGATTATTAATTTAATATACCGGTCTGAATTGGGACCAAAAGATTTTATTATTCAATCCAAAATTTAATTTATTGAATAACAAAGTAAACACTTGATTTGATTAGAAAACAACTATTGAGTCATAAAAAAAAAAATTTCCAAGAGTACCTCAGAACAGTACTCATGAACTGGAAGACGTTTTCTGAAAACAGTCTTGTTTACAAACTCTGATCTTGAAAGTAGAAGATCATCAACTGGAGCGACTTTTTCACCTTCCAATGCTGTAGCAGTACATGGGAAAAACCTGCTGCTCAAAGCTGTCGTTTTCACACAAATCTTGGCCACTACAACTATCCAATGCCCCATCAACAGTGACAGAACTCCAAAAAGCATTAGCTCTGCTTCACATTCATTTTACATCAATATTTACCAGCTAATTACAAAAAAAAAAAAAAAAAAAAAAAAAAAAAAGAACTCTTTTTTTTTTCTTTTTTTTTTTACCTTCTTTGATCTTTTCTAAAGCAGCAAGAAGGGATTTCCTCCGGGTTTTGTCCAACCACTGATTTAAAAAAGTAAGAGACAAAATGACATCAAGAACAAAAGATTCAATGGAGCAAAAAGAGGGGAAAAAAGAAAAAGATCATTACTATTTTCTTTTTCTAATTACCTTTCCGAATAGTTTTAAGGAGACATGAAAGAAGAAGCCAAGAGAAACCATTACAGTGACAACAGTGGCAACAGCCCATGTTGGGGTTTCCTCTAAGGACCTTCCTTCTCTGTTCTGTTTCTCCATTTCCCACCCAGAACTTGTTGGTTCAGATCAAAAGGTGTTGTTTGATTGATTCAACTGTAGACACACATTAATGGCACATATACACATACATTTACATATACATACATATGTGTGTGTATGTATATGTATATGAACATATATGTATATGTAGTACAAGAAAATTTAAGGAACATGCATGGGTTGGTCTCACTAGCCAGTAGGGGCACGATAGGGCAAGAAAAATGGGTCCCACTAAGGCAGCTGCAATCTGCTTGTTTGGGGACTTGGAAACTCTGAAACGTGCTTCTGTCAAACGAGTTTTTTAGATCTTCCTGTTCTTCTGCTCCTTCATGAAATGGTCAAAATTCATGAAAATAAAAATTTTAATTTAAATAAATCTATATCTATACATTCGCAAATATGCACTCCAATTTTATTTAAACTTAAATTTTTTATTTCAGTTTTATTTTTTTTTTAAATCAATAAAAATTATAATTAATTTTTAAAAAATCGATCAATTTTAATTTAAAAATTTCATCTCCATTTCATCGAACAGAAACATCAAAAGTGCAAAAAAAGTTATTGTGCTCCCCTTTTTAACCCAAACGGTTTCAACCAAAACGGTTCGTTTGGGTTGAAACCGTCACTTTTTTATTTTTTACTTCTTTGTTTTTATTTTTTTTTCCTTTTCCGCCCTTTTTTTTTTCATTTTAACCTTTCTTCGTATTGATTTATTATTTTTCGATTTACTCCTTTTTTTGCCTTCTTTTTATCATGCACCCCTTTTATTATTTTTTTAGTCCTTCTTTATCTGCACCAGACTGAAAAACTTTTTATTTTTTTGGTCTTTTGATTTTCTGTTATTTTTGTTTTGGGCACCATTGTTTTCTTTTTTACAGTTTGGTCAATTCTTTTTTTCATTTTAGTCCTTTCTTTTTTTTTTTGTATTATTTTCATGCTTCTCTTTTTTATTTTCAGGTCCCTTTTTATTTTTGGTTTTTTGGGTCTATTTTCTAATTTATAATTTAAATTTTCTTTTATGGGGATAAAAATATATCAAATTAATTTAAATTTTGCTGTCAGTTTCATTCCAACCACATGTTAAATCGCACGATGGAATCTCCAGCCAAAAAGCGAAAACAAAATATTCAAAGAAGACATGGTGAGGAAATATAAGTACCGAACAAATCAGTTCAAAAAAACGTTTTTTTTTTTAAGATTTATATAATTAATTAAAAAATAAAGATGTTGTTTCTGATAGAAAACAATAGCGATTCTTAATTTTAAAATTTATAACAACTAATTGATTTACGTATAATTTTTTAAATATTATTTTAGAAATACTATTGTAAAAGATAAATATCACTTAAAATATCACATAAAAATTACCTCAATTTTATAATACCTGCGTAAATAGTTACAAGCGTCAGTATCTATAAGGGCATCTCCAATGGATACTCTATTATAGAGTATTACATCATTTTAGAGTACGGGAAGGGCTCCAACCGATACTCTATATGATACTTCAAATATAGAGTATGAATAGTATATTTCATATTTGAAGTATCACTATTCATACTCTAAACTACTTTTTCTTTTTTTTCTTTTTTTAATTAAATTTTAAAGTAATATTTAGATAAAAATAAAAATTATAAAGTTATCCTTAATTTAATTTTTTTTAAATTACCCATTTTTCTATATGTAAAGTATTTATATATATAAATCTTAAGCTATATTTATTTTTTATACTTTTTTTATTTTATTATTTTGAATAAAAATTAGAAGTTTTTTTTTAATATTGAATGTAAGTTTATTCCCTTGTTTTTTTTTTTTGTGGAATTAAGAAAATCATGTAGTTTTTTATTTTACTCAATATTAAGTTATAAATGGTATTATAAATGATTATAAAAAAGAATATAAATAGAATATTTCTTTTAGAGTATGATATAAAATAAATGGGTTGGAGATGAAATAGTTATTTGAAGTGACAGATACTCTATTTTAAAGTTTCTGTACTCTAAAATAGAATAAATGGATTTGAGATGGCCTAAGAATACGGGATAGCGATCCATCCCTATGAACATGTATCTATATTGCAGGATTTGAACTGTCATTAATTATATGTTCTTTTTGATGAGTATATATATGTATTGAATGATTTGAACTATGGTCGTTATACGTCCTTATCTTCAATAGTCACTATGGGATTGGTCTAAAACAAAGAAACATAGAGAAGGCTACTTTCTGTATGAATCTTCTTGTCTTTTAACTGCTAGTGGGCCACAGTTATAAACTCTCATATTTTCTTCAAACTTCGGGGTGTCTGGTGAATGAATTTATTTTAAGATTTTTAAGTTTCAATAGTAATTTTTTAGAAAAGATAAAAAACTTTTTCAGAAAAGACAAAAAACTCTTTCAGAAAAAGACAAAAATCATGATAAAAAAAGTATAATTTAGTTTAAGATGAGTTGATAACCAGACTCACACTTAGGGTCCGTTTGATTTAAAACTTATTTTAAATTAAACTGTATTTTTTTCATCATGATTTTTGTCTCTTTCTGAAAAAGTTTTTTGTCTTTTCTGAAAAAATTTTGTCTTTTCTGAAAAATTACTATTAAAACTTAAAAATCTTAAACTAAATTCATTCACCAATAATGTGATTTGAAATCCTCTATTATAAAGTTCTCATAATAAATTATATTGGCTGGCACTAGTTAGTTGATCAGACATATCAAGTCTGTATTTGGTATATGGTTTGGTTATGTCAGGAGTAATGAATTCTGTTTTCTGAGGCCACCAAGGCAGGGTTGGTAGGGAAAACAATGACCAACAGAAGTGGACAAAACCTTCCAAGTGGATATCTACCCTTCCAAACCAATTAATAAATGAACCAAAACAAACCCTTTCCTTTCAATATTTTCTAAACAAATAAATAAATAAATAATTGCATTCCTTGAAATAAAGACAACTTAAATGCTCATTCAATTGGAACGTTTGGCCTGCAAGACTGTTTGCTTTAGTAGTTGGTAATATTTTTTCCAAACCAGATTTATTGTCACTATTTTTCTGACTATTACCATCTACTTATATTAGTGATTACCCTACTATTTTTTATTTACCTTTTTATCTAAATTCTTTAATTTTACCACATAAATAGGAACTAAACACTAAAATCAAAATTTTTTTTGAGGCCTCGAGCTTTAATTAGAGGGACAACCAATAAAACGGACCACCAATAAAACAGGAAGATAAAACAACTCATTTTTCAATTTATGGTAGGTGCAAATGCAGTCCCATGTAATGCAATTTAAAAAATGGAAAAACGTTCTACTAAACCTTGCAGAAAATAATGGCCTTTTCTAATATTCTTAGAAGTGGTAGTGATTTTTTTTTTTTTTGTAAAGACATCCCATAATGTTAAAATTCTTGACACCGATGGTCTTTTTCTTCACATCGATTTAATTTTAGATGGTTTTTTACTTATAATTTACACGTGACAGCATAAAAAGATCGAGCATTATTGGTCATTTTTATTAACGCTAATGCAAAACTATTTCGAAGTTTTAGGTGTAAGGTTGAGTGATAATTATTATTATTCATTTGGAATTATTGTTCATTTCGTATTTTTTGGAAATGTTTATAACTCGGATGACTAGAACGTGCAACATCATCTATTTCTTTTGGATCCTCCATATAAGGAATGGATCGCAAAAAACGCGTTGCACGGAGAAAAACAAAAATACAAAAAAGAATAAGAGAGAGAGAGAGAGAGACATAAAAATGTGGTACACGGCAGGGTACAGTGGTCAGTCATAAATTGCATGTAGACAGCACGGCTGTAAGGGAGTTTTTCTTTCTTTATATATTATTGAGAAGGAATTTCTCTTTTCTTCTTTTGGACGGACGAAGATTTTATTGTTACTCGTATTTGTATATTTTAAGGGCCGTACAGTGAATGAATTTAAATTAAAATTTTTAAATTTTAATAATAATTTTTATTAAATTTTTAGAAAAAATAAAAAAAAAATTTCAGAAAATAAAAAAAAAATTTAAAAATAAAAATAAAAATTGAGATAAAAATTTTGAGTTTAAACTCACGAAACAAACCATATCTTATTTTATCTTAATTTTAACCTTTAATGTATACAAAATAGTTAATAATATTCTTTCTTTTTTTTCCAATGTGTTAACCTACTATTTTTTTTTTCCTTCTCTTTTTTGCTTTCATCAATTTTCTTTCCTTTATGTTTTTCTATGTCTTCTCTTCTTTATTTTCTTTTATAATTTTAACCTTTATTATTATTTTTTTATCTTTTTCATTTCCTCCGTTTATCTATTTGTCTATTCGATAATTTATATGTTTTATTAATATAGTTGAAAAGGGTTTCTATCTAAAATTTTTTGAATTTTGTTAGAAGTTTTGATTTTTATTGTTTAAGTTTCGTATGGAATTTCAATTTTTTGTTTCTTTTTCTTATTTTGTCGTTTTGTACTTTTTCTTTTCTCTCTTTTTTTTTTTTTTTTGGTTTATTTTCTCTTTAAACTCTTATATCTTTTACAAAATATATTATTCATAGGGGTGAAGCATGTGTTCAACTAGTTTTATTAAAAGAGTTGGTGATGATTTTGTTGTTTTATTTCTAGACACGA
Organism: Ficus microcarpa; assembly: GCA_025413485.1. NCBI lineage: Eukaryota > Viridiplantae > Streptophyta > Magnoliopsida > Rosales > Moraceae > Ficus > Ficus microcarpa. The sequence goes on along the minus strand of CM046379.1, from coordinate 14,216,142 downwards.
TAATGAAGTTATCGTTCGCTAGTTAAGTCTATTTCTTTCACAATAAGATCAGATACCGACTAGAAAATTGTTCTAATTTTTCTCTCCTAATTGTTCTCAAATATTCAAGGCCTTCATTTCAATGCGCTTCAAAAAAGTCAATTTATCCTCAAGTTTTACCCAAATAAGAGAATTGTGAAGGGAGCAATGTAATTATACCAATCACAAATTCTTATATCAATTGTGGGACACATACACTAGTAACATATTAAAACAGTAACTAGTTCGGCAAAATCTCATATGTCAATTTGTAACTGCTTGAAAGACTATTGAAATTAATCATCTATTACCGGTGACATTAAGGGCTTCTTTGGCACACCATTTCAACCAACTCAACCCAAATTTTTTTTTTTTGTCTTTTTCCCAAAAAGTTTATCTTTTTCTCAAAAAGTTTTTTGTCTTTTCTGAAAATTCAAAAAAATTTACTATTCAAACTTAAAAATCTCAACTCAAACTACTCCACCAAACTCCCCCTAAGTATTTTTCTTGTCGGTATCATTAATTGTTGTTATCTCTACTAAAACTTGTTAATTGGAAGCCTTAAATGGAGGGGAAAAAAAATGTTCCAAACAAACAAGATTATATTCCGTTGATTTAAAAGAGGAGATTTACTTCTTTGATGATGAAGAGCGACCCTGTATGTAAATGTCATTCATTTTTCGCATCTTCTTCCATCCGTGGGAAAATTATGAAATTGAGACTTTTCATTATAGTATGTAAAACTAGAGATCTTCTTTTGGTTTCTCAATAGAAAATCCATTCTCCACCCAAGCAAGATAGCCTCCTCCCATGTTGCTCACATGCTTGAAGCCCTGCCATTTTCATGTCTTAAAATGTCGTCTCCTTCACAATTTCTCGGTAAAACAAAACAACCAAAGATAAATATGGATATGGTCAAATATTTATATTTTTTGGTGCTTTCACAAGAAATTGGCATGAAGTTTGCAGACGAAGAACTTGAAATATATATATATATATATATATATCATTATATTGATTACTTTAATTGAGCATATCAGAAGTTGCAGATAAGGACCTGATCCCACTTTGACAACCCTAAAGAGATAAGATATTAGTACAAACATATCAATAAAGGAAAATTTATAAATTACGGACGAGTCATTTTTTATTTTTATTTTTTATATTTATTTTTTTATATACACAAGCATATCTCATTAAACAGATCAATCACAAAAGTTTTTAGGAGAAAAAATCAAATAGGCCTATATGGACCTCACAAGGTATGTCCCTCGGAAGAGCCAATTGAGGCTAGCTCCATAGGTATTTAGGGGGTGTTTAGGGTGTTAGTTTGAGTTGAAATATTTTAGTTTAGTTTGAGTTAAAATAAGTTTAGTTTAAAAGTTGAGTGTTTGGTAAAAAGTTTGAGTTGAAAAGTTTGAGTTGAGTTGAGTGTTTGGTAAAAAAGTTTGAGTTGAAAAGTTGGGGAAAAACAAGGACCCTGTTTGGATGTTAAAAAATTGAGTTAACCAATTTTTTTGATTTTCGTGTTCGGTAACTTATTTTAACTCTAACTAAATGGTATTTTTTCACTTCAATTTTTTTCCCTTTACTAAAAATACAACAAAATTTATATCCAATATTTCCAAAGTTGGAACTATTCGAACTTTAACAAAATTTTCACTTCAACTTTTGTCTTCTTCTGAAAACACAACAAAATTTATAACTACCTTTTCAAAAGTTCTATTCGAATTTAAAAATTTCAACTCAACTCAAACTCAATTCAATTTAACATTGTATTATAGGTTCTAGCGAAGAAAAATGGAAAAATTAAAATACAATAAATTAATAACACCAATTGAGTTGAACACAAATTTTTTTTTATATTTTTTTGTGTTTGATAACTTATTTTAACTCTAATTAAACGGTATTTTTTTCACTTTAATTTTCACAAACGTTATTTTAACTCCAACAAAATTTAAGCTATTTCCCAACTTCACCCTCGAAAATGAAAGAAATTTTCTCTCCCACTTTCTCTCACATTTTCTATAGAAAATACTTTGTAGAGAGAGAAAAAACTCTCTCTCTCTCTCTCCAACAACAACAACATTGGTCAAACCCCAACCCAAAAATCTTCACACCAGCACACAGCATAGGGCTTCGTTCCCTTCCAAACCCTCTCTCTCTTTCTCTCTTCTCACTCTCTCTCTCTCTGCCCATTATATCCGAAACCGAAACCCACAAAGAACTTCCAGGTCCTTCCTTGTCCAATCCTTTTCGAATTCGACGACTTGGCATCGCAGATTGCGATTTGTCGAACTGGCTCTTGGGTTCAAAAACCACCATTTCTGCAAGTCGTCAGTTGCTGGAGAGTGAGAAAGCCATTGGTCGCCATCTCGGCATCTTCGCTGCTTGCGCCGGATCTCAACTCGTCGACGACGAAGATAGAGAACAGAAACTGTGATTCGAGATTGGGTCGCATTTGCAAATGTACAGTGAACATAGCTGGGGAACTGTATAACGGTTCAAATGATAGTTCAGTTCGAACTAGACACCAAACGGAGCACCATTCAGTTTGAACTGAAATACATCAGTTCAAACTGACGCCCCAAACGGGGGCATAAAGTACAGTTGAGTTTAAAATGAACTCTATTATCAAACATAAGCTAAAGTATTTTATTGTCATTATTCTATTATATATGACCAATGAATTTTAGGTTAAGGATCAAAGTTTTTAAATCATAACTAAATCCAAAAGTCGGTGGGGGAGGGGCATGCCCTTACCTCCCACTCATTTACACTTACCTACTGTCAAATAACATGAGAGTATTTTTTTTTATATTGATATCGTTATATCTTTGAATCATCGTTGTTTCATTTAAATCGTATAATTGAAATCAATAACTCATACAATAAGATACTATATAATAGAAACTCTCTAAAATTTAAGTGACGAGAAAAATAAATAAATAAATAAGAAGCTTAAAACCCATAAACATTTTTTTTACACCCATTTTAACCCTAATTTCAGGAATTTAAATAAATAAATAAATAAATAAATAAAAAGGTGGAACAAATTACAAATCCAAAGTCGCTTACCTAACATCAAGATAGCCATAATCAGACTTGATCAGATCCTTGGCAGCGTGAACATCAATGGTGACAATTTCTTCTCTTGAGCTACATATATAGCAGAAGAAGAAATACATATACAATCCCACAAGAAAAAAAAAAAAAAAAATCAACCCAATAAACAACTTAATATCAAAGTTAACCAAGGATAGTATAGTTGAAGGAAGAAAAAATTATTAAAAAAAAAAGTTAAACCTTTAGTGGAGAAGAAATTAATGCCGCTTTTATATGCTGAGGCTCTAGCTTGTACTAGTGTGTGAAATTTGTTTGCTTGATTTTCCCGGAAAAACTTGAGTTTTTGTGATACTACTAAGTGCTTTAGCAGCTGTTTCATTGCGGCTGGTTTTTAAATTCTGTGAAATCTGTGGTTAGGGTTCGGAAGATCAGACACCTTTAGAGGGTGATCTAATCTAAAGGTGTCTAATCCATTTATACTTCCAAGGAAATAGGGATGTTGTTTCATTATTTTAATTCTAATTTTTCCAAATCTGTCATTATGTTGTCCCATTTTTTCATGTCCTATGTGCATAGATAAAAACTAAATACAAAAAAATACTTTAATATTTTAACGAAGTATCAAAATTTAATTCAATAAGGTAACTCTTTCTCTCTATAAATTTTTCTAGGGTTTTGCAGCCTTCCCTCTTATTTTTTCGGGCTGGAGTTCGGCAGCACCTTCATGCTGGCCTTTGAATTCCCGACCCGTATGAAAGAGTTCTCATCACCATAAAAAATATCTAAATTATGGCGTGGTCATTCAAAGTCATCTTGGGATGTATATGACATGTAGAAGATAAGGCTTGTTGAGTGCCTGGTCTTTCAACGGCAAGTTTCTTCTTAATGGCTTTGTTTGGCTTGGTCTTAGCAGGTGTAGTAGCCTAGTTGTTGCCGATGATTGTATCTATGGTGGTGATTTCCTAGTTTTTTTTGTAGGATTTTAATTTTAATAATGGCGTATTTGTTTTTGCCTTTTAGGTTTAATACTTTGGTATTTTCTTTTTATGGTATGGTTTGTAATAACGGTAGTAGTTTCCCCATCTTCTGAATTGATTTGTTATATATCAAATTTAAATTTGTGTAGTGTTTTAGTTCTGTTAGATATGAATCTAAACGGATTTAATGGTGGCTTCTGTGTTACAGTTGGGAGCCTTTCAATCGATTCAGAGTTTCTATCGATTGTAAAGGAATTGTAAAAAAGAGCCTTATGCGTGCTCGATGGTGATATGTCGATATTCTATTCATTTTCCAGGTCTCAGACATCCGTTTTTCCCTTTATGCATCATCAGAACATACCGATGATATTGGTTTTCGTTGAGGGTTTTATTTCTGTAACGTGGGGTCAAACACATATATTTGTAATTTTTATTTTGAATTAAATGAAATTTCTCATTTTAAAAAAACTATTTTTTTTTCAATCCATAAAAGAAGAAAATGAAATAGTAGGTCTCTATTCTATTGGCAAGAAAAGTGGCTGATTTTCCCACATTCATATTGGGGATTTTCGACCTTTTAAGTGATCGATTCGATATATTTATTTATCTCCCTGTGAATCGTATGTTTGTAACAAGAGGGATAGAATTTTCTCAATTCCAATCGACTAGGCGTATTATGTTGATTTTATTTTTTTATTGGATATTGGATTCGGATCCATCAAGACTGACAGGACTCGAACCCCCAACTTCTACCTTGAATTGCATGTTGGGGACTTTTTTTCAATAAGAAATATGCATGTTGGGGACTTGGAAAATCGGGACCGTGCTAATGTCAATGTGTGTGATTGTTTTCATCTTCTTCGTGAAATGGTAAAATTCGAATTCAACTCCTACATCCTCTTATTTATGTCCCTCAAATAATATCATAACACGTTAATTAAATATGTATATTTAATTATAATATTGTAATAAATCAATTAAAATGTTGTGTTTATTACACATGTGTCGTATTATTATTTGAGTGATAGAAATGAGGACACAAATAAGAAGATACATGAACTAAATCTGTAAAATTCAGGGGAAAAAAACTAATAAATAAATTGTTTTCATGTGGTCGTAAAATACCCATTTTGCCCTCTATTTTATAGATCAATGGATGGAATATGCAGCCAAGTAAAAAGACAGAGACAAAAAGAAGATATGAGAGGCCGGTAATGACCAAATAGATTAAAACGAAAACTTTATGGTCGTCTGTTTTATCTATTATTTGTAGTGTGACATTACTATCGTACCTATGATTCCTTTGAAATTAAAAAATATTTATTTATATGCATGATTTGAACAATATCATTATATATTAGGAAGTTTCTTACTTTGCATTACTGATATGAACTATTTTTTAATCGATAAATTAATTTTTCACTATTTAATTTATGAGCGTTCGTTTTAAAAAATTTGCAACGCGCAATATATAATTGCTCTAATCATAAATCTCACTATTGAAAGTTTAAATCGACGACTAGAGAATGGGATAAAGGGACCTTTTTCCCATCCGGCCCACCATTATCCTATTAAAGGAACACTTCACACTGATATATAAAATAATCAATCATACCGTAAAATTTCTTTATATATTAATCACTAACAATAATAATATTATTATAATAATAATAATTTAATCACTTATAATGAGTTTTATGTCTCTTTCTTGTATAGTCGTTCTTAAAACAAAGAAACATAGGGGGTTATTATTTTGTATAAATCTTCTTGTCCTTGAATTATTGGAGATTTCAATAATACAAAAAAGATATCTCATTGATGCGTCGATGAGTGATGAGTTGAAACAACATTTATTTCGTGTATGATCCTTTGAAGAAGGGGTGGCTCTGCATTAAGGCGTCGAACAGAATAAAAAATAAATAAAAATCTATTACCCATCTTCAAAGAGAGAGTTGCTCTTCAACGGTGACGTTTTCGTTATTGCTCTGGGGTTGACAATAAAGAGAGAGAGATAAAAATATAGGGTTAATTTCATTAATAATACTCCTGAGATAAATTATATTAAATACATCATCACTTTTTTTCCCTTTCAGTTCTAGCAATGTCACGTTAGTTTTGTGGGGACCAGCAGCATTAAATGTATGTAAATTTCCAAGTTTACTCTCGTCTCCCTCACATGCCCCTAAAAAATTTTCAAACCAGCATCTACAGTGTTTTAGAGAGAAAAACTGAAATCTAGAGAGAGAAAGAGTTGCAACCGGCCGAAATTGTTCGGAAACCGTCCGAAACCATCACGAAAGCCCTCTATAAACCGCTTGAAAGTCTGTGAACGTCGGAAAATCTTCAAAAACTACCCATGTCGAATACCACGAAATTGACTGAGAAAAATATTACTCTCGAATATTTGCTTAAAATACATAAGTTAGTATTTTTATCTGATTTTGTAACATAAAATTTAATGTTTTTGTTTATATAAATATTTGGGTGGTCATAACGGTTATGACCGCTACTCTATATAATGAACAAGAGTAACGGTCATAATCATTATGACAGCTATTCTATACCATGAACTAGAGCAACGATCATAACCGTTATGACCACCCGGTCATAATGGTTATGACCGCTACTTTTATATAGTAAACAAGAGTAACGGTCATAACCGTTATGACCATTACTATATATAATGAACTAGAATAACGGTCATAACGATTATGACCAACCGGTCATAACGGTTATGGCCATTACTCTAGTTCACGGTATAGAGTAGCGGTCATAACCATTATGACCACCCGGTCATAATGGGTATGACCACTCCGTCATAACGGTTATGACCGTTACTCTAGTTCACTATATGAAGAGAGGTCATAACTGTTATGACCACCCAAATATTTATATAAACAAAAACACTAAATTTTATGTTATAAAATCAGATAAAAATACTAACTTTATGTATTTTAAGCAAACATTCGGGAGTAATATTTTTCTCAATCAATTTCGTGGCATTCGACATGGATAGTTTTTGAAGATTTTCCGACGTTCACAGACTTCCAAGCGGTTTATAGAGGGCTTTCGTGGTGGTTTTTAGACAGTTTCCGAGCGGTTCCAGTCGGTTGCAACTCTTTCTCTCTCTAGATTTTAGTTTCTCTCTCTAAAACACTGTAGATGTTGGTTTGAAAATTTTTTAGGGGTATGCGAGGGAGATGAGGGTAAACTTGAAAATTTGCATACATTTAATGCTGTTGGACCCCACAAAACTGACGTGGCAGTGCTAGAACTTACGGGGAAAAAAGTGGTGATGTATTTAATATAATTTATCCCAGGAGTGTTATTAATGAAATTAACCCATAAAAACCCATTAAATAAAATACTACAAACATAGTTGTTACCCCTGACTTCTATGGGCTGTCAAGTTTACTTTTATTTTACCCATCATCTGTACACATGGAGAATATGTGGTACAACCTTTTTTTAGGTCATTGATATTTAATCAAATGGTTAAAATGTTGTTGGTATACCATATTTATCATACAACTTACCTCATATTACCCTTCCCACCAAAAGTCTTCTCTGTCACCGGCGACCTTCCCACCGCCGGCGACGGATGCCGGCAATCCAACCGCGACGCCGACGACCCACCCCTGGCCCCCTACCACCAACCCCAACCCCAGCCGCCCCCTTCTCCATTGGCACCCCATCTCTCTTTCCCCTTTCTCTCTCTTCTCCTCTCTCTCTTCTCCTCTCTCTCTTCCCACCCTCGCCCCAGCACCAACGCCGGCGACCCACCCCGGCCCCTAGCACCGGCCCGAGCCCCGGTCGCCCTCTCCCCCGACGACACACCCCTCTCTCTTCCCGGCCCGACGCCCCCACCCAGGTCCCCCTCCCCCGACCTCCCCCCACCCACCCCTCCGGTGCCTCTTGGCGTCCCCTTCGACGGGGATTCCCCCACCGCCTCTCTCTCTCTTCCAAGCCCGCGGCCCCCCAACCCCCGACGCCAGAAGAGAGAGAAAAGAGGGGGGATGGGGTCCCTGTCGGGGGGTGGGGGTGGGGTGGGGGGGGGGTGCGGGCCGGAAAGAGAAAGAGGGGAAGAGAGAGAGAGGAGAAGAAAGAGAAAGGGGAAGAGAGAGAGAGGGGGTGGGGGGGTCCACGTCGGGGGGGGGGGGACACCGAGAGGCATAAGGGGGTGGGTGAGGGGAGGTCGGGGGAGGGGACCTGGTTGGGGGGCACTGGGCCGAGAAGAGATAGGGGGTGTCGACTGGGGAAAGGGCGGTCGGGACTGGGCTGGTGGTGGTGGGGCCAGGGGTGGGAAGAGAGGGAGGGGAAGAGAGAGAAAGGGGAAGAGAGAGAGAAAGAGGGCGTGCTGGCGGGGGAAAGGGCGGCTGGGGCTGGGGCCAGTGGTGGGGGGGCGGGGGTAGGTCACTGGCGTCAGGGTTGGGTTGCTGACGTTCTTCGCCGGCGGTGGAAAGGTCCTGGCGACGAAGAAGACTTTGGGTGGGAAGAGTAATATGAGGTAAAGTGTATGATAAATATGACATACCAAAAATATTTCAACCGTTCGATTAAATATTAACGGCCTAAAAAAAAGACTGTACGGAAGAGACCCTTAAAGGGTCTCTGCCACAAGTTCTCCCTATGTACACATACTTTATTAATGTAAAAGATTTTAAATTTCAAATCTAAAACCTAAAATTCTAAATCTTATTTCATTCGTTAAATTAGCTTACAGGGTGTTAATTCATTGACTATAATAAAACATCTCACACAATATAATATTATGACGTCCATTTTTAATTAGTTAAAAAAACCAAGGATGATAATCCCTATCGGTGATATCTAGAATTTTTCTTGTCAATATCATTTTTTTTTGGTTATATATCTCTAATAAAACTTCGTAAATGAAACCTTAATGAAATAAAGAAAAAAGTTCCTAGGACATACCATATGTCTTGAAATGTAAACCAAGATTATTTTACATTTGATTAGAAGAGGAGAATTATTTCTTCAATAACGAAGAACAACTCTCTTTTAAATGCGGTCATTAAACATAACTTCAAGTCATTTTTCCCATCTTCCTTCATACATGGGAAATTATGCAAACTGAAATATAATGATACATGCATATATATATATATATATATATATATGTATGTATTCACATGACATTGCTGAAAACTAGAGCTCTTCTTTTGGGTTCTCAATAGAAAACCCATTCTCAACCCAAGCAAGGTAACCTCCTCCCATGTCGCTCACGTGCTTGAAACCCTGCCATTTTCATGTCTTAAAATGTCATCTCTTTCGCTTTTTCTTGGTAAATAAAATGAAGCATAAACAAATAAGGATAGGGTCAAATAAATAAATATAAATATATATATATATAAAGCTATGAGGATGAATTTTGAATTTACTTACAGCATTATGCAGATCAGAAGTTGCAGACAATGACCGGACCCCACTTTGACAACCCTGTGTAGATAATATTTTAGTGCTCTCTAAAAAACATGCCCAGGAAGAAGCACTGATAATACCTCACACCCAAAAATTTCATTTAATAATTCATAAAAAGAGATATGTATTACCACAACAAGTTGGTCCTCTTTCTTGCAAGCAGATAAAACCTCTGTCAGAAATTGAGGATTTTTCACCCTGCCTGAAAGCAAAAAAAACCAAGAAAGATAAAAATTAAAAAAAAAAAAAAAAAAAAAAAAAACAGAACTCTTAATACTGATAAAATTACCTTCTGGGGTATTGAACATGTAAGGAATGTTGAAAATCTTGGGTGCTTCAACATGACCCTTCTTGTACTCCTCCACTGTCCTGTTACATAAAAAAAAAAGGGGGCTAAAAACCCAGAATTTGTTTTTGAGACCCATCTTACGGTATAAATCATTTGATGATACATATGTGTGTGTGTGTGTATATATATATATATATATAGAGAGAGAGAGAGAGAGAGAGACTCCTACCTAACATCAAGATAGCCATGACCAGACTTGATCAGATCCTTGGCAGCATGAACATCAACAGTGAGAATTTCTGCTCCCGAGCTACAGAGCAGAAGAAGAACAGCAACAATAATCCCACAAGAGAAACCAAAACTAGAAACACCCATTTTAAAATCAGCCAAGAAAAACCTCTAAATTTGTATTCATTCAATATTTTAGATTGACAAAAAGAATAAATAAATAAAAAAGGTTAAACCTTGCCATGAAGGACAAATTGTTGCTGCTTATATATGACGAGTCTTTAGCTTCCAGAAACACGAGCGCCGTTGGTTTTGTTTGGTTTTCCTTGGGAAAAAATAAAATAATAAAAAAAAAAAACCAACAAAGGTGGAAAAACTTGGGCAGTGCTAGATTATGTGATTCTGTGGTTTGAGTGATGGAGATTAAAACCTTTGGAGGGTAATCCACTTATAGAGCAAAATATAACTAGAGGCGACATCATGTCATTGTCAACCATATTTATATGTGGTGTAGAAAATTGTTATTTGGGGCTTTTGTGTCACCAAGTAATTACTAATTATAAATCTTGAAATTATTACCTTAAGTTTGTATCATTTGTGCTTCTTTGTTTTCTCATCTTTGATGAAATTCTTATAAATTTTTCTTCATGTAAGCATATTTGAGAGAAATAATGTTAATGGAAGACACGTAACGTGCATTTGGTGCATCAGTTTAGAATATAAATTTTAGATCGAGATTGATTGACCTTTTAAAATTAATTAAAACTTTTGTTAATTGTTCAAAAAAAACATCGAAATCTTAGAAGTTTTTTTGATCCAAACCCGGTATCAAAATGCAAGCTTAAAAACAAGAATTGCATGTGTATTTAGACAAACAGTGGAAGTTCCCTATCAATGAAAATCCATGAATTGCGTGGTGACAACTAGTATGGTTGAATGTCCACTAAACCTCGAGCTCATTGGAATCCAAAAAACAAAAGGCTTTACTTTTTCATATCTTAATTTTTCTTTTTTGGGAATGGCTCACTTTTATTAATACCATAACCAAAATCCACAATATTCCAAACCGTTGTGACTATACCATGCGTCATATTAGAGGACAAAGGCTATCCGTCCAAGTGGGAATGCTCTTTTTGTTTTCTCTGCCTCCTAAGATAAGTGTGTCGCAAAAAACATTGGGTATGACGAAAGTAAATGGCAAATTTTTAAAGAAATTTAATCACACGTGAATCACTTGATAAGATATTTGATTAAAATCGCTACAGTATTGATGCCCCCAATAATGTAGTAGAAGTAGTAACGTTATTATTTATGATAAGTTTAGAGGTGAGTTTTGTACCATTTTAAAATTTAAAGAATATTGTGGGATAATTTCAATTCTTTGTGATCAAATTTGATATTAAGGGGAACAAATTTGCACCCATGCAATTGAAAACAATATGTTTTTTTTTTTTTTTCTTTTTAAGGATGATGTCGTTTACATTTTGCAATAATTGAAAAGGAAAGAAAGAAAGAAAGGGGGAAAAAAAGGAAAAAGTAGTGCCTTTTCTTCAACTAAACTTTCATTCCAAACGACATGTCGTTTAAATTGGCATCTTGGTTTGCTCCAAAAAATAAAAAAAAAAATTTAAAAAAGGTTCTTTGCATGTGTAATTCAACAGGAATAATTTTTAAAAATAAATAATTGTAGGCATTATTTTCACCTTAAGAATGGCATGACATGTTGTAAGTCCTTTTAATATAGGTGTCGTTTATATGGAATTAAATGGCAAAATTTTATTCTTCCATTATATTGAAAGATTAAATTTATATGGAATTTAACGCATATATTTTTCCCCTTAATATCTAAAGGTTAGATAACGCTTCCTTTACAACGACGTGTTGTGCAAATCGTTTTATAAATTTGTAGTAAAATGCATGCTAGATCACAATAAAACAATATGTCGTTTTGTCGTAGCGTACAAAATTGAAAAACACCATACCCTTCTTTTTCTTGAATTGAAAAAACGACATATTATCTTTACTTCAAGTCGTTTGTCATTAGCAGGTATACGACATGTGTTTTTCTCTTTGAAAGAGTCATCTCAAACGTCCTTTGAAGCGAAATATCATTGTCATTTGTTATTTATGACAAACACGACAGGTCGTCTCAACTTCAGTCCATAACTACATAGCCGTTGGCCGTAGCGTAAATAGAATGTCGTTCGCAGATCAAACGACATGTCGTATTAATGTCTTTTGTTGTCGCTGGTATCAAAACGGAGTCGTTTTAACGGGGGGAAAAAACCTACAATGAATCGTCGTCTTGGTAAAGGTTCTCAAACTTCCAAATTTCTTTTGGGGGTTTGTTGAATTCTTCCCGTGATGGAGGAAGAAACATCAAAGTTACCATTGCCAGAGGCTTTTGTCGATTTTCTGGAGGCCAATGGTCTCGACCCTTCGATTTACTCTTCCACCGATTCAATCCCTCGTTACATAAGGTATCTACTTCATTGAATTCTTGCTCTTTTTCTTTTTTCCCACTTAATTTATCTTCATATTTTCTTTTGTGCTAATTGGATTTTTCTTTTTTCTTAATAAAGGTTGAAGCCTGGTTGTGAAGTGGAAATAGAAGAGGTTGAATCCGAGATGGAATGTAAGCTTGAGAAAGTGGATTGGTTTCCTGGTTTTTATTCTCTTCCCAATAACATTCACATAGCTAACTCCAAAGCATATCGAGAAGGGAAGGTGAGAGATATTAAAAAAAAAAAAAAAAAAAAGGTTCTTTCTTTGGTTTTCTTACTTAATCAGCAATATATAAGAAAACCCAAAATTTTTTTTTTTGTGAAGAAATAAATTTTTATTTTTGTTTTTTATATGTGATTTGTTTGGGCTTTTCAGATATATGGAATTGATGCAGCTTCTGGAGCAGCTGTTTCAGCTCTGAATATTTCAGCTGGAGATCATGTTCTTGATCTTTGTGCTGCTCCTGGTAAGTCTTCATTTTGGTTCAATTTTTGTATTTGTTGTTTATGGAGTTATAAATAGGAGAGTACTGTGTAGCATACTAAAAAATGTCCTACTGTTGTGTTTGTATCATGCAGTTTTGGACCGTCGTATCGAATCAGAGTTATGTAAGAATGGAAAAGTATGTGACATAATGAAACTTGATGAAAATCCGACGGTATAGTTAGAATAATGAATAGGAGGATTCTGTGGTAAATTTTAGTTTGATAGATCACGGTAGAGTCATATCAGAACTAAAAAGATATGTGAAAGTAACTAAATTTGATAAATATCTAACGATCCCGAATTGTGCTGTAACAATAATTTCATTTTTTCGCTCCATGATGGAATCCTGTTAATAATATTTCATATTGTCTAAACCAAACTTGTTCTTCATGACTTTTAAAAATATGGTTGAGACGAATGACTTTAGTGATCGGCAAATGGTTTTGCAAGTTATGCTTTCGGCACTTTACATGGCTTGTATCTGTTAGCTTAATGTTTGGTAGGTGTATTTGTGTAACATTTTATAATGAGTTTTGGAATTTCTCATGAATTGCTTGCTTAGTTGCTTTTGTTTCTCATGTCTTTGATCTTCAGGTGCTAAACTTTGTATGATGTTAGACCTCCTTGGCAATTCTGGTTCTGTAACCGCTGTCGATGTCTCAAGGCATCGTCTGGCTGCTTGCAGGACAATGCTTCAGAAATACGAATTGGGAGATCGCTGCCGGCTTTTTGTTGCTGACGGAACAGTATTTTCTCTGGTTCCTATTAGGGATCATACAGATTCTAGATCATGTAATTTATCAGCATATTTCCTTAGTTCAAAGGTTCAATTTTGTGAATTCTGTGAAATTGTTTTTCCTGTTTTTGATGCGTTATCGTTCCTTCTAGAATCATATAGGTGAATCCGCATCCACGGAAAATCTTGAGAGATTCAAGGAGTGGACGTCAAGGAGAACATGGAAAGAGAGGAAAAAGGCAGCTCAAGCAAGGGAAAATGCTGCTGTGAATCAAGAGAATCAACAACCAGAGTTAATCTTTTATGGCAAACTTTCTGGTGTGGTTGGGCTGAGTAAAAATGAATTACATCAAACTGTTTGTGATAGTGAGATTTTGAGCTTGGGCTATGACAAGGTAAAAATTGCACTATTCTTTTTCATTTCCCTTTTGGTTCATCATTTTTCCATGTAGAAGTTGTGTTCGATTTAGTAGTAGATTTTTTTCTTGGTTGTTTGTTTCTCATTTTGTGAAAGAAAGGTAACCACCGTTGGTTGGATTTGATTCAGGTGCTAGTAGATGCAGAATGCACTCATGATGGATCAATTAAACATATTCAAAAATTCGAACACTGGGGTTGGAGAACTCTTCAACGCCGCGTATTGGATGCAGAGAGAACTGATAGCTTAACTGTACTTCAGGTAAACAATTTTTATCTGATCTTCTATTCAGGCACTGTCAATCATCACCATTGGTAATTTCTCACCATTCGTGTCCAAAGAAAAGAGAATTGGCATAACATGTAAAAGCATTAGTAGTTTTAGCATACAGTCATATATGTGGTGATTATATCACCGTGGTGACAAATAGTGTTTTTTAATTACATTTCATTCATTTATTAAGTTGGCGACTTTGTAAATTTGGTTGCAGCTTCTTTTTTAGCTGTTCTCCTATTACATTTGTTAGTTGCTGCATAAAATACGATAACAGAAAATCGAATTTTTATTTTGTCAAGAACTTGTCCTCTCTAGTTAGAAATGAATTTTGGTCTAGCTATTTCATTTTGAATTGGCACTTTCTTATACATCATACGTGTTTTCCTTCTTTGTTTGCAGTTGAAACTCCTAACAAATGGTTTTAGGTTGCTGAAAGCTGGAGGGTTTCTTATCTACAGTACTTGCAGGTGTTCTTTCTCTCTCTCTCTCTTCTTTATTGTTTTTCCTTCATTTTTTATTATTATTATTATTTTATTTTTTTTTTTTTGAGAATGCACGCACACATAAAATTGTAGTAGGCGAAGACCGTAGTCTCTGTGAGTGACCGGTCCCTAAGATTATATCCGTCTATTTACATGAAAAAAAGTTAATCCAATGCCTAAAAAAGACTTGTTAAAACAAAAAACAAAGGTTTGTTACTTAGATTAACTATAATATTACACATTCATGTATCGAGGACCGGTCTCTGTGAGGCTGAGCAGCTACAACCAAGCCTTCCGCTCAGAAACATACACATATATACATATACATAGATACTACACATATATACATATACATTGATAACTCTTCCATGTATATATTTGCATGATATATGTATATCTATGCACACTTAACTTTTCCACTTGTATCAATTAGTTTGACAGTTGCTCAGAATGAAGATGTGGTAGAACAATTTCTCAAGGAGAATCCTACAGCTGGTAAGCTTCTTTTTATTTGAAATCTCTCATTTTTTGAAAAAGGGTTAGAGATGATACAGTTCCAAATTGAACTTTTCTGTTAGCATTTTATGCGCGGTAACACGTTAAAACTTGTCACATAGTACAACATGCAACTCACATAAGTCCGTAATTGTCAGGCGAGGCGACTGTGTTACATGACTGCGACATATACGATTATACTAAACAAAAAAAGATAGTATTTTTCTCAATAATTAGTGTTTATATATATTTTTTAATTTTTAATTTTCTTGATTTAGTAGAGTTCTGCCGCGTCCTACATCAATATGATTAGTGAAAATAATTGCAGAATTGCAGGAGATAGACGCTTCGAAAAGTTGGCCTGCAGAGGCGGAAGGATACAAAAGACTTTGCGTTTTGATCCGTTAACATCACAAACTAGTGGACTCTTTGTAGCTAAGTTCACTAAATTAGTCATTTAATTTTTTATTCTTTTTTGTTTCCTCTCTTTTGTAGTAGGAATTTGGTCAGAGCAAAGCTGATGGAATTTTCCCTCAAACAGAATCTAATCAAAACCCCTCCTTTTTTAAGAAATCTTCTAGGATCACTTTCATCTCTATGCATTTTGTAGTGGGATATATATATATATATATATTTATTTATTTATATTTATGCAAGAAAATTTGTAGTGAGTTCTATACCCAGTATTCTATACAGAAATTAAATATTGGATACTGTTAGGTGGATTATAATTTTTGTTGGCTTTTTTAACAATGATGATTAATTAAATATCAGTCAGTGATTTTTCATGAACTTGAATATTTTTTTTGAAGCACATCAACTTGACTAGTGGTCCAGGTTTTTTTTTTCAGTGATTTTTAATTTACTTGACTGCTTTTTTTTTTTTTTTTTTAAAGCACAACAACTTGATTACTGATCTCGTTTTTTTTTTTTTTTTTTGGTCCTTTTAACTTATTGATTAATTTTGACGAACTAAAGAATTATTGGCCAATCAACGAAATGACTTGCTATTATTAATCATTGATAATTTAATATTTATGTTAATAATATTTTAATACTATTGAACCTTATTTGTGTGTGTGTGTGTGTGTGTATTAATTTATGCCAATAGCAACAACATTGTAGGTAGTGATTGTAACTGTAGTTTATCGAATTTAATTTATAAGGCGTAGGGTTTTTTTTTTTTCCGTAGAGTTTTAATAATTCTACTAATAAATTTGGAAAGAGAAAAAAAAAAAAAAAAAAAACTACATTGTAGTTTATATAAACGGAATCCCATTATCCCGGGCAGACTCAGTTGGTTCATTGATAATTTTTTCCTATGCATTTTTCTTTTCTAACGCTGATCCATTCATTTTTTGTTTTTTAAATTCACATGGACAGATAAACTTATTTAAATTAATTAAGGATTCGAACGTTTGACGTCTTGGTCGGTGGGATCCTGGGTCTTTGTTTAAGTTCAAGGATCTCTGTCTTTGTTTTTGAATGGGAGAACTAGGCCTTTGTTTTTGAATGGGATGTTTTCTAGTTTTCCCTTTTTTAAACCTCAACGAGAAATGTATCTGGCCCTGCAGTCGTACAAATACATTCCAAATAAGTAGGCTTTTGAGTGAAGCAAAAAAAAACTATCACAATATCTCCATTTCTCCATTTTTCAACTTAGCTGTTGCTTTTTGTACCTAATAATCTTCGTAAGCAGTGACATAAATCATGGACAAATGATCACGGACTTTTTCATATATTATCAATGTCCTATTTCAAAACTAAAAAATATATATTTTGAGAATGTTGACTGATCCCCACCGTCCAAAAATCACCCGGTCTCAAGTGAACGGCAATGATCGATGACCACATACAATAATCACCTCCCGGGCCAGTCAAACAAAGACTGGCCCACTTATTAATGGGCCTTGGACTCTGGTTAATGCCTGGTTTTCTTTAATCCAATTACACAGAGAAGACGGCGACAACAACGCGATGGTCAGTAGTACCGAGCGCGAAATCCAAGCTCCTCTCAGTAAGAATTCTCCTCTTTTCCTCTATTTTTCCTTCACTTTCTCTCTCAATTTTCCGACCATCCAAACGCTCCTAAATCCCTCTATTGCTCTTTATTCACAGTCCCGACGCATGACAAAGCCTCTCAATCTGATTATGATGCCGTCGCCGCCGCCGCCGCCTCAAGCTCTATTTTGCCGGCGCAGGAGGAGAATTCTCCGATCGAACAGGTCGCGCTCACCGTTCCGGTCGCCGACGATCCGTCCCTCCCGGCCGTCACGTTCCGAACGTGGACCCTCGGGATCGCGGCGTGCCTTCTCCTGTCATTCCTGAAGCAGTTCTTCTGGTACCGGAAGGAGCCTCTCTCCCTGACGTCGATCTCAGCGCAGATCGCGGTCGTCCCGATCGGCCACCTCATGGCGAAGGCGATCACCGATCGAGTGTTCTTCAAGGGGAGGAGGTTCGAGTTCACGCTGAACCCAGGGCCGTTTAACGTGAAGGAGCACGTGCTGATCACGATCTTTGCGAACTCGGGGGCCGATAATGTGTACGCGATTCACATAGTGAGCGCGGTGAAGGTGTTTTACAAGAGGAATATGAGCTTTCTTGTGGCGTTGTTGGTTGTGCTGACGACGCAGGTGCTCGGATTCGGGTGGGCCGGAGTTTTCAGGCGATACTTGGTGGAGCCTGCCGCCATGTGGTGGCCGCAGAATCTTGTCCAGGTCTCTCTCTTCAGGTAAACGATATTATTGGATCTCTCTCTCTCTCTTTTTTTTTTTTTTTAGGGGCTGTTGGATCTCTTCTTGTTTTGAACTTTAGATGTTATTAGATTTTGATTTTTTAATTTTGTTAATAATCTTAATTATCATTTTTTTGGGTCGTTTTTTCACGTGTTTTTATGAATTTGCTTTTGTGTTTAAAAAAAGTCAACCACGTAAATGGGTACCGAACTTTCTTTCTTTGCTTAAAAGAGGAATACAGTTCCTTACTTTTTTTTTCCTTTTTAAATAATTAATCAAAACAATCATTAAAGTTTTTAGAAGGTGCCGTAAATTTTTTAAATTTTAAGTTTCTAAGTTTTTAACAAAATATTGCTTTCTTTATTTTTTTTAAAGACCAAAACACCCTCCACAAAAGTATCTTGCTTCATCAAGCAACTAAACCCCTTTTTAAATTAACACAAGAAATCCCCTTCCAATAAAAGCACCAAGAAATCGGCAACAAAGGAAAATGTAAGCTTGTTTTGCACAGATTAACACTTCTTTTTCAGACCAATAATCCAAAACCATTAGCTAAACAGCCAAACCCTCTCCTGGATTTTTTTTTCCCCTGCAATTAACAATTAATTAAAAAAAAAGAGAGATCAAATTAAGAAAAAATCAATAAATATAGAACATGACCGAAAAATGACAAAAAATTAAAAAGGGCTAAGCAAAAAATTAAGCTTTAAGTAATGAAACATTTTCATTTGAAAAGTGAGAAAATTTTTTTTTTTTTTCTCAGAAATTGATCTGAGAGAGAAATGGGTAAAAAACCAAAGAAAGAGAAGGAAACAAAAATACCATTAAAAAAAAAAAACCATAAATGAAAAAAGTAAAATTTTGTTTCAGTAAGAAATTGAAGAGAAGGAAAAAATATAACTTGAGAGGGAAGCTAAGAAGCCCCAGATTCAATACGGAGCTGTCCTTCTCGGACGCCATTGCTGTCGCTGTAATCTTCTCTCCATCGAGGGTTTTTTTTCCCCCCCCTTTTTCTTTGGTGGTATTTGTTAGTGGCATAGGCTGTTCTGATCGCAGGAGGCAGGGAGAGTAAAATCTGGAATTCTGGGCTTGCAGATCAGTGGGAGCAGGGCAAGACGGAGAAAGTGGACGATAGAGAGAGGGATCGGAATATGAGAGAGAAGAAATTTTAGGGTTTCTTTGATTTTTTTTTGTTAAATAAAATTTATTTTTAAGTTACTAAAATACTCTTTCAAATTAAATCATATATGACTTATTTCGTTGGAAATTTAACGAAATTGGACGGTTATTAATATTTAAAAAGTTTAGAGTTACTGATAAAATTAAAAAAATAAAGAATTTTCAAAAAGACAAAAATTTTAAAAAAGATAAAATTAAAAAAGATAAAAAATTTGAAGAAATCAGAGACAATTTTGATTAATTACTTTTTATTTTTTCCCTTCTTTTTCCAAGATAATGTAAAGTGTAAAAGTGGTTAGGTTTTCGTTGCATGTTAGACGTTTACCTGAGAAGGACATAGTGGGCTAGTATTAAATTCTCGACTCTAATCTGGCTGTTAGAGAGGATTCAGACTTGTATTCGTGAACAAACTCACAATGATTTGCATTAATTTTCTGTTTTGACAAATCATTGACATTTTCAACTTGGCACCCGTAAATTGACCTATTGAAAAAGGAATTCAAAATCTCACGTCAACCATGGATATTAAGCATTTTCCTTTTTTTTTTTTTTTTAATGTAAAAACAGTGGTATTAAACAAAAAAGATATTCCTGATAAAAAAAGATTTCATACCGTGAAATTAAACTTGACTTCTTAGGAGTAAATAAAACAAAAGTAATTCTACTTTTGAAAAACTTACTTAAATTTCACACACCTACTTGGTTAATTATTCTTTAAGCACTTTTGTTGCCCTGTTAGCTGCAAATGTTATTGTTTTAGTCATCCACTTCTTTATTGCAGGGCATTACATGAAAAAGACGAGAGGCCAAAGGGTGGTTTAACGCGAAATCAGTTCTTTCTCGTCGCCTTTATTTGCAGCTTTGCTTACTATGTCCTTCCGGGCTACTTATTTTCAAGGCTATCGTCCCTCTCTTGGATTTGCTGGATATTCCCTGCTTCCATCTTAGCCCAACAGCTCGGTTCAGGACTTCTTGGTCTCGGGATCGGTGCGTTTGGCTTTGATTGGTCCAGCATATCCTCTTACCTAGGCAGCCCACTTGCCAGTCCATGGTTTGCCACGGCAAATGTGGCTGTTGGTTTTGCCCTCTTCCTCTATGTCATTGTCCCTGCTGCTTATGCGCTCAATCTCTACAAGGCCAAAACGTTTCCCATTTTCTCAGATGGCCTTTTCACGTCTACTGGCCAAAACTACAATGTTTCAACAATAATAGACTCCAACTTTCACCTCGATACAGGCGCGTATGAACGCCAGGGGCCACTCCATTTGAGCACATTGTTTGCTATAACATATGGCTTCAATTTTGCTTGCCTTACTGCCACTATTGTTCATGTTATCCTCTTCCATGGAAGGTAAATTGTCCACCTTTTATTTAAATAAAGTTTTAATGCATTCTTCTGATTCTTCATACTGCTTAGAGTGTCAAGATCAAGTTAATACATGTCTTAGGATTTGCCATATCAGTACTTGCAAGAAAATGGCAAAGCTCTATCACACTAAACTGTATGCTGCACCCGTTAAATTTGATAGACAAAAGTTTAGTAACAGGAAACATGTGGTGAATTTCAAATTTGACTGGAGTAGGTCTCTTCTGTCTGAAGCTGCCTCTGCTGAGCACAATAAAGAACTGGCAGTTGAATTTATATATATTTTTTAAGAGAAATGTATATATATATATATATATATGAGGTTGAACTTGCTTGAACATTAAAGTGTGTTTTATGAGTGGGACTAATTTTTGGAAGCATGTAGCCAAATATGGGAGCTAAGCAAGTCAGCATTCCAAGAGAAGAAGGTGGATGTGCACACAAGACTCATGAGAAAATATGAGCAAGTTCCTGAGTGGTGGTTCATCTGCATCCTTTTAGTTAGCATAGCAGCGACCATATTTACATGCCAGTATTACAATGACGAACTCCAGTTGCCATGGTGGGGCATTTTGTTGGCATGCGGCTTAGCCCTATTTTTCACTCTTCCCATTGGAGTCATCAAAGCCACAACCAATCAGGTGCAATTCCACTCTTCCCGTAAAAGTTAGTGTTAATTTGTAACAAAAGCTAGAATTGTCCCATCTTTGATGCATGATGAGAACCATATTTCGGATCATTTTTTGCAGACACCAGGCTTGAATGTAATTACCGAGTATATCATTGGTTATATATACCCGGGATATCCTGTTGCCAACATGTGCTTCAAGGTTTATGGCTACATAAGTATGAAGCAGGGGATAGCATTTTTGGAAGACTTCAAGCTTGGCCATTACATGAAGATTCCTCCCAGATCAATGTTCATGGCACAGGTTTTAACTTCACCTTTGCTGCTTTTCCCGAAAACGAAGAACAATTGCTTGATATATTTGCTAATCATTTTAAGAATGTTCTTCTTTTCAGGTAGTCGGTACCATCATATCAGCATTTGCACATTTAGGGACAGCGTGGTGGCTTATGGACACAATCCCGGACATATGCGACAGGGCGTTGCTTCCAGCTGATAGCCTTTGGACTTGTCCCGGTGACCATGTCTTCTATGATGCCTCCGTCATCTGGGGCTTGGTCGGGCCTCGCAGAATTTTTGGAGATCTTGGATACTACTCTTCCGTCAACTGGTTTTTCTTGGCCGGTGCTATAGCTCCCGTGCTAGTGTGGCTCGCACATAAGGCCTTCCCTAACAAGCATTGGATTGGACTCATCAACATTCCTGTGATCTTTGCCGCAACAATTAACATGCCCCCGGCAACAGCAGTAAACTACTCCAGTTGGGTTCTGATTGGATTCATCTCCGGTTTTGTCGTTTACAGATACTACCGCGGCTGGTGGAGTCGGCACAACTATGTGCTGTCCGGGGCGCTTGATGCTGGACTAGCCTTCATGGGGGTGTTGCTTTACTTGTGTTTGGGAATGGAACAAGTGAGACTCAAATGGTGGGGAAATGACTCGGAAGGTTGTCCATTGGCTTCTTGCCCAACCCAACCAGGGGTTGCGGTTAAAGGATGCCCAGTGCTATGAACCTACCTTGGAGTGTGACTTGATACGTTTCAATTATTTGTATTTATCTGTGTGATTCTTCCACTGTGTAGAGCTGTATATAATTATTTTATAATTTGAAAACAAGTAAACTACAGTCGTATCGATCTTGCTTGGGTCCTTGAGTTGGGCCTTGGAGAAGTTGCTTGTGCCACCGAGAAATGTTCAAAAGTGACGGTACCATATACAAACGATGTAAGCCGTGAAAACACGTCAATAGAAAGATCAATAACGTCAGTAAACGACAATATCATCGAAAACGACATAAAAACTAGAAGCAACAACAGCCTAAAAAAAAAAAAAAAAAAAAAAAAAAAAAAAAAAAAAAAAAAAAAACTAGAAGCAACAACAGCCTAAATAAACGATACTAACTTGAAGAAAGATATGCAATCTAAAAAATGAATTACTTGGTGGAGAGCAGTTATCGATAATAACGTAAACAAACGACATAGATAGACAATAAAGTTAAAAACGACATAAACTTGGTAAACCGCAACACACGGCAACAATGAATGAGGAACGACAAAAGTTTAAACAAACGGCATCATAGAGTATCCGGCGTTACCTTTTAGGATGCCAACAATCTTAAAAATTGGCCAGGACTCAGGAAAGCGACAACAACCCAAAAACGACATAAACAATATACAAGAATTTTATCAATCAATGGCATCTCTTCACAGTTATTTCCCGAGTCCTATAACCCAAAAATGTCATTGATTGGTATACAAGAATTATATCAATCAATGACATTTTCTTCACAGTTATTTAAAAAAAATGACGTTTTCTTCATACATACATATTGTCTCTATACATAATGTTAACCCTTATATATACTGTCCACGTATTGATAGAATAAAAGGGGAGGAAAACGTTATAAATTTATAAATTAAACGTAATCGGATTGTATAAAAAATGTAAAAATTCAAAAATATAATATATACTTTCTTTTAAAAAAAAAAAAAAAAAAACTTTGGTTTAATTGTAGTTTTGTTAGTGAAAAAAAAAAAAAAAAAAAAAGGTTCGCTCCACACAAATTGATGTCGAGCAAAGTAGAAGAAAAAAGCATGAACTCAACGACCGAAAAAAGAAAAAAGAATAGGGAAATTAAGTTAAAAATAAAATGTTTAGCAAAAAAAAAAAATTTAAAAATAAACGGCACAAGTTGGAAAACGACACTCTTCTTATAAACGAGGTCAAGAAATAACAATGTTGGGGGAAGGCAAATACTAAACAAACAACATTAAACCTACTAAAAGACGAGAAACGACATTCTAGTAGTACCAAACCATCAAAAGACAAAAAGAAAAACTAGTAGACAACAACAATAGCAAATTCGCAAATGACACTAAAATTAACGGAAAGACGACATCACAGTGACAATGAAAACGACGTAAAAGTAGAAACACAACAGAATGACCGACTATATTAAAAAGAAGGACGTGACCCTTAAAAAAAAGACGACATAAAGTAAAAAGGACAATTTATAAGCCAAAATATTAATTGGCATTTAGCAGAACGACATGATTATCTTGGGAGGAATATTTTGACCTTCTGCCTGCCTATACTTGGCCTTAGACAAACAGCGGGGAAGTGCTAAATAATCGCCAATGTCCACTCTGATCAGCCACAAATGACAAAAACTCAATCAAACAACATATATAATAGAAAAACGCAATAACCTAAATAAACGACGTCGACCTCGAATTGGACCTTCAACTTTGAAAAACGACTTTTGACATCAGAAACGACATCAAAGGAGAAAAGACAACAGAACTGCACTCTAGAGATGAAAACGACAGGAATAATGGAAAGAAACTACAGGAATCAAAAACAAACATCAACTAACAAAAATGACTCGGAATGAGAACATAGAAGACGACATCAACATGGAAAACGGCAATAACCTAAATAAACGATGTCGACCTCGAATTGAACCATCAAATTAGGAAAACGACAATGGACACAAGAAACGACATCACTAGCAGAGAGATAAAACGACATGAAGTAGTGACAACGAACAGCCCATATCCAGAATTGGGCCCTAATGTAGGCCCAAATCCAGAAACAGGCCCAGCCCATTGGACCAAAGTTCTAGCGAACAGGTCGTTTCCGGCGGTGGAGCAAGTGGCGATTTCCACTCAGATCAGCCACAATCACCGGACACAGAGAGAGAGAGAGAGAGAGATCTTTCAGAGCGTAACAATGGAAGACAGAGCTGAGAAAGCATCGTCTCTCAGATGGAAACTCCTTCGCCAAGCTCTTCTCCGCCGTCCTCCTCCCCATTCTTCTGGTACTAGACCTGAAAACTTTCTCTCTCTCTCTCGCTGTTTCTGTTTCTCTCTCTAGGAGTTTATTTTCCAAATGATTTTGATCCTGGTGTGTGATCTGAGCAGACGAGAGATCTCAGATGAGTATAAAAGCGTTTCAAGAAGGCCAGCGAGGATTCAACTTGATACCGTGTCAATTGGCGAACGGCGAAGTTGAGGAAAGTTCAGCTTCTTCGTCGCCGACGACGACGAAACCCTCGAGAGACGCCACTTTGTGCTTCACCTTACCCGTTGAGGAAGCCCCAAGCTTTTTCTGACGTAAGCTCCGAATTCTCCTTCTTTAACGCTTTCCATTTGATCGGATTCCAAGCTCAATTTTCAAATCTCGAAAAATTTAGATTCTTGTTCATCTTCAAACCAAAGAATTCCGATTCTTCTCCTCTTTCTAAAATTTGGTGCTTTATGGTTGAAACTGAGGCGTTACTGGATAATATACATACATACATGCATATACACACACACACTTACATATTTATATGTACATGTATATGTATGGATGATGCTATTATTATTGCATTTTGGTTCATTGTAACTCTTGATTATAAGTTTGTTATGTGGATTTTAATGCAGGCAAAGAGTGAACAAGTCGCTGACCTCAGTGATCTTGAATTTTCTAATAAACATGAAATTGATAATACTGGCCTTGTATGTAAGTTCCGTTTTTCTGTTCCTTTGGAGCTCTCCAAATTTCAATCAAATTGAATACTATGCGTCTTCTTTTGCTTGTTCATGAGTTGAGGCCTAGCTGGTTAGTTAGTCAATTTTAAGCAAGAACCGAAAAATCAACACCAATAGTTGAATTCTTAAGGTAAATTTTCATGCTTTTAGTGGTAGGAGATTATTCTATGGCTGAGACATTTTTGTGGAATATTTTAAACCTCTGCCCACTTGTAGTTGGAGGCTCTAGGGTTTATGCCATTTTTGTGTGATTTCATGAGTTGAGACTTATTAGTGCTTCATCGCAATTATTACAGTTACCATGTTCGCAGATATGCATATTCATCCTGATCTCTGTGATTTTGAATGGGTAAATTGCTCAAATGGCGGCCTGTATTTGTATGAGCTTTTAACTTTACTTGTTCTACAGGTCAGTGGCCATCAGAAGAGGTTCTTGCATATTTTTGCCTGTCACATGCAGATATGTTTAGGTCTGCATAGATAGTTTAATTTTTGTTCTATTAAATAGCTTTATGTGTTTCTTTGAGTTAAGGTTTTCTCACAGAATTTCTCCACTTTCCCTATGAATTTCCAGGTCCAAAAGAGTTATTGAACTAGGATCAGGCTATGGCTTGGCTGGTTTTGTTATTGCAGCAATTACTGAGGCTTCAGAAGTTGTAATCTCAGATGGAAATCCTCAAGTAGTCAATTGTATCCTTTTCACTTGACCAGGCTTTATAGTTAACTTAAATGATCACGTTAGCTACAATTTTCATTGTACGTATGGGCAGTAGAAGAAACTACCCTTATCCATCTCCATGAGAAAATGCAATACGAAAGAAAAACCAAAATTATATTTTTTGTTGAGGATCCTAAATGTCTAGATATTGAGCGTAATATAGAGGCCAACTCTGGAGCATTTGGTGGTACAAAAGTACAGTCCATGATGCTGCACTGGAATAAGGACGAAACTTCGACTATTTCTTATTCTTTTGATCTCATTGTTGCTAGTGACTGGTGAGCTTCTCTGTCTTCTGTTGTTTTTTTAGTTCTAAATGCATAACGTCCTGCACCTTTTCTATTGCAAAAGAAACCAAATAGAATTAGTGCTTGTGACATCAAGCACTAATGGACCCTAATTACTAAAACTATATAGGATTTACTATTTCTATATCTGATCTTTTCCTCCAAGACAAGCATCGATTATTTGGGCTTCTGTAGTGATGAGATGGCAGCCATGATGGGCCAACTTTTGTGTGTGCACCACACTCTTCTTTTTGTAATTTATCTATTTAATGCCACTTTATTGTTTAGTCAATTTATTCTTCAACTAGTTATCGAGGCAATTGGATGAAGAAAAGTTATTATATTGATGCAGTTTTTATGATCTGGAGATGCATAGATTTCTATGAGTTGACAGGGCACATCTATCTTTTACGTAACACTAATGCATGAACTAACACTCATTAAAGCATAAAACGACATGCTCATCGAATCTTTATGCTATTTTTATCTTCTTTACATACTTTAAATCTTGATACATTATTTGGCAGCACCTTTTTTAAGGAATTCCACAAGGGACTTGCTCAACTTGTCCAATGCTTGCTGAAAAAAGTGGGACCAAGCGAAGCTCTATTTGTCAGTCCTAAAAGAGGCGATTCATTGGACAAGTTCCTGGAGGAAATCAAAGGCACTGGCTTGCACTTCAGCGTAACAGCAAAATACAACACAGAAATTTGGCGTCGTCATCAGAGCTTTATGAATGGTGATGACTCCTGGCCCAGCTATGAAAAGGATCACTGCTACCCGTTACTGGTCAGAATCACGCGATGAACTTTGGTTTCCATTCTCCTAATCACCTGCACATATTTCCAGCAATTCCCTATTCAACTAACAGGAAAAACTTTTATGTTGCTTGCTTACCTTTCCATATCATGCATGTGAGCAATGGTATGCACCATGAAAAATTTTGTCACAAACATCATGAAAGTATATGTGTCAAAAGTTTTCGAGTTCCACCGAAGTAAAATTATTATACTTTGATTGCAACTGATTTAACCCTAACAATGCACGGACTTCATTCTTGCACCCCTAGGTTGGTGGATCCCATTCCTAGAAACAGCAATATCTTCAAAGTGTTATGTAGGTCCTCATTGATTTTTGACTTTTGCTTTGCCAATTGGACTTGAGAGAATGAAACTAGTCTAATTTTTAAATTGACGTGCTATATGACCGATTTCCTTCTACAAACATGATCTTTAGAACGCACTAAAAACTTTTTGACTGTAGCTTCCCTATCTTCATACTTCAAGTTGCATATTTTATATTTAGAGCTTTAAAATATGGCAAATAAGGACTATAAAGAGAAACTTTCCATAAAGGGTGATGCACAGCGAGGTCTTAAAGTAATCCGATCCTCTGCCTGTTAATAGACATATATACATATCTTCCATATATATATATATATATATATATATGAGGAGTGGGAAATTGTTATTTGGCTCCAAATCAGATATTAGTGAGCAAGGAGCAACTTTTGTCATTTCTTGGCTCAAATTCTTAGCTCCTACTTAAGCTATGCTTGCTTAAGTGGAACTTCTGTTTCATTGAAAATTATACTCATTGACTTGACTAGGATTGCGTTTCATATGATTATGTTAATATATACATATGTGCATATATATATATATATATAATCCCATTAGGACTAGCTTAGCTATTGGTAAGGGGTTCAAGGTCAATGAAGTTTACTTTTAAATTAATGGAGTGGGTGCTCGTTACCAACAAAAAAAAAAAAAAATGTATCCTTTTCTATTGTGTACAAAAAACAGTATGTTCAAAGGGGAGTTATTTATGGAAGGAACAAATAAGTCGGCAGGATGTTTATCGTTAAAGTGTTTTCAAAGGTGGGTCTTTTTCATTTGACCATTGATTCAGACTTTCGATTATTGAGTTTTAATGTTCCAATAAAGAAGCAAGATTGGTTAAGACAGAGTCATGTCTTGTTCTCATTGTAATCGAGAAATGCTAACTACCATTCACTTGACGTTGCGTTTTGTTATTTTTATCATACTCGTGTGTCAAGCGAAGTCATTCACATGTACTGAGTAACTAACATCATGCCTTTATACACAAGTACACACACACAGAGTGTATATATATATGGAGCCTATAACACTTACTAAAGAAAGAGAAATAAAAACACTCTTAAGTTTTATCAAAATTCATTCCCTCTCATCTATTGAGAAGTTGCGACATTACTTACAATAGCTCTTAGATGACCATTTTCCTCCGTCCTAAATCTTCTTTTTCACCATCTCTGTTTCAACTAATCACTGGTTAGTTACTATTTTGTTTTCTAATTCGGAACACACGATGAAAAGGCGAAAATAGCAGAGCACCACTAAAATGGACATCAGCCATCGTTGTCGTCTTATCTTCAAGGGGAAAGTAGGTTTCTTTCCCTCGCCTTCTCGCTGCTTTGTGTGGTTCCTCCCCCACACAAGGTGGGTTAGGAATAATCTCTTACATCCGCTTACCTAGAATCTCATAGTCCAAATGGGACACCAATGTGGATCGTTCTCAAACAGCACTTACTTTTCTAGCATTTGTTTGCTTCTCTAGCAATAACGACGTTTGCTATATTCCCCCATGGCCACCATACACTATTTGAACAACCATCACGTTCATGTGTCTCTTCAACTATAGGGAAAGATGGCCATGTTTTTCGACGCCCTCTTCACTTCCTCGCGTCTAATCTTCATTTCTAACCATGCAAAATGCATTGCATTTCCGTGATCAAAGTAATATATCCAAGAAAGAAGTAGTAATCACCGACCGTATTGAAAGGTCCTCTAAGATACCCCTTTTTAAGCTTATAATTAATTATTTAGGAGAAATGTTGTTGGTATTTAGAGGATTTTTTTGCAGTTTCATCACCTGAGGTAGTAGTGTTTATCCTTTCAACGTCCTATGATGTCATATGAGGGTAAGGTCCAAATACGCTTCATGGTGCTATCGTTTTCATTTGTCCCTACTTTATTTGTTGGTTGGCTTAGTTTCAATCGGCTCAACTAATATAGTTCATTTAGACCTGACTTTTCGGCTAGTTATAGAGTCCTTTTTTTTTTTTTAAGTGGTAAATAATTTTTGGAAATTTTTATTCTTCCCTTTCGAGTCAAAAGGCAATCTGTTGTTTATGTATCTTTCCTTCATTTACTTTCATAATTACATTTTGAAGAAAAACCTTAACTTTATTTATTTATTTTTTTTTAGCAAATTGCAAATTTGACATCAGAAATGTTACATCTGTACTGAACTAAGTTCAGAAAGGCAATGATATCACTAATTGAAATATTTTGTTAAAGTTAACCCACTTAAGTGCTTGCCAAAAAACTTTTGATAGTTTCATCCTGTTCTTCCTAATTTATTCAAATCAATCCAAAAGTTCACAAAAGCATCGAGATTAAAGCAGGAAAGAGTAAAACACAAAGCCCATCTTCACATGTGTCCCACTTCGCTTTACCATCATCTTACTTCCTTTTCCCACTTTCCCAGTTAACATAGATAATGATTATAAATAAATAAATCACAGACACACAGTCACAAATATTTTTTTTTTACTCTTTCCATGGCAAACATTAATCCATCCATAAGCTTGACCATCCCAGCAAAGTATCCATTCGTTTATCAGAACCAGGTATTATTTGAATTCTAAGTTTCTAATTATGTTGATTAAAAAAAAAAAAAAAAAAAAAACACAAAGAGCAACAATTTTCTATTTCTAAAACAATATGCTGATGCGTTACTCAGCATTATATCTATGAAGGGAACATTAAAATATATGTAGGATTTGGAAAATGGGTGGTTTACAATCTGGATTCTCTGTCAACTTTCCTCTTGATGACCTGGCAATAGTAATGATTCACTATTTCGGTAATGTGTCTCTAAAAAGTTGCCAGCAAGTGGTGTGAATTATGGGACACGAGTGACTATCACAAGTGCAAAAATGTGAGAATCAAAGACGCCACCAAAACAATTGCTGTCTCAAAGGCTAAAGGACGTGTTCTTATTGAATCCCCAGTTGCCAAATTGGCTAGCCATGAATTAGCAAATGAAGCCTGCGGAATTGTGCCCGAGTCTGTCCCGGAATCCGACACCGACCCGCCTATCGTTGCGGTCACCACCGGAGAGGAATCTCTTGAGGATTTCAAACTGCCACACAGAATTTAAAAGAACATACAAAACCAATTAGTTCAATGAGATTTTTTTTTTATTTTTTGAAAAGATATGAAAAAATAATTTGTCACAACTACACTATTTTGTCATGTCATATTAGACTTTAGTTTTTCTTTTTCTCTTGTCATCTCTCTAAATCATTTTCTTGTCAATTTATTTCTTAAAAATATAAATACAATGTTAATGCCCATTGTTAAGAATTATTAACGGTGTCAGAATTTAACATTTGTGCCCCTAAACTTTCTCGTAATTTATATAATTAAACTCCTAAATTCTTCACAAAATTCTCTAAGATTTAACAATTGTCCAAATCTGTCACGTTGTTTATCCTTATTTTGTGAATACATTTCAATTTCCATCAAATTTATTACTTTTATTAGTTTTTTTCTTTTTTGACGTGGACTCATTTAATATTATCAATTGAAATTACCTTTTAATCCTTAAATTAATGTTTAAAGACTTAATTTTCGAATGTTCATCCAAAAAATTTGTATTGCGCTTTTATGCTCTAATTTTAGAAAATTAAATTGCTATTTAAAAACTTTTTTTTGGTCACCTTGGAAGAGAAGGGCAAAATGTGATGGTATAGTCAGCGCCAGTACACGTGAAAGTACTCGTGGCATCATCGAAAGCATAGCTATAGGACTGGGGCACGCCGACTTGAACAGCTGTGAGTACATCGACGGCTTACACGCCGCCGGCGAATTATACGCGCCGCTACAACAATACTCATCTGTCCCAAACGCGCCACACGCGCTCTTGCACGCTCCACCTCCATCAGCCCTCAGCTCCGTCGGACACCTCCGGTTGAGGTCCACCACGCACCCCGTGGACGCACAAGCACCCGATCCCCCGCTCCCTTCCACGAACATCGGGAGGTTGTAACCGTCGACGAGGCTGACATCATAGAAGTCTTGCGACCCCGAGCCGAGCGTGAACTCCGCCAGCGTCGCCGGCGGCGTGGCGCCGGCGCCGTTGCACTCCATCTGGCCTGAGCCGCAATCGCCGGTCGCGCACGAGCCGTGGCCCGCGCCGTCGAACTCGCACCCGGTCCTCCCCCAGAACCGGCCGGACCAACCGGTCGGAGCCTGAAAAGTCCTAGAACTTCCCTTCGACAGCTCAAAGCCGGTGCTGTCCAGCTTTGGACTTCCGGCACTGACCAGAATTCCCGGCCATACCGTGAAGTCGCACTTATTAATGAACGTGAATGTAGCTCCCGAAACCAAAACACCTGCGTATACACAAAATATATAAAAAAAAAAAACCATACAAATATATATATGCGATTTACCTCCATGAGTCTCGGGTTTGAAGCTCAAATGGAGGAGATACAGAACTGAAAATTTACCTCTGGACACGATCAGAACAACGAGAACCAGGCAATTCGGGAACAGAGCCATGAGAAAACTGCGAATTCTACTCGGAATTGTGTAATGCAGGGCTTGAATTGATCGGACGAAGAATGAGAAGCTAGAGATGGAGAAAATGGCTGTGGTGCATTGGCGGTTGCAGTTGAGAGAAGAAGAGTAGTGGCCAAGGCAGGGCGTTTTAGTGGAGGAAATGGCGGTGAGAGACAAAACAATTGAGATCGCCGCCAATAAACTTTCTTCTTTTTTTCTCGGGAAACAAACAGCACTCTGTCTCTAGAGAGAAAGGGAGAAGAGCAGAGGGAGAGAGAGAGGGCGTGAGGGAGTGGTGGGAGAATCTGAATCATCGGCTCTGCGTCTCTATTTATAAAGGAACTCTCCCTCTCTCTCACTCTCCCTCTCTCGCGTCGACTCACCGACGAAAGAGAAAGCAAGTGTTAATAGTTCATCAAAATGAAAAAAAGGGGTTTTTGGGAAAAGCATGTTTACCGCCTTGGACTTTCACTTTTTTTTTCGTGATTGGTCTTTTGACTGTTAGAATTCGTTTTAACAACTTGGTCCTTCAATTTTTTTTTTAATAAAAAAAGTAAAAAGTAAAAAGTAATTCTAGAATGTAAGAATGAGATTGAAATATTCAGAATTTAAAGATGCAATTGTTAGAATAGATATATTTTAAAATCTTAAGTTATGAGAAACTAAAAGAACATAAATACGAAAATATAAATATATAATTTTTTTTGTTTAAAATTGAAAATGTTGCTTGAGGGGGTTTTTTTTTTTTTTTTTTTTTTTGGCTAAAATGAGGGAATAATGATTGATAGGGTGTTTGGCACACCAACTCAAAACACTCAATCATTTCAAAAAAAATTTTGTCTTTTTCTTAAAAAGTTTTTGTCTTTTTCCCAAAAAGTTTTTTGTCTTTTCTAAAAATTCAAAAAAATTTACTATTGAAACTTAAAAATCTCAACTCAAACTACTTCACCAAACACCCTTTTAAAATTAATGATTTGCTGATATACTGTTTTGTGCATACTAATGGTGTCAAATTGCGCGCAGGTGATAAGGATTTTCATAAATGGTTCCTAAATTACATATTTTATATCATTTTGATTTGTAATTTTTTGGTCCGTTTGGTGAATGAGTTTGAATTGAAAATTTTTGTTAACTTTTCATAAAAGACAAAAACTGATATGAAAATTTTGAGTTTGAACTCAAAAGCCAAACGAGGTCTTTGATCTTACATATTACATTTTTCTGATTTTTTTTTTTGTTATTATGAAAATAATGGTCTATCTATCAAATATTATGGAAAAAAAAAATATCGAAGTTAAACATGTTTTGATCACATGAGTTTTTATTTATAGATAAAGTTATAATTATAAGTAAATTTCTCATTTAGTTTGTAAATATTTAACATTATCCAACTTTAATATTTGATCTTTTTTTTGTAGTTAGAATGCCACTAAACTATTAAAATATTATTATAATAGTCATTTTTCATTACTTTTTGGATGGAATTTGTCAACAATTTGATCAAAAAGTGGTATTAACTACAAATTCCGTTCAAAAATTAATGAAAATGACTATTGCAACAATGTTTATAATAATTTATGGTTATTTCAGTTACGAAAAATAATAGGAAATGTACCTAAACTATTAAAACATTGTTACAATAGTCATTTTCGTTAATTTTTATACGGAATCCATTAATAATTTGATAAAAATGATGCTAACTAACGAATTATGTCTAAAAATTAACATGAAGAATTATTATAGTAATATTTTAATAGTTTAAGGGCATCCTAACTTTGAAAAAAAGTTCAAGACTAAAGTTGCTTTTAAAGTTAAAACTTCAAGGACTAATTTAACAATTTACCCTATAATTAAATATTTTTTAAGGAAATTGTATCTCAATAGGATATATTTTGGAAGGATATATAGCATCACAAAACTATTTTAGAAGTATATTTTCCTTACTAAAAATACTTAATTACAATTTTCGTCTTTTAGTTATCATACCATGTGTCCCTTCTATTGTTTTATTTTATTTTTTACTTTTGATTTTTGCTATTGGTGCACCCTAAACTTATTATAAAGTTATAATTTACACCCTAGATTTTTAATTTTAGTAATTTGCATACTAAACTTTCAATTCTGTAGTAATTTGCATCTCATTGATAATCAATGTTGATTTTTTAAGGAAAATTGATACTTCACCTGCATATAGATTGTTAATTAAGAAGATTTAAAAGGATAAAAATAATTATTTATAACATAAATTAACATCTCATATGCAAATCAAATATCAATTTCCTTCAAAAATTGATATTATAATCAATGGGTACAAATTGATATATATTTATAGATTCAAAGTGTAAACTATCAAAATTAAATTTAAAATATAAATTATAACTTTATAGTAAGGGGTGTTTGGTACATGAGTTTAGTTTAAGATTTTTAAGTTTCAATAGTAATTTTTCAGAAAAGACAAAAAACTTTTTCAGAAAAAAATAAAAACTATAATGAAAAAAATATAATTTAATTTAAAATGAGTGTGAAACTAATAAAAACTATAATGAAAAAAATATAATTTAATTTAAAAATATAATTTATGTTTTTCTACTGAAAGAAGGAGGGAGAATTCTTGTTGCAGCTAGCCAATCAGGACACAGTTAAGTGATATGAAATGACGAAAAAGTATTGGCTTGCCATAGATAATGATCTCTTGTCCATGAGTACCTGGAACGATCTGTCCTTCTTACGTGGCAGCATGTTATACGCCTATCTTTTCTTTTTCTTTTATTTCTTTTTCTTTCTCCTTTTCTTTTAATAAATGGCGATTTTTCCTTTTCCAAGTGGACAGATGTTCTCTTGCAAGTTACAACTACAAAGGGAAGTTACCATTCAGTCCTTTTTCTTTTCGTTTTGATTTTTTTTTTTTTAAATTACCATAAACTTCACGCAATTAAAAAAAAAAAAAAAAAAAAGGACCAAAATAAATTGAAAAGAATACAAGGGAGAAGAGAGTTCATGTATTTATTTGAGAAAATCCTACCTTCTTTCTCAAGTCCTTTCTTAGTCGACGGAATTCGTTTGTCAAGGAAATCATGATGTCAAGCTAAAGTCTCCTTTTTTCTTTTTCTTTTTTTTCTTTTTTCTTTTTTTATACAAAGGACAAAAGAGAAGAGAATCTCTTTTTAGTACCTTGCAGTTAACTCAACTACCACTTAGCTCCTAATTTCAATGTCAAATATATACGTGACTTTAGCCAGAATTCCTTATTATAAGTTCTATATCTTAAGAGATTAAAAAAATTGAAGTTTTTTAAAGTAATTTTTTTATTAAATAATAATAAGTCTCGAAATCATTTTTTATCCCTCTCTTTTCTTCTACCTTCTCTTTTAACCAAATAAACTCCAAAACATTCGTATGAATAGAAATGCATTTACATGGCTAGAGGATTGTATAAGAATGCAATTTTTTTCCCCCCAAAAAACGACGAGAAATAAATTATGTCCTATGTTGAATGTATCTATTATCTATATATAAAGGTCCGTTTTGATAAATGAGCTTAAGTTGGAAATTTTAATTTCAATAGTAGTTTTTGTTGACTTTTCAAAAAAAATAAAAAACTTTTTCAGAAAAATAATTTTTTTTTTTCAGAAAAAGACAAAAACTAATATGAAAACTTTAGTTTGAGATTGAATGCTAAACGGAGTCTAAAAACATAAATGTGTTTTTCATTCTACCTCTAACAATTGTGATGTGGTAACTACATCAACATCACATGATTATTTATACGGTAATTTAATCAATGTCACATGATTTGCGTTTTTTTTTTTTTTTATACAACTAGTACTAATAATATAGGTGAATATAGAAATGTAAACTTGGAAAGATTATTACCAAATATATACTAATTATGATAGATTCTTTCGTCCACTAATCACAAAAGTGTTTTTAAAAAATAAATAAAATAATAAATTTCTACTCTCTTTTTTGACTAATTTCTCACCACATAACACACCAACCCACATCCTATCCACATGTTTTCACGTGTTGGTTTTTATGAGGACATTTAAGTCATTTTGATTTTCAATAACCTGACAATGCCTTATTTGCCCAACGAACTATGATTATATCTCAACACAGTGGCAAGAAAACAGAAAACTGGCCCGCCACGTGGGATCATTTATTCGGCATAATTCAATAACTGAGTGAAACGTGTCACTGATATCCAGTGCGCTTTGCTTTTCTTTTGTTTTCCGTACCAAAAACAGATTCTACGGTGGGCAATAAAATAAAATCGACCATATAATTGCATTTGAACGCGGAAACAATTGGTGGATGCATTTAGTTTAAAATTTTTAAATTTCAATAATAATTTTACAGAAAAGATAAAAAGCTTTTTCAGAAAAGATAAAAAATTTTTTCAGAAAAAGACAAAATCATGATGACAAAAGTACAATTTAGTTTAAGATGAGATAGAAACTAAACTCACCCTTAGTTTTAAAGAATTTAGGTTATTGTTGAGGTCACATCCTGCTCCGACCACAGGCTCGTACTTCGAGAACCAAACAGTCGCACTGGAGCTACTCCGGTACGACCCCAACGAGGATGACCCAAGCACTCCCTCAGTACGTGACCCGATTACATTCGACCACTATGCAGATGGCTGATGCAGAACGACCCAACGGGTGCTCGGAGAACCATCGACTACCCCGAGCACCCAACCTATTGGCACATCACCGTACGCCGCCCTACGTGTGGAGTACGACCCCTAATTCCAGGGGGTCAAATCGCGGTCTTCCGCCACCTACTCCCACTATCTCCCTAATTTCCTCCGTCTGATACGGTTAAGCCATCCCTGCAGTCACTTGCAACAACCACCCTAGTGCCTTCTAGCCTAGGGCAAAGGCCACATGGCGTCACCATATTGACCCACAGCTTGCATACACCATGCCTCTACCCTCCTGCCGAGAGTCCTAGGGAGCCGACCCGACTGGGTTGCCCTGATTATCGGACCCGCGGGAAGCACCTATAAATAGAGGGTCAGCCCTCCATTCCAGGTACGAACACTTCTTCCTTGTCTAAGCTCTGCCTCTCCCTTCGCTCATCAAATTCTGCTCTGACTTAAGCATCGGAGTGCCCACGGCAGACACCACACCGGTGTTCCCGTTACTTCGAGGTGGTTTCCATTTTGCAGGAGAACGCGAGCAGAATGACCAGGCAAGGGTGGTTGAAGCAGCCGACCACATCGGGTGTTGCTGCCGGAGACGTTTCGGCATCAACAGTTATCTTACTCTATCACTTAAAACTTAAAGTTTCACACTATTAACGCTTATATCTATTTGACAAAAGATGTTAAAAAATATGGAATGAGGCACCTAAAATGGGTGAGTAGATGATAATTTGATTAAAAAAAAAATGTTGAATAATTGATTAGTCATGTTTACTAAACCACATCCACATTACCCAATTGATCAAATGTATAAAAAGGTGGCATGTAAATGTGTTTATAAACTAATAACAATACGGATATTGTTTTGTTTTTCTCATCATTTTATAGATATATATATTTTTTGTATTTGAAATAAAAAAATTTATTGACTTTTTTAAGGGAAAAAAAGAGAAATTTGAAAATATGAATAATGAAATTGGTTTACTTTTGACAAAGAATACTAAAAATATTTGAAAAAATTAAAAGTAGAGTGAATGTCCCAAACAGGGCCTAATCTTTGATATGATGAAAGAGTGAGAGGGAAAGAAAGGGTGAGAATATAATATGAAAGAGAATGATAGGATAGTGTATTTGATAAGCAGTAAAAGATAAAGAGAATGGAATATAAGGTAGATAAATATTACAGTACGTCCACTCAATTAGATCCGTTTGGTAAATGAGTTTGAGTTGGAAATTTTAAGTTTCAATAGTAATTTTTGTTGACTTTCAGAAAAGAAAAAAAACTTTTTCAGAAAAAGGTAAAAATTGAGATGAAAATTTTGAGTTTGAACTCACGAAACAAATGAGGCCAATTATCTAAAAGTCCGTTGGAGGATTACTAACATCTAGTTTTTAATTTTTTTTTCCTTCAAATCAAAAAAATTTTTTTTTTCACATCTTCAAATGTCTACATTCGAGTTCAAATCAGATGTTTTTTTTTTTTTTAAATTGCATAGAATTTTGAGAGAAACGAAACAAGATCCATATTTTTTTTTCCCCGATCGTATTTTAAGAATTACATTTTTTTTTCACTCCAGACAGTTTTTTCCCCCTAATTCACATTTTTAAAACTACATCTAGTTTTCAAATCAAAACACATCTTCAAAACCTTCGAGACGACGCTTAATACAAATACTCATTTATTTTTATCCACCAAACTATTAATTTAAAATAATATTTCAATTATTAACATATTTTTAATCATTTAATCTGTCTTCATCCTACCAAAGCAAACATTAACGAGTTAACAAGATGGAATATGGGGATTATTCTTTAAAGTGTGGTGAGTTACTTGAGAAAGCTACCATGCCCACCCTAACAGGCTAACACCATCCCCTACTACCACCGTTGTGCGTATCCACGTAGAAGGATGTGGTTTTGCTTCGAATTATGAGGCAAGTCACATGGTGTCGATGTGGGACTGTTTTCTATGTTATACCAAAGCTTCACTAATAGATAGAAAATGGCAAAGAAGGAGTCAGCACTTGCATGTGCTGTGAGTTACGTATTTTTCAGTTGTAACGTTTGAGGAAGCTCTTTATGACTTTGCCTTTGTCTGGTTTGTGTTGAGAAGTGCAATTCAGTTTAGAAGTCTGCATTTCAAGTCCTGATATTTTTCGACACAACTTCCATGAATGAAATTGAAAGTTGTCCAGTCATCTTTGTACAATTTTTGCACAAAAATTTTGGATTCTCAGCACCGAATTTTATGCAGATTTTTAAGTTGAATCTTTGCAATAAACTATTACGTACCCAATTACACCATACACCTAGGAAAGAGAATTCTACGCAGAATTCTTAGCTAGCTTTTAAGAAAAATAAATAAATGAAGACCCTATACGTCATACGATATGGTTTCATACTATCGTAATATTGATACAAACTGTCCGAGAATCTGCTGGGTGAATGAGTTTGAGTTGAAAAGGTACAGTTTGAGATGAAATTTTTTGTTGACTTTTCAGAAAAGACAAAAACTTTTTCAGAAAAAGACAAAAACTGAGATGAAAAAGTGCAGTTTGAACTCATTTACCAAACAATGCCTTAATCATTGAATTTATCAACACTTAAAAAAAATTTATAGCACATAAGTGATACAAAACTGTTATAATAATAGATTGGATTATTAAAAAAATCAATCTAATTGATAACCAACAACTACTTGACTAATCTTGTGTAATTTTTAGATTGTTAGATTTTTGTCGAATCTTTTAAATTTCAGATTTTCTTTTTCTTTTCTTGATATGATATCATGTGATAATGGGAAGTAGAGATAGGGCAACGTCTGTGGGGTATTTGTTTTCTTTTCTTTTTTTTTTTTTTTTTTTTTTTGTACCTAACTAAAAAAAAAAAATCTCTAAATTTCTAGCTGAAATCTGAAACTTCCTTTTAGTTTTTTTGTCTACAACATTTGAGACGAAAGAACGAGTGAAGAGGGAAGTAACATAAGTCCAACAATCCCACATGGGTGATGCATGAATAGCATCAATAAAATGTCCAAAATTATCTCTACGCAACTTTTACATAAAGGATCAAAGTTTCTATCTTTTTGCGAGCAACTTCTAGCCTATTTCATTTGCTTGTATTCTATACATTTGAACTTTTGTTAACAAAAAACATCTTTTCTTAATATATATATATATATATATATATAGAGAGAGAGAGAGAAAGAGAGAGAGAGAGAGGGAGAGGAGGGCTCACCCATATGAATACATAAACTTTTAAGTGGGACAACTTTGGCTTGCTTTGGAAGAAACAAAACCATCTTATTTACATATAAACCCCTTTAATCCAAACCATGTCTGACATCTGAATCAGAGGTCCAATGTGATTTTGTCACAGTTAACGAAAACGTTGCTGAGCCCTTTTGTTTTTGCCACCATATTCAGATGCTTGTTAATCTTAGTTAACTAAAAAATAAATTAAAATCAAAAATAAAAGTAACTCTCAAGCTTAAATCAAACTGAGACCAAAACTTCCAAGAAACATTCATTGCATTTATTGATCACAAAAAGTTAATTGCCTATAAATAATCTAAAACGGGGTGTTGATGTGTGCAAGGCGCCAAATATGGATATAGTTGAAAAGAAACATTGTGGAACCATGTGAAATTGACAAGACTCTCCATCATAATTTGTCATCATTACCATAATTCAATGGCCTTGGCAATTAAATTTTAAGCAAGAGCCCCACCTCAACCAACTTAAAAAAAAAAAAACCATTAAACATATACATAATCATATATAATAAATGTGCTGATATATTTTTTTTCTCATTTGCAAAAGCATGAATTGTGTGGTGCATGCATGTATACACTGTATCTACAATAATACGTACGAGAGACAAAGTTGAACATCACTTGTTATATCATAAAAACACTAAATACACTTTCTACAAATGTCTTTAGTTCTTCTAGTAATTTTTTTTTTTAAAGCATATATATACTGCATCTTAATATTATGAGAGACAAAGTTGAATATATATATATATATATATATATATATTATAAAAGCACGAAAGATACTTTTTACAATGTCTTTTGTTCTTCTAGTAAATTTTAAAAAATAAAATAAAATTTTTTTATTTTACTTTGTTTGTCTTTAGGCGTATTGTCCAACTAGTATCATTACAAGAATTATTGGTATTTACTTTGTAATAAAAAAATAAAAATGGAACGATGATAAGTACTTCATAAAACTTATCAAGAATTATAATTCCTCTAAAAAGAATTTGTGACCACGTATCAATAGGAACACTTGTGACATAATACTTTCTCTCTCTCTTCTAAATCATTCTCATACTTTCTATCAGCATCTAGATCAGGGTCTCCATTGATGGGTTATTTATGCCGTGTAAAGTCTCCCATGTAGATAAGATTTCCCAACTTTTCCTTTTCTCATAAGCATCAACATTTCCCTTCCCTTTCCTTTCCTTTCTTAATAAATAAATAAATAAAAATATTATATACAATGTTACTATAACATTGTTCTTTATTGAAGATTTGCATCACTACCCCACCATGTTACTGATTTTGATACTGAAAAACATGTTTTCTTGAGAAAGGGCTATGGAGGAATCCTTTGTTTCTTAGCCTTTTTCGATCGGTTTGCGATTTACATCGATCATCCATGATGAAAAGGGAGGACTCTACCATTGAGGTTGGGATGATCAAAGAGACATCATAAGAGAATGGAAAAAGGGGGTGAAAAAAGAAGCATTTTTAGTTTTTAATATGAGAAAGAAGAATAAAAATGATACGTTTAAAAGAAGCCATATGTGTGAAAAGAAGATCAAAGGGAGGGAAATGTAAGGTGGAAGCAAACTTGGATCCAAGACGAGGTAAAACTAAAAAGTGGTATGAAATGGGAACATCTTTTTATTCTTAGTTTTATTTTTATTTTTATTTTTATTTTTTGCCTTATCAAGATATGGTTTGTCCAAAGTGGCTTTTTCTTATCGTCTTCCTTTTGTTTCTTATTCTTAACATGGCTTGTTTATTGCACCAAAATCGTCCAAGCACTCAAAGCTTTACGCGTTCACTTTGATGGATGGAATCA
Source organism: Ficus microcarpa (assembly GCA_025413485.1). Taxonomy (NCBI): domain Eukaryota; kingdom Viridiplantae; phylum Streptophyta; class Magnoliopsida; order Rosales; family Moraceae; genus Ficus; species Ficus microcarpa. Next base: position 14,174,425 of record CM046379.1, on the reverse strand, counting down.
GCACCCTTTTCATTAGCTGGAAGAAATTTTGAGGTTCATTGAATAACATTAAAATAGCTATTGATCTTTCAAGAGCTTCAAACACTAATAAAACCAACCCTATATATATATATATATATATATATATATATATGTTTTTTGGTAACTAGCCACATAACCACTCAACAATTGGCCAAATAATGCAGCAGTTTTCATGTTTGCAGCCCTAAGTGCTCGTTTGATTTGTCAACTCAAACCTAAAATTTTCATATCAGTTTTTGTCTTTTTCTGAAAAAGTTTTTCGTTTTTTCTAAATTTTTTTTATCTTTTCTAAAAAGTCAACAAAAATTACTATTAAAACTTAAAATTTCTAACTCAAACTGGTGAACCGAATGGAGCCTAAGTAGTGGGAAAATTAGGTTATTTGGGCAGGTAGAAATGTGGCTAAAGGTAGTCAACTACGAAACTTCTAACTTTAACTTTAGTATAATCTTTAATTCATATATATAAATATAATTGTGGAGTTTAATTATTATCCTGATAATCCTGTGGTTTTCATATTTATAAAATTGATTGTCCTCGTATATTTTATCTATGAAGGGGGCACCATCTACAGCCGAAGGTAGTCAAATAGGAAACATGTTAACTTTTATATTATCTTTTACTTATAACATATTGAAATTATGGAGTCTAATTATTACTCTAATATAAAAAGCAACGACGGAATCAGACAGAAATTTTTGTTTGAGTCTAAAATAAATAACATCAATATATAAAAACTAGATAGTAAAGTTTTAACGGGGCTATTGAAAGTTTTAATTTTTCAATAGGGGATGTATGGAGGTTTTAATTTTTAATGGGGTAAAATAGAAAGATCATAAAATTTTTGAGATAAAAATTAAAAGCAAAAAAATTTCAACGGGGGCCCCACTTATTTCTGTTCCTAACAGAAAGTCTTGGGTATTTCATACTTACGAAATTGGTTGTCTTGTTATTTTCATCTATTAAAGTGACACCATTAATAAGGTGAAAAGAGAAAAAACATTGAGAGACATATTTATGAGGTTTTCTTCTATAAATTTATTCTTTATATAGTGAATTCCTGTAGCATATATATATATATATATATATGTATTACTATTATCTTTTCACTCATCCTTTTTGCATATAGGGAAAATTCAGGTACGTATCTACCAGTAAAATGCAAAGACTTGACCCTTATAAAAGAAGCCTTATAAAATGCAAAGACTTGACCCTTATAAAAGAAGCCAGTCTACAATTCTATGCCACGAAATGTATTTACCGGACATGGAGCTTAAAATGGGAGAAGAAAGTAGTGAACCTTAAACTATATTGAAAGTAAAAGAGACATCCAAATTGTTACACCACCTTGATCGTTTTATACTATGTTATCGTTTTTCATGCCACAAGTTCCGTGTTGTACAATCTTTTAACTAGACATGTACACGGGACAACCAAATGTTAAACCTTGAATCATGCTGAAAGAAAATAAAAGAGTCATCCTAATAACTGTTCCACCGTCAATATGGTTTTGCTCCATATCCTTAAATTCTAAGGACACTAACTTTAATTCTAATTTTTTGCATATCAACTTATATGACGCCCACTCTCATTCTAATTTTTAAATATCAACTTATATAAATGTAAGTTATCATTTTTATGTTAGTAAGAGTTCAAAAAAATTATCATATCAATTAATTACTCTTCAAAAATTAATATAAAAATCAGTGTCTGTATCACTAATCATCTTTTATTGTTCTCCATGTGAAACACTCTTTATCTTGGAGACTTTACTTCGAGATTGGGGACATAGGCCATTAATTTCGGCTTGGCATATCCTCAAACATTTGGCCGACATGTTAGAGCCAATGGCCCTAATAAGATTAGCAAGTTTGTGGCTTTGACAAGGACTCTTCAATTTTTCAACACATGGTTTATGTGAGAAAATTTAAAAAAAAAAAAATTATTATTAAAGAGGTTGGTCGAGTTCTTTATCTTTTCTTTTGTTTTCCCTTTTTTTTTTTTTTTCCCCTTCTTCCTTTTGTGTTAAAAAAGGAACCCCAAACAGTTGGGAAATTCTCGTTGGCTACAGTTGAAAATGGCCGATTTGCCGTACACATGATTAGTATTTTTGGGCCACAATTTTCAACAAAGTTGGTGTGCTTGTCTGTCATGGCTAGTCGGCAGGTCCTTTTGTGCTGGAGTTGAACTTTGATGAAAGCCCACAAGAACACTTGCCCCTTGGAGAGAAGCCCATAAGTATTTCAGAAAATAATATCATTAATAATATTCATATTATTATTATTATCATTATTATTATGATGCTTGAATATTGTGATTTTTTTTTTTGGCTAGAGGTACATTTTCTTTCAAAAGTTAGTTGATGCTGATGACCTTATCCATTTAGAGCTAGCCACCGATTAACAAATTTTCAAATTCCTTCCTTTGTGTGCAACTTTTCTTTTGGTCGCAATGAAAGTGATTAATGTTTGATAAAACTTCATTAAAGGTAAAATTATAAAATAAAAAAATAAAAAAAAAAAGGAAAAGGAAAATTAGTGCAAGCCAAAAGTACACAAAGTTCAATATGACAACACATGTATACGTGTTTAAGAAAATGATTGACATGCATGTGTTTTTCAGCACATGGGGAAATTAAGGAAACGACACATAGTAGTAATTTCTAACCCAAAGAGAAGAGTTCAAAATCATTTCTGTTTTGTTTTGTTTCCAAGTCAGTAAATCTTTGTGAGTCAGAAAAATCTTAAATGTGACTATTCTTAGCTTTGTTTGGACCAGCATGATATTTTGGTCACAAAGGGTGAAGAATCTTCAAACTTTAATTTATGTGTTCAACGCTTAACTAGCATCACAAACATGGAAGATGTTCTTATTTGTGCTCCTAGGTCCGTGATTCTCTCTTCTAAAATAGCAGCACACACATACATATAATACAAAAGACACTAACTTTAATTAGAGATATCAGTACTGATCCCGGCTTTTAAATATAAATTTTAAACTTATAGTATCAAGACAAATATATATATATATATATATATATATATAAGACAAAAGACACTAACTCTAATTAGAGATATAAGTTCTGATCCTGGCTTTTAAATGCAATTTTAAACTTATAGTATCAAAATATATATATATATATGTAATACAAAAGACACAAACTTTAATTAGAGATATCAGTATTGATCCAGGCTTTTAAATGTAAATTTTAAACTTATAGTATCAAGATATATATATATATATATGTATAGTACAAAAGACACTAACTCTAATTAGAGATATCAGTTATAATCCTGGCTTTTTAATACAAACTTTAAACTTATAGTATAGTTGAGTTATCATTTTTTTTATTAGTAGGTGAATTAAAATTGTTACGTCTTTGACTTGCTTAGGAATTATTCGTGACTAATTATATGCCTAAACATTTATTATTAGCCATAAACATATCAAATTGGGGGGAAAAGAAGAAGAATATGTTCCTCTTGCCTAAATTAACTGTTCTCAGAGTAGGTGTCTCTAAAGTAGCAAGTGGGAATTATAGGGTTAGACTAAATGTTGCTTTCACATCAAATAAAAACTATATGTTTTGTTGAGTAAAAAGAAAATCAATCTCTTATTATTCAAACCCAGAGCTAGCTAATTAAGTAGGTCAGAAAGTAAATTTTCCGCGTAGAAAACAACGTCGTTTGTCTACTTTTTAAGAAAGCTAGAAATAAAGTAAGACTGAATTAACTGTAAAATATTGGTAAAAATCATACTAAAGCTTTAGAAAGGGGAAAAAAATAAAGTGTTGATGAATAGTAATGAATTGGGACATAGGATAAAAAAGGAATCAGGGCAAGGGTCAAATAGCAGCCAATTGTAGAAGACATTTTCAAGTTTTGTATTAATATTTATTTTTTTTTTTTTTGCTAAAGAAAATAATATTATAGTTAATGCTTAATCCTCAGACTTTTATATCCAGCCGGAGACATAATATGTGTAAAGCGACTTGTTATCTAGTCAGTTTGTCTTTACTTGATCTTTATGTTACGTTAGTGGATAATCTAACCAATGCACGTTTTAATACCATATATATCGTCCTTCCTTGATAATCCACTTGAAAGCTTTTACAATATACGCAACAGATAGACATATCTATACGAGTCTTCAGTCGAATTTTCTTCTCTTTCTCTCTCTCTCTCTTTTTTTTTTTTCCTACCCTTTCTGCGTCAAGACTTTAATAGGATTTGAAAGTCTAATCAACCCAGATGATCAATGTAGACTATCAATGATAAAGGATTATAAACGGGACAAAAACGAGCTAATTTCTATAATAACGTCATTCTTACGACGTTATATAAACCACCTAAGGTAATGCAGAGTGTGGCTGGCAATTCCTTAATGGCGTAACGGTTCTATCACTTCCTTTTTTCTTTCTTTCTTTCTTGTTTTCCATTCTTTTAATGAACTGTTTAAAATACCAATTACGATAAAACTTTCAGCATGTAAAATGTAAGAACTAAAAATAGATTATCTAAGTTACTCTATTATTTTTCTAAAAAAACAATTATTATTATTTTCGTTTCCTCGACTCTTAATTAAATATGTATTTGAAAGTAGGATAATATAAATAATCACCAAGACGTATGATACCATTTCAGTGTTGTTGTGACTTACCAATCGGGGTCGGAGTTATTTTTGCCCGGCCCTCGGTCCACTATTGAAGGCGGGAAAAAACCTCCCGCCATTTGGTCCATATTGTTGTCCTGGTCGATTGTGACAATTAATTAACAAGTATTAGCAGCATCTTAAGGTCCAACTATATTTCAATGAATATATATATATATATATATATACATATTATTTTTGCTGACATGATGCATACGATTCACAAAACGTACAATATTGATTAATCATACCTCATATATCAGAAGACTTGTCACTGTGTCGATTGAGTATCATTTTTCTTCACATATATGTACCGGGTCTTAAACATGCTTAGGTTTGATCTGATTAACTGAATCTCCCTCTAACATAGTTTCTATATCACATCAAATTAGCATCATCTATGAAATCGTACCACTTTGATAAATCAAGGTCATTATATTAGATATCGGCTTAAATTTAAGTAAAAAAAAAAATCGGTATTTTGATCTGATCTTATTTATTTAATAGTCATATCTGTATTAAATTCTTTTAATTTTCTATAACTTTTTACTTCAATATAATTTTGATCAGATCTAATGTTTGTAACATCAGTAAAGGATGTCTTATTGTGTAAAAAAGTTCTATAATTAAAAAAACCGACATTATATATATGATTGATCAATATTAGCAACAAGCCTGCTTCATGAAATTCCCACCAAACAGCCGTATAGATTTCCCAATCAAATCCTTCTAAGTAATTATATATTTTCTAAACATTCATGCTTTTCCTTTGTCCAAATTTCTTTTTCAGCATCCTCCAAAACACGTTCGGACGAATAATATTATCACTATGGTCTACTGCATAAGAAACAACTTTCATTTACACATGTATGTATGCATATATATATATGTGTGTATATACACACACACAATTTTTGTGTATATATATACATTTATAATTCCTCTACTATATACGATAATAAATTAATTAATATGTGGGTTCCATGTTCCGATCTATTATGTATCGCTTGCATGCATGCATGGGGCGGCACAGATCATGTTGTTTTTATCTAGATGTCGTTTAATTACCAGATAGGATCACAATAATTATTTGCAAAAGCTAAAACACGTACAAGCATGAAGCTTGAGGTTGAAGTTTGCAAATCATACTCGTAATAAATAATTAAAGAATTGGACTCCATTATTAATACAAGTGGATCTGAAATGAATAAGATATAAATATATATATATATATTTATATATGTATGTATGAATAGATGTTTATAGAACTGCGGCTTAAACATGACATCAAAACCCACACGCATGAATAAATATTTAGTGCTCGAATTAAAAATGTTGGCCGTTGAAACAAGCCAAAGCAGAAAAGAACTTGATCACATTGATGATAATAAAATTTATGAATATTATATTATAAATATATATATATATATATTCAAGAAAAGTGAAGGGATTAGTACTAAATCATGATCTCCTTGGTACTACTAGTGAATAGTGATGCAAGCGAAGGGTAAGAAAACAATATTTCCCATGGATTTCCAGCTAATAGTTCTTCATCTTTTTTTCACATCTTTTATATATAAATATTTATACACTGTTTCAATTTTGAAAGTAACCATATATGTCAATAAAATATAGAAACCCCATTTGCCAGCTATAGGGACGTGATGCCCTCTTTGCCAACCAAAATTTGTCGTTCTTGTGTTGCTATATGCATTTGTTTCTTTTAGCAATAGATCGCACCTAGTAGCTTTTTCTTCTTCTTCTTCTTCTTCTTTTTTTTTTTTTTTTTGGGTTTTTTTTGGTTTTTTTTAAGAATTTGGAAGGAATATTTGAACTTCCTGCCTTGTAATGGAGTCGAACATCTACAACCACTTTAAGTTTTTAAAATTAATTAATTAACGCTAAGAAGGTTAGAAAATATATATTATATACATATTTTGCATAATAACTGGTGAACTAACATAAACCAATGAAATAAACTATACTACAAATCTAGAAACCAAAAAAAGTTGACATAACTCAGAATAGATTTTATATCCATTAATACTACTAGATGCTAGAAATAGGCTCTTTACAAAATCATTTGATTTAGTCTAAGATTCCTACACTATAAGCACTAAAATGTTCCCAACTAGCAATTGGATTATTCCAAGGAAAAGAACAACTAAGGAAAAAACAACTAAGGAGCAACGCATCTTGCAAACTAATTCTTCAATAGATTGAAAACAATGCAAGCCTTCATTGGAGTTTCAGATCATTGGACCAAAATCCACATCCAATCATCCGTCGTTTCAAGAGTTGAAACCAAATGCTTCAAACCAAAATTGCGGGCTCCACTATGCTGCATTCGGGTCTAGAATCAGCTCACAACCGGCGGGTCGGGCCCCACCAAACTAGAAAGTGATACGAATTAGAGCATTATTATTATTTATCACCGTCAGTTATACATCATCAATCAAAATAAACATTGTTAAGGGATGATTTTGATATTTAGAACGACAGTATCCCTAACGGTGACAAATGACGCTCGTTTAAAAATCTTTGTAACGTCAGCCAACTAGTGGCGCTGGTGGTCAAAATAGCTGTCGTAGACCCAAAATTGCCGCCAAGAGGAATATGGCGGCACAGCCAATGAGATTTGGTGTCGTTTCCCGAAAACCGGCTGCAACTTGCACCGCCTCCGGATATTGCCCATTCGAGGACTTCAAGCTGCACCCCTCGCCACACATGAAAAAATAATTAAATTAACGATTTATAATTCACCCAAAAATCCAAAATATTGAATTTTTTTATTTTCACCATTTTTGCCCCCCTTCATGTAAGAAAGAAACGCCACAGCCACCCTTTTTTTTTTTTTTTACCCCCTCTCTCTCACGCTTTTTAATTTTTGAGGTAGGCAATACACATCTGAGTAGTTCACACCTATAAACTCTAAAAAAACATAAAGTCATCTCCAACCGAAAGTTTAGACGCACCAACCATTTCTTAATTATTTGATTAACACATTATTTGAGTCCTTAAAAATTTACGCATTACGTGAAATAATACGATGCGATTTAATGTTCAGAAATATACATTATTAATAAAAATACTATTTTTAAGTAATTAAAACATAAAAATGTGATATAGGTTACCTTGTAGAAGGAGAGGAAGGGCAGAAAGTGATGACGTAGTTGGCCGAAGCACAAGTGAAGGTGCTTGTGCCATCGTCGTAAGCATAGCTGTAAGCTCTTGGACAAGCATTTTTGAAAAACTCCGAGTAGGCGCTCGGCTTGCACGTATCGGGAGTCGCGTAGGCCCCACTGCAGCAATACTGTGGGTCTCCAAACGCCTCACAAGCGCTTCTACACGCCACGTCCTCCTCGCTCTGCGTCACCTTCAGCTCCGACGGGCACGACGGGTTTAAGTCGGCGATACACCCCGTCGCCGTGCAGTTCCCGGCGCCAGTGCCACCCTGCGGGACCACCGTCATGGGGAGGTTGTACCCGTCAACGAGGCTGACGTCGTAGAAGTCGAGCCCGTCGGCGCCGTTAAGGGTGAACTCCGCCAGCGTCGCCGGAGGGATCGCTCCGGCGCCGGCGCATTCCACGGTGGAGGAGCCGCAGTCGCCGGTGACGCATGTGAATTTCCCGGCGGGGTCCTGGGAGCAGAGTGTCCGTCCCCACAGCCGGCCAGACCAGCCGGTCGGGAGTTCCATGGTGTTGGATTGGCCAGATTGGAGGACGAAACCTGTCGTCGAGAGCTGCGCGGTGCCTGCACCGGACAGAATGCCAGGCCACACCGTGTAGCTGCACTTGTTTAGAATTGTAAACGTCGTTGAATAAACACCTGTTACAATATACACAGTTCGTCAAATCATTAAAAAATAAAATTATGCTAAACGTAATAAATCGAGCACACGCAGATCAGTGTAAGAGTGATAAATTGAATTAGATGATTGGATTTACGTACCTGAAAATAGTTGCAAGAGAGAAATGGAGACAACAAGTAAGAAGAAGGCCATGAAAAATGTATATGAAATGGAACAATAGAAGTGTGAAAGGAAAGAATGAAAAATGATTACACTAATATTTATAATAATATTAGTGCCGTCTGAAAAGAGAATGGTGCAATGAAGATGGGGTATTTATAAGCAGATGTGGAGGTCATTTCTCGTGTGCAAGGAAGATCAGGGATTTACATTAGAACTGGGAGAATGTGCCCCCTTCAATTTTTTTAAATTTAAATTACACCTTTATTTTTTTCTTAAAATTTAAGTTTGTTTGGTATTTCGTCTCATCTTTGATTAAAATATATTTTTTCATCTCAATTTTTTATCTTTTTAAAAAATAAATTTTTTTGAAAAAATTTATCTTTTTTAAAAATTCAACAAAAATTTTTAACTCAAATTTAAAATTTTCAAATTCAACTCATTCACCAAACGAACGCTTAATAATATACCTTTATTTAAAAGTTTTTTTTTTTCCTCTTAAATGGGTTCCTGCTCGAAAGTTTGTTTTCTCAAATGTGCATTATAAAGCTCAATTTATTCTTATTTTGAATATTTTATTTTATAAAGTTATTAATTTTAAAAGTTTTCTTTTCATGTTTGTTTTTGTCAAAAGAGAAATTTTTAGATCCGTCGCTACACTATACATAAGGACGGAAAGCACGTGGGGCCCAGAGAGGCTTTGATCGCCGATACTGTGGAAAACCAAGGTCGGCAATCGTGTCGTTTTTTGCATCAGAACTGGCCTGGCTCAACCAACTTGCTATGCCTCTGTTCTGTTCTGTTCTGTTCTGAAGCAAAAGACAGGGGAAGAAAGAGAAAGAAACTTAAAAGAATGATGGTATTAAGGAGGAACTAAAATAAAATAAGATAAAAAATAATAATAAAAGAATGGCAGTCGGTGGCTAGGGTCTCCCGGAACCATGCACGAGGTAAAACGCAGATACAGCATCGGGATTCCGCATAACATATGGTTGTCTTTAAATTAAAAGTTGCTTACTTGAAAGTTTCAGAAGTTAATGGCTCATAATTCAAAAACCAGAATCTGTCAGGTGGAGCACAAAACCGACATCTTCAGCGCACGTTCAATGGTTCAGGGATCCTAGTATTTTATTTTTATATTTATTTATTTATTATTACTATTACTATTATTATTATTATTATTATTATTTTCTTGGGGTTGGGTTTTGATTTTTGTTGTTATCTTCATTTTCTTCCTGTCTAAGGTTTTGCTGTTGGTTGAAGGTTTGGGGATATTTAAGAGGTTCAGGGGAGTCAAACTTGCAACAAAATTAAGGATAAGGATCTTGAGTCTGAAAAATTACCCCAGTCAACGATAGCTTTGTTGTTTCGAAATCGGATTGTCAGCTTTTGAAATTTTTTTTGTAGGAAAGAAAAGTGGATTAAAAGAGATGGGTCAGAAAAGTATTCCAAGAATCAAAGTTGTTTAATAAGAGGGGCAAAGAAAAAGAAAGAAAGAAAAAATAAATATAGAGAGACAGAGACAGAGGAGGTAATATATCTAAGACTTCGTTGTAAAACTATTTCAAATTAAAATTTTTATTTTAATTTTTATCTTTTTTTGAAAATTTTTTACCTTTCTGAAAAATTTTTTATCTTTTTGAAAAATTAACACAAATTTTCTATTAAAACTTAAAATTTTCAACTCAAACTTATTGACCAATGGACTCTAAAATTTCAAATATTTCAAAGGATCCCGATGGTTAAATTAGAAAAGAAAAATTCACAAATACAATGAGAGATATTCGATAAGTGGAATTTATTTTCTTCATCTGAATTATGTCTTTTCTTATCGTTATGGTTTCTTTTTCCTTAATGACAATAGCAGGAAATTTTCCCCCACCCTCATGTCCTACGCTCAATTTACCCAAATTTGTCCTCATATCCACTTTGTTTAAAGTGGGAACGAGGGCAAGAATGGAAAATCAAAGCAAATTCCATTCTAATATGTATTTGTAACTTATGTATTCTCAAGCTTCTGTATTCATTTACTTATATTAGTATCTCTAAGTTTAGAATGATTAAAAAAAAAAATTGGACACATACTAGTATGATCACGGTTAATGAGATAGAGCATTGCTCCTTTCAAAAAAATAAAATAAAATAAGTATAAATAATAATTAAAAAAAAAAAAAAAAAAAAAAGAAGATAGAGCGTTGCTAAAATAAAACGTAATAAATAAAACCGAGTAACGGGTGTTCAACATCAACAATACGAGGCCCTTAATAGAATGGTTCTTTTTGGACAAATTAGTAGGCTAAAATCCAACGAAAATCAACTTGAGACATTTGTTAACATCATCAACCTATAAAGTTATAAAAACTTGAGACATTTTGTCTTTTGGAAAAGTGCAAGAGGCTGTTCTGTTTAACAAAGATCTGTCCTCCTTGAAAGCAGCCAAAAAAACAGTGCAAAAAACAATTGAGGGTCAACGATTTTTATGTTTACAAATATAGAGCACATCAGCACTACCTGCTTTCGTCCGGGCAAACAAGTTGACAATCTCGCAAACACTACTTACCAAAAAAAAAAAAAAATGAGGCGAAACAATGAGAACATGTCCCTATGAAGAGATGAAGGGTCTAAATAACCCCGTAATTAATTAGGACCTTAATCGTGTTTAATCGGTTAAGTCGGAGAGTGACGTAGGTCAACCAACATTCAGACGGCTGCTCTAAACAGGCTTTTGAAGAAGTACAAGGAAGCCAAGATTGCGACCATTAGTTTATGAAATGCCAAACAGTTCCAACTTGCACGCATGGCAATTTTGATATTAAAAAGGACAACCAATTTAGAGTTGGCTATCAATGGACGAAGGGATACCCAATTAATATAATACAAGGAGACTCCTCCACACGCTTAACCGACATAAAAGAGAAAAAATACCCTGCAAGCGGAAAATTGTAAACTACAGGCTTTATTATTATTATTATTACGGAAAAATTTACAGGGTCGTTTATTTAATTCTTAGTCCATTTTCAATTCCTTTAAGATATACGTTTTTCTTTTCCTTACAAAATGATCATCCTGTCTCACTAGTACATTTCTGAGTTATAGAAGTACCAGTTTGGGAGGGTTAGTATTCGAATTGTCACTTACGTGCAAGGAGTGAAAAAGACCATTTCAAAAAAAAAAAAGAAAATAAATAAATAAGCCCTCTTAATTCTGGAAAAAAAAAATGGTCAAGATTAAGAAAAAAAGAATTATAATAAAAATAAAAATAAAAATAAAAAACGGAAACTAACCTCTCTTAATTTTGAAAAAAAAAATGGTCAAGATTAACGAGAGAGAGTGTGTGTGGGCAGAATATAAACGAGAGAAATTTCACAGTGCCGATTGAAGTTTGCCTTATTTTGCAAAGGGGAAATGAGAAGATGAACAAGAAAAGTGAGAGTTACTGAAAAATGGAGAGAACTAGTTTCCCAAATTGCACAGTAAAAACAGCTCAAAATCGTCTTTTTAGCATTGAAATGGCACATTTCAAATGAAGGAAGAGAAGAAGACGACTTTGTCCCCATTTAAAGCACATATTTAAAAATTTTTGCCCTGAAATCACTTTTTATTTGACAACGTAAGATATTTCCGTGCTCTTTTTGGGCATTCCCCAAAAAAACCCCATTTCAGAAGCCCAACCCAAAGCTCCATCCAGTGTAGCCTCCTACCCACAAGATCCTATCACAAGCCCAAGCTTAAGCCCGCAAAACCTTTTAGACCATGTGAAAATAGAGCTTGGGCCGCAAACAATTATAGAAGGCAAATCTCATTGCTTGTAAGCTAGGATGTTATTTAGGGTGTACAAGATTTTGAAGTTTACTTATCCAGCGGTACCACTATCTGACTATCCTAATATTTCCTCAACAGTGACTGTTTGAATTCCAATTCTTAAAAGAATTGGACTTCCTCTAATTCCTATGTGCTCAAGCAGTCAGGCTAAAGCAAACCATCCCCTAAGACTTGTACCACAACTCACACGTCCACTAAACACCACCAATCGAGCTAGCTATTCCACTTCCACCTCAAACAGAAAGAAGTCGGCAAAGCCAAAACAAAAACCAAACAACAAAAAAGGCTTGTGTACGTGAGCTTAATGTGAAGTATAACTTGCACAATCTGAGTTTCACTACAGCAACAACATGCAGTGAACCATACCCTCTACGTGTCCGTTAAAAATATTCGGATTATCCTTTAGGCAAAAACTCCAACTTTTTTTTTTGTTAGGAAAAGAAATGTGCAATGCAAGAACTTTCAAGGAGGTCACCCATCCTAGTTTTACTCTCACCCAAGCACGCTTACCTGCGGAGTTCTAATGGGATCCAGTGCATTAGTACAAGTATGATCGGACACGACAAAAACTCCAACTTTACTAAACATATTTTTAATCACCCTTATCAAGGAGATGTTTTCCCTAGCTTTTGATACTCAATGATTCATAAACTTCTACTTCCGTGGAATGCTAAAGCTCCAAAGCAACATCAGTAGATCTATATCACAAGAAAGCCTAGATGTTGGAAATCCAAACATATAAAAACAAAAGCTTCGTTCCAATCCTTAATCACCATAAACTTAAAGCCAAGAAAATAAAAGGATAAAAATTTTGGAATTTAACAAGCTTAACTCCTCCCTAATGCAACTAGAGGTCCCCAACAAGTCTGCTATGTTATCCCCTAACAGGAAATTTCAAGAACTTCAATGTGATGAAATAACAAAAACAATGCTGACATGATTTGATCTTCATGGTATAAAGTGCATCAGATACAAAAGAATCAAAAAGGGCTAATCTCAATTAGTTCAACAATCAAAGCAATAATGCAACAGTAAAAGCTTACTAAAGGCAGGTCGAGGACAAACATTCGTTCACAGTTGAAGATTAAGCCAGCTCCATTTTGAAAATTATCCAATAGTCACATCAGTAACTGAATAAAATATGATCTTTTTTTTTTCTCCCAAAAAAAGGCCTGAAACTCTAAACGAACAACCACATTATATCTGTGTGTGTGTAAACTGGAAAATTTCTCTTTCACAAAGCAGAGAATCCTCAAAACCAACCAACCAAAAAAAACCATAACCCTGGAGAGCAAATGGCATCATCATCCTATGTATAAACCACCACATTGCCAAATTGAACAAAAACTATTACGCATTAAAGGTAAAGCCAAAAGGAAAAAGAGAATATGTACTATTACTCTCTTTTTTTCTTCTTTCTTCTTTCTTCTTCTTGTGTTCGTCATTCATCAAGCAGCTTCGGGGCACTCCCTCGCAAAATGCCCTGGCTTTCCACAATTGTAACAGCTGCTTCCACCATCGCCGCCGCCGCCGCCGCCGAACCTTCCTCCGCCTCCGCCAAACCTTCCTCCCCCTCCGCCGCCGCTAGCATTGCTGCAATCCCTCGCCATGTGCCCGAACTCACCGCAGTTATAGCAGCCACCAGAACTACCACCACCGCCGCCTCCTCCTCTATTGCAGTCCCTCGCCAAGTGTCCATACTCACCACACTTGTAACAACCTCCACCGCTGCCTGCAGCTCCTCCTCCTCCTCCGCCGCCGCCGCCGCTACCTTTAGGACAGTTCCTCGCCAGGTGTCCGAACTCACCGCAAGAGAAACAGCCGCCGCCTCCGCCGGAGCTTCCGTGATCCCGATCGCGATCGCAATCCCTGGCCAAGTGACCAGGATCGCCGCAATTGTAACAGCCGGAGCCTCCACCTCCGCCATTACGCCTGTCGCTACCTCTCCATCCGCCGCCGAATCCGTAACCACCACCACCTCCGCCACCGCCGCGGCCTACCTTCTTGATCCCTTGCAAGGAGGATCCGCCGGGGCCGGTGACGTCGACGGCCTTGGTTTTGCCGTCGTCGGCGAACGAGATCTGGAACTCGACGGTCTCGCCCTCAGCGAGGCTGCGGAATCCGTCGGATTTGATGGCGGATTGGTGGACGAAGAGATCCTCGCCGCCGTCATCGGGGGTGATGAAGCCGAATCCCTTGGAGTCGTTGAACCACCGGACCTTCCCTGTAGACCTCTCCTCCGCCATAGCTGTTCGATCGATAATCCCTAAGAGAGAGAGAGAGAGAGAGTCAGTGGACCAAATGGCTGTGGCTTCTCTCTCTGTGTCTGCGGTGGGTATGTATATATTACGCGAATATAGAGGTGAGAGAAGGAGAAACGCAAAAAGACTATTTGAGCCTGGTTTATACAAAGCCGAAGGCAAAAACCCTAGTACTCTTTCCGATTCTTGTGATCTCTCCCTCACATGATTTGGTTTTGGGCCGTCGTTTCACTTTTCGGCCGCGTTTACTTGTTATGCTGGGCTGGGCTGGGCTGGGCTTACCTGGCTTTGGAATATGTAACTTAAAGGATGTTGAAACTTGAAAGACAGATTGGGCCTTCTGTTTATCCCTGCGGAGAAATAACAAGTTGATTCCAAAAGATGTTATTTTTTGTCTTTTTGTTCCCTTAAAATTAGGGGTGATGATACGGATCACGACACGATGATACGATTTGAAAACGGCACGAATTTCATGGATTCAGATTTGAAAAAATAGGTGTCAGGGCAAATTTAGGTCACCCGAAATTGACACAAAAAAAAAAGGTCATGTTCGGGTTAGACCCATAGAACCCGAACACGATCCATTTTTTTTTTTCGTGTCAATTTCGGATCAAATTTTGTATCAATTTTGGGTCAAATTTCATATCAACTTCGTGTCAATTTCGTGTTAATTTCATGTCATGGGTCAATTTCGTGTTGCGGGTCAATTTCGTGTCACGGGTCAATTTTGGTTCATGTCGTATTAACCCGTGACGAGTTCATGTCATGTTCGTGTCACGGTTTCGTGTCGTGTTCGTGTTGCAGGTCGTGTTCGGGTTGGGGAAGAAAAAAATCAACATGACTCTAACACGACACGAACCCGACACGTGACACGAATTGCCACCCATACTTAAAATGTTTTCCCAAAGACTTTTATTTATACTGATACCCTTTGAATTTTTTAAATTTAACAATTTAATCTCTAGACTTTTGTAGATGCTGGATTGCTACAGTCAAAAATTTAACAGAGGTCAGTTATAATGTAAGAATTGAACGATAGATTGGGCCCCTGGCAATCGTTGATGAAATTCATAAAGCATACCGAAAAACTGAAATGTTTATATCAGAAGATAAAACGAAAATAAATGCATGAATCTGAAATAAACGTGAAATAAATGAACACCAAGATGTAAAGAGGTTCGCCCAATCGGTGTGCTACGTCCTCTGAGAGTGATTGTATTACTGTATATGAGTATTTTACAGTACAGATGATTGTAGTATTTTCTGGAGATTTTGGCAGAGTGATCGTATATTCAGATTTCGGATCCCGGATCCCCCTGAAGGAGGGGTCTTCTCTTGATTTATAGAGGAATCAATCCTGTTCCCATCCGGTAGTGGACGGTTATCGCTCTTGTACCGTGGGACACGTGTCGAAAGACAAGTCGTGCAGTTGATTTGAGCAGTTACCAGATACGATCGTGGGCTCAGCGGTTGAAACGTAGTACTCAGATCGTCAGTTATTGAAGATGATCTGACATGTCATCGATGAGCATGAGTCTAATGGCTAAGGGAGTTTCCCTTGAAGTCATTTATAGAGTCGAACGACGAACGATGGAGAAGAAATAAACGCTCGACGTATAATTCGTGCGTCGTCCACCATTCGTTATACATTTTAAATGTTCGAACGAACGATCAAGTTCGATGCTCGATCACATACTGAAGTTTGAATGATATTATGTGAAAGGCTGGATTGGGTCCGGCCCAATTAATCGAACGATGGAGGGATATCGAGGAGCAGGTCCGTAGCTTGGGCATGGCCCAACTATAATCCATCGATGAATTGAGCGTCTGTTTAATGTACATCCAAAGTTTAACGGTGGAATGGGAGGACGAAGTCCAACCCCAACAGATAGCCCCCCACTCTATCGAGCGATGTATCCTCGATAGAGTGTTTGAGTGCCGTTTGCGTAACAATGTCGAGCTCTGGTACTTTCAGATTTACGAAATTCGAAAAAGCTGTCAGCATTTAATGAAATGCCTCGATTCCAGTTAAGAGGGAATCGTGTGGTACACGTGGCGTGTAATGAATGGGTGTCTCGAAACGACGTCTCCATTCTTCGAAATTCGAACCGTTGCGATGGTACGAATCGTTATGATGATTCGTGTGATAGAGAATGCGAACGGTTGCGAGATTTATGCCGTTAGATCTGGCGTTATCAAGAGATCAGAGCCGTCTGATGCACTCTTTGAAGGTTTATAACTTTTCGCATTCTCCCTCCTGCCTATATCTTGCATTTGGAGCACTTCGAATTTTCCAGAGCCGAGAGTTTTCTCACGAACTTCAATCACAGGCAAGATTTCTCTCTTTTCTTCTCCTTTTTGCGCAATTTCTAGTTTCAGCGACTTGATTCTTGTTCTATTTTCGAATCTTTTGGGTCGTTTTTCTGCATTTCTGAGTGATTTGATTGAGAGACCCTGGGAGAAGTCTTTTCTGGGTTTTTCTGTTGAGTTTTGGCCCACTGTTCTTCGTGTTCATCTTTAGAACCGAAAGATTTTTCGAATAGATATAAGTGTAGATCCGAAATCTTTTCTTTGTTCGTCCAAAATTTTGTTTGAATCAATGGACAAAGAAAAGCAAATTATCGAAGACGTGACTGTAGAGTGGACAAGTTCCGACTCGAGCGATAGTAGTTCAGACGAAGACATGGTCGAAGCTATTCGTCGTTCGAAGTTCGACAGAGAATTTTCCCAAGACCAGAACGGTGCTGGGACGAGCGGTACGGAACAGGAGAGAAATCGACCAGCAACAACATCAGGCACAGATGTCCTGTCAATACCTCCTATCGCTCGTTTAACCAAAGCGCCGCGAAGATTAAGTTCGGAGTCGTTCCTTCGAACATCGAACCCTCGGTCTGCTCTGACGGAGGACGACCTGTCAGAGATTAGGGGAAAGTATGGCTTTCCAAACGAAGTCCAGCTTCGTCTGCCTTTCCCAAACGAGCGAGCAGACACTGTTTCGGAAGGATGGATATGCATGTACAGTATTTACTTCGAGTGCGGGCTCAGACTGCCACTTCCACCACTCCTCATACAGACGATGCACCATTACCAGTTGGCGATCCCTCAACTGATGCCCAATGGTATGAGAGTCTTCCTGGGGTTGATCGTATTAGCGGATGAGGCGAAGATCGTGTTAACGGTTGACGATGTTCTCGCCATCTATTACCCCCAAGAGAACGCGAAGGATCATGGGAGGTACTCCATGTATCCGAGAAGGAAGAAGCAAGTTGTGGGGGACATGAAAAATGCGGATCGTTACTGGCAAGATCGCTACTTCTACATGCACGTAAACGAACATTCGATGGGAGGTCTCGCCAATGCTTTCTTCCCACTGTGGGGGACTCTTCGTAAGTGTCGAACGAAGAATAAGAAAGGGCGGAAATACCTTTAGTTTGCATGGAGATCTGATGTTTGTTTGTTCTTTTTGCAGGCAAAGAATTAAAGACACCACCACCAAAGGCACTTATTTTCGAGGAGAAGCTCGAACGGTTGCTAGCTCTGCCGAACCGAGAGTGGGACGAGATCAACACTCCCAGCAGATTTCGGGCGTCGAGCATTTGGAAGGGTTTTGTTGAAATCCCAACAGGTAAAGTTAAGAGTCTTCCTTCCTGGGTCGATTGGACGTTGGTGATCAGAGGAGCGCTAAGACGGTTGTTTGGCCCTCCACTGTTCATCGACCCATTAACTGACGAAGAAGCTTTGGTCGCAGAGTCAGTTTTGGACATGATGGACTTCAAACTTCCCTCGTCCGAAGAACTAAAAGCGAAGAAAAAGGCTGCAGCCAAAGCCAAGCTCGAGGCCAAGAAGGCTGCTGCCGCTGCAGCAAAGGCTGAGAGCAGTGCCCCACCTCCTTTTCCTGTCTTGGAGTCTTCTCCAGAACCTCCTGCGGCTGACCAGGTCGAACCAACTGTCCAGGCAGTCGAGACTAGTGTCGAGCCGTCCCAACCACCCACGAAGAAGAGAAAAATCGTGGCAAAGGGAAAGAGGAAAGTCCCTGCCAATCGGAGCGAGAAGTCGAAGGTTGCAACGCCCGATCGTGACGTTGAACCTCAAACTTCGAAGGATGGCCAGAAGAAGTTTGAACTGAATTTGCCTTCAGATATCAGTTTTCTTGACGATAAAGAGGCGAGCGTTATGCTCATGCGCCAGCTTCTATCAGACGTGGATGAAGACAAAGTGAATAGCGGCCGAATCCAGAACCATTTTGATGACTTCCTCTGGGACAGTTTGAAGGTAGTAATTTAGTTGTAGTAAATTCAGATATCCGAACGATGATAAGTTATTAACATCTGTTCTTTTATGATTTTGTAGGCCAACGTTCGAGCAATGGGTTTATTCTATCGAACGACTGACAGAGTCTCAGCGTTGAGCAATAAGGTTAAAGCGCTCGAGCAAAAAGACAGGGAGCGTGAGGCATGGCTTATGGACATCGAAAGAAATTTCAAGGATGTCAAAACGAGCGCTGAAAGCCTTGTAGCTGACTTGCGAAAGACAATAAAAATGTCGAATGACAACCTCGAAGCGTCACAAGTCATTGCGAGTCGTTATGACGAAGCTCAGGCGAAGGTTGAAGCCCTTGAAGCCGAGATGTGCATACTCAAAGCTGATAATGCAACGCTCGCGAATGAGAAATCTTCGCTCGTCGAGGAGAAGGCTACGCTCGTAGATAAGGTGCTGAGCATACATGAAGAATCGACAATAAGGGCCCGATACGAGCTTCTGAAGCAACATAAACAAGGGCTCCTCGTTGAAGCTGAGGTTGATGAGGAGATCGAGACGTATGAAATTCTCAACGAACCTGAAACTTCAACACCAATTGCAGATCAAGGTGATGCTCCCCATATCCAAGCAGATAAGGAAGTCGAGCCCCCAGTCGAAGAGGCGGCTACTCAAGACCGTGATGTTCGGGAGTAGTTTTGTAATAGTTTCTGTAGTTTTAGAACTATTTTTGTAGTCATTGAGACATTTTGTGTAGATTTTGATTTTAATGAAGACTTAAAATTTTTTCTTCATTTTCTGAATTTGCATATGATTGCCAACGATGATTCGAGTGATGGATGTTCGAATGTCGAGCGATAGTTCGATCGTTAGTAATAGATCAAACGTAGGATGTAAATCCGAGTATTTCAGCTAAGATCGAACGATCAAGTAGGGAACGCTGAATTATGAAACGAACGTTTTAGTGTCCGTATAAATTCTAAGTAATGTAATATTTTGAATTACATCAATAACTGAACTCATTCAAGTGTGATGAGCTGCCTACGTACCCAATGATTAGGGATCAAGCCAGTCGTAGTTCGTTTGAACATAGTTGTTGAATGATTTTTGTGACTGGACTCGCATAAATGTACACGAGCTGCCTACGTACCCAATGTTTAGGGATCAAGTCGAACGTAGTTCAGGCCTCGGAAGGCGAATTGAAGAATAGTCTCAGACTCAGACCTGTAGGATCGAACGATCAACCACAAAGGATCTGGCCTTACAAGTAAATGGTATAAAATGATTTGTCTGAAAAATAGCCAAAGTGAACAGAAATTTGGCTAAGTACATATAAAGAATATACAGATCAAAGTCTTCACACATAATACTTGCGGAGATGGTGAGAATTCCAGCTGCGGAGGACTTCAACTTCTTCAAGAGTCTCGAGACGGTAAACGCCTGGTCGAACAACCTTCAAAATCCTGTAAGGACCTTCCCAGTTTGCTCCCAGCTTTCCAGCGTTTGGCTCGGCAGTGTTCTGGAACACCTTGCGAAGAACGAGATCTCCTTCGTTGAAAGCTCTAGGTCGAACCTTCGAATTGTAGTATCGGGCTACTGATTGTTGGTAGTTTGCCATGCGAATCAGAGCCTGATCTCGCCGTTCGTCAAGAATGTCCAGACTGTCGTTGAGCATTTCTTGATTCTGCCCTTCGTTCTCGAAAGCCAATTGACGCCGAAGTGTGGGGACTCCGATCTCTGCTGGGACAACAGCTTCTGCACCGAAAGTCAGTGAGAAAGGAGATTCACCGTTCGCTCTTCTTGGAGTAGTCCTGTACGCCCAAAGTACGCCATGGAGTTCGTCTGCCCATCGCCCCTTTCGAGCTTCGAGCTTCTTCTTCAGATTCTGAACGATCGTTTTGTTGGTAGCTTCAGCTTGACCATTCCCTTGTGGATACCGCGGGGTGGAAAAGCTAAGCTCGATGTTCCAGTTGTGGCAGAATTTTCTGAAGTTGCCCGAGATGAACTGAGACCCATTATCTGTTACGATCTCTTAGGGCACACCAAATCTGCAGATTATGCTTTTCCAGATAAATCCTTCGACGTCCGAGTCTTTGATTTCAGCAAAGGCCTCTGCTTCCACCCACTTAGTGAAATAATCAGTAAGCACAAGCAGGTATTTGCGTTGACCACTTGCTCTGGGTAGTGGGCCCACAATATCCATTGAGTATTTCATAAATGGATAGGGTGCTGCGATGTTCGACAATCGTTCTGCTGGTTGATGGAATACTGGGGAATGTCTTTGGCATTTGTCGCATCGTTTGACAAAGTCTTCGCTGTCTTGAAGCATTGTAGGCCAGTAATAGCCTTGTCGCTTGACTTTGTTGCACAAGGATCGTCCCCCAGAGTGGTTTCCACATTCTCCTTCGTGAACTTCCTTCAGAACATATGTGGCTTCTTTGTCATCGAGACATCGAGCATATGGGCCGTTGAACGAACGTCGGTAAAGGATGTTGTTGATCAATGAAAATCTTGCAGCTTTGGTCTTGAGCTTCCGAGCTTCCTGTTTGTCGTCTGTTAGAACTCCATCCTTCAAGTATCCTGTGATTGTTGTTCGCCAGTCTTCAGTGGCTTCGACTTCAATGATTGAGGTTTCAATGTGAATGCTTGGTTCTTCAATGTAGCCGATCGGGATACTGCGACGCATGTTGGGTTCTGATGTTGATCCGAAAGAAGCCAAGGCGTCCGCTTGCGTGTTATGGCTCCTCGACACTTGTTGTATCGAGTATTCTTCGAACTGCTGTAGCAGCGAATGAACCAAACCTAAGTAGGCTTCCATTCTTGAATCCTTGGCTGCGTATTCTCCCAACACTTGGTTCACAACGAGCTGTGAGTCGCTATGAATCTTCAAACGTCGAGCCCCCAGTGCTTTGGCTAAGTGAAGACCAGCGATCAAGGCTTCATATTCTGCTTCATTGTTCGATGCCTTGAATCCCAATCTGAAGGATTGTTCGATCATTTCGCCATCCGGAGACTGGCAAATTACTCCCACTCCTGATCCTTTGACATTTGATGCTCCGTCCACCCTGAGCGTCCAGCAGCATTCTATTTGAGTTTTTGGAATGAAAGGATCCGGAGTGAGTTCAGCTACGAAGTCAGCAAGTACTTGTGACTTAAGACTAGTTCGAACCCGGTACTCGATGTCGAATTCGCTCAACTCTATCACCCATTTTGTTAGTCGTCCGGATAAGTTCGGACTGTGAAGGATGGCTCGCAGTGGGTAAGTTGATAAAACGACAATCGGATGTGATTGGAAGTATGGCCTCAACTTTCTTGCGGCAGTAATTAGGGCAAGGGCTAACTTCTCAATCACCGGATACCTAGTCTCTGCATCAAGTAGTGTTTTGCTAACATAGTAGACTGGCTGTTCGCCGCTCGTATTCCGTACGAGAACGGCACTGACTGCTTCATCTGTTACTGAGAGGTATAAAAACAAATTTTCCCCTGTCTGGGGTTTGGATAAAACCGGAGGAGTGGACAGATACCTTTTTAGCTCCTCAAAGGCTTGTTGGCATTGCTCGTTCCACTCGAACTTCTTGTTACCTTTGAGAAGCTTGAAAAAGGGCTGGCATTTGTCGGTCGAACGAGAGATGAATCTGTTCAAAGCAGCTATTCTTCCTGTCAGCTTCTGAATCTCTCGCTTGTTCTTCGGTGGAGGCATGTTTATGATTGCTCGAATCTGGTCTGGGTTTGCTTCAATTCCTCGCTGAGTCACAATGTAACCTAAGAACTTTCCAGATGAAACACCGAATGAACATTTTGAGGGGTTCAATCGCATGTTGTGTTGTCTGAGTACGGAGAAGCATTCCGATAGGTGTTGAATGTGATCAGCAGCCTTCAGTGACTTGACCAGCATGTCGTCTATGTATACCTCCATCGTTCGACCGAGTTGATCTGCGAACATTGCGTTGACGAGTCTTTGGTAAGTGGCTCCTGCATTCTTGAGTCCGAAAGGCATGACTTTGTAACAGTAAATTCCCCTTTCTGTGATAAATGCAGTCTTCTCCTGGTCGTCGGGATGCATGAGGATCTGATTGTATCCGGAAAAAGCGTCCATGAACGAGAGTAACTCGTGTCCCGCTGTTGCATCAACCAGACGATCGATGTGTGGAAGGGGAAAACTGTCTTTCGGGCAGGCCTTGTTTAAGTCTGTAAAGTCGATGCAGACTCTCCACTTTCCATTCTTCTTCTTAACGATGACAACGTTCGCTAGCCAGTCTGGGTACTGTACCTCCTTGATAAATCCAGCTTCGATCAACTTTCGCACTTCATCATTGACGATCATGTTGCGCTCGATGCCAAGTTTTCTTCGCTTCTGCTTAACAGGCTTATGGCTTGGATCGACGTTAAGTCGATGTGTTGTCACCTCCGGGTCAATGCCTGGCATGTCTTTGTGCGACCATGCAAAGCAGTCTTGGTTGTTGCGAAGAAAACCTAGTAGCTGGTGGCGAATAGTGTCTCCGAGTAGAGAGCCAATGTTGATGACTCGATCTGGTTGAGCTGGGTCTAGCTGGACTTCATCCAATTTTTCCATGTCAGGCTGTATCTGACCGTTCGGTTTTTCTTTCTGCTCTAGTTGCTATAAGCGATCGGCTTTTTTCATCTTCAAAGAGTGAAGATAGCAAGTTCTGGCTACCTCTTGGTTCCCCTTTATCTCCTTCACTCCTCTTCTCGTAGGAAACCTGATGCGCTGGTGGTACGTAGACGGTACAGCCTTCATGTCATGGATCCATGGCCTACCAAGAATGATGTTGTATGCCGATGGACAATCTAAAATCAAAAAAGTGGTTAATTTATTCACTCCTGCTGCAAATACAGGAAGTTTAATCTTGCCAACTGCCGCGGTTGACTCCCCATTGAATCCTGTCAAAACGGTCGTCGAACTTTCAATATCTGATTCTGAAAGTTCCATTTCCCTTAATGTTGCGAGAAAAAGGACGTCCGCTGAACTTCCGTTGTCGACAAGGATTCGACCAACTTCACAATTAGACACGTTCAAAGTTAGAACTAACGCGTCGTCATGGGGGCGGCTTAGGCTGGTGGCTTCACTGCTGTGGAAGCTGATTGAGTGCTCGTCCGGATCACCTGGAAGGATACCTGCAACAGGTTGAGTGGCTTTCCTTCGGTGGGACTTGATCGCTGTTACTGTCTCGCCACTATACACCGATCCTCCGCAGATGACGCCGATAGTCTTCCGAACTGGAGGTGGAGAAGGCGATTCATCGACCTGCTGCACAATTCTTCGTTCTTTGGACTCGTTACCGAGTCCATATGTTTCCCTGCCTTTCTCGGTCAGGAACTCTCGCAGGTGACCCTTCTTTAGCAGTTCTGCCACCTCTGCTCGTAATGCTCGACAATCGACAGTGAAGTGACCGTGATCTCTGTGGAACTCGCAATACTTGCTAGTGTCTCTGGCTGGGTTCTCCGGCAACTTCTTTGGCCAAGTTACGAAATCTTGGCGCTTAAGATGAGCGATAAGTTTGGAAGGGCTGATACCGAGGGCATATTTTGGCGGCGAGAGGGGACGCTTATGATCACGCCTTGTCGTTCGCTCGGGACGGCGTTCTGTTCGTCGAGATGGACCTGGGCGTTCTCGTCTGAAGGTCTTCTCTCGGTTTTCGCTCGTCTTCACCACTTCCTCCCTCGTTCGAGCCAAGTCTCGCTCGATCCGTTCGTTCTCTTCCTCCAGCTCGATAAAGCCCTTCGCTCGATGCAAAGCGTCTTGGATGGAAGGAGGGTATCGAGCACAGATCTCGTTTTTGAATAGAGATCTGTGTTTCAATCCCTTCTTCAGGGCCTCTCTCGCTGTTCCGTCGTCAAGCCCGGAGATCTCAGAAATGGCTTTGCTGAAGAGCTTGATGTAAGCGCGAAGTGATTCCTGTGGGCCCTGAACAACACTCCATAGATCCTTCGTCGTCTTGCCGGATCTAATATGAACGGAATAACTCTTCATGAACTCGAGCGATAGCTCATCGAACGAATCGATGGACTCTGGAGGAAGATTGCAAAACCATCTCAGTGCTGCTCCCTTCAAGCTCTGAGCAAATAACTTGCACATCATGTCGTCGAGCATTCCTGTTGGAATGTTCGTCGACTGTACGACGTGTTTGTACTGCAGTAGATGGTCATGTGGGTCTGACATCCCGTCGAACTTCGAGAATGAAATACTGCTGAACTTGGGCGTGATGGTGTTGGTGATGCGGCTGGAGAGTGGTGTCTCTCGAACTCCTCGGGCGAGGTCGTCGAACCCTGGAGTAGATGTAGTGGCTCGGTGAATTTGCGAGGAAAAACGTTGCTCCATCTGGGCTTCCAACGTTTTCAACTCTTCGGCCATGATATTTCTCATCAGGCCCTCGACATCCACCGTCCCTTGTGGAATGGGACCTTCTGGGGATGGAGGTAGGTCGGGCGTCGAACGCCGGATGTAAGTGTTGCGCGTGATGGGATCGAACTCTCTCGTTCGATTTTGCTGCTGTTGTCGCTGCTGCTGCTGCTGTTGTTGTTGTTGTTGGTACTGGTACTGGTACTGGTGTTGCGGATGCTGATACGGCTGATGCTGCTGTGGCCGCTGCCCTTGTCTTTCATCTTCCGCCGTTGTGTTTCTCGGCGTAGACAAAGGCTGCATTGGAGCCACGGGGCTGTGTGCAACGTTCCTTGTCCCTTGAGGATAGTATGGGGTGGTCTGTTGCCAGCCCCCACTGTTAGGTCCTCGTGGAAACTGGGACGTGGATGCTTGCCAGCCCCCAGTGTTCGCCCCTGTCGGGTACCCGTAGTATGGGTAGTAATACGAATATGCGGCTTGAGAGTTGACGGACATCAACTGCTGCTTGAGAATCTGGTTCTCTGCAGCGATGTTCTCCATCTGACTCTGCTGGTTATCATGCTTTTTGGTCAGTTCTTCAACCAATCGTGTCAGATTTGCAACCTGGGAAGTTGCCTCTGAAGTCGAAGTTTCTTGATGACCAATTGGGCTTCCCTGGGGAAGTTCTTCCTGGTGTTCGTGTTCTGCCATTGATGCTTTGCGAATTTCCGGAGTAAGATGGCCAAGGGCCCCACGGTGGGCGCCAAACTGTAGATGCTGGATTGCTACAGTCAAAAATTTAACAGAGGTCAGTTATAATGTAAGAATTGAACGATAGATTGGGCCCCTGGCAATCGTTGATGAAATTCATAAAGCATACCGAAAAACTGAAATGTTTATATCAGAAGATAAAACGAAAATAAATGCATGAATCTGAAATAAACGTGAAATAAATGAACACCAAGATGTAAAGAGGTTCGCCCAATCGGTGTGCTACGTCCTCTGAGAGTGATTGTATTACTGTATATGAGTATTTTACAGTACAGATGATTGTAGTATTTTCTGGAGATTTTGGCAGAGTGATCGTATATTCAGATTTCGGATCCCGGATCCCCCTGAAGGAGGGGTCTTCTCTTGATTTATAGAGGAATCAATCCTGTTCTCATCCGGTAGTGGACGGTTATCGCTCTTGTACCGTGGGACACGTGTCGAAAGACAAGTCGTGCAGTTGATTTGAGCAGTTACCAGATACGATCGTGGGCTCAGCGGTTGAAACGTAGTACTCAGATCGTCAGTTATTGAAGATGATCTGACATGTCATCGATGAGCATGAGTCTAATGGCTAAGGGAGTTTCCCTTGAAGTCATTTATAGAGTCGAACGACGAACGATGGAGAAGAAATAAACGCTCGACGTATAATTCGTGCGTCGTCCACCATTCGTTATACATTTTAAATGTTCGAACGAACGATCAAGTTCGATGCTCGATCACATACTGAAGTTTGAATGATATTATGTGAAAGGCTGGATTGGGTCCGGCCCAATTAATCGAACGATGGAGGGATATCGAGGAGCAGGTCCGTAGCTTGGGCATGGCCCAACTATAATCCATCGATGAATTGAGCGTCTGTTTAATGTACATCCAAAGTTTAACGGTGGAATGGGAGGACGAAGTCCAACCCCAACAACTTTTTTCCTTGACAATCAGCCT
Organism: Ficus microcarpa; assembly: GCA_025413485.1. Lineage (NCBI taxonomy): Eukaryota > Viridiplantae > Streptophyta > Magnoliopsida > Rosales > Moraceae > Ficus > Ficus microcarpa. The sequence goes on along the minus strand of CM046379.1, from coordinate 14,147,394 downwards.
TTGAATTTATAATTTTTAACAATTCAGTCCTTTTTGCTCAAATTTGTAAAAATTTAAACAGTTTTTTATTCGTAACTTATACATTATAGTTCAAGAATAGCATTTTTGGACATTTTTACTTTAATTCAATACAATTTTCTTTAAACTTTGAACCCTAATTCAATTATACTCAAACTTATGCTTAATTTTTAAAAGAAATTTGTATTGAAATTAAGCAAAAATTATCAATCTGGTCCTTTTGAGCTATAATGTGTAAGTATTGTGTAAAAAATTGTCTTAATTTTAATGAATTTAAGTAAAAAAAAAAAAAAAACTGAATTGTCAAAAATTAGAATTTCAATGGGTTGACTGCCAGGGAAAAAAATTTTAAGGACTAAATTGCCAAATTCAAAAAGTTCAAGGGGTATTCGTGCAAATAAGTATTTCCCAAATACTCTCACATTAGCTAGCAGCGGTGAACACCTTTTGGTAACCGACCAAATTGTCAGTTCAGTTTACCGACTGACAGTTTCACTTTCAAAGAAAGTTGGGTTGCAACTTTCTAACACGATTACTAAAAATACATTGTTATGAACATGATGTGTTAACACAAGTTGCCATGCCTACCATCTAGAATAGCATGATTTAAAAATCCGATCTATAAACTTCTATAAGTTTTTATTAAGGACAATTTGAACTTTAGACTTCCATGGTAAAATAATGCATGTATATCTTTTAGTTAATTTCAATAAATATTGGAATAATGAGGAATGTCCCCTTGAATCACACTATTTCTTGTATCTCAAAGTTTTTCTGAGTAATTTCTAAATCAACCGGTTATTTATCACTTGTCTTCATTTAAAATAGTCAATGACTTTTTTGATCATACTTTTCTTATTTGTCATGTGGCAATTATGTCATCGTCATGTGATGACAACATCATTACCACGTAGATTTTTTTTTTCTTTTTTTCTTTTTTTACTTTTGCTTTCACTCTATTTGTCTATTCCGTGTAACTAATTATTAGAAAAAGAACAATTGAAGTTGACTGAAATAAACTTCTTTTTCAAGAAGAACTATAAAATTATCGAGCTACATGTGTGAAAAGATAATCCTGTAAGCAAATAATTTTGTAAGTCATAAAATGGATAACTACAAATTAATAGGATGTTTGGTGGAGTAGTTTGAGTTGAAATTTTTAAGTTTCAATAGTAAATTTTTTTGAATTTTCAGAAAAGACAAAAAACTTTTGGGGAAAAAGACAAAAATTTTTCGGGAAAAAGACAAAATTTTGAGATAAGTGTTTTGAGTTGGTGTGCCAAACACCACATTAATGAGCTAAATGGAATTAAAAAAAAAGTTAATTTATAAAAATAGAATGCTAAAGTGGAATGTCTAGCATAGAAGAGGCAGAAATATTTCACAACACAACAGAATTTAGGTTGTACGAAGTGCAATCTAAAATAAAAAAAGGTTAAAGAACAAATGTGATCTATTGGCGCCTCACCTATTTTTATAAAGCCTATTCGGTGCGAAATTTATTTGATTTTGTTGCGCCTTTCATGTGTTCGAAGAGCTTAGCGCAAAAAATTCGGTTGCTTCTATCTAAACCATAAAGTTATGAATCTAAAGGCGCTTATTTAATTACTCATTTTAACTAATCCATAAAATTGCAACATTTTTTTTTTTTCTAAAAAGAAAAGCAAAAAGTTATCCACCAAATGATGAAAATGACGTGTGAAGGAGTAAAGTTTAAGAGGGTTTTAGGAAAATGACTTTTTTAAAGTCATCTCTAAAAAATTTGTTTAAGTTTATTTATTTAAAAAAATGATGATTAAAAAAAAACCAATAAGTGATAGTATACTTGATTGTTCATTACCAATAAATTTGATAGTCAATTACTTATTAATCGATATGAAACAATGATATATCGGTCTGTCAATAACGAATCTTTGATCCATCAATAATGAAGTATTAAAACATCTTTAATGAATCATGGTTAAATCGGTTAAATTTACTTTTAAAAAATTCAGCTATTTATTTAAATAAGTGATTAGAAAATGGCCACCTACCTAATTGTTTTTAAAATTTAATTAGCTTGAATTCTTTTTATCTAATCTAGATAGAACCTTGGCTAAAAGGTTGAAGTAGAGGCCGATATATATATATATATATATATATATATATTTATTAAAAGCACTTAATTGGCCATGAATCTATTTGAACTACTAATGACATAAAGATTTGTCTGTCTTATTTACTTAACGTGTCCTTTATCTTCAGATATTCAACGACATGTCGTTGTGTTGATCCGAAAAGCAACTGACGACTGAGCATAACAGTATGATTTTAGCGTGTCGTTTACTTTATATATAAGTCGTCCTTCTATGGAATTTTATGCAAAACACATTTTGTTTGATGTTAACTTGAACGACATGTCGTTATTGTGGGGAAAAAAATGCATATCCCAATGGAGACATTGGACGAGCATCATGACATGTCGTTTTCCCAATGGCCTTTCTATCCACTACAAACATCAAACGACATGTCTTTTGTTTGCAAAAGTTTTTCTCCGGTCGTCGTTTTGGAAAACCAAGCAAGCGACATGTCCCTTAGTGTCGTTTAATTTGTTGTAACACATTTTTAAACGACACAACAAAAATTCAAAATTTCAGCGTCAAACACCATAAACTGTCGTTTCCAAGTCCAACAAAAACGGAAATGTCGTTTACACATTGCTTGTCCTTGTTACAGATCAACATAAAAACAACAGATTTTAACATTGATTTTATGACAAGTAACGTCTGAAATTATAGAAAGAAGTTGAAATTTGATTCCATTATGGTTTATCTCTTCCGGGGTTCCTCAAAGTAAAATTCATGTTGAGGCCATAATGATACAGCTGCTTCATTAAAATTGGCACCAAAAAAAAAAAAAAAAAACAGAGAGACAAAACAGACCAATTACAAAGACGTTACCTATCTACACCAAATGCAGTGGAATTTGAGAATCACCGGAGTAAATAAGAAAGGGAGATACTTTGTACAACGTATCAGAAATTAGTAGACTTCCACATTCCATTGCTCTGCCTTCTTCAGCTGCTTCTTGTAGTCCAACCAATCAATTCCTGTTAAAAAAAATAATAATAAAAATAAAATAAATAAAGTCACACGTCGTTCGTTAATCTGAGTCTAATAAGTATGTTTAATAACCGTAACACTCTCTAAACTCGTGTTAAAACCACTAAAAATAATAATTAATTGAAAAAGGGTGTTACAATTCGTGCACGGCAAAAATAACAATCATAGTCTTACCATCCTTAGCAGCCAATGAGACCATAATGTCATCAATTCCCTTTTCCATTCCCTTGAGTCCACACATGTAGACAAAGGTGTTGTCCTTCTTGAGCAACTCCCACAACTCTTCTGCATATTGAGCCATTCTGGTTTGAATGTACATCTTCTCTCCCTTCTCATTCGTCTGCTCTCGGCTGACCGCAAAGTCAACCCGGATGTTGTCCGGGTTCTTCTCCTTCATTTTCTCAAATTCCTGTCAAGCCAAAAAAAAAAAAAGTAAATAAGCACGTTATTTTTGACAAGAGTGTTTAACGAATAATGTGGAAGTCAAATTTTCCTTTGTTTCATAAAAAACTCACCTCCTTGTATAGAAGTGAGCTACTAGTGGGGACACCCAAGAAAAGCCATGCCAAACCATTGAACTGCAAAACATGTCAGAGGATTTAGTTAGATGAGAAAATTCATTTGAAGATGAACAAGTACCAAAAAATTACGTAAAAATTCACCTTGTAGTCGTCATGTTTCTCGAAGAACATCTTCCACAAGAACGATCTGAATGGTGCGATTCCAGTACCGGTTGCGAGCTAAAATGAAGAAATCAATAAGTAACAATATTATGTTTGAATTTTCATTACAAAGCAATGATGTAGATGACTACTAGCAAGGGATGTTACATTAATAATATGGCAAATTGGTCATACCATGATAACGGTGGCATTGGGGTCTTTTGGCATGAGCATTTCTTTTCCTACAGGTCCTGTAATCTTAACTTCAGCCCCAGGCTTCAAGTCACCTGAAAATTAATAGATTTCACCAGTGAAAAAATCTTCAAGAGTTTTTTTTTTTTTTTTTGGGTAATAAATTAATTTAAAGTAAATTGTCGACCCTAATGTTAAACAACAGAGTGGTCCTTACACAAAAAGTTTGAACAGACTCCTTTAACAATTTCCCCTTGGTCATTGGTGTAAACAAGCCGTTTCACACAGAGAGACACCTGAGTAAACAAAACCACACCCAAGCCACCATTTAAATTAGGCAACAATAGCAAAATATAATATAAAATGTGTCACACCTTAGCAAAAAATTTGTCAGAAATGCAACACAAACACAATTGCAGTATGTTTTTTTTTTTTTTTTGTTTTTGGCCCTAAGCCATTTTTAGCCGTCGGATTAACTTCAATTGTATTTAAACAGATAATACAATATAATAGTTGAAAAATGTGAAGCATTGAAGATTTTATTATGTTATATTTTATTTTATTTTTTCAAAGAACTCACAGTTTTGGAGTCACCAAAGTCACCAATTGCACTGCTGGCAATTGAGTATAACCTCAGCTTGTGAGGCTTTCCATTCTTGTCAACACCATCTGCAATCACTCCAATTGATTGCCCCTCTCTGTATGGAACCTCCCCTAAGCCACACCAATAAACAGGTACTCATCAGAAAGAAAAGAAAAGAGATAGATATCTATCGAACACTGACTGATCTTAGACCAATCCAGACAAACTTTTATGATCATCGATACACATCACGACAAATTTTATCATAAACTTTATCAATATATATATACATGAAAATACCGTAACAACAAAATTAAAAATTGCTATTTGCTTACAGCTATTTTACTCCTAATAAAGTTACATTATAGTCGGAACTCATTCGTCACAATGTCCATTATTTCCAAATTTTTTATTCATTTCACAGAAGATCAAAAAGTATGTAAAATAACATATGTATACATTTTCAGATACATTATACATGGCCAAATATAGAAATTCTGTAACATCCATTTGTGAAACTAAAATTAGAACACAATTAAAAAAATGAGTTAATAATAGTTTCGCATCCTGAGTTCTAACTTTTTGCCCTTAACAAGCTATATTTTAGTCGAAATTGATTTTCACGGTGTGCATCATTTTCCCTAGTTGTATTCATACAGAAAAAAAAAAAAAAATTACACACACACACACACACACACATGTATATATGAGTGTAAAGATATAAAGATACATACCCTCGGTGCTGAAGACCATGTGCCAAGTCTCACCAGGAGCGTCGTCGCCAGTGATCTTGGTGTTGAGAAGGCACCTCCCAGTGTAAGGATTCTTTGGCTTGAACTTGTTGGTCACAACTCCTTCCTCGTTCTTCTTTGACACCTTCTCAACCTTCGCCGGAGCCTCTGTCGTCACCTGGGCTCTCACTAATACCACTCTTCCCCCAACTCCCACCTCTTTGTACTGCAAACGAACCTTTAACAACAAAAATATATATAAAAAAAAAAAAATTGTAACAAAATGTTCTAAAATATACATGTGCGTGCGTGTGTGTGTGTGTGTATGATTTTGCTTTAGTACTTACCTTCTTGAAGGAGATTCTGTCGGGTGAGATGATGGAGGTTCTGGTGGGGAGAGAGGTGGACTTGGAGGAGGATGGGAGTGAAAGAGCAGCAGACACTGCAGCTGCCATGGCTGCTTGATGTTTTGATGACGAAGAGCAGCAACAACAACAACAAGAAAGAAGAGAGAGAGAGAGAGAGAGAGAGAGAGAGAGAAATGTGAAGATTGGTTTTATGGCAAGGTTTTGTTTTGTTTTTGTTTTTTGTTTTTTGTTTTTTGTTTTTTTTTCTTTTTCGCGTTTTGGGGGTAGAGTGGTGTGCGTTTTGGATTATAGGAATTTTTGGGTGGAGGAGATTGCAAGGCTAATGCAGTGGTAGATGTGAGGATAAGTCTATTTGTGTGTTGTATGACTCTCACCCCCCCTTTTGTGCTCTCTAACCACTTGCTTGTATGGATTTTTTTTTTTTTTTTTTATTTTTATAAAAGATTTCTCTATATATGCCCAAAAGTAATGTTGGAGTGAGTATGGACTGTGACCTTCAAAAAGATTGATTTTGAACATAATTTGCTTTTACTTCCTACATCTAGATGGGATTTTTAACATTGTGGTCAATTTGCATCCTTGAGTACTCCCCATCGTTACATTGCCAATTTTCCACCATGTAAGTGATGAAAGTAAATCATATAATTTATAAATGCCCATTGGCCGTCGTTTGAGAAATAAATATTTGGGCTATGCTTGTGTTTTTCTTCTCACTTTTTTTTTTTTAATTAGTATTTTGGTGAGAAAACCAACTATTGCATTCTTGGTCAAGTTTTAGTATCATGGTAAGATAGTAGAGATCATAATGTATCCAGTTAGGACATCGATGGTCTCTGGTAACTATAAAATATAATGATAGAAAAATTGGCAAGCACCAGTCAACTGTCTTTGATTGTCAGAATTTTCCGAATCACAAGTCGCAACATATCAATTAGTGTTGGATACCAACGGTTATTAGTAGTTACTGATGGAATAGTTATATGATACTAATTAGGCATATATTTTGGATATTTTAGTAGCTCGTTTTCCATCTTGTTTTTCCTTCATGTTCCAAATTTTTTTGTACTTTTTTTTTTTTTTTTTACAGTTCTTTCTCTAAGTAGAATTTAAATTTACAATTTGAATTGAGTATGAATATTGATCCGAAGAGGGTTTTTTTTTTTTTTTTTTTTTTTTTTTTGTGGTGGCAGAAATCAATCCTACACATGGCTGTGTTCTGCTAGACTAGAACTGGGCCGAAAGAGGCCGCTACTGTTGGGCCGGTCCATTACCTCATAGTGTGGCGCATTTTTGATGGGCCGTGCTATGAACTGGTCGAGGACCCACACGAAGATTAAGCCATTTTAACAGGCGAACAAAACAGTTTTTGCTACTTCGGGAGGCGAAACAGAAAACAATAAAACTGCGCGCTTCAAAATTCTTCTCTCTACCTTTCCTTCTTCGACCCCGCGCCCCAAAAAAAAAAAAATAAAAAAAAAAAAATAATCCTTCTCTTCCTCTCTTCATCTCTCATTTCTGCAAATCTTCTCAATGCCAACACCATGGAGTTCAAACGATTCCTCTTCTCTCTGGATTCGCTCGTCCGCTCGGTAAGCTCGAGAACGCCTCGTCTTTATTCTGTGTAGTGTCTTCTTTTTCTTGTTTTCGTTTTCGATTTAAATTTCAATACATATCGATTGAGATGTGATTTTTCTTCTTTTTTTGCTGATATCGCCAACGATTTCTGTTCGTAATGCTTTGGAAAAAGTGGAGGTTTCGTGAAGATTCAGCTCTCATTTTCGTTTAATCAACTGAAATTCGCTGTCGATTTTGCTAATAATACGATACGATAAATGTGAAACGATGCAATGTGGATCATGTGTCGTAAGATTGAAAAAAATAAGGAATGTGTTATGGAAGTTTTGTTCAAATTATCTTTCGTTCTTCTTTCGTTTCGAAAGTGGAAGATCATTTTACTCGTTTGTGGTTTTTTGTCAAAATTGTATTGTCTGTTACTTGTAACAGAAATAATATGAAATCACGCTTGGCATTTTGCGTTTCATGTGTTAGTGGCAGATGCACAAGTCAATTCGATTTTGAAAGTTTTGTTTCCATTGAATTTTTTTTGTTATCATGATTTTTTTTTAATCTAGTTTTTATTTTTGCTGCTGAAATGGTTTACGTGTTATCCCTCATTTTCGGTCGCTCTAGATGAAGAATCTACAGTTATTGTCATTGTTTTCTTTTCGGATTCCAATAGCTTTCAAGCATGTTTCACGTCTGTTAAGCTTCGAAAACTTTCAAATTCATATATTTAGTCTCTGTCTTATCATTTGACCTGGCCTTGGTTACTCTTCACTATGTTTTTTGTTTTCCTTAGCAATAGGAGTGAGTGATTCCTCGTAGCTTGTTAGCATCTTAACCATGTAGTTTCTCCTTGTCATTCTTATTGTTTTGATGTTTGTTGTCCCCGATTGTTCATCATACATTTCAACTGCCTCGGTTTTCTTGTTGGGGAATTCCATGTAGACTTCTATTTAGAAAGAATTCCATGGTGCTTGTCTATAGTTTTCATGCTGTTGTTTTAAGTCTTTGTGAGCCGCATAGCTCTGAAACAGTATGTCTTTTTCTGTTACTGCTCTAGGACTCCGTTGCATTTGCTAAAATATTTTAATTACATACGAAAAGGATTTATAATTTGCTTAAGTTGCTTTACTGCAGATGAAAAAACTACTTGTGGACGTTTGAGATTTTCTTAGTAGTTTGATTATAATAACTTGATACTGTTATCATGCAGTTTGATGTCGACAATGCAGCCTTTCAATTTGAAACATCATTTCTCCATTTCTGTATACAAGGGGGATAAAGGTTTACCAAAGCAAAGCTCTGATCAACTTGTTCATATTTGAATTTGCGTAATATATCTCACAAATCAGCTGATCTCAGTGCCTTATTGAATTAATGATAATTGTAATCATATTACTTGAAACTCCTTGGAGGCTTATGTTATGTTGTTGCCAATTTTTGGAGATGATGTATTTATACCATAGCTCCTTATCATATCAAAGTAAACTTAGATAAGGTACTTGACATGGTCAATATGAACTGAAAAGTCTTATTTGACTTGTCCTAGTGTTTTCAGTTAGAACTTCATTTAACGTTTATGAGATCTTGTGTTGTCAACTTGTCACTGCGTTAACTTTTATGCAAATTTGATGTTCTCTCCATTTCTTCTTTCTAGTAACACTGATTATGGGATAGGATAACACACAACCCGCAAAAGATCATGACAATTCTATAGACAAAAATTTGCCAAATCCAGTGCTTACTTTGTGTTCAAGTGTGGTCTCATGGGAAGTTGTGCATAAATTACTGGGACATGCTCGGACGTTGACTTACGAAAAGTGGGTTCTACAATCAGGATCTGTGCTGCATCAAAACTATCTTATAGTCCCAACACTATACATACAAAGGCCTTATGCACGTGTATCGATATATGTATGTATTTGTATTTGAGAGGATTAGATCTGTGCATTATGCAGTTTAGAACTGGTCTATTCAATGAATTGGCCCATGAAAGTGAATGACTCTACATATGCACTTCAAATAGGGCCGTCATATGGTCTTGTTGTGGGGTTGTTTACAAACATAAAGTTAGGATATGTCTGGCGTTTGTATAATTTTCATTTATACAGCATTTAAAACTTATCCACCATGTGTTCTGGGGCAGCATTTGTGTCACTATGTTTTGCACAACTGGTGACGCATTGACAAGAACCTCAGGCATCTAAGCAGATGTTATTATTGCGATTTTCTGATGCCTAACATTTTGTAGTATATGTACATAATGCAGATTATAGACAGGAAAATCATCATACTATTCAAGTATGAAGCATGTTTTAACCATTTTTGGAGTTGATTCTTTTCTCTTTAAATTTAAAGATTTTGTGTCAATGTTTACAATTGCCTATTAATAAGAAAATGAGACACTTTTGATTCTGTTTTTCAGCTATATCTGATTAGATTTTCGTCATTATTTGTGGTCGCCATGTCTTGCTTTCTGATAGAACTTGCAATGATTTTTTAAGTTAGTTGAGTTTCTCTCAATCAAGGAATTATTTTCTTAATTCTGTCCTCCTAATTCTACTGTAACTTCTCTGTTCCAAACGATCTTATAGGTTTGTTGACCCCTTCAACGTGGTCATTGTACGACCTGTCCAGTACCTAACATCCAAGTGGTGAGTCTTGACTACTATTATTTAAGCACAAGTTTTATGACATGTTTTAATCGAGTGTTATTCACCGTCTCCTCTGCTCCTTATATTAGAAACTACCTTGATATTTTAGACCCGCTTGATCATTTTAGTGTATTTTGAATTCCCGAATGTCTTAAAGTATCACACATGATAGGAGGATATGTGTAGAATGAATATGATTTCCACATGAATTTTACCATTCTTTTAGCAATTTAATATTCTTTATTTGACTAATTAAAATATTTCCCACCATGATGCTAAGGACGTAACCACATCTTTAATATTCCTCTAGGAAGAGTTGTTTAATAAGCAGCTTGCCATTGACTTTGTTCGTTGTGTACGACTTTGCGAAAATATTTGACATGAATTGGTCAAAAAAAAAAAAAAAAAAAGTGATGCTTAAGGTGCAAAAATTTGTACATATTTTGTTTTCATTATTAGAATTGGATATGTCACGGTGGTTCTGGTCACCAAAAGATGGATGTCTTCTAGTGCTTATTTCATTACTGATTACCCAAAAGAGAGCTGATACTTGTACATGAATCATGATGGTGGCTGTCATATAGACAGTCGAACTATACAATAATTGGAGTATGTGCTACAATAGGTGTAAGAAATTCGTTCCCTTAAAGAATGGGGAATCGAGAGAAGCATGTTAGAATAAAGACCTTTGAGAACTTTCTCTGTAAAAACTGTTTTTTTTTCTACCATTCTGATTAAAGCAGAAGAGATTCCCCAGTCCTTATAGATGTAGATACGGTCTCACTGACGACACATTATTTTGTTCTGAAGGTTGTTTTTAATTTTAATTTTTAATTGTGTGGCTAAAGTATAGACATGCATAGAAGTTCCACTTGAACCCACCATTTTAGACTTGTCACTGTCAAACTTTTTCTTCCTTTCCCATTAGTATTCTCCTTTCCCGCAAAGTACTTTGTTATTATGGACTCGTTCCAAGATGAGCCGCAGCCACTTTTATATGTTGTTCTATGATTAAAAACAGAAACGCCCACTTATATTTACCCCATATATATATATATGTATGTATGTACATATATGCACACACAAACACAAACACAGCAGCATCATATCACCGTGGCGGGCAGAGTCCAATGTCCTATACCTAGGTCAACTGAACTACGCTCATTTAAGCCTCCATTCTAATTTTTTACTCTTATTCTAAGATGTTCGCTATGAATTATTTTGTGTTACCTCTGTTAAAACAATGATATTTCATCTCTTTTGAAGCTATCCCTTTAAACACTATGCTGGAGCATTTACACATATACTGCAATAGTATGATCATTTTCAGCGTCTTTTAATAATTTAGACCAGGAAAACCGTCTGCTATGGCCTGTGTATGAAATTTTTTGAGGGGGGAGGAAGGAAAGTAAGATTTTATATGTATAGAGTCCGAAAGTATAAATATACAGATAGGTGTATGTTTTGGATGGGAAGGAGAAACAGAACACAGAAAAAAGCAGCTTCTCGAATGACTGAAAATCTTTTAACCAATTACGAAAGGAAAGTAATTGTATGTACACTCCATGAGAATGACAAACCAGATATAAAATAATGAAAGTTTTTTTTTTCTCACAATTACATGAAACTAATAAACCTCTTGCTTGAATCAATGGAATCCCCTTGAGCCTCTAGACTGATAAAGCTCCAACCTACCCTTGGCCTCTTGTAACAATGTCTCGATTGTTTCATCTTGGGTCATGTTAGATTGCTTGGTTGCCCATTCAAGCACTGTCAGCACCTCGGCCTGTGCTAATTCTTCGCTATCTGGTACATGCAGTGCAATGTAGCACAGGAGAACCAATGCAGAGATTTGGACAACTTGTTCTCCAAAATACACTAGCTGGATCAAGTGCTTAGTCCCTCCAGCACTTATTATTGCCTTGGAGTGATCAAGATGAAGGTAGTTTGCCGAAGATGCAAACTTTGTGAGGGCAATTGAAGCCTCCCGAGAAACCTCGGCTTCTCTTTCATCAAGCAGCTTTACCAATGGGCCAATTATCCTCGTCTCTGTTGCTCGGAATGTCCTTGCCAAATTGCCAATAGCTTTGACACATGGAATCAGGAGTTCTGAATCTTCCTTGTCAATGATGTTTAGCAATTGATCAACAACTGCTTTGCAAGCAGGTGAACTGGGCTTGAATGCTGACCTTCTCAACTCAGCATCTTTCTCTGCTACTGCTGTGATCTCCATCAATGCCATAGCCGAATTGTATTTGACTTCTTCAGGTCCTTTCTCCAGCAGAACCGCAAAGCATAGCAGAGCTCTCGATTCGGTGATGCTGCGGCAATTAGGCGAGTTTCCCTTGGCAAGAAGCCAAAGTGCTCTTGCTGCCATGGCTTTCATGTAGGCCTTGGTTGCAGGGTCTTCCGATTCTCTTCCCCTAATGCTAGTTCCCAAAAGCGAAAGATTCTGCTGATGGTGGGGTTGATGCTGATAATTTTGCTTTGTGTTACCATGGTTGTTGTTTTTGGCCTGGTTGTTTTCATTCGCTCCATTGTTAATCTGTTGGAGAGGTTTCAACCCTGTCGTCATTGCCATAGTGTTGGCAACCACATTGTACATCTGGCTTGGGCTGCGATTTCCCAAAGGATGAGCTATACGATGGTGGTTCTGCTTGTCATCGCCGTTTGCTTTGTTCACATTGTTGGCGTTTGAATTGTTGCTGGCCACCACAACCGCGTGGATAGACGTGGCTTTGTTGACGGCAATGGTGTACTTGCTGTGCTCTTGAACGGTTTCAAAAGCCAGGTGGCTTACGAGCAAGCGAATAATGTTGTGCTGGGCAAAAAGATCTTGACATTTAGGGTAATTCGCGGCAAGCTCGGACACCGCCCACGCCACCACAGCCTGAACCTTCATCGGCCCATCTTTGAGGATTTTCGCAAACACCGAGCAAACACTGGCATGGATCATGTGCTCGACGCTCTCGGGGTCACGCCCCAGCAGCCCAATTGCCCTCGCGGCGTGTTCTTGGCCCTCCAATTGACCCTCTTTGAGCAATTTCAACAGAGGTGCAACCCCTCCTTCCTCAATGATCAGCTTCCCATACCGATCATTGTCCCGGGCAAGCGAAACCAGCGAAGCCGCGGAGTCGGATCGTCCCTCAAGCGAGCCCGTAAAGAGAATGGCAATCTGCTCCCATATCAAGCACAGAATTGGCTCGTTGGCCGCAATGGGAGGCAGGCCAAGGTATCCATCGTCGCGGGCATCGGCCGGGGCCGAGACCCGTAGAAGCCAGGAGACGTCGCCAATGGAATTCTCCAGCTGCGACGACATCTTGCGGAAGGCCGCGGTGGGGATGATGGTGAAGACGCGCTTCATCAGGCCGTTGGCTCGGCACTTGAGTACAAGAGACAAGGCCTTGTCCAGGACTTGCTCGGTGTCGTCGATGATCCGGCGCGTGGGGCGCTCGTAGAGGTCGGAGCTCGCGCGGGCGGCCTGGCGCAGCAGCCCCGCGAGCTTCTCCGTCTTGGACTTGAGCTCGGCGCATTCCTGCTTGAAGGAGCTCGCCTCGTCCGCCGCCTTGATCACGTGGTCCGCCAATTGGATCGGCTTCGCCAGGATCTCCTTCACTTTATCCGCCATGGCGGACGGACCAACTCCTGTTGTCTTCCTCTGGTGCGTTGGAGTCGAAAAAAACAGAGAGATCAATTCAGATCAAAACTGAAGATGGGTTTTTGTGGGGGGTTTTTTTTTTTTTTTTTTAATTTTTTTCTTTTCCTTTTCAGGGTCGTGATCGACGGAGGAGATGGAGGCGGCAAGTGGGGCTGTTTAGAGGGGAGAGAAATGAGCTGGAAATGATAAATTTTGGCCAAATGTACTACCTGGGTTAGGCCTGAGAGATGATGAGAATGGGGAAAATGGGATTTTGGTTTAAGGAAACTTTTGGTGCTTTAATTGAGACTCAGTCTGAAGAGAAATTTGTGTGTGGAAGAGGTTTTCTCTCAAGGTAGACGCAGACAGGGTGGTTTTTACGAGGTCAAACGCGTCGCCTTTTCCTCTCACTCTTCTTATTTATACAATATAAAACGCAAGTTACAGGTATGCCCTTTCTCTACTAATCTGCTTTTGGCTGATTGGATTCTAGCATTTGATTTAATATTTATTATTATTTTTGTGTTAATCTTTTTTCTCTTTCACGTAATACTTGTTTTTGCCCAATCAATAAATAAAGACTAGTCCATGTTAACAGATTGCTGTCACTCCTTAACTACCAGCCTCAAGGGGTCCACCCATGACGGGAAATTGGCATACATGCAAATGCGTACAGATGCGCTTTGATTGGCTTGGTAAGTTTTACTATTATTAAAGCTTTTTTTTTTTTTAATTATTTATTTATTTATTTATCCTGTGATCTTTTTGGCTGGAAGTTTGTGAAGAAAATTCTAAAGTCTGCACTACCTGTCGTTTTTTTTTTTTTTTTTTTTTTTACCTGTTTTACTTGCGCGTTGTGATTAGTTTGAAAAGTTTTTTTTTTCTTTTCTTTATTATGAAAAGAAAAACGAAAAAAATAATATCTTGCTAGTGTAACAATTAATATATATTTTACCATAAAAACCTTATAAAGAAATATATTTTTGCCCATTTTTTTCTCGGAATGTAGTATATGTTTTACCTATTTATACTGCTTTGGATTTGTATGTATAATTTCAGCAAAAAAGGAAAAAAAATCTATAAATGTCGATTATAGCAATCAGAATCTTAGATAGTGTCCTAGCAAAAGAAAAAAAAAAGAAAAAAAGAAAATATCAGTAATGTTTAAAATCACATTAATAGAGAAGTAGATCTCACTAGTGATCTCTTATATTATGGGACTTACCTTCTATTAGTAAGTGATGTTAAACATCGTTGATTTTCCTAGCATTATTAAAAAAAAAAAAAAAACTAGGTTTAGTTTTTTTATTTTCTTTTTTAGGGGATCAAAGCTGACAGGCTTACTTCAAATTGTTATTCATTTTGGAACTAATCCAACATAACAGAGCCTTAGCCGGAAAAAAAAAAAAAAAAAAAAAAAGGAATGTGGTACCACCCCAACGTATTATCTTTCGGCATCATGCTTTATTGTCAAATTTGGTACGTAATTGCTTTTTTTCATGGAAACTTTGGATTGTAATTGTCATCCAACAGATAATTGCTTTAACATAGGAGAAATAGACAGGTTCATAAGCTCAAATCTTTTCTTATAATTTTTACTTTTTCATTTTTTCCCTTCTAATTATTACTCTCAATAATTGGAGGCTTCCTATTTTATCCTCTCTCTCTCTCTCTCTCTCTCTCTCTAGGTCCCCATGTTAGTAGCACTAACAAATCGAGTGATTATCTTGAGAGATGCTTCAGACATAAAACAATGGAGTAATGCTAAAAGAGTGTTAATGAGGCTGTATACTACCTTCAAATTCTAGCAAATATTCTGCCAAAGTTTGCATTCCAAGTTTTTAAAACGGGTATTTCCAAAAAATTGAGAATATTAAACTATTGGGCCCACAGGTTTTTACTTCATTCTGAATTGTGCCCAAATTAGCCTGATACTGTCACTTTCATATTTGGAGTATTCTTTTCGAAACGACTTTAAGAAAAACACCTTTACGAAATGACTTTCTCAAAATTTTGTATTTACAAAATGACTCGGTTGTGACACATGCAACCTACTTTTATTCTCAATGACCAAGTGAGTCGTTCAGTAGAAAAACAAAATATCATTTTACTAACTTCACATTTTAACATTCTAAGCTTGTCACTTGACCCATCCCCCCCCCCCCCCCCTCCATATTTGCCAATAATTACGGTGGCAACAATTGGTGAAAATTGGTTAACATGATTAGGAAAATGACAATCATTGCCTTATCGCATTCAATGTTATGATGTGTTCGTACGAACACTATATCAATCCTAAAAAGAAAATCAATTTTCTATGGTGTGTGTGTGTGTGTGTGTGTATAATCAGAACCACATTGTTGTGGAAAAAATATACTTAAAAATTTGACAAAGTCTTCTATAGACGTAAGAGTTGAAAATAAAACTCTGTTACTAAGGGGGGGGGGGGGGGGTGTTTTTTCTTCATACGTATCGCTGAATTATCCGAAAATTATCTGAAAATGAAGTTAAAATTGTTTGGAGCTACTAATTATGATACTGAAATTATGGTTTTTATTACTTTTGTCATTCCCCCTTTTGTCTATATTCTCTTATTTTAGAAGATTGCAAAATAGGAGGCTGAAGATGAAAGCTGGCAACTGCATATATTTTTGTGCAGTGGAGTTGAGGTATATTAGGAATCTGGTCTAGTAGAAATAGAATATTGACAAACATATACATATATAGCTGGCAACGCCGCTAGTGCTAACCACGAAGCATTTTGGGGGGACCAATGACTATTATACATGGAATAATATATGTGTGTGTGTGTGTGTATTTTTTTTGTAAAAAAAAAATGTTTTCTTTTCCACTTTTCTGAAGTTAATTAACTTTGGTTTTTGACGTTACCAGATGAGTACAATAAACACTTGGATTATCCCTATAGAAGCATTTATGTATTTTGTTTACCTTAATAACTGCTGCTTTTACATAAATCTCTCCCTCAAAAAATTGGAAAAAAAGAAAAAAAAAAAAAAAAACTGACGCTTTAACAAAATCTCCCCCACTTGCCTGTTAATGTAAAATTTAAAGAAGGGGAAAATGATCAAATCAATTATAAAAAAAATTAACTAAATAAAAAGCCAAATCAAATCTCTATCTTGGCGATTATTACTCTATTTTTGTCTTTTTACTTGTTTTAATGTTTCTTTGATCAAAGTCAACGCCATGTAATAGTGGTTTTAAACTTGGTGTGCCATCAATGATACTTTTGAACGAGCTTTTAAATTGCTTCTAGAGAATGATAATCACTGTAAATTACATAAAATTTCCATATATCATGAACATGCCAGGTAACTAACTAATGGAACCTCTATCTTTGTAAAAGATTATAGACTAGAGAGGAATTAGAAAGGGATGAGATATAAATATACAATATATATATATATATATATAGAGGGATGGCTATTCGATACGCTTAAAAAAAATGCTTGTAACTTTTTTTCGTAAGATATTGAGTAATAATTAAAAATATTTTTTAGTGATACTTATTATTTACACCAATATATATAGTATCACGTTATAAGATTTTAAATAAAAAGTTATATGTAAACTTATTAGCTGTTATAAGTTTCTAAATAAATGTTATAATTATTGGATGTATATACCTACAAGATACAAGACCGTATATATATATATAAAGATATATAGATACATATATATATGTATATATTATAGCATGAAATGACAATAGACGGACACATGAACATGGACTGCCCGGAAGAGAAGATTTATGAGGTTTGAGAGTGGTCCTATTTTTACCACAAATATATTTTGTCGGTCCATGTTCAGAAGCGACGTGAACTGCTCAACGCTCATTGATACCATGGTTGTCATACAAGATACCTACAATCAGAAGCTTCCAAAATCCAAAGGAAATTTATCATACGCATCCATTCTCTCTACATTGTAACTTTATTATTATTATTCTTTGGCTGCCCAAATCTGGCCAAATCCCATTTTCTTTCTTCGTACCTCAACTACACAAGTGGTATCTAAATATATATGTAAATACTTACATAGGGCTTAAGAAGAAATAATTAGTGAAACTTTAGAAGTTGCCGGTAATAGGTATAAAATAATTTCCTATTAGATTTCAATAAAAGAGGCGACACAAAGATCAATAAGCTTAGGAAAGGTGGAGGCATTGGGATTAGTTATTCTTACAACTCCAGAAAGGTGTTAGAAGTTTGAGCTTTCATGTACCAGTACAATAGCCTTTTTTTTTTTTTTTTTTTTTAAATAAGAAATTGAACTATTTAAATGACCGTTTGGATCATCATTCAGAGATTGTTTTTTAACACTATTTTAAAAAAATTTTTACAATATTTTAAATTTTAATGGTATTTTTTAAACTTATGATCCTAACGGATCATAAAAGTTTGAAGTCTCATCTTAAAGGGTTAACATATTAAGTGAGACGCTCTAATATTCTTGTCTAAATCTACGATTATTTTCATATTTAGTTGATATGGCATTAGAGTTTATTTAATCATTAAAAGGTTTAACATGTTAAGTTAGGTAGTCTAATACATATAAATCTATGATTATTTCATATTTAAGTGAAATGGCACTCGGGGTTTATTTTTACCCCCTACTAATAGACCAGATTGCAGCCATAATGGCTATCAAGCTTGCTTTACATTGGAAAACACAGAAATTTTCCGACCTCTGTGAAAGGGAACTGAACACTTTTCTCTGATACTAAATGTGAAGAAACTATCTTAGGAGGTAAGCATATAAGAAATGCAATCTTTTGGGATTAGTTAATAGTTATTAACTAATTAGTAGTAAGTCTAACTCAAACAAAAGGACAGTGTATAAAAATCCAGAATTTTGTTGCCATAATCAGAGATTGGGCTGCCTCTCTTCCTCTGAAAAAGACTTTCGAATCTAGTTTTTTCTTTTCTTTTCGTTTCTTTTTTTTTTTTTTTCTTTTTCTTTTTCTTTAGTATCAACCAGCAAACGTGCGGACTTAAAAGAATAAAGAAATATTACCACACGACATAAAAGAACCAAGATAATGGTCCTTCTCTTCTGCTAAGCCCAATCATTTATCTACTTACTTATTTGAGAATAGTTTTCAAACATGATTAGATTACCTTAATGTCATATTAAGAAATAAATTAACGAACATGGAATACTTGATAGAGAACTTAATTAAAATCTAATGATTCATTTGTTTTTTTTTTTTTTTTTTAGAGCATGGGTGTCCCCTAATTTCATTGCACAGCCATTTTTTTTTTATGCTTAAACTTTCAATTTTGACAATTTGTCCCATAATCTTGAAAGTATGTCGGAAAACACCTCTAATTTATAACGGTGTTAGTTGTTTTAACTTGCATATATTCATAACTAATGGCGTAAATAGTCATTTTTTAAATCTATATTCATAAACAACTAACGGTGTTAGTTGTTTTAACGTTGAAATTTTAAATTAACTTTGTTTTAATTATGAATTTGAAAGACTAAAAAAGAGAAAGTTAGAGGTCAATAATTGTGGAAGAATTAATATCATTATCAATTGGAATGTTTTGTTATTCATTTTCTAGTTCAAGTGAAAATTTTCTAAAACTATAAGTTTAGAGTGTTAATTATAAAGGTGTGATAATTTCAATAACCATCGAAATTTGATATTGTTATCAATCGAGGGTGTGTGGCTATGCATTTTAAGTTCAATGGAAAAATTACTGAAATTAAAAATTTGGGTTGTATATTATAAATGTGTGATAAATTTAAGAAGTAAAAAAAAAAAAACACTGTTCATATAACAACAACCTATAAATGGGGAGAAAGAGTCAAATAGTATTTTTATAAAACATAATAATAACTTATAGCATAAAATTTCAAATATAATAATAAATAACGTAATCAGATTTATGATCACACACAATGTTCCTCCTCTCTTTTTCGCATTCTAACCTGAAACTGTGCATATCCATTACGTCACTGGACCTTACATGACGTCCCGTCGCTAGACCTCGCACTTGGGATTTGTTCATGAAGGCGAAGGTCAGCGCCACAATCTTTTCCGTGGTGGCCTTGTGAACTTGTCCATGGAAATCGTTTTCTCTAAAAAAGTCGTCGGACTTGAGAAGAAAATTCATATTATTATTTATCGTAAATTTGTTATTTACTAAAAAAATTTACGAATTTACCAGAAAATCTATTAATTTATTAGAAAATTTAAGAATTTGTCTTTAAAAATATATTATAATTTATTATCTTTTTAAAAACATGTTATCAACTTCAAGAATACCTATAAAACATATTTTATGTTATAATTAGTTCCCCCTGTCAAAAAAATTGTTTTTTCTTGTACCGTTCCACGTAATACTCTATTTAATTAATGGGCTTTTTTTTTTCCCCCTTAAAACATATCCGTCTTATCCCTCTGTCATTGGTGTACGACATATTAATTCCTGAAGCTGCCATGCTTCTTCCTCCCCAATTCCCATGTTGGATGGCCCAACTCCAAGCTCATCATCATTGAGTTAGTACACTCGCCTGTTTCTCAGGGCGTTATTGAGTGATGATATTGGTCACTGAGAGAGAGACTTTTGGAGATTCCTCAATCTATCCTTTTTCGTAGCATTTACCGGATTGCTCTTTTTGTTGGGGGTACTAATTCCTTGATGTGTCTTGGTTCTAGTTCAAGCATTTTGTGCGGCTTACATGCTTCACGAGACCTTAAACGGATAGAGTTACTTTAGGAGGTCCAAAAAGGTGATAACGCAAGACAAGTGGTGTATATACTTCCAAGGCATCCACTTTTAATTACAATAGAATCCACAATGCAGAGCGTTTCTGGTCCCCATATATAATTTAAAACCAGGGACAGAGAGAGAGCCAACTCATGAGAGAAATTTTGTATAATCTCTTTTTATTTTTTTACCACTGGTGGTGACATAGTAATGAGAACATTTTATTGATGCTTTCCTGTCTCTTTTTAAGTTACGTCGTACATAAAAATACGTCCTTTATTACAAATTATGCATTGATGGATTCTTTTAATCTTAAATCGATAGCGGTTGAAAACCTAAAGTTATAATACTCTCCATTCTATCAATGATCTTATAAATTATTAAAAGGATGTGAAAAAAAGAGTGTGAAGATACCTCCGTTTGCCTTTTTATTAAGGGGAAAAAAATACATGGAATGATTGTGAGGTTAAAACTTTGAAAGGATATTCACAGGGTCGGTGCTGATTTTTACACATTTACCGAGGCAAATCACAAGGGTCATTTCTGCCAGAAACATAACAGATATATGTTCAGCCCTACTTGTTTTTAGTGTGAAACATGCAGTATCCTGAGTACCTTTATATATTGGCGACGACAGAAAGTAATAGACAATCTTAGTAATAAATTATAGCCCCCGTGAATTGGCAATATATATTGGCATCTTTCTCCCCATCCCTACATAAAGTCACATCATCTGAATAAGCATGATCCTACTACTTACTACTTGCTCTCTATATAAAAAACGTGATCCTACATATATGATGTATATATATTGATGGATTCTTGTTTCTCTCTCTCTCTCTCTCTCTCTCTCTCTCGAGGATATATATATAATATATAGGTAATATGGTCCAAATCACACATGTTGTAGCAGTAGTACTAGACATAGTTTTGTACCTCTATTGGCTGTCTGTAGCTTTTCTTTTGCCGGTACGTCTTTCCTGGAAGCTACCTTCTTATGGATTTTGACAGGAACATGACCAATCCAATTCAAATGTTTGTCCGATATATATATATATATATATAGATATTTTGCATTATAGATATATGTATTGTGTACGTGTGATGGTGAAGGCGGAATCGTTTGCATATATATTCGGAATTTAAATCTATAGGCATTATTTGGTATTTATCTCATTTTTAATCAAAATATACTTTTTTATTTTAATTTTAATTTTTTTTAAAAAAATTTTTATCTTTTCTTAAAATTCAATAAAAATTTTTAACTCAAACTTAAAATTTTTCACTCAAACTTAAAATTTTCAAACTCAACTCATTTATCAAACGAACTCATAGTGCAACTATAATTTATCTTGTAATTGAATTATAATCTATATTAATTTCACATCTAACTCTACTATGTATATATAATTTGAATTCCCTATACTCTCAAACTCAAAAAAAAAAAAAAAACTATCATGTAATTTTTTTGTTTAAAAAAATGATAGTTATACTAAATATATATATATATAGAACCGCATGTCCAATAATCCGTCTAATATAAGCAATAGAAACATATACCTATTCCTTAATGACCATGTGTACATGAAACATGAACTCTTAGCTAGCCACTCGAGACGTATCAATTACGTATTTATGTATTTTTCAGCCAAAAAAAATGAAAAAAAAAAAGTATCTTTGAATATACCTAGAACAGGAAAAAAAAATCGAGATTACTATTAACATTATAAATTAATGAGCTAACTTCAACAATACATTTTCCTTTCCTTGAAGTACTTTACATTCACAATAATTTTTGTTTTGTTTTGTTTTTGTTTTTTTTTTAATTGGGTAAATAACAACATTATTTGTTTTTTCTCAGCGCTGTACCGTAACTTTTGCTACATTTCTGTCTAAATGTAAAGGTACTACCACCTTTAATTTCTTTTTTCTTGTCCCCTTTAAATTTAGTATAATATAAAATAAAAAGTATAAAATACCTTTAACTACCATACCGCATTCTTTAATTATATGTATATGTGTATGTGTGTGTATAAGTTTATGTACCTTGTACTACTTTGTGGTGAAAACACTTGTTGAGAAGGAAGAAGCAGCAGCCAGACAGGGCTGCTGCCAGCTGCTTCCATGAAGTTACGCCCATGATTTGTCACACAAGGCTGTTCGTAGTACTAAATGAGTCCTCGCTCCTCCTTCACCACACAAAGTTCGTACTCCCAGTAATGTATAAGAGCGCAAACAAATTATGAACTAAAAAACAAACACATATACAATTCCTTAAAAAAAAAAAAAAAAAAAAAAGACACAAAATTCTAAGTTCTAATCACTTTGCTCACGTGTGTACATATATATATATATATATATATATATATGTATACACACACAACACCTATAAAAATGGACCACAGTTCTTTTCGCCGTTACAATGACCTATCTACAATCTTCATCAACGGTCGTTCTAGATCACCAAATAATATATACCATCTTCCAAAAAAAAAAAAAAAAAAAAAAACAAACAAACAGAACACGTCGAATCCTTTCTCATAACAGAAACGTAATATGTGTGGGGTAATAAAGTGTGACATGTAAAAATGAAAAGGTGATATTTATTGCACATAACAATAGTGGCGTTGATAAAGTATAACAAAAAAATCACGACTCATTTTTAAAATTATTATGTAGAAAATAAATATTAAGTTATATACCAGCAGTATTTTAAATGTTACAGTACCATAAGGCGATACTTCGCAAAGAACCGACAAACCCTATCTAGCTATTTAATTTGGAGTATACCAGAATATGATAAATAATACATATTCATAAAGATATATGGTCAGCAGCTGCCAAAGTAGGCAAATTTGTCACAAGTTTTGTTTTGTTTTTAGTTTTTTTCGTTTTTTTTTTTTTCATATATATATATATATATATTATGAGAGTTATGACTGTCATTTATTAAAAACAAAAATGAAAATTTTTAGATCTTAAATTTATAAGTTTCCATTCGAATATTTCCGCTTTCTCACGCTAAAGTAGCCCAGAAAATGTCACACGTTTTGTTATTCAGTAAGTAGTTGGTGAAAAAGACTACTGGCTATATATAAATATGAATAACAACACACAACCGCGATCTTTCAAGTAACTACAAAAATATTAAAGGCGACATTTTTATTAAAGGCGACATTTTTGACAAGCAGTCTCTTTAGCCGAAAACAAAATTTAACTTAACCTGTTTTTTCTTTTTTTTTTTTTTGGCCGTTGCATCAGCATAATTATAAGCCTTTACTTCTCGCTCAAGAAATGCTTTACATTATATCCGCTACTTGCGTATAATTTCAGCTTTAGTGGATAATACACGCGCATATTCCCAATCTACAAAGAATTAGCTATAAATTAAGTACTTCTATTTTGGAATCAAGTGTACCAAGCTTTTAGCAAATAATAAGAATAATCATAATAACAATACTAAGAATATAACTTCGATGGTAATATATATATATATATATATAATTTAATGATAATTTTTATGTTTGATTTCATTATAAAATAGAAGTTAAGTTTTCTATCCGGACTTAACGAAAGGGGGGAAAGGTATATGCATGTATACGAAAATAGTAAGAAAAAACACAGAAGTATCTCTTTACTAGATAGAACAATAATTTTCTTTGATTCTATTGCTTGCAAGAAATATATATATTGACCAACAATTAATTTTCTACTATTCTGGACGGATAGAAGTGTAATTATGTCCATGAGGATTCTATTATTGTTGGGTGTCATGCATTTTTCATGAGAATATATTTCATATATTTCGGTTATCTTATCTCTCCATCATTTTTATAAAACGACACTTATAACTTATTAATACAATATATTGATTTCAATATAACATTTTTCAGTGATTTGCGCTGATATTTTTAATAGTAGCATTAATATATTTTGAATCAAAATTACATGTATATCAACCGATAGTTATAACATTCTAATTAAAATGTATTACTTCTGTCAGATAGGTCTAATGTCAGACTTATGACATTTTCTAATAAATCCAATAGTCTTCTTCACAACATAAATATATATAAATATAGATGTTCCATACCAAAGTTCCATAACTCCATATATATATGTTAATGAATTGTCCAAGAATTGATGTAGGAATAAACTGCTGCTCTAGTTTAATCTTTCTTTTTCATCAAAGTATACTATCAAATCTGTAATATCGAATCTATAAAATGGAAAAAGAGTGATACTGAATATTCTCAAGTCATATATACCTTAAAAGATGGGCCGGTAATAGATGAATGATTATTTTATATCTTTTTTAAAAAAGGGAGAGGAACAAGACAATGGTCATGATTCGTATTATATATATATATATATATTTTTTCTCTTTTAACATAATTTGCATAATATATCGAGCGGTGGTACGACCCCAGACAATATGTCTGCAACTTAGATATTTCATAATTTGTTTTTATAACTTAAAGCCAAGAAGTACTCTCTTTATAATGATCATAAAGCTACCGCATAATCGGGTTAACTATAATTAATCGTATCTTAAATTATAGTTTAATTGTTGTGCATGGGCAACATATGGCATATTTATATTTACTTTTGTGTGTGCGTGATTGGCACCACAGTCCAAGAAACCCCAAAATCAAATTATATACTTTTGTTCTTAATAAAGAAGACTTTTATCAATTATTCTTAACTTTTTTATGTGAGGTGCCAATTATGAGCTAGGTTGGATTAATTTAATTAGAGAACAAATATAATTAGTAAGAGTGGAAGAAAAAGATTAAGCATATATGATTAGTTATCGCTACAGAGACTGGGAATAGAAAAGAACCAATGGAAACACTTTTAATAAGGTTAATTGGCTTTTCTAATTAAGAAAAAAAAAACTATCTTTTCCATGTGATAGGAATTATAAATTAGACAAATGGATATATCATATGTATATTAAAACAATAATAATAAAAAGCTTCTGCTGTGATTAACAAGGAGAATTACTGTAGGGTTTGGAACAAATACTATATCTAAAGGATTTTGTGTTAATCCCTTCAATTTTACATTTTTTTTTTCATATTGACGTGATTTTGATCAAAGTTGATAGTTTAAAATGTCACTGCCACAATAGAGATATCCTACATACCTGCAAGTATATATTTGCAGGCTATACTATGCTTTTGTTTGGGGTATTTGCACCCCAAACTTCTTCTAGAAAATGAACAAATTAATATTACATGGTCACAATATAAAATTAAATCGTAGCTTTTCTTTGTTAGTAAACTTGAGGACAAATCATTTGCTCGTGATAGCTTATCCAACATAGATACTACATATGACGTACAGTACTACTTTAATCTGATGAAACCATAAAAAAACAAATTGGTGAATAAATGAGTGGGGTGTTTTTCATTTTTCAAGTATATACAGTATATTTATTACCTTAAAAAAAAAAAAAAAAAAAAAAAAAAAAAAAAAAAGAGTTGTAAGGATTTCATTAGGAATCTCTTGCACTATGGCGTGTTTCTTGCTTTTTTTTTTTCAAATAATTTTGCTAATAATAAAAAGGGCAATGAATCAATGATAGTGACAAAGGAAGGACTCAAACCATTGCCTTTTTCTACATAAAGATTATATTATATCAGATACATCTTGTCCAGCTACAGTCCATTGACTTGTTTATCCATACTTTACTGGTTAAATTTAATTACGTTATGCTTTTCTTTTTGCATGTGCTTTATCAATATCAACCGAGGTAGTATATATATATATTTATGTACATATGTATACGTATATACACACAGACACACTCGTGTTTTCACCTTAAAAATAAATTATTGCACTCGTGTTTCGCGTGGAATATGGAGATATATCATATATGTGAGATCGAACGAATGATTCGATCCAATCTTTGTCGTTTTCTATAAAGTGCTCCAATTTAATTGTGTGTAATTGATTTTTTTTTACTTTAAATTGTCCTCGCTATATGACGATAATCCATTTGATTACTTTTCTAATGGATTTTGTTTCTTGCCTCTCCTTTCCATGCAAAAATTAAATCACTTGTGCTTTTTTTTTTTTTTTTTTCTCGCATGCGTGTACGTGATTTTGTAATTCGTTACTTTTTTTCGTTCCTCACTTGCTTCCATTTTCTCAAATAAACAGCCTCACACATCTCATGAAAATTATAAAATCTTCAAGCTTTCTACCCTCATTCTTTGTTCAATATCTTCCTTTATCAAGTTAATTATTAACTAAGACAAGCTGTCGGACTTTTCAACAAATTATAGGAAGAATGATGGAGTCATTCAATCACGAGCTCAAAACTGTGAAAATGCCTTCAAAACAGGGAAGAAAATTAAGAGAGAGAGAGAGATCAAATATATCAAGGCTGGTTAGCTTCGGTGATTGTAGGAGGAGGTTCGATCACACTTGTTAATCATACGAAACTATTTTTATACAACGCTTCTTAAAACCCTAACATGATGGGGCGATGACTGTTCTCCGTCGATTGCTTAATGATGCTACATATGACCAGACCACACTACTTAAATACGTGGTAGGAGGGACTGATGTCACTAGCAACGAAAAATTACTTTTGCAACTTGAGTTTTCATAGAAGCATGAAAGAGAAAGTGATGAGACACTATTCAATTTAGGTTCAAAAAATTGAAATTTAAGGGAGGGTGAGAGGGGGGTGAACTCTAATTTTCTCGTTCCAAACTCAATCCAAATGGAAAAGTTTTTCCGGATTGAGCTCAAATTTTTTCTATGAATGAAACTTGCAATTCGAATAATCCAAATTGTAATCGGGAATATTGGATAAAAAGGATTTCTGATAAAATTTAGATGTAATAGGACGTGAAAAAAATTCTGTTAACTAGTTTAAAAAGTAAAAATAGCATTCACAGCACAAAAAATAGTAAAAATAATATGTTTCATATATTATGAGAAACAACAAAGATGGGTTATTGCATACCTAATCTAACGGTAGTTAACATTTGATTTCACTGTAAGTGTCCCCCATCCTAGTTTAAAAAAAAAAAAAAAGAAAAAACAAAAGATGAAGATGGAAATCTTGTTAAGTATTAAACATGGAAAAAGAACTAAATAGCATTTTAATATAAATAATTGAAATAAATAATAAGGTTTTAAAATAGTGAGAGAGAGAAAGCGGAACCCAATCTATACAAGGTGCTTCTAGACCTTCTTAGTGCAGGCCTTTGCTTCCTCCGTTATGAGGGTAAGCCAAAACCTTGAATGGATAGGAGACGAGCATTGTCGTAGTTATTCTCTAGAAGTTCATCCTCATCGAATCGGTTGGTTGATTCCCCCCATATCTCAACTTGAAAGCCAGAGGGAAAGAGCCTACTACCTTAAGCCGCTCTGGAAGACCAAGGGGACGGAGTAAGCTTTGGACCAGATGAAAAGTGTTACTGAATGGGCCTAGAAAAGTAATAACTTGGACCTCATTACAGCCCAAATTTATCCACAAATACAATCCAGCAGGTTCATTAAGGAAAAGAATTTTATTTCGCCACCCAAAAGACAGCCGTCTATCATCTCATCTTCACTTGGCGTGCCTAGTGGATGAAAAATGTTAACGACACTAATTTTAATCCACACTTTTATGTACCATCTTATGTATTGTAGCATGAGAGTTGCATATTTGTATTCTTTCATATCAACCACATGATAGCCACATAAACCATTTAAAAGATGTCAACTCATTATTATGTGAGTTACTATTCAAAAATTGGAATTAAAATTGATGTTCTATAAGCACAACTCTTCCATCCTCTGCTATGCTAAAAGAATATGTCTTCGTCAACAAAAATTAATAACGAAGAACTGTATAATAAGACGTGCATTATTTTGAGTAGTTAGATCGCATCAAATAGTATAAAATTTTGAGATAATATTTATAAAATTGATAGAACTTGATAAAAATTTGATGACTTAAAAAAAATCCATAAATCCATGAATTGGATTTTTTTTTTTTTAACCCAAATATAAAAATTTCCGCCGTTACAGAATTGCATAGATATCCGCAATATATGAAAAGTGTTCAAAGTACACATTTCATTCCTTTTTCAGTTATAGAGCTGTAGATATACTTATGGCAAATAGGGTAGTGTGTGACCTGTAACCCGAACTGAACCGCACATGACAGATAGCCTGGGCCTATGTTCATGACCCTGCATACTGTCTTTTTAACACTTTTATTTATTTATTTATTTAAATTATTTTACACGTGAAACATAACGACCGATCCCAGCATACAGAGTTATAGGGCCACCCGCATGAGCCAGGCTGGGAAGACCATTTTTACATTGATGATTTACAAGATTGCCCATCAAAACATCTTTGGATTATTGTTTTAAGATATAATAATTTCAGTTTTTTTATCTCTAATTAGATAAGAATGATTGGTTAAAAAAAAATATAAATTTATCTATTTAAGAGGTTGTTTTCATAATTTTCTCTAATTATAACTCGACTCGGGATCTCATCTATCAATACTTGGGTCCTCGATACAATCCCATCCATATGTTTCATGCAGGACAGCAGGAGCAAGGCATCTCATTTTTTGTTATTTAGAAATTAAAAAAAAAAGAAAAAAGACAAGAAAAAAGAAAAGAAGAAGAAGAAGAGGAAGAAGAAGTGGAAGCAGATCACAAACAAAAAGGGAAAGATGAAAAGAAATAAAACGAAATATTCCTTTTTTTTTTTTTAATGCAGAAGAGATGTATTGTTTAATTGGTAATTAAAAAAAAAAAAAAAAACCCACCCATAATAGTAAATTTATATTTAATTGAAACACAGTCTGCACTAGATCTTATAGTGGGAGTGGTGCTGGATCCTGCTTCTATCGTAGCGCCCAAAAGAAGAATAAAATTATATTTTTTACCATAATTCAACAAAGGGACAATGAAAATATCTAGTGAGATGTATATTAAAAACAATTTTATTAAAGCAAGATACCTCTTTTTGGGGTCAAAATGAAAAAATATTTTTTTTGGGCAATGGAGAAATTATAGGCAAAATGAATGCCATTGAATTGATATGTACGTCCCTGTCGACACCCATCAGAATTGTCCTCACTTTTTTTTTTTTTTTTTTTACCCTTTTCTTATTTTAAGAGGTATTTGTTTATAAGTTTATTTTAAATTAAATGATCATATTTTTATAATTTTTTGAAATTTTTTTTTCTTTTCTAAAAATTTTTTTTATTTTTTCTGAAAAATTATTATTAAAACTTAAAAATCTTAAATTAAACTCATTCATCAAACAGCCCCTAAGACTATACCGAAAATCCTTAAATAATTTTTTTAATAAATATAATATTATTATTTAAAATTTTAACCATCACTTATCTTGCGATTGGTTTGTCGACTGGAGATAAAATTTTTAAGTTAGAATTTATTGACTTTTCAAAGTCTAATTATAAATTTTATTATTTTTTTAGAAAAAGATAAAAATTAAGATGAAAAAATACCGTTTAATTAAAGTTAAATTGTAATGTCAAATGAAACCTTTGTTATTAATTACTTTCTTCTAGAAGCTAAGAGCCTCATTTCTCACCAAGATGGTTAACTTATAATTATGTTCCTGATAATAAGGGTCTCTTTTTCCTTCCATGCTTGGTCACCCCAAAAAAAACATAATTATCCGCTTTATTATTTTGTTACTTAGTAAATCACTTTTCAGATTTGTGTTAATCATAGTTAAGGGTGAGTTTGATTGGTTAATTTGAGTTGAAATATTTTAGTTGTAATAGTAAATTTTTTTGAATTTTCAGAAAAGACAAAAAACAGTTTGAAATAAGTTTAGAATGAAACGGTAGGTAAACTCACTCTTATTATTTAAAAAAAAAAATGTCTTCTAGAAGCGTAATAAAATGTCTACGTGTACAACGTCAAAAGCAAGGTTCCAAAAAGTCTTATCAACATGTCGAGGAGAATAGTGCTTCATCAATTATTATTTTTTAAAACGGGAAAAATAAAATAAAAATTAGTTCTTATTTGGCAGTAGTGACCGGTGTGCGAGTATTTCTTGGATCTTTCTGTTCGTTAAATTTTGGTGACTTGTCCATTTTATTGATTCTGATTAAATCTCCACGTCATCAATGTGGGGCCATTTTCATTGCGTCCCTCACTTTTTGTAATTTCTAAAAAATACTTACGTACACCATTGAAACGAAGCATTACAATTAATAAAAATTAAAAAAAAAATTTGTCAAGAGCCGTGAATGTTATTGAATATCACATATTTTGTGAAGAGTGAGTCTTATGATAAGGTATCTATACATGTAGTCTATTTTTTATTAGTTGTTGTGTTCTTGATTCTCATCAATAGAAATATCAAACGGTGTTGTTTGGTTTAACATAACCCATTTATTTTGGATTTATTAATACTACATACAGTACCTGTATTATCTCATTTAATAATCGTGTTATGTCATGTCATATTATACCTACTTATAATTTAAATCGTCAAGTTCGACTTATTATTCATTAATACTCATACCATGCCTTAATCATGTCCAGTAGAAAATGCTTAATAAACAAGAAAAATATGTATTAAAATAATAAGAAAACATCATTTAAAAAAAAATAAACCATAGTATTTTTTTAAAGGGGGAAAACAAACATTGAAAACCTTAACAAGTGAAAAATCAAATGAGAGGAAAGAGGAAAAAAAAAAAAAAAGAGCATAATTCGTCTTGTAAAAATATCACAGAAATAATATATAAAAAAGAGTAACATTGTCGTGCCATTTATTATGTATGTGTCGAGCCCTTAACATATCACGCTTTTCGCATGCTTCATGTCCAAATTTTGCATCCATCCCGAGTAATTTAATAAACGTGCTAGAGATTAGCCTCATTTAATAATTGTGTTGTACTGTGTTCGTGTGATGTGTCTATACTGTTCTGTTAAATCCAACTTATCTCGAGTCTTGACATATTTACACACCAGCGACGTCTGAAGGCATTTTGTCCTAATAAAAATGGTCTCCTAGGATTCAATATTAACAGCACCATGGATGCCTCCCTAGTATTGTTCCAACTTATATCATTGTCTTCTTTAGGAAAATATTTGGGAATGCTACAACTTTTGCTATTAATAGAAGATATAAGTTCTATTTGTAGGTCTCATACAGTAAAACAAACTTTGGTAGCATGTGATGCAAGATCCAACGTTGTCCCTTTTTCATTCTTTTTCCTTTTTGAATAAAATTAATGTGGCGTTTAGTAATAAATGAAGGGAAGTAGGAATCTTGTTAATCAGGCCCTAGTTTGGCATGCTTTTCTGATTGTTTAGAAAATGAATCAAGATGAATATTTTTTTTTTCCTTTTGTTTTTTGTTTTTTGAAGAAAGAAGTTTGGTAATCTTGTTTCCTATGGTAGAAAATTCAACTGCTAAATGTTCAACTGTATGAAACTATATTTTAGAACTACTTTTCCTATTCTCTAATGTATTCATTTCAAACCATCACAATTACATAGTTTTCGGTCCATTGTCCATGTCTCTTTGTTTTCAGGATGAGAATTTTCTCTCTCTCTCTTTTTCTTTTTTCCTAGATGTCATTGTTAGGGCAACTAACAAACGTCTTTGCTCTTGTCCATACAAGTGTAGCCTATAGAATATTTTGTACTTCAATTTCACTAAAAGAAACTCAATTCTTTTGACAAAGAAGACGCATAAATAATTGTCACATTAATCTCTTTAATTACTCTCATCCAACCCACAATAAGGATATACGTCTATATAATTTTTTTTTTCTTAAGTTTGGAATGAGAGATTCAAATTCTATCTCTTACAGTGGAATCTCATCTGAATTTACTGTTAGACTTTTTCCGCAACCACAATTATATATGTGTATATATAAATTTAGAAAATGTGAAAATTAATTTACATATGTCTAGTTAATTAATTACTAATCCTACCTAAGAAGTTGACTTAAATGAGTTGTTTATATATTTTTCTTGATCATCAACCAGAAAAAGTGTAGAGAAAAAAATAGCAGAATTGTTTATATACATGATTACAACAATTATTTGAAACATTTTGATTATAAAGCTAGGCAGGAATCTTTTATACGCGTTTTGCACACACACACCCTTGTATAAAGACCCTTATAATCTGCGAAAAAAACAATTGATGGTTATTATAATTAGGAATCTTTATACATGTGTCGATGGATACCAATATATATATATATATAATCATTTTTTGTACTTGTAAACGCTACTAAATTATAGCTATTGTTATGCAATATCAAAAATAAAATAACATACAAATTGAACGATGAATTTTCAGAATAAGTAAAATACAAAATTGGTCACTTAACGAAGAGTTCCATTTCCTTAAATTAGTTTCTTTTTTCTTTTGAAAAAATATTTTAGAAAACTGATTAGTTTGCTTATATTCATCTATCACAAATCTATAATTAATCAACTAACTATATACTCCAAAGTTGACTATGGATAATTTATATTCTCTTTAATTTTTGTGAAGGGATTATATTCATCACATATAATGTAGTTAGCATTAATATTCTCAGAAACCTTTTCATTAGCTATATATATATATATATATATATAGGTTGGAATCGTTATACATGTGTCTCAAACATACCTATACATACCTTGTTCAATACTTCTGATCACATGTTATATGTGTGTAGTGTGCATATATTTGGGAAATATATTTTCTAGAGTAGTGTTAAAGATACCAATTCTAATCTCAATTTTTCGGTTACCAATTCACATGTCATATTTTCATTGGTAGATGTAATAAATTGATATGACAATACTTTAAACATTATCAATAAAATAATAACAATTCATATATCATATATAGATTGATACTTAAAAATTAGAATTAGAATTGACGTCCGTAGAATTTTCTATATTTTAATGTTGAAAAGAACACTATTATGATTATGGTTTGTTAGCACAAAACATTGCATAGACAAAAAAATAATAATAAAAAAACGCAAAAATTAATGGATGTTGAAGTAATGATTAAAAAATATTTAATTATAAAAGAAACATATCGAGTTCGCAACATGATAAGATTTCATTTGCTTAATTGCTTTGTCCTTTTTTTTTTTTTTTTTTTTTTCAAAATCATGTTAATTACATCCATTTTGGACAGACATAGAATAAAGATTCCCTTACAAATTAGTTCTACAATGGAATTAGAATTTCAAAAGAGGACCAAAATAGAAGTATCACCTTTTCATTATAAGAATGATACAACAATTTTCATCTCCTCTTCAAATCGAAATCCGGGAAAGACTTACTTGGGCTTTTTTTTTTTTTTTTTTAAATAATTTAAAAATGTTGAGATAATCGTATTTTAATAATCACATAAAACATATACCGACGTCAGATTTAGTTTAACTACAAAATTATTTATTTTATTTAAAAAAAAAAAAGAATTCGTGTGTTTAATTTGAAAGTCAGCGACTTTATCGGGCATCTGCCAATAAAGTCAAATTCTTCTGAAATAATCAAGGTTGATTATA
The DNA here is from genome assembly GCA_025413485.1 of Ficus microcarpa. Classification (NCBI taxonomy): domain Eukaryota; kingdom Viridiplantae; phylum Streptophyta; class Magnoliopsida; order Rosales; family Moraceae; genus Ficus; species Ficus microcarpa. The sequence goes on along the minus strand of CM046379.1, from coordinate 14,113,599 downwards.
TCCTTGATTATTTTTCATCTGTCCATGAAATATATATCATTGTTTCGTTTAAATTTTTTAATGAACTGTGAATGGTATACTAATAAATAAAATTTCAGAAACACCGGGTATATTTAGTCATGTATGCATTTAGATTAAATACGATAGAAATTTTTATTATTAATCAAGAATAATGCAGTGCATAAAGTGCTATATTTTGTTATCATTATCTGCAGGTTGATATACATATTTTAACAAGGTGTTGAACTACATATATATAATAAGTACCTCCACTATCTCCAAATTAATTTACCTATAATCGTTATAGCTTGTATTGTATATATATATATATATATATATAGAAGAGAGGACCAACAAAGAATAAACATATATAAGATTATTGTTAACCATTTATTCTTTAAAAACTAACTAATTACAAATTAAGTGGGTTTTGGTCTGAGTTTTAAGCTCGCACGCCTCTTAAAAGCAATAGCTCTAGAGTGTCTTATATGTTAGGCCAATGAAGATATTTGTATTTACATGTATAAAGACTTGTCTATGTCCTCTCCTTCAACAATAATATATAAAAATGAAAAGCATAGTATAACATTTTATTCAACATTATTAACGTTAAAAGGTGTAACGGATTATTATTCAAGATTATTTTTATACATCCTTAAATGTCATATTAGGCTACTCAATTCGTTTTATAATATATATATATATATATAATGCTTATTATAATAATTGCTTTTTCTTTTTTTTTCGTGAAGGCATATAATAAATTAAGCTTAGCTTCTATAGGTTAAAGCTTTTGGAATAAATTATTCGTAAATATAGGCACGATATGCATACTTCTAGGCTTTGCTTCCATAGGGTAAAGGTTCGACATAAACAATACAAAGAAGAAAAGTAGACGGTTTACATATTACTTGAATAATGGAAGTGTACTTAGTCATGCACGTGAGAGGGAAAGTCATGAAAACATGAAAATTCAATGCTTTTCCTGTCTGTTACTTCCAAATGCTGCTTTTCCCTTCAAATCACTCTCACCACACATATACCTTTCGTTATTATGAAAAGATAACGACATATATTAGTGGCATCACATTTCAACCGTAGATAAAGAATTGTTTTGCTATTCTAGAAGAACTCTCTCTCTATATATATATATATATATATCTTTCTAATATTTTAAGAATAATATTATGGATATCAACTTTTATTATTATATTTTAGTAGCAACTAAAATATTTTTTGAGTATTAAAATATAATATCTCTTAATTATAGTTGTTATTTTTTTAATGAGTTGTTATTATTGTATTTTAATACCAATTATAATCAAGTGATGTTATATTTTAGGACCCAAAAAATATTATTACTCAATTGTCTTGTGAATAAATTGGTGTTTAAAAGTTGATATTAGAATCTATGTGTCTTAGAATTAGAATTGGTAATATTTTAGGGTGTTCAAAACCAAATTAATCAATTCCATCCTTCTTGAAGGTTCTCACATGACTATTTTTCATGATATGTTGGTAGAATCTTTTCACTACTTTACACATTTTTTTATTCGTTACTAGCATTAAGACCTTTTTTTCCCCCCTTATTTGCCACGGATTTCAATTTCTGAAGTTCGGATATTTTGTCATAGAAAATCATACTAAAAGGGTGTGGCTTAATTTTAATGTCGTATCAAATCAAATAATATGGTTATGAATTTAGTTGTAGTTATTGTTTTGTGAGTTTAACATAATTAAAAATAATCCAAAATTTTTAATTTAAAACAAAAATTTTTTTGTTCTATAAACCAGATATCGCGCTATGACAAAGTCATGAAAATCATCGACACAGCTCAGCTTAATAGGAACCACTTCCTAGTGTTTACGTATATTCATTTATTTCCTCAAAAAAAAAAAAAAAAAAATTGAGAGAGCTCACAAGCATCACTAATCCTAATCGGATAGTCCAAAAGTTATCCAGTTGAAATCTAATATCCTGTCTGAATTTGTGACCCAAAATGTAGCGTAACTCACCACAAAACTTAAAAAAATAAATAAATAAGACGAAAAAATAAATAAACAAAGAAAAACTTACCACAAAACCATGCATTTGATTCATTCCACATAAAAGATGAGGAAAATTCTATGATCACGACTTTACAAATTTAAATCGAACGATAATATATATAATTGATGAAATGAATGTAACGATGCAATCCTAGAAAATTCTCCCATAAAAATTCAAACCTAATTTTAAATCATATAGATAAAATTATTGGCTTTATTGAGCCTTACAATGATTTGAGTTAAGTTAATTCTTTCCAATATTCCCACTACTCAGAATTGGATTAAGCATGCATATGCTGCCGTTTTAAAATCACCCTGTTAAAATTGCAGACCATGACAGAACTAAATTTTAAGTCTTTTTTTTTTTTTTTTGGAACTTGGGGATGGAGGATTCGAACTCTGTAACTTAATAGAATTAGGTGTAGTATTACCATTAGACTATATTTGCAACCACGTCTAATTTGTATTATTAAACCCTCTAATTAATGGATAATAATTTATATTAGCTAGCCGTATAGCAACGAGCATTAATTGACTTTTTATGCAAGGATCCTCTTAACCTTCTATTTGGAAATTCCTGAATAAACTATTAATTTCTCTGAGGACGATTTTAAGTTTTAACCAATAATTAATGATAGAGTACCAAATTAAGGCCAACAAATTCCTTTTCCCCTTTGGGGAAATTACATAGTAAGCGTAGACACTTTTTTTCCCTTGCTAGATTTTTTCCAGTAGGTTTTACTAACAAGGTTTTTAATGGGTCTATCAAATATTCTAATTTTCAAATGTGTAGTTTCGGCTATATCTTCTGGTGTTATAATCTGCTTTGCTTTGTTTTCCATCTACATTTGATTATGGTTGCTTTTTCCTTTGTGCATAGTTTGCACTATGTCGGATTGGAGATATTGTTATTATTTTTTTCTTTTTAATAAAGAAAATTGCTAGGGACACCAATTCTAATTCAAATTTTTGAGTACCCACCTATGTAATATTTGAGTTATCATTATGTTATTGATAAATATTTAAAGCATTATTACATCAATTGATTGCATCTACCAATAAAAATAAGATATGTGAGTTGATAGTTAAAAAATTACGATTAGAGTTGGTATCCCTAATACTATTCTTTAATAAAATGTTAGAGATAGATAAATGATAATGATGCTAAGTACGTGTCAACCTAATTGAGGTGTCAACCTAGTTAGAATGTCCCGGTGCACCTTTGATTTTTCTCCTGAACAACCTCAAAAGCAAAAAAAGGCCAACAAATTAAACAACTAGCCACAGTTATGAGGATGAGAATATCATAGTTAAATAAAAAAAATTAAAAAAAAAAAAAGATAATAGATATGTTCATCGGAAATATATATATATATATATATATATGCTACTATCAATTGGATAGTGCAATGGACATATCTTTCATTCCCATAGAATAAGTTCAAGATTCAATTCTTAAATGATAGTAGGGCGTTAGATTTGTGGTCCTAAGAGTGAATCGAATCTATCTTTGAGTAGAATTGAGGCACTTTGATTCTATTTTTGTGATACAAAACTTCTACAATAGACCAAAGAAAGGGGGACAAAATATCATCAATGTTCCTTTTTTTTTTTTTTTAATTAATAATTATATAAAAAATAGCCAAATGAATATTATGTTTTAAAATGCAAGAAGCATGACGAGGCACATATTAACAAAAGAGAAAATTAGAAGACGAAACGTCAGCCGGATCTTCGGGCCACCTCCAGGAACGTCACTGGGCTCCCGACATTGAAACTTGACACGTGTATATCTTTTTGTGGGTTTCTAACTGGCGGTGGCGTCTTCCGACGACGATGGTGGTGGCGCGTGTGGCTCATGTGTCATTGTTTGGTGGCGTTAATATGCTACTTTCTTTTCTAATTTGCTGTTTTTCCCAGCAGTTACTACGCCGACCGTCCCTTTATCATTTGCTTTTGACGACTGTGCTTTGGGTTTATCATTTGTTTTTTTTGTATATTTTGTTAAATAAATGTCCTTTCAACCATGATTTAGTTGTGACATCTGTTATGTCGCTAGATTTGTTTCCGTATTATTGTGGCCATGGTGTTATACGCTTATTTTTCTCAATCGACTTCATAAATTTTCATGTTAAAAGAGTCAATAAATAATAATTTTTTCCAAAATTTTAAATAATGGAATGAAATTTTTTTAAGCTCGTAAAATCACGGAACAGACCTGCTCAACTGCAACGTAGTAATCCATCCAGATGCATGACCAGAAAGAGAGAATTTGTCGGCCATAAGTATGAGTGGACAGCAAAAGCGTGTCTCTGTTTTGATGAGTTTTTTTTTTTCTTTTACTTTACATACACAAATTGACACCCATAAAAATGCCGAGCCCAATTCGCTTTTGTTAATTTATATAATAATATACAGAAACCAAAACATACAGAAATCCCCCCAGAAGCAAGAATAAGGAAAGCAAAATCATAATAAAGAGGAGAAATTCTGATATTTTCTGCCGTAATAATGCAACAGAATTAAAGTAAAACTTTCGCCAAAAGATTTTCCTCAGTCTTCTCGACTTTGGCGCGATTTCTTGTTCTTGTTTCACTTCTCCGGCGAAGGATGATCGTGATCAAATTTAACGGCTCAGATCGCTCGTGGAAGACCTTCATCTGTGATCTTTAAGAAAGATCCATCAAACTATATATGTACATAATTCTCTATTTATATATGCTTCTCCGTGGTAATCTCTATTTTAATCTCGCTTAATTAGTCCAAATCGGAATCGTCGTCAGGCGAGCCCGGAAATTGGAAAATCGGAAATCCCTACCAGCACTGGTCGGTCTCCCAGTTCCGGCGAGGGTAGCCGGAAAATCCGGAGACGACGGTTAACGGCCGGCCGTGGCACCTGAGAAGTCTGCGATCGTAATCGGCGCGCTTCGCGGGATCGGAAAGCGTAGAGTAGGCGGCGTGAATCTTCATGAACTCGTCGGCGGAGGAGTTCTTCCGGTCGATCGTCGCCACGTCGGGGTGGCAAACCCTAGCCAGCCGACGGTACGCCGCCTTGATCTCCTGACACGTGGCGGCCGTCGGTATGCCAAGGATCTCGTAGAGAGAGGAAGCCGCCATGAGAGCGCTAGGGTTGCTGCTGTTCAGGTAAGACGTCGTGGAGCCGCTGTTCTTCTCCTTCCTCTTCGTCGTCGTGGCACCGCCGGAGAAGGCGCGTACGGTCCCAAACCTGACGGAGGCCGACGGCGACGGCGACGGCGAAGAAGGTCTGGGAGAGAGCGAGGCCGGAGCGGTGAGGAAGGGTGTGGATAAGGAGGCCGAGAGCATTGTACGGAATCTTCTAAATGCGAGCGGTTATGTCAACGACGGGAGAGGGGTCTTTGGGGGGTTTATATGGTTGCGTTGAAGTGGGGTAGGGAGTCTTGGGCTGGGCCTTGGGCCATTGGCCCAGTTGGTATCTTAACCATGGTTAAGTTCGTGCCCGGGTGGGTTAACTCGGAGAAATGCTTATCTCGTTGTTGCTGACTCGGCCAGAGGCTTGCTATCCGATTTGTACCCTTCCCACCCCACACTTTCAAAACAAAAAAAAGCAAAAAAAAACAAAAAAACAAAAAAAAAAATCATTAATGATCGTTATAAATACACCAAAAATTCTGATATTTTCACACCGTCCAATAAAAAGGTTATTTCTCTATTTACCATTACTTTATTTATTTATTATTATTTTTTAATTTCAAGACAAGGAAGCATGCATTTGATGCTAAACTTTGGATTATAAAATTTATGTTTAGATTAATTGAAAATTTATCGAGGTATTTAAATTGTTTGAATTAAAAAGTATAAAAACTTGAAATGTTTTCGGTAAAAAAAAAAAAATCAATCTGGAGTTTGTTTCGTTCGTCTTAAAATTTTATGCAATTTTTAAAAAATTCGTCTCATTTGAACTTGTTTATATAAAGTTATGAATTTTTAAAATTTGAGTTATAAAACTATGTTAATAATAAAGTTGAAGGAAAAAGACATTATATAAATAGGATTTGGATTTGAGGTCTAAATACGTACTTAAACTTTACATCTTTATTTAGCATATTTGCATTATTTTTATTTTATTGTTTTACTTAGAGCAAGGGTTCAAACTCTATATTTTATAATAAAATCATGTGTCAAATTACTGCTAAATTATACATTTAATTAATGTATTTTATGTTACTAACTATTCTTTGTTTTGTTAAATTCCTTGTTAAAAAAATAGCTTGCATTTATACATGTCAAAATGTATTTTCTATTTTTTAGACATTTATATATATATATATATATATTTGTGTGTCTAATCGCTGGTATTGAAAATATTATTTAACCAATTACATTATACTACATTGTTTAAAATTTAAAACTTTACTTTAAATAAATTTTCTGCGTCCTTTGCTTAAAAAAAAAAAAAAAATCGCATCCTAACATAATCTAGTTGGTTATGTACTTATGTATTGTTATTATAGGTAGGGTAAGGATACTATCTACAATAATTTTATTTTTCAAACGTGAAGTAAATCTATTTTAAAAGCAAAAAAGAACAAAAAACAAACAAGAATTTTTTGCTAAGAAAAAAGAATTAAACCTCAATACAATAGATAGATATGAAACTAGCAACCACTTATATTTAGTATAATTACTTATCAAATATTCAGTATCAAACCTATAAATTAAGGAAAGGTGCATATCAGATCAGAGAGTGAATCAAAATTCTCTTTCTTTTTTTTTTAAATATTTTTAATGGCTATTTGTCATAAGTGCACTGGATTCGTTAGTCAAAAAAATAATTTGGTAACGAATAGCAGGTGCCAACTTAATAATAATAATAATAACAACACCTTAATAATCTCCCGTCTTAATTAGTTATGTACTAATCATTTGGCTCACATGGGCAGCAGAAAGGAAGGGACTAGTGCTAAAACTGTTAAAGAAGAAAATAAAAAGAATGAAAGAGATCAAACAAAATAAATTTAACTAGTTTAATGTCCGTGCATTGTACAGCCTAAATAGATAAATATATAAAAAAAAAATTAAATAACATTTAATAATAAGAGTTAGTTACAATAAATAATATAATTATAATAAGTTTCCAAAAACATTAACCAAAAATAAAAAAAAAATAAAAAAGATCCTCAATAGTTCTTTTTATATTCTCATTCTAAACCACCATCACCGTAAGCTAGAAAAATAAATTAACATAAATCAAAAAACGAAAAACAAAATATATAAATCTAGGGAAAAAAATAGCTAAAAATAACTTACAAGAATAAAAAAAAAAAAAAAAAAACAAAAGAAAGCAAAACATACCCATATTTTGCTCCATCTTTTTTGTCTTTAATTTTTTTATTCAGGATCTCACTCAATCATAAAAAGGTAAACTAATAATAATAATAATAATAACGATAATGATATAAAAAAACATTTCTCCGGTGATGCAAAGATAGAAATAGAGAAATAAAATGATCACGATAATTAAAAACAAAAATAGAAAAAAAAAACGAAAGGAAAAAAAAAAGGATTAAAGAAAAACAACAAAACCAAAAATAGATTCTATTATTTTTTTATTTACTATTTTTTACAAACAAAAAAAAGAAATAAATTTTAGTTAAATTTTATACATGCAAAACACAAAAATTAACTATAACATCTAAAAAAAAAAGCCAATAAATGAAAAAGCCAAAAAAACCAAGCACAAATCAAAAAAAGAGAATTAAAAAATTTAAAAATCAAAAATGTGAAAACAAAAATCATTAAAAAAAATTATAAAATAACAAAAATATGAAAAAAAGATGAATAAAAAAACTAAACTTTAAAATTTAAATATCAAAAAGCAGAAAAAAAAACTCAACAGGGGAAAAGATTAAAGAAAAGCAATAAAATCAAAAACAGATTTTATTATTATTTTTTATTTATTGTTTTTTACAAAAAGAAAATTAAAAGAAATAAATTTCAGTTATATTATATACATACAAACATTGTACTTTGATATATCTTCAAAGGACAAAATTGAAAATGCATATTAAAATGGTAACAATATCCAGTTACTATGAATGTCAAAAAAAACAGCTACAAAGGAATGGTAAAATCGTCTATAAATAATTTTAGAAGGATAAAGTTATCTCAATAATGTAGTAAGCTGCAAAAGTAACTAAAACCCAATAGTAAAATTGTCAATTGACCAAAAAAAGAAAGGGTAAAATTGGCACGACACTGTTGTAAAGAAAAAAAAAAAAAGAATTGGTAATGAAAGGCAAAAAAGTCATAACACTGTAGAAAAAATAGTAAAACTTTACATCATTTTAGTATATTATGATAACACGGTTTGATAAACACAAAAAAATACAAAGCTCGTAATAAAGATAACAATATACAAAATATTAATTTTTCTAATAGTTTTGTGAGACATATATTTGTTGAATACAAAAAAATTATATCATTTTTTTTTAGCGTTGTCATATACGAATAATAGATAAACAGTGCATGTTTTAATGTTAAACATGATCATAATCATATCAAAATTAAAAAAAAAAGCATATAAATTGATAAAATTAGATAAAGATTTAATTATGAAACACATGGTCCTATCAATAGGATAAAATTCTCTTTTTCCTTATCCTTTGTTTTTCGGTGCTCACTTTCATCTAGACTACAAATGAGAGTTCAAGACTTATCGTTTTCTATAGTAATTAAAAATTAAAGTCTTTCGAAACACAAACTTTTCTCCATTTTCAGATCTCATATCTTAATCAGACGTGTAGATAAGTAGGATGATGAAATTGACATGCACGACTCGACCTCCGACAAAGACAAATTAAGCTACAATTAATTCATTGATTAAATCAATAATAATAAGGCCTCAGACGTTATACATACAGTATTAAAAGAATTCTGCAATGCAATTGGAGTATTCAGCAATCCAATCACGTCTTAGGTTAAAGTCAACCAAGAAAACAATGTCCAATTGTCCACTTTTTTTTTTTTCCCCTCCTTTTTAGCTTATATTTTTCATGAAGAATTGTTTTTTAAAAAAAGAACCGGCTTATATTATTTATTTATTTATTTATTTATTTTCCTTTTGCTAACCCATGCATATCTTCTAGATGAAATTAACGAGCACTCAGCTAGCCTACACTAAATGTCAACTCATTGTACCAAAGAGAATCCGACACCTAATAATGTATATCCATCATGTCTTGCATGCAAAAAACGACTACACATGAGGTAAAATCATAACAGTACATTAGAATCTGATTCATTCTGTTAGATATAATCTAAAATTTTTCAATCCATCTCAAGTTTATAATTTTTTTGCTGAGAACGTCGTTTTTAAAATTGAACCTCAAAATAAAAATGTTATAATTCAAACTTTAATACTAAAACGAAAAGATATCTTAAAACAACAGTCACATCTACTGTGTCATTATTACTAGTAGTATTTGCTTTGTATTTTATGTTGACTTCCAATACAAATGGAAGGAAATGGCTGTCACTTGGCAATTTGGCAATTGGGAGCCACTAAAGTCTTTCTTATATGTTTTCATACCTTAAAAAAAAAATACCAATCATAAAAAGGATAAGTTGAAGAAAATGTAAATTGATGAATAAATAACAAAAGACAAAAGACATCAACCTCATAAAACATAGTAATTATGGGACGGGAGGTGGTTGATAAGGTAGGCATTTGGATATTGAAAATTGTGGAGGTCCATTTTTCAGCCGTGGAGAGTTAGAAGTTGTCCAGATTAATTCCCATTATTTAATTCTGCCTGTTGGAGTTTAATTTGTAGCTCTAGCTGCAACCAAAGAGTCGTATTGACAACGACCTCAAAGTTTCTAGTCCGTTCAATTTTTTATTTTATTTGCTCCAAATTGAATATTTTATTTGTTGAAAAAAAAAAAAAAAAAAGGTGTCACGGGAAAAAATAAAAAAAACGAAACAAAATAAAACAAATTGGTTGTCTGGATTGTTTGGATCCTTCTGTAGTAGCATATATGTCTATCGACATTGCATGTTTATAAACATCAAATTACATACAAATTATATGAGAATATAAAAGTTTGTAAATTTAACAATACAATAACCCACTGAGGTATTCTTTTTTCCTTGCCCTGTGAAAGAATTGTCCTGATTATTTTTATAACTTAATTTCAAGTATCCAGCTCTATGTTAGCCAGTGCAATTCCAGTAGCATCAGTCTCTTTTCCCCCACAGAAATATCTTCACTTGTTTTTCTATATTCACTCGTTTAGACAGCAAATTGGTGTTCCAAATTGCAACCATCAGGTGTCTGGTCAGGACAACTTGCATTACTTTCCCTTTTTATCCATGGATTAAAAATATCTTACATTTTTTAATCATTATATTTATCTCTTATTATTATTTTTTTTTTTAACTTTCCATGGCAGGTATTTTAATAATATATATTTTTGAACGTTACATATGATTAAATTCATATCAAAATAAAACATATGCAAAACTTACGTAATACAAATATCAAAACAAAATTCTACCAAAGCTTTTTTTTTTTTAATTATTTTAAATACCGTTCTGGAGAATTCCAAAAGTACTTATGTCTTTAATTATATTTGAGTTTGATGTGGCTAAAAAGTTTATAACTCTACCTTATTGATAACACATATTTTTTATATTCATTCTTATCACATATCACTCATTAAAATAGAAGACACTTTTTCGTATTCCAATCCTTAAATGGTATTTTTAGCATTTTAGTGGCTAAAAGATTGCCTAATTAAAATTTTAATGGCCAAGTGGTCTCTACGTCGCCATCGGAACCCTCTCTTCTTCCACAAATTTGGGTTCACAATGAATGGTTCGAGTATCATGATTCTCTAGGCCCCAAATTATCATAAAAAAGAAAGACAAGTTAGACAAGTATCTATTAGTACCTCATTTTATCATTAGAAAACGACAATTTTGCTTCAAGTGGTCTTTAACTGACTTTCACGTGTACGCTTTGGATATCTTTCTCTTTGGTACTTAACCCCAAACACTAACGATAAACACACACATATATATATATATATATATGCATGCATGTATATGTATGTATATGTATAATTGTATAATGATAGCGATGGTAGCTTAATTTTCAGGGTTTTACTTTCCAGAGCTTCTTTTCTTTGCCAACACGGCAAAACGTTTTGACATTATCCTTTTAATGAGGATTAGTTCTCTGCTGTTGTCAATACTATCTTTGACAAATGTTTAACAAACAAAACACTTCGAGAATGTCATGATAAGGTATAAAAAAAAGTATTTTATTTGTAAAATTAACTTTTGAACCGTCACTACGATAACAAACGAAACTTAATGGAAATCCCACACTTTCAATTTATCCTACTATTAAGAGATATATATATATATATATATATTTTTTTTTTTCAAATCTTAGAATTATCAAAATCTGATAAAGAAAAATATTATTTATTATTATTGATGTTGCAATAGTTATATGTCTGACATAAACCAAAATCGGCGTAACATGATAACAAAGTATGAGACTGTTTTTTAATATCATTTTTTATGATATGTTTGTTTTGAAAGTCATGAGTGAATGCTTTGGTGACCATTCGTAATGGTGAAACACCATCTAATCCTCGTTATAAATATATGCCCTTGTAAATATTTTATTGATTCCTTCTGTTACCATGCCCAATAAGTCATATTCCCTGGTCATATTCACAAAACGGTTTTTTCTTCTTCATTATCTTTTATTATTTATTATTTCCCTAATGGATTGGATGGAGAAACCGCTATGAAAAGGAATGCTTTTCTACTCTCTCGCCCGGTGTTTCTGGCCATAAAAACCAATTAAGAATATCAGCGCTATGTATGAAAAAAATTATTAAGGGACCCACAAACGGCCAGCTCCAAAGAAGGATTCTAAAACCACCCTTTTGGATTCACCACCTTAAAGGAATCTAGCTGTTAAGATGGAAACTAATCAAGAGTGCAATCTGTTTCAAAATCATAAAAGAAAGGTTCATTTTTCAAAAATTGGTATTGCCCTTTGCGTGTCTTTAGTTTCTAGGTTCAGCTATAAAATTCACATGCGTCTGTCGGCTCCAATTTTGAAATAATAATATTAATAACAACATCAAGTATAATAATATTCAAACACAATTAATCTATCAAAACTTAATATAATCTTATATGATATCTTCATAAAGCGACACTTATAATTTTTTTTTAAGTCATTAAAACAATCGGTTCGTTTCAATAAAACATATTTTAATAATATTTATCATTTGCATTGATAGTTTTAAATAACATTCTAAAAAAATATCTCAAAGATGGATTTGAGATATTTCTTATAAATATATAAAGGACGCTTTTATTAAACCGTAAAGGAATGTACGGGAAATGTAATGAGATTGAAAAGCAAAGTAATTGATTAACGAGAAGAATCATTGATTCCCTTTTTAATATTTACTTACCTATTAGACAGTGTAGAGGTAAACAACTTCATTCCCTTTGTAGTGTTTACTAACCTAGTAATATTAATCTTGTTAATGTAATTATTAAAATATCATTTTATATAATAAAAAAAACATTAACACATGAAAATTTATTAATGATAAATGAATAAATTTGATATGCAATCCATTTCACAAGAAATCAATACCAAGAGAAATGTAAGAATTCATATTCCCCTTTTACATTCCCTATATTGTGTGAGGTCTATTAAAATTCCATTCCTTATTTAAATAAGTAAACAAATGATTAAACAAAAAAAAAAAAAAAGAGACTAATTGCTTTTCCTTTTCCTTTGATGCAAAATAAACATGACCTAAATTACAATGGAAAACAAGTGCTCACCATCCTATGGATGCAGGAAGTACTAATTTTAAAGTTAGTAACTTAGTATTCACATCACTTTAATTTATTTTTTTATATATATTTTTTTTCCAATTATTGTATTTCATTTGGGTGCTTTTACAAATGTATCACCTTTCAATAAGCACTGTAACACGGGTTCTTGCACGCGTATATTTTCCACCGCCAAGAGTATAATATATTAATAATCATCAGTCACATCTAAAGTTGTAACCGAAATAAATCCAAAGTCTCCAGGCCGCTAAGAGAAATCACATTCCTTGCAAGAAAAGCTAGTTACCGAAGCTGTACAACTTCAAGGTACTTTTCCTCCTTGCAATAAAATTGCAATTAAAAATTAAAAATTAAAAAAGAGAAAAAGAGAAAAAGAAATAAAGAACCTGGATTTTCCAGCTATGAAAGAACGAGTCAGTCGAAGATTCTGTACTGACTTGAAATAGGATAGAAAAGATCTTTCGGGAATTCTCTCCACAAGTCAAAAGTATCTAGAGTTGCACATTTTTTCCAGTCAAAACTCTTTTTTCCTCAACTGGGAATTCTAATTGAAACGTTCTGGAAATCTCTAGTGCCTATCTAGATGAGCAAAACCAATTTGAAATTCAAATAAGAAAGACAAAAGGGTTAAATAATTATAAGATTTATAGGACGTGTTAATCAAGTTATCAGCACTGCACCATCTAGAAGATTTAAGGGAAAAAATCAAAAATCAAAAATCAAAAATCAAAAATCAAAAAGACAAAAAGAAAAATTGGCAGTTTGGCATCATTTTCCTCGTGATTTTGAAGCAGCCCATTTAAAATAACCACAATTTGCTTCAGGATTAGATGAAGGTCCCTGTAACAAGAAAAAAAAAAATGGCACACCTTTTGTCATAATTCAAATAGGAGCAACCCTTGCTCTGAAGTTTTCACATAAACAGTCATTCACTTATTAAAAAAAATCTTTTTCTTTTTTTTTTTTTGCTTGCAAAATTCCATAAAATGCAAGAAGCATCACTCCATTTTTTAAACTAAATAATCTAATACATTATGAATCTAAATTTTTCATCAACAATGAAAAGACAAATTTGCACAACATTTTTTAAACTAAGTAATTTAAAACTTTATGAATCTAAATTTTTCATCAACAATGGAAAGACGAATTTGCACAAGTAATGTTTAAGATACCTCAGCGCGTGCACAGACATAAAATCGGCGACCGAAATTCAGACCTTGTTTCTTCACAACTCGAGCGATGCAAGGTTCTTTATGGCCCTTGCAAAGGGGTATGCTATTCTGCATTATCTGCTGTATCCTCTGCCACTCCACTAAAGCAACACTATTCTTTTCTGAAGAACAATTCTTCATCTCATCCTGATCCCAAGTTGATGCACTGGAGTTAAAGTCACACTGCTGAGGACTGTCACTTTGACTGACGTTCCCACTTCGATCATCCTCAATAGGAGGATCATTTGACTGATGAGTAGGCTCTGGGATATTGGTCTGATTCATCGTCGAAGTATCTATGGCGTTGTCAACACTTTTGCTATGGATCGAACTTTTCTGGAAAAACGACTTTAGTGTGAGTTGGGACCATTGGTTTTTCTTTGCTTTTTTCCTTGATTGATTGCCAGATACATTTCTGTTGCAGACACTTTCAGGCGTAATTGAGGTTTCACAAGCAACTCCATTGCCTGACCCTCCTACGTCCATAACTTCTCGCGAAATAAGAACTTCAGACTCTTGGCTTGAAGACATACAAGGGTTGCCAGGAGGTACACTGGATACATCGCATTTGTCAAGGGCTCTCTTCACTGTCTCGGTGCAACTTCCCCGAGTGATATCTCCATCTGGAAATGAACTCGACACTTCGCCGGACTTAATTTGTTTGGAAACTTGCCTTCTCATTAATGCTGCTACTGCACAAGGCTAAGTGCTAAGTCGATTTGGAGTATTGAGAAATAAGCAAGCAGCAGAAGGGCAGAGGCAGCCTATAAAACTGTACAAATTGAATATATCAAAACAAAGGACACTATAATCTAGTATAAACGACGGAATCTATAATACCAAGAGTTTGCTGGACACCATAAACCATGGGGATGTATCTCGAAGACAAAGACGGGGTACTGTGTTGGGGGACACTAGGAATTTGCAGCAAACTTGTACAAACGGGAGCATGGTCAGAACCTTCCAGCTTGATGCGTTGTCCTCCTTTCCACCTGTCCGTAGGGAAGAGGAAGAAAATTATATCCTTGCCCCATGCAGCATCTATATCTGAATGAATTCAAGAATGCAACTTTGTTACACAAATGAATATGCCACACTGCAATACCTGAGTGTGTTTCCAGGTTTCCACCGTTTATATTGTGTCAAAATGTCACACTCCTTTACATGGCAAGTGAAGAAGCTGTGGTCTTTCTGGTCCTGCTCTTCGTGCAAGCATGATCCAGCGCATAAAATATGGTCAATTCTTGACCCATAATTAAATTCTTCTGCACCTGTATTTTGTGGCCAGCATGTGTATGCATCCCTCCTGCAATGAGAAAGAAATAGAGCAAAACAACCACGGTTTCAAAGTCATTCAATTTCACAAGGACAGAACTTAAGAACAATAATATAAGCTTTATACCTATCTGGATGTTTTGCCCTGAAAACATCAAAGAAAGCACCCCCATTCTCCACTAACATCGATCTAAACCATCGTCTGAATCTACAAGCCAGAGTTAATAGAAAAATATTCAGAATTGGCCACTTATGTCAAAACAGTGACTATAGACAGTTCAAAACACAAACACGAGCATATCTGCAAAGTCATTGAGCGGAAGCTTACTCATTATTTTCAAAATCTGGTCCTGCTTCGCAACGATCTAAAGAAGTGGGTGCAATGTTAAGATCACCAACAACAAATACCCTCCTTCCTTGACACAGCAAAGACTCCCATCTTTTCTACAAAAAGATTCAACGTATCATCCAACAAGTATAAAATTACAAGCGCATTTTGGTTAAACAATTAAAACAGATTCCACCTGCTTGTAATCATAATTGAATTACTAATATTAATAACAACTTGAGCGTTCAAGGGTAAATACTGCACTATTTTTATTTTTATTTTTTATTTTTTATTTTTTTGCTAAAGAAATACGGCACTAACTAGTTTACATAAAAAGTACACCAGTATTGCTTCGTATAGGAATAATGACATGAATAGAAAAGATCTTCATGAACAGGGAAATGCTAACTCGCTGTTGGAATTGAGAATAAAGGGCATATTGGAAAATGACAAAAAAGGCAACTTTCCATTTTCAAATGCTAATAAAAGTATTCCTCATTGGATGCAAACATGGATGAAAATGTCGTTACCGAAAAAAATACCAAGAGTATGAATTTATGAAAATACTATTGGATTAATGATATCATTACCGATGTCGACATTCATAAAAACTCAAAGAAGATATATTTTATCCTATGTTATCTAATCAAGAACCCAAATTTACAGATATTATCAAGAAAATTTCGATAAAATTATGGGTATTTACTTCCTCGAATGCATATTCATACAAAAACAAGGCTATAAGGCATAAAATACTGTTCTACTGCATTCAATGCAAAGAGAAACAGGACTTTCCTTACCTGCATTATCTTGAAGAATTTGAGCTTAAACTCGATCCTTTCCGAATCATCGGGTTCAGCTCGAGGTCCGTACACATTGAACAGAACTGGC
Source organism: Ficus microcarpa (assembly GCA_025413485.1). Lineage (NCBI taxonomy): Eukaryota > Viridiplantae > Streptophyta > Magnoliopsida > Rosales > Moraceae > Ficus > Ficus microcarpa. Next base: position 14,096,966 of record CM046379.1, on the reverse strand, counting down.
CAAAATCGCAACATGAATTCCACCTCTCCAACGCCATAATCGAACTCAAAACCAAATCTTTAACAAACACTAAACCCTAACATTTCAATTCCAATCATTAGGTAAAAGTAAACTCACCAAAATGACTGTGATCAGTCACAACACAGCGTCCCTCGCCATCAACCTTGAGAAGCTCGTCTCGGGCAAACTCCTCAAGTCCCGGCGCAACCGCATCGGCCTCCGAAGGCGTTTCTCCTCCTCTTCCAGAGCGACAAGAACTCTCGAGAACTCCCGTGAAGCCCTCCTCCGCCGCCACCGGCAGCGCCGCCTCGGCGCTCGAGAACGCCGATTTCACACGGCAAAATGTCGCGACGCCTGAAGATCAACGAGAAGTGGCGGACAGATGAATCGGAAGATTTTTTGCGGTGGTTTTTTTTTTTTTTTTTTTGGGGTTCTGAGGCATTTCGACAAACAGCTTACCGGAGTAACCAAGGCGGCCTCGGTCGGAGGTGCGAGTGCAGGAGAAGAAGGAGTCGTAGCCCTCCGCCGTGACTAGATCGGCGGTGAGTTCCTGGCGGCGGAGCTTGGTCTCCTGGAAGCAGATGACGTCGGCGTCGAAGGAGTCAAGGAGTTTCAGCAGAGAGCCGTGCTGCGAGATGCGTGGTCTCAGGCCGTTCACGTTGTACGTCACGATCTTCATTTTTCTTTTTTTCCTTCTTTTTTTTTTTTCAATTTCATTTATGAAACATTTTCCGGCGAAAGGAGAAGCATTATGGCTCGTGAGTTTGAGCCCGAGCCGGGCTAAGCCTGTGCCTGTGTGGCGCGAGAACAGTTTATACTTGACTGTCGTATCTTACATTTGTGTTTAGTGCAATCAAACCGACGACGACGAGGTTGTAACCAGAGACATGTCGTTTTCTCTTTAAGCCAAAGCTAGAATGACACCCCCCTCTTTTTCTTTTTTCTTTTTTCTTTTTTTTAATCCTTTTTTATGAAATGAAGGATGAAATAAAATGGATTTTGACTGTACCTAATTTTAAGAAACATGTACCATCATGGTCCGAAAAATAAAATACAATTGAAAAATGACGAGTTTAACAAGCATGTCGTTTATTAGTAATTTTGTTCGTGTCGCTTGCTAAAATTGTCGTTTCTATTATTGAATTCCTTCTAATTCGATGTTGCAGTTTCTCTCCCTCTCTCTCTCTCTCTCTCTCTCTCTCCTTTTAATTGGAAAGCACCCACCACAACTACATAATTTCTTACACAATCAATAATTGAACTTTAGACTTACTAGAACTTAATCCTTAACCCTCCCTCCCTTACCAATTGAGCTAGCCTCGAATGCTTTCTATGTCGTTGATTAAGAAATATTGTTTATATCTTTGAATTCCTTCTTTTCCAAAATGTTATTTGTGAAGATAGCACATATCTTTTATCTGTATGGTAAATAGAGATTTTTTTTTTTTTGGGATCAATTTATGTATAGCTATATACGACACGTGGTTTTATCCTTAAAAAGCATTGTTATCTTGAGTGGTAGAGTTTCTCAAGTCCATTCATAAACAACATATTTCTTTACCCCCACAAAATAGGCATGTGGTTAAGTGGTTTTATCTTCATTATTGTAGTTTTTAAATCCGACTAAAAACGCTTGGTTGATGTTGTTCTAAACTGAAGTCATTTATCCAATACAAGTCATTCATATGCCATGTCGTATACATTATTCATTACGGTAAACGACATGCATATTTCTTTCCACAATCCACTACCACGAGAGCTGTTTTCCTCAAGAATTGAACGACATGTCACATGTTGCTTTATCCTCGCAATAACTGCAGTTTTGAAATAATAGAACAAAATGTCGTCTATTTTTTTACCAAAAAGATATTATTTTTCCTTTTGGTCGACATTAGTCGTTTTCATCAAGTGTAAACGACACGAAATTTTATCTAAAAAGGCACAAAATGTAGTGTAGTGGAAGTTTCAAGTAGTTGTCGTTCAATAGCGCAAACGACATGTTGTTTATCTTTGTTGCTATGAGCGACAAATATTTCTATTGTAACTCCTATTAATGTCGTTTTCATCCACTACCCCACGTTTTATCTTAAAAAAGAAACGTGATGCTGTTTTTATCTTTAGTGATAATCACTACTCTAGCAGTGTGGTTTTCAATTTAGTGTCTGTATCATCAATTTTCAGGAATTTAGCGCCATGTCGTTCTCATAAGCCTTTGAATAGTGTCGTTTTACTCTAGAGTAAACAACACGTCGACATAGATCCGAAAACAACATTTTTGACCACCCCCCCCCCCCTTTTTTTTTCAAGGAATCTTTTTCTTTTCAGTGTTTAAAATTTACACTTTTCCAAGTTAATTTCAATTTTGCTGATTACAGTTTCGTTAAATATACAAAATGAATTTTCCCAAAAAAAATAAAGTGAAATTTAACTAGAGAGGCATTGTTGATGTTAGATTTTATAATTCATTTCTCAACATATAGGCGTCTATTCAAACACTATGGGTCCGTTTGGTGAATGAGTTTGAATTGAAAATTTTTATTGACTTTTTAGAAAAGACAAAAAAATTTTTTAAAAAAAGACAAAAATTTTTTCAGAAAAAGAATTCTCAAACCAAACCTATGTATCAATTCATATATGATTCCAAAGCATCATTGACTAAAGAAGAAAAGCAACTCCTAAATCGACGAATATCGATGATCCCCAATCCTCTTAGCTTGAGAAATCAGGGACAAATCTCATTTAAAAGGAGTGAATCTCATTCAAATGGGAATTTTTTTTCTTTATCTTGGAAAATTTTGTACAAGAAAGAAAGTCAACAAAGACAAGATAAGGCAACTTCCTATTCAAATTTGAAGACGAAACCAGAGGAGGTACAAATCCCCATGAATAAAAGGCATTCCTCCATGCTCAAGGGAACTGGGAAACACATCTCACTCCTCATATTTCCACATATAAGAACGGCTCTCGGACGTCTTAGATATATTGCCCCTACCTTTGTCTTTCTTTTCTCTGCGAATTCTCATTCCAAAGATTCTTTTCTCGTTTTTATGCTTTCATGTACTATATTATCTGAACAAAGTGAAAGCCTCACAAAACATCGTAGTAAAGGATATAGCTCTCGTATCGAAGGTGAGTCTTTATAAATATTATGTTTCATTATTTTCTTTCTGTATTATATTTTATTGTTCATATCGAAAACACGTTAAATAATGCTAATTCATTGATGGATTATTTAACCCCAAAAAATAAAAAAATTAGAAGCCACCGTAGAAACTCTGAACACATACGTATGTATTAAATTAGAAACTTTAAGCGAAGTAATGTTCCATGAAAAAAAAAAAAAAAAAAAAAAAAACTGAACTTATAGAAAAGAAAGTCAAAAAAAAAAATCGAATAATAAAAACTGACACTAAAACGACAGCTAATCACTTGTCGCATATTTATGATGCGTCGAAACCCACACTACCTAATAATATTTTACCAAAAAGGTCACCGAGTCATCTTCCCCACCCACCTTCTCTCTGGTTGCGAGTTGGCTTCCTCTAACTCAAAACCAAAAAGACAGAAAAGAACTCCACTGCTATTTTTATGTCGTTTTGGCCTGAATTTCTCTCTCAATTTCTTTGAAGCCAAAAATTAAAAATTAAAAAAAAACCTAGGTTTTGGGGAAGAAATAAAGGTGGAAAAAGAAAAAGAGCTAATGAGAGAGTGGAAATGGAACAATGGAAGGCCGACGATTACTCTCCAACTTCAGCTCCTTCTTCCTCCACTCGCTCCCACTCGGATTCCAGGTTTTTGTTTATTTATTTATTTTCCCTCCTTTTGCTAATTTTTCTTTCTATACTAATTGATTTTTCTTGAATTATTCGGATTGAATTTTGTTATGTATGTATAATTGAAGCAGAAATTTTGAATTTTTAAGTGTAAAGATGAAATTTTGGATTCGAACTTTCTCAGTATCAATTTCGAGGAATCAAATAAAAATTCTAATTTGGTGCTTATTTGTCCCTGAATTTTCTCTTAAAAGTGGTCCTACATTGAGTAAATAATTCATACATATAAAACTGAGTTCATTATTGTTTATTTTATTAATTTTTATTTTTGTTGGAACATTCAGAATAATTTATGAGAGCATATGAAAACTGTGAGATAAGCTGAGAAATTGAGTTTCAATTGCTCTACTAGCAAAACTTTATGGGGAAAAAAAAAGTTTGGAGCTTGTTAAGTGAGGAAAATTACATGATTAGCTATTGAGTTCTGATTCGGCTGCGAAATTGTTAAGCATGAGTTGGAAGGGGCTTTTGAGTTTTCTCTTTGTCTTCCCTTTTGAGTTTGTTAGATTTGATCTTTTTTTGGGTGTTTTGTAACAGACAAAAGACGGATGTGGAGGTGGACCCTGTTTCTGCAAGAAAAGTTCAGAAGGCGGACCGCGAAAAGTTGAGGAGGGATCGATTAAACGAGCACTTTCTTGAGTTGGGGAACACATTAGGTATGGTCAAAAAGCAGTGCTTTTTTAGGACTTAGTGATTTCTTGTTAATTATGATAAAAGAGCATTTAGACCTTTTGAATAATAATTAGTGAGTGAAAGTCCATACAAGTTTTTTTATAATTAGTATATAAAGGTGAGGAATTTCCCCGGAATATCAGGATGATGGTTTTCGAAAGACGAGTAAGGAACAGGGAAGACGGGGGCTCTCAAAAATAATTGTGACTAGAAGAAACATTGGATTTAACACCACTTCTATGAGTTCTTTTGTCTCGAAAAGCCAACAAAAGCAGCACCCTTCCTTTATCTCTCTCTCTCTCTCTCTCTCTCTCTCTCTCTCTCTATATATATATATATATATATATGTACTTATATTTATATATATTATATCTTAGTCTCGATTTTGCATCATATGATTTATTGTTCTGTAGAGAATTTTAATTGGTTGAGTGCGGACTAACACGATGCTCATATGGAGGTGGGGATTTTCCACTTTCTGATAGGTTAGGGGGCTCAAAAGCTGTTGCTTGCTGTCTACTTTGCTAGCCTTCACTGCCCATTCTTTTACTTATCTTCTTTTGTCCATCCATGAGACTGTATAAAGAGAGAAAGAAAGGGGCAGCTAACTAGTGGGAGTCGTTTACTTGTTTTGGTTGTAATACCTTTTGATTGACAACTTCTTGTAGTGCCGGTCAAGTGCTTGACATTTGAACATTCACATTGTTATGTTTGAAATGTAGATCCTGATAGACCGAAGAATGATAAGGCCACCATACTCACAGACTCGATTCAAATGCTGAAGGAGTTAACTGCTGAAGTCAGCAGATTCAAGGCAGAGTACACAGCGCTTTCTGAAGAATCACGTGAGGTGAAATTCTCCTTATGCATTGCGCTCATGGTTACGAGGACTATTATTTGTCAGTGTCATCAATTGTTGTTTACTACAAACAGCTGACGCAGGAGAAAAATGAGCTAAGAGAAGAGAAGGCATCATTAAAGTCTGATATAGAAAACCTCAACGCCCAGTACCAGCAGAGAGCGAGGATTATGTTCCCATGGACTGCCATTGATCCTTCTTCTGTTGCAATGGGCCCACCTTACTCGTATCCAATGCGTGTAACCGTTCCTCCAGTTCCAATGACGTTCCACCGTCATCACAGCCGTTTCCATTCTTTGGAGGTCAGAATCCCGGTCCTATTCCCAATCCCTGTCCGACATTCGTGACATATCCAACTCCCATCGATCCTGCGGTGGAACAGCCAGCATCTCAGTATGCGTCCAATTCCCACATTTCAAGCAAACCCGACTCGAAAAGCAAGTCATCAGATCAGCAAAGGGGCAGCAACGTGGAAAGATGTGACGGTTCCAATGATGTAGCAACAGATCTTGAACTCAAGATGCCAGGATCGTCCACACAACAGGTTTGTTGTGAAGCTATTGACGAATGGCTGGCACATTGAAGATGGCAACTTGACTGAACTGAGTCTTGTTTCTGCAGGATGTGTCTTCTTCTAGAGGTAGGAAGGGCAAGCAATCGCAGAGGAAGGAAAAGACAACTACAGACGGAAGCTCATCGAGTAGGTATTCTTCTCAAGTTCTGCAGGATTGCTCCTCCAACAGTGTGGGTGACGTCCCAAAGACTTAACAACCGAAGAAATTCTAATTCCTTTCGCTACTGACTGTATCAAACCATGAGCTGCAACACCCGTTAATGATGTCAAAAATTTATGAATCTGTTCTAACCAATTTCCAGTTGAGAAAAAAGCAGAAAATTTGAGGTTCCGTGGTTTTAAGTTCCCTTGGGATGGTAGATTGGATTCTCTCATTCAAAGTCAATATTTTCTCTGATATTTTGTCCAGGATGGCATTTAAAAAAAAAATTGCTTTTAACTTGTCACGTTTATATATGCACAAGAACCACCCAGGGTTGGATACGTTTGTAAAGTACCTGAATGATATAGTTACTGGTCTGGCTGTATACTCCACTTCCAGCTCTGAATTATATTGTAATTATCAAATTGGCCTTTTGTGTTTGGATTCTTTACTCCTACTTTATTTGTGAAAAGAATCTCAACCAACAATTAAAAAAAATGTTTTTTTTTTCAAGTCACTAAAAGAAGAAATTGAATCTCTAATTTAATCAATTTCTTGTAACCTTTCCACCTACCACCTGGTTCAAGTTTTCTACGCAGCTAAAATTTTGAGAAATGAACAGAAAATTTCAAAGAGAGAGCCTTTAATGATAAGGCATTTCTCTGAACATAATCTAAATCTGGTCAAATTCACATCAAAATAAAATTTGAAATAGTCACTACTGACCAGTAAGATGTATACAAATTTTCAAAGATATAGCACAGGACTTGTAGACGAAACCCACCACATTTTCACCATTAATTTTATTTATGTCACACGTTACAATTTGTAGGGCACAAGCAACAAAAATACCCAACACTCCGCAAGGATGTACACTAATTTTATAACCACAACAGCTGGAGCCACCTTCTGCGCAGATCCATTAAAACCAATTCTGATAAAAAAAATAAAATGGTCTGCGAATTGCAAACACAATCTAATTGCAGATAATTTTGAAGCTGTTTCATTGTAACAAGACGAGGGCCTTTTCTGGACCTGGGATGTAGATAAATTATGGAATGTGGAACTCCATCTCTCTTATTATATCTCTTTCTGAATTTGAAATTTTCAATAATCAGTTCTGAATCTACATCTTTCGAGTATTACGTGGAGCAGAAGATGGGCTAGTAACGTTTCGTGAACCAATGCTTGCGGTCCTGAGAAGCCTTCGGAATTCTGATAAGCTTATTCTCCCATCTTTGTCGATATCAGCCTCCTCGAGAAGGGGGTCAATGGAGCCTCTTAAGCCCGTGTGCTGCAAACAAAGTGAGGAAACCTCAGTACTGAGAACAGATATATTATGACAATAAATAGAAACCATAAGGATGGCAACAGAATTTTTGCTTCAGGTACAATACTGACCAATCTAAGTTCCTCTGGTGTTATAAATCCATCTTTATCAAGATCAAACTTTTCAAAAGCTGCCTGTGAGCGCTTCTGGAACTTGTCAGAGTCGTGTTCTTCTAATTGATGGACATGAAGAGTGGCCGTGACAAACTCAGAGAAATCCACAAGCCCATCGGTGTTGCTATCGATCTGCACCAAACATTTGGCAGTTATGCACGACAAAAAGCTAACAATATTCACTGCCATATATTCAGTGTATAAACAAGGACTTTCAAAGAAGAGAGGTCAGACGAATGAAATCACGTCATGACCCAGGTTGATATTAAACTTTCAGGTTGTGAAACTAAACGACGATTTGCAGTAGACTCTATGGCAAAAGAAAAAACAATGACTAACAGAGAGCTTAGAAAACCTACAGCTTGAAGTATCTCTATGACTCGGGAATCTTTCAGTTTCCAAGGAAGATCTTTTGCGAGGGCCTGCAATAAGACCATATCTTTTAAGTACAGAAACGAGAAAAGAGAAGGGAGAATTCAACCAGGAAGAGAAAAACCTGTCTCATTTCTTCAAGACTAATGGAGCCGTTTTTATCCACATCAATTGCGTCGAATTGATCTCTGAGGTCAGAGAGCTCCTCTTCGTCAAGTGTGCTAGCTAGTGCCTGCAGGGCCGTCAAAATGAAATGAATTACTGAAAAACCTTTTCCCTCTTTTAGTGAACTTCCAGCTAAACAAAATTCCTTACCCTGAGAGCAAACTGTTTCAAACGACTGTACTTCACAAACTGCCGCATGTTACTCAGAACAGAAATATCGATTGGGATCTCTGATGCACTTCCTCCTTCTCTAACCCAAGGATGTGCTGGAGGGTAGAAACAAATTACAAAAATTAAACCAAACAACAATCTCCATAAAAGCATGCAACTTGGCTGTAATCCCTTTTAAAACTCTTAATCAAAGGTCCAAAAACATGAACATTACATATACAAAAAGTTGCAATGATAATCTATTTTACCAAGGTAAGAATAAAGAATAGGCACTCACATAGGGCCTGAGAAGCAGTTAGTCTTGCCCTGGGATCTTTCACCAGTAACTTCTTCACAAAATCTTTAGCACTGTTACTTATGCTTGGCCATGGCTTGCGACGAAAATCTGGCTTGTTCCTTAAGACCTGAAAAATTAAAAGCAGATTAATAGGTATGCTTACGAAATAGCAACAGAGGGAAAAATGAAAAGGATAGTAACAAGAAAAAGGAGCCCAAAAAAAAGTGTGAAAAACATGTACAGTTATTAGGTGAGGAGGAGTTTCAAGCCAAAAAAAATAAAAATGACAAGGGTAACTTATGTCAAAATAAAAATAAAGATAAAAGTAAAAGACTGCAAGGAAAGTGGGTTTAAGCGTCAAGTTTTCCTTCAGTCATGGAAACTGGAGATTTGGCTTAAAAAGTAACAAGCTCCCACAAATAGGTAAAAACTTATTGGTATGAAGATTGGATATTTGACATAATGACATAATAAAGATAGTGAATACATGAATATTTAGAAAATGCAAATAGCTACCAAATTAAAAGAAAGAAAAAATCTACAAGGATAAATGCATGGAAATTAAGAATGTACTAGCACCTCCTTAAATATACCATCTTCAGTCTTATCCCAGAAGGGGCGCCTCCCACAAAGTAAGATATAGGTGATCACACCAATACTCCAGACATCTGATTCAGGCCCAGACTTGCGTTTCAATACTTCTGGTGCAACGTAATAAGCACTGCCCACAATATCTTGGAACTTCTTTCCTGCATTTTTTTATTGGAATAAAACTTAACGGTCCCAAACGTAAATAACCAGAAACTCCAGCAACAAGAGGAATCTGGAAAATCCGGACGAAAGAAAAGGCAAGGAAAGCAAAATATCCCATGAGTTACTTCATCCTAGCAACAGGAATATACTCACCTGGTTTAATGAAGTCTGACAAACCAAAATCTGTGGCTTTCAAAGGCGAGTCCTCTTTGGTTGACTTGAAAAGAAAATTCTACAAAAAAGGAAGAAAACGTAAGGGAACCCATTCAAGATGGTTAGAGTTCAACCTGCAATTTGTGCTAATGATCGTGGCTGCACCTCTGGTTTCATGTCACGATGTACTAAACCGTGTAAATGACACTGAGCAGCAACCTTAAGCATCTGTCGTACAACTACCGCTGCATCTTTCTCGGTGTAACGGCTATCCTTCCTGCTTATAGTAATGCAAGTAAATAATTATCCCAAATACCAAAAATGTTCACTTACTATCATAATCGAACTTTGGACAGAAGTACAGATGCGATGGCAAACTTAGAAAAGAAAAATATTCTATCAGGAACAAAGAATTCTTACTTGGCCAAGATACGATCCAACAATTCGCCACCCTCACATAATCTGCAAGTACATGTGTTAGAGAAACATGTAAAACCATCCATGCGTGCCCTTGCACTTTATAACAATTGTAAACTGAGCACAAACTGAACTTGTCCGGCAAAAAATACACGCAGCACTTACTCCATAACTATATACACGTAAGAATCATCCTCGAATGCATCATAAAACTGAACCACATTCTCATGCCCTGTAAGCTCTTGCAATATCTTGACTTCTCGCTTAACATCCTCAACGGCAATAGGAAGAACCATCTGCCACCAACACCGAAGATTTATTTCCTTTTAGTTACTTTTGCAAACTCTGAAAATTTTTTTCTAAACATTCCCAAAATTCCTTTAATAAGACACTACACTTGTTACTGCCGGTATTGATTACTGTCATAGAATTGCAAGTCGCCAAAAACATTTCTTTTCCCCAAAATATGTGTGTGTGTGTGTGTGTGTGTGTGTGTAATGAACTAAGCAGCAAAGACATATTATTCATGGGAAGATTGGTCAATTTGAATAAATTACAGAAAAATTGAACCCCACAAGTGAAAAATCAAACCTCCATTCATACAGGGAACGAAAAAGGGGAGAAAAAATAATCGATAAGACTGCTCAATCTTAGCATTCGACCAAAACAGTAAACAAAATCACCAACTGGAAAGTGGGGAATCTACAGGGAAAAAAGTCAAACAGACATTTGGGATCAAACCACTATTACCAAAATGCCAATTCAGAAGTAGAATCTCCCAGCTAGCAATCAGAAAATTCCCTCGAGAAAATCCCAGATTCCCCCACCTCAAAATTCTTCTGAATCCCCGAAACAAAATCATCTCCCGTAACCAAAGCAATAAAATAAAAGGAAAAAGTAAAAAAGAGGGAAGAATTCCGATGTTTTAGAGAAAACCTAGATTCAAGCAAAAGCCTAGGAATTTGCAAGCAATCTCCGGAGAACCAGGAATCCTATATACCTACCTTATTCTTCTCGATTCTCTTGACGGCGACACGATCGCCATTGGCCTTGTCGGTGGCAACGTAGGTGTAGCCGAACTGTCCGTGTCCCAGGAGTTTTCCGATGGTGTAACGGCGGTCGAAATTCTTGGCGTAGCCGAAATCGGTGCGCTTCCCGCAGGGAATAATTCCGCCCTGCCTCCGGGCGTTGTTGCCGCGCAGGGGCTTCTCCTTCTCCTTCTGCTTCTGCTTCTGCTGAGGATTCTTATGGTTGTTCTCATTGCCGCCTCGCCTGTTCCTCGGCCGTTGTGGGTTGTTGTTCGACGACGACGACGACTCTTGTTGTGGGAATTTCGTTGTCGTTCTATGGGGCTTCGGTGTCGTTTCCTTGGCGTTGTTGTTGCTGCTGCTGTTTGAGCCGCTGACTTTAGCTGTGGATATGCAAGCGCCCATGGTGGTTGGTGGGAGAGAAAATGAAAAAGAAAAAGACTAGAAGGGGATAAGAAGAAGAAGAAGAGAGAAGAGCTTCTTCAGAGGTTTTAGAGGAGAAAACCATAACAAAGATAGAAACAGAAACTGGGAATATAAATTAGAGAGGAAATCTAGAGAGAGAGAGAGAGAGAGAGAGAGAAAGAGATGAAGAATAGGATAGGAAAGACTGGAGCAGATAGGAGGAAGAAGGGAAGAAAGAGAGGGGGAGGGAGCAGAGTCAGGAGATGGATGGTGGTCAAAAAGAGACTTTTGAATATTATAAATATTTATATTCATATAAGAAAATTGAAACCCACCCCCCCCCCCCCTCCAATGGAAGTTTTTTTTTTTTTTTTCCCTTCTTTCTTTTTTTTTTTACGGGTATTTCCGTTAATTTGATTATTCTTTTTTTTCTCCCTCGATAATTTTACGAAATAGTGTAATTCTTTTTTTTTTTCAAGGATTACGTAGTTTAATTCATCTAATCTTGTATTTGATTTATTGATTGAAGATGATATTTTAAAGTTTAAATTGGTTAATTTTTTAAAATTTATTTATAATTTTTGTTGACTTTTCAAAAAAAGACAAAAACTGAAATGAAAAAGTATATTTTAATTGGAGTTGAGTTAAAATATCAAACGAAGCATAAATCTTTATTTTCTTTATTTTATTGAAAGTAAGCGATATATAAACATAAGAAATAATACAAATGACCACACAATACATAAGACCTAATTCTCTATTGAAACCAATTCCAATGGTAAATTATGATGAAATTCAAAGAAAAAGATGCATATCTAAGACCTGATAATTGGAAAAAATCTCGTCGCACTAAGATCAAGCACATATAAGATTCTTTTTAATAAAATCTCTTCAACATGTGGCGGTCTCCAAGCAATTGAAGGCTAATATCATGTAACACTAGGGTCATCACTTACTTCATATATAATCAAATTTAGTGAAAACCAACTACACCACCAAAATATTGATATGATGAACAACAAGTAAACCCGAAAGTTAAGGAAACCATGTCTGTTTTTAAAAGCTTAACACAAAAAAGACACACCAAAACGCGAATCTTATCCAACAAAGACATCACCCTTATTAATGCAAATCTTTATTTTCTTTATTTTATTGAAAGTAAGCGATATATAAACATAGGAAACAACGCAAATGACCACATAATACATAAGACCTAATTCTCTATTGAAACCAATTCCAATAGTAAATTATGATGAAACTAAAAGAAAAGGAGGAATGTCTAAGACCCGATAACTTGAAAATATCTTGTCGCACTAAGATCAAGCACATAGAAGGTTCTTCTCGATAAAATCTTTGCAACATGCAGCAGTCTACGAGCAATTGAACGCCAGGATCATGTGACAATAAGACCACCACCTACTTCATATATAATCAAATTTTGGCAAAAACTAACTACATTGTAAAAATATTGATATGACGGACAACAACTAAACCTGTAATTTAAGGAAACCATCTCTGCTTTTAAAAGCTTAACACAAAAAGGATAACCAAAACGCAAATCTTATCCAACAAAGACATCGCCCTTATTAATCATAAAAATGTGTCACACAACAAATTACATAAAAACAACGCCACAACATAAGCACATCATTTTAAAAACATCCACAGGCTCAAGATCACCGGAAGGCAAGGGGCTAGTCTCCCTGCTATCATCGTCGTCACAACGGGGGAGCCGGGCCCCCTCAATTGCATATCCTTGTGATGGTTTTGCCTTCACCTAGCCTAAGCTCAAACCCCCACTCACGAGCTCGCTTCTGCCACAAAAATCTCTGTGTAGAGACCCTCCCTATGTCTCTAGGGCCTAGAATCCAGAAATTTTCTTGAGGCTGTCGCCAAATACCGGCCCTAAGAGAAGAGCACACATAATAAACCATAAATATCACATAAAGCAAGAGAGAGAGATTAGAAGTTTAATTTATATATATATATATATATATTTAACATTCAACCATATATTTGTTATTAGGGCATTTAAAAAAACTAAAAACTAATTGGCGTACAACATTTTGTTCAACTAGTTGTAATAAAGAAATATAAATAAAAAAAACTATTCGAACCGCCATGTAAACAACCTTGTGGCATTGATTTAGCTGCCATGCGACAGTCGTGTAAGGCAGAACGAAAAAGCACATTCGTGCTTTTAAAAAAGGAGAGGAGATTTCTATAGTTTTCATTACATGAAGTCATATTGTGCGAGCAATTGAAAATTGAAGGTATATTTACATATATTATTTTGTTATCGACTGTTTCTGTTTCAAATTTTCTTTCAAAAACAAAAACTTTAAGTTAGAACAATTTTATATTCTGCCTAAAGAAAAATGTAATAGAGTATAAGAATAATAAAGTTCATAGGACGGGATCCGAAGGAAGTAGAACAAAGCCACAGTTGGGAATATGTCACCATGTTAGGACGGAACAGCCACTATCTGTTACCGACAGATACAAGAGAGGGGAGACCCCTCCCAACAAACCACGAGACTAAACATTGAGGCTTATATCAACTAGAACTACCCTAAACCCCCAATTCACTCACCGCGCACCTGCGAGCACCATCTCTAATGCCAAACACCTAGACACACACTCTGGCCATTTTCCATCTCTTCGGGCTCCGGCTAACCACAAAGCATAATCATTTGCCTGGGTCTTCACTGAGCAACCCAAGGCTTCTTCTCTAGGATCGGGAATCCGAAGGCCATCCAAGGGTGATGCCAAACTCTAGCCCAAAAAAAAAAAAAAAAAGACAAGCAAACAAAACCCTATCACACTAGAATGAGAGAAGATCCGTCAAAAAACACATGATCTTGATCATTAAAACACACATACAAACACAATTTATTATAAAAAGACTTCGATATTTAGTGTTTTTGGGGGTAAAATCTGTTTTGAAAGATATTCGTATTATATATTTTCTCTTATATATCTTATTTTATACTTGTATATTAGTAAATTCTTTTACTTGTTAATTTCAACTTAGATATTCCACCAAAAATTAATAAATATAAACCTAACTAAAATACATTTTTCTTATAAATACTATCGTATATGAACTGAAAAATAAAACTTATCTGACATTGCATTTTTCGGATCCTGTTACAAAATTGTCATGAAGAAACTTTGCTAATATGCTTCACATTTATATACCACGTCATCCATGCGCAACCTAATCTACTAACCTTACTTAAAAGGATAAATAGTGACTTCATCCTTCGTCCCCCATCGATCACGTGGCGGGTTCTAGGCCCACCACTTGGAATTTTTAAATAAAAAAAATTAATTTTTTTTTATCAATTTTTTTTTGGAGTCAAATTTTTTTTATCACGTTGATAGTGTTAGATCCAATGGATAGGAACAAGTGGATTGATAAAGTATATCAAATTAAGGTATAAGTATTTGCATGTGATTATACTTAAAAAAAAAAACAAAACAAAACAAAACCAAATCCCAACAAACTTCCCAGACCCCCTCGATGGTGACCCTGCCTCCCCCCCGACTGACGTAAGCCCTCTACCCCCATGAGTTTTTGCGCCCCCCCCCCACCGCGACTCAGCTCGTTCCCCTCCATGTGCGAGTTTCTAGGTCCCCCCCCATTGGATTTGGAGGTCATGAGCGCAGTGGGCCTTGCTTCCTTTGCACGATGTCGCGGGATCTCGTCGTTGGCTACTGAGGGCTTGTTGTTCACAGTGGAGGCAATGGTGGCATGGCTAGAGGCGTAGGAAAGCTTCCCCTTCTTTGGCAACTGCTCTGCCTCCTTCACTGGCTGGTGAAATAGAAGATGATCGGAATGAGACTTTTTTTTTTTATTATTTCTTTTTTGTTCTCAAGAGTTTTGTGAGAATTTCATGTGGTTTGATGCACTATAAGTTTTGCATGCACAATAAATCTAAATCGTTCAAATTCAATAGTGGCCAAAATTTTTTGAACCCATCGATGGGGTAAAAAAAGATGACCTCATTGTAGAATTCCCTTTTTTTTTAATTAATTAATTGAATTTTTTTTTGTTTTACTTTGTTTTGTTTGTCTATTCAATGTAGTTTCTAAACCGACACGTGAAAATTTTAAATAAAAATAATAATTTTGAAAAAGTTTTAAAAAATTTAATTTTAATTAAATTTTTATTTTAAAATTAGATTTTTTTTATTTTTTATTTTATTTTATTTGTCTATTTCGCACTTACACTTACATTATAACTAGTCAAGTGAAAACGCATACATTTTAACTGGTCAAATAATAATGCATCATGGTTAGGAAAAAGGATCCGCGTAATAAATGTTACTCTTTTTTTTTTTTTTTATCGTTGAACATTTCTAATTATCTATTTCCAAATCCACATTGTATATTTTCTATTACGTATGACGAATTGACAACGAGCAGCAATGGGAACAATTTATTCCTTGTTTCCCAGAGAATAAACCAAATAAAATAAAATAAAATACCAGCCTTGTACAACTCAAAGTGATTGATTATATAAAAATTAAATTTAAGAGAATTTTTTATAAATTCACGAAGCTTAATAAAAAAAAATATTAAGTTTACAAAATTGAGCACAACCAAATTAGGAAAATATTTTTCGTTGCCATGAAATTCAAAAAAATTCATACCCTGACGTTAATACTAGCTTTTGCTTTCTATTTGTTAGACGGCTGAAGGGACTTGAGGAGACTGATAAAAGAAAGAGCCGCCAAGGAGGGGTCTTGTCCATTAGTTATAACTGCACATCCACATAAAGGGTAGTATTGGGATAAAATCATTTTTATATACATTATTAATAGAGTTTATTTTTAAACCATTTAAATATAATTAAATGATTGAGATATTATTTGTATACGATAATTATCATATACTTTATCTTATAATAATATTTTACTAATAAATTAAAAAATAGTAAAAAAAATAATTTTAGAAAAATCTAACCTCCTTCCTCAATGCCGGCGACTTCCCTGCCGTCGCCAATGATAGACCCCGCCGACCCCCCTGCGTTGGCATCGATCTAGTCCCCCCCAGACGCCGGCAACAGACCCCCATTCCCCCCAATGCCGACCAACCTAGTCCTGCCCTAATTGACCAGCCCAAGCCCCCCCTAATGCTGACGACCACCCCCCGCCACGCTTGAGTCCAGGCGCCCCCCTCCGACGCTGAAGGACTCGCCCTTGCGAGCTCGAGCCCAAACACACACCCCCCACCGAGGTCAACAACCGCCCCCCGCCGCACTTAAGCCCAGGCACCCCCCTCCCCAAAGCCAACGACCTCCCCCCCGTGCAAGCTCAAGCTCAGGTGCCCCCACCACCTCCCCTTTGACGTCAGCACTCCCCTTCAACCAGATCTGCCCCCCTTCACTCCCTCGATGCCAACTAACCCACTCCCTCCTTCTTTCCCGACCCCGACAACGGAAACCTCCCCTCATCCCAACCTTCCACCACTGGTGGATTTTTTTAAAATTATTTTTTTATTTTTTAATTTTTTAATTAAATACTATTGTAAGATAAAGTGTATAATAATTATCATATATAAGCAGCATTTCAGCCGTTTAATTACATCTAAACGATTTAAAAATGAACTCTACCAATAAAATAAATAAAAAGGATTTTACTACAGTTTTATCCCTAAAGAAGATCATTTTTTTTAGATGACTCAAAACTTAAATGATTGAGCTTAGCCGAACTAATATATAAGTGTAATGATTATAAATGTAATCTAGATGAAAACTTCACATTTAATTTCACCCAAAAATAAGAGTGAATTTTAAACTTTCTACTCTAAATTAATATATTATAATATATCACCGTGCAATTATAATTAATTTCAATGGCATTACAAAATTGTGGTGGTTGGGTTAAGTGGGATATGATGTGGAACTTCTTCACTCTAAGCATGACCAGTTGTCAAGTGGACAAATTGAAGATCATGAAATTTGTTTACACAATTTACTGTTGAATGTGTCCATAATCACGGAGATATTGGAATTTTCCTTTCTTTTTTTTTTTTTTCTTTGGATGAAGTCACTTTTTTTTTTTCTGCCGATGAAATCATATTTTGTTTTCTCTGGAAAGTCGTGTTTGGGTTTTTAGGAAAAATAGCAAATTGGGATAAATTTAAGTGGTTATTATTTTCAATTTATCATTTAAATACGAATTTATTGGAACCAATAATAAAATACAAGTACCGATTTTAATATATATATATATATATATAATGATATACAGCGGAAGTGAATGACAATTTAACGGTTTTTTTAGCTTTTTAGTTTGACTCTAACTGACAGTATTTTTTCAGTTGGATTGTTTTTTTCCTAAAAAATTAACAAAAATTATAATTAGTTTTTAAGAAGTCAACTAACTCTAAATTAAAAATTTTTACTTCAATCCATGATCCAAATAAAGGCTAAGTGTGCATGTACCTAAAAGATAGCTAGAGCTATATATAGAAGTTTTTTTTTTTCGCCTTTTTTCATTAAAGCCATTTTTTTTGGATTTATTCTTGCTTCTTCTTTTTTTCAAATAAAAAGGTAATAAAACAGTCAATAGCTTTTGAGAAATATTTGAAATTACACTAGCAAAATTATTACAAACATGGTTTCAAAAAAAAAAAAATGCAAACACACCTTCAAAGAAATTATTGCAAACAACTGTTTTCTCAAGGGGACAAAAAAAAATTATTACAAAGGACAAAAATTTAGATTGGTCGTTTCATTTAGGATTTATTTAATTCATCATTTTAATTCTAATTAAATTATACATTTTTAATTAAATTTATATATTTTTTTAAAAATTAATAAAAATTACAATTAATTTTTAAAATATCAATCCATTACAACTTAAAAATCTCAATTATAACCGATGATCCAAACATACATAAGCTCAGTGATAATCGGAAAGGGAAAAAAAATCTAATGGGATATTTGGTAATACATCTCAATTCTAATTAAATATATTTTTTTATCTTAATTTTTATCTTTTTTTTTAAATCAACAAAATTTATAACTGCTTTTTAAAAAATTACTACTATTCAAACTTAAAAATTTCAACTCAACTCAAACTCAACTCATTCACCGAATACCCGATAAGTGTTTTCGTGACTCCGCGTCTGGATACAGAATTTAAGTCGACGTCAAACTTTGCAGTGTTTACTTGGTCTTTGGATGTCTTAAAAAAAGTCAAATCTTAATGGGTTAAGTTACCCTGTATCGTCATCTATGGAATTCTCTATACACCCCCATCTCCTTAATTTGATAATAATAATAATAATAATAATCCTACACATGTATTAAAGTCGTATCAACCAGTGAAACATATACACTTCTGGAAAAAGAAATGCTCTAACTATATGTTCACTGCAATAAGGAAATTTTTTTTTTTTTTTTTCCGTAGGCTATAACAAAATTTTCTATTAACATTGCGTAGTTTTAGACCAATAGATTTATATCAAATCATTTTACGTTAATAATTTTTCCTTTTTTATAAACATCTTGTACCAATACAAATATATTATGAGAATTCTAATCTTATAATATATTTATAGAAAGCGAGACCGGAAAATTCATATTTTAACAAGATAAGTGTTAATAATATCAACTTTAATCTAAATTTTTGTAGTATAAGCTCACGTTTCGATAATTTGTCCTCTTTTTATTAGTTGAGATTAAAATTGTTGTCTCTGATAATTTATTTTCAACAAAGTGGAAGAGAGTAAAAAAAAAAAATCAGATAATTTATGTTTTTCCTTTAATATTCTTTAAAACATAATGCGATATTCCACACAATAAAAGATAATTAATCATCATAAATTTACCTCTTAACAAGTCGACATGCTACCCTACATGAATATTATATTAGTGAGGGGAAAAAAAAAAAGAATCGTCATAATACTAAACCTCTATTTAATAAGTTAGTTGGAGATGAAATTTTTAAGTTGGAGTTGATTGATTTTTCAAAAACTAATTATAATTTTTGTTGACTTTTTAAGAAAAAAAATAAAAATTGAGATAAAAAAATATAATTTAATTAGAGTTAAATTCAAATACCAAACAAAGCATAAGACTTCAACCTTGGTAGTCATAAACTAAAATCAAGAAATCAAAAACAAGCATTATATGAAGTATACATATTTAGACCCTGACTGAAGCTTATGATCAATTCAACAGGCGAAAAAGACTCTGTGGGTCCGTTTGGTGAATGAGTTTGAGTTGGAAATTTTAAGTTTCAACAGTAATTTTTGTTGACTTTTCAGAAAAGACAAAAAACATTTTCAGAAAAGACAAAAAACTTTTTTAAAAAAAAAATAAAAACTGATATAAAAATTTGAGTTTGAAACGGTGTTCCAAACATAGCCCGTAAATTTCAACGTTCGTTTTATTTAACTAAAGTATTAATTATTTTAAGAACCCAAAAGTGTATAAATATCAAAAATATTTGTATTTATATATTTTGAAAGCCTGTACCAGTATATACCTGCAGTTTAGCGTACATGCTCCAGGAAAGTGGTAACTAAGAAGATTTCAGACGCAAACCACTTTGAAATAAAAGGACTCTGACTTGACTTAGGTAATTTTGATTTCAACACGTAATGATTTTTTTTTTTTTGGGGGGGGGGGGGTGGTGTGTGAACGTACGATAATTTTTCAATCACAAAACACTGAGCAGACATAGCTTAGGATTAGATTTCTTTTTATATATATCGTTAAAGTAAAAAAGGTATTTTAAAGATAACACCGAGTTTATATTTATTTATTTATTTATATTTTGTGTCAATTTAGCATCCATGTTTTGTAATAACCGCATAGTAATTCCGAAAAAATCTTAATAGTACGTTTTATAATGATTCATGAGAATTATAAAAATTACTTGTTGCAATTATCAACGGGTATTGATATAAAAGAAAAATAAAAAAATTTAAACTATTAACGAAATACCTTTTGTATTAGGTTTATAAAAAACCTTAGGGGTGTTTGGTATGGGTTAATCTTTTATAAAGAAATAGGAATTTCAAGATTATCATGTTTATTATGAGGTTATCTTATTTTAAGATATCTGGGAATCTGAAACTCATGAATTTCAGATATCCTTATAAAGAGATAATCTGAAACCCATCTCTCCCTTAGGTTTCAGATTAACCCTTATCTAAATATCATGGTAATCTTAAAATTTAAATAATTTAGACACAACTATTTTTTTAACTTTTAAATTTAACTTTAAAAATAATCTACAGATTTAAAGAGATGGAAAAAAAAAAAAAAAAAAACCCCTACGGATTTACTACATATATATATATATAATCTTTTCATCATAGACTCCTCCCACCTATATAATTATTCATCGCAGCACCTCCTGCAAACATTAACTCCACCACAATCACTGATAATCATTGTTATTTTCTTCAGTATCTTTTTTTATCCTCCTTTCTTACGTGATTCTTCTTTTCTACTTATATATATTTAATATGTATATATTTTGTTTATATAATATCGTAAGTAATATACATAATCGCAACTTTGGTTTGTTTTTGTTGTTTTGTTGTTTTGTTTTGTTTTTTGTTTTTTGTTTTTTTTTTTGTTTCCTAATACGTGTCTTTTTTTTTTTTTTTTTTCATCCCTGAGAATCTTTCTAAAATTATCTATATACAAATCAAACACTATAATCTAATATTCTTAAGAATTTGATTACTTTAAAAAGATTATCAGGTATCTGATTATATTTATTTACCTTTAACCAAACACCTCCTTATAGATATTCATTATAACAAACTTTATTGCCAGCATTACTCTTGCCCATACCAAATTTGTTTTAAATTATTGCAAATAATAATAATGATAATAATAATAATAAAAATAAATAAGAATATATAATATAAAAGGCCCATACGAAAGTTGTAAATTGTGATAGAGAGAGTAGTCATCTCTAATCACTGCTTATCACATGCCGCCAGCGAATGCCAGCCTCGCGTCTCTCAACGACTCTTGCAGAAGTAGTTGCATAACTTACATTTATTATTTTAACTCCTCTAACAAAAAAAAAAAAAAAAAAAAGGACTTTGCGGTAATTGAATTGCATTTTCAGTTTTATTTATGAGTTGAAAAGTGTGTACGGGAGATCTACGATGGCAGCTCTCACCGACAAATTCAAAAGAATTATTGACTCTGATTGTAAGATTAAAATCTAAAAATACATATTATATAGGGTAGAATATCAGGATGGAATTTTTCTAGATATATCGTTATTTACACGTTATAAATATCATCTAATTTAATTTATATGATTGAGTACAATCGTTGTATGGTTGAGAATGATCATTATTTTAGAGATATTCCGATCTAAAATCTCCTTATTGTAAATTTCTCGTTTTGTTTTCGTTATGGGGCTGATGAGCTTGATTAGGTCACCTTCTTCGAGTGTATGTGTCGCACCTCCATGCCATCTTTACACTTCACATTAAGTGTTGTTAGCATCGGCTCGACTATCATTTGATCCTAGGCACTCTCTTTATCGATGTGCCCTTGTGGGGTAAAGGATCCAATCACTACCAAGAACCTTCACAGCGAATTGGCCAACCAGTCATTACTCAACATGTGGGAAGAGCCTAACAAAGACGTTATGACTACCCCACGGGACCACTTCGACCCTTAGGATGTTAGCCTAACAAGGGGAATCCTTACATGGGACACGTGGCGTCCATCGTACATTTTCTGTATCAGAATCCCTCATCTCTTACAAAGTTAATCACTCTTTTAAGAAGATGATCCCTAATTATGGTATTTTTCACATGTTTCAAATTTCTTTGTAGCTATCTCTGCAAGCAGGACTTGCCAGATTACTTTTCTCTACAAGGACCGGATAATGAATCAATTAGCATTCACACCATTAGCAAACGGATTCATACAATTGGTGGCTAGACTATATTATATTTAGGATTCACACAAGTGATTATATATGCACATGAGAATAATCAATAAGTCATAACTTTAAACTATTGGATTATAAAATTAAAAAAATCTAACGATTTAAAATTGTGTTCCATATTTATATATTTAATCGTATCATATAATTCGCATGTGACAATAATTAGTTGGATATTCAAGATATATATTATTAGAAAAGAAAGAAATGCTATTAAGGGTTGTTAGAATAATCGTGGGTAACGCGTAAAGATGTCACTCCCAACTCTCCAACTCTCCAACTCCAAAGGTATTTGAGAGTTGGATTTGAGAGAGTAGTGTGAACACACCTTCATGCTTCTCATGATTATCATGGACATGGAAACATCACGTTTAAAAAGGACAGGTGGAGCTTCCTCGGGAAAACACGTGTTGGCCCACCAATAAAATTAAAATCATCTTTAATTAATTAATTAGGTGGTCACTTCCAAAAGATGAACCAAAATATCTTAATAAGGCCCCAAATTTTGTTTTCCCACGTTGCATAATTCTGCTTCACTTTCTTGTTCGTTCATTCCTCGCTAGTTTTTATTTTTATTTTTATTTTTTATTTTTTTTATTTCAACAAACACTACTTGCCAATTTCCAAAAAGTATATTTTCTAGCCCAAAAAATAAAAAAATAATAATAATAAAGAGACTGGCTATTCGCACCCCTCAACTCCCCTAGACTAAACTTTCAGGTTTTTCAACAAATCAATTTACCTTTTGTAATATGTCTGAAGTATTAATATTTTCTTTTACATACTTTATCTTATACATAAAAGAAAAAAAAAAAAAAGCCTCTTAACTATTAAACCATGCACATAGTTGGTGGTTTTGTTTTTGCAAATTAAATATAGTAAGATAGAAAAAATAAAATAAAATCTGTTAAGATAAAACAGTTCTAAACTATCAAGATCATAGATTAAAAAAATGTCACAATTTATTATAGAACTTAATGAACATCTAATGGCGACTTAAGACTTACTGTCATAGAATATCCCACTTCGTTCCTACTCACCAGCTAATATTTGATTTCAGCAACACTTTTGCTTGCCACTTTCAAAAAGGTTGCAGACATAAAGCCTTATCTAAAGGTTGTCACATCACAAAAATGTGACTTGTGAGCTACAACAAATGCGGCTTTTTGAATTATCAATATAATAACACAATTATATATATATATATATATATCGAGACCATACACTTAAAACTGAGTGTAAGAGAGCCTAAAAGATAAATCCAAATGACATGCATATTGTGATATGTTAGTTAAGACCACGGAGGAATGAGACTAAACTAAACTACTTTTGCCCGAGTCAAACAAATGAATAGGGAGACAAAAAAAAAAAAAAAAGATAAGGAAAATCTGAATTTTGACAAGGTCAGATAATCCTAGTCTTAGCTAAAATAGGATGCCTTCACTCACTGAAAGAGTTTTTATTCTTATTCACTAATAAGAGCTTGCCTCCTTCTTCAAAATCAAGCACGTGCATGTTTTGACAGTGTGAGCGTATGACTTTTTTATTATTTATTTATTTCTTTCTTGAAATATATATACATAGATATTTAACTTTTTCCCTACGTTTCCACCAACTTTGATGACTTGAAGAGAGAGAGAGCGTTTATCGAGGGGACAAAATATCGTGTCACAATGAAATTCAGTAGTCATCGAAAAATCACCGACTCGACTAGATAACTTTTGGTCGTATTCCATCTCACCAATATCATTAATATTAATTTTTTCTTAAAGAAATATATATATATATATATGTATATGTATTATTAGCTAAGAAGAATGGTAATCTTTTCTTGTCAACATCGAAAGCAAAAAAAGTAGAAGGAATGAGAAAAAGAAGACAAAGAAACAAAAATAAATTATTAATGTGGGTCTCGTCTCTGTATAGGGAAGGAAAATGGGGCGACCAATAAGGGTCATTGTCGTTTTCCAGAGCTGCATAGTCGTTGGAGGGATGTCGGCCGAAGCCCAACTACAAAGCCCTCAGATAGGCTCCATTCATTCTCTTCTTGAAAAAAAATCGAGGATTTTGTTCTTTTATTTTTTATTTTTTTGGAGAATGAAGTAAAAACTTACAGTAAATAATTAAAATAAATATTACATTTAAAAAAAATATTTGAAGTAAATAATCATAAATAATAAATTTATTAACACTTTTAATTTCGCAGATAACAAATGTTAGAAGAAGAAAACCAAAAGGAGAAAACCTAATTTATTCAAAATCCACCACGTCAAATCATTGAGAAAATAAAAGATGTTCAGGGGTGTTTGGTGGAGTAGTTTGAGTTGAGATTTTTAAGTTTCAATAGTAAATTTTTTTGAATTTTCAGAAAAGACAAAAAATTTTTGGGAAAAAGACAAAAAAAATTTTGAGATAAGTGTTTTAAAATGGTGTGCCAAACACCCTATAAGTATACCTTGATCCATAGGAAGAAAACGATTATGGGTTATAAATCTTGTAATCCAATACAATTTTTCTTTAGAAAAGAATCTCAGTATTCTTACTGATGATGGGATGTTAGAGAGGATAATAATAAATATATCGTATGAATTGGAAACCATAACCATATGACATAACCGTAGTAATTATACTTTTCATATTTCTATTTTGATCCATCATAAAATTAGAAATATAAAATTAGGTTTTTATACATAATAAACTCATATCATATTTAATGTTCAATGCTCAATAAAAATAACCTTAGTTAGATCATTTTAAATGAATTAAATTTTAAGGTAACCTATAATACATATTTAATTACATAAGTAGGCTTACATGTTTAATTATTTTCCAATACCAAATACTCTACCTACAAAATTTTAAAAAAATATATTTTAAAATTATATTACTCATTTCATTTAGTTTCGTAAAAATATTATTTATTTATAATTTCTTTGTGGCGAAAATACTGTCGGTTGGCAAAAGCTTAAAACACTGGTCTTTCTCAATTCCTGGGTTAAAAACTTTCAGAATCTGTGGTCTCATTTGTTTGTCTGAATAATAAATCACAAGATCTGCAATCTAAATCCCCATTAAAGAAAAAAAAATCCAAGCAAAAAAAAAATCCCCATTAAAGAAAACGGAAGAAAATAATAAAAAATAAAAAAATAAAAAAATAAAAAGCCATCTCCAAACAGTGTCCAAGCTATATTTATGTCACTACTTTTTTTTTTTTGGTAAATTACATCACTACTTTGTTGAGATTTGGACTTCATAGCTCAATTCTCTCATAACTTTCAAAACCAGCAACGTTGGCCCACAAATGCAATGATAGACTCATTATCTAATCCAAAGTCTCCTCTCAGCAACGTCACAAAATCGTAACCAGAGATTTTTTTTTTTTTTTTTTTTTATGGTGATTAATGTCTTGGATTCAATCAATTATTAATTTATTGTTTTACACACACACACGTATATATATTGGTATATAAATACTACATATACACTCTTCTGATATTAACTAATCTATTATTAATTTTTTATACCAGTCAATAATCAAAACTCTCGTTCTCCCATCAATTGAACTAGCCCCAATGACTTTATTTATTGTTTTATAAAGCATACAAAAGAATATCTTAATCCTATATATAAACCATCATATTTTAATTAAATTTCACCATGGCATAATTATAATATTTGACCTAATATTCAAAAACGTGTCGTTGTTAAAAAATTATCTCATTGATTTTATGATCTTAGAGAAACACATTTTACATTTCGAATTATGAATTCAAATTACTTGTACGAAAGATAGAGAATTCTTTGTAAAAGTTGAACAACAAAAGATGTTTCCATTATTTCCATTGAGCTGTTTTCAAATCCATGCTTTTTCCATTCACAGCCAAATATATTTTAATATGTTCCACACACGTATACATTTAACCTAGTGTTCTTGATACACCTATAATTTTCAAATGCTAATAATTTAGGTCACAAAACCAACACGAGCATAATCTCCAATTGCAAAAGGGAAACGAAATTAAGATTTTTTTTTTTTTTTTTTTTTGGAATTTGAGGATGGGGAATTCAAATTCTACACTTTTTGATTAAGTTAAGTGTGGTATTACTATTAAACTATGTTTGCAATCACAAATTAAAAGGCAATTTTGAAATCCATTATTGTTTTTTTATTTTTTTTATGGTAAAGTTGCATTTGGTTTGGAACTCTTTATGTATGTGACAAAATCTATTGGTATTTATCTTAATGAGTCGTTTTTAAAATGCATCTTTTGATTATGCATATTTTGAGGGTGAAATTGAAATAAAATAGCAAAACTATTAAAGATATTTTGAGGGTAAACTATTTTGACAAATAGCAAAAAAAAAAATTTTTTTTAAAGATTTGAATAAAGAAAATTAATATTTATCGTGTATATTACAATTTGCGAGGAAAAGTCCACCAATTTTTGTGGTGTAAAGTACTGTCGTTTGGCAGAAAGCCAAAAACTTCCTTTTTTTTCAAATTCCAAAGTTAAAAAGTTCATATAATTTGTGGCCTAGTTGTCAGTCTAATAATAACCACAACATCTACCATCTGAATCCTCGTAGAAAAGAAACGGAAAAAAAAAAAAAAAAAAAAAAATCATTCCAAACAACGCATTTAGAATTGGGTTGGGTCACGTGTGTTTTATAAAAATGACCTACAAAAAGGCTTCTTGGCATAATGACTTTTCAAACAAATTATTTTACAAAATAACTTCAGGTAGCCATGATTTTATATTCGCGGCATGCCTAGATGCTCAGTGTTTAAAAAAAAAAAAAAAAACATATTCTACTAATTTCACTTTCTAAGGTTATCGTTCTGAAAAATTCATCATAATAATTGAATGTAAAAAGGAAAAGAAGAAGAAAAAGAAAAAAAAACTCGTGTGTAATCATAAACCTTCGACACAAACGGAACCCTTTGACTCTGGATGACAAATTATATTCAGTTTATAATGTGTAAAATGTGGTAAACTAAAACCGATCTCTCACTTTATTTGTGTTTAATCATTATTCCATTAGTAGGATGTCAAAACAATAATGGAATATGCATGTAACATCAATAGAAAAGAACTCTATTGATAGAACACGGGATATGCATGTGATGCTACGGAAAACAACATCACACTAAAGAAACAATGAAACATCACCTATTTCCTCATCTTGTTAGCATCCATCAAACCAATAAAAGGGCAAAGTCTAAAGCGAACTGATAGATCGGGGTTTAGTTTAGGATGTTTTAAAAGTTAGATACCAATTAGTGTGATTAAAAGAAAAGTGTGGGATTTATTTAGGAGATTAAACTTTTCCTTTTCGATCATATGTGTATTCTTGAATTTGGATTTGCAGTTGAGATTTGGACATACCAAGCTACTTTCCTGAAGTTCAAGGTATCCATAGATCTCAAATCGTAAATATGCAAATTGAAAGGAAGCAAAACACTTCATAAAAATTCGAAACAAAAGAGAAAAAGTTGCTTATTGGGGAGGGAAGAAAAAAAAAAAAGCAAAGAAAATAAAGAGAAATAATTATTGTTATCAACAATCATGATTGTCACATCTCATTCGTTGATATAAACTAATCGCGACAGTTGTAATACATGCTAATTAATTCCACTCCTATTGTACATAAATGGAGCAAAGTATCTCTACGACTTTTATACGGATAATTTACATATTGAATTAAAAAATATAGAAATTTTTAAATTGTATATAAAGAGATAAAATTTTTAAGTTAAAATTGATCGATTTTTTCAAAACCAGTCATAAATTCTATTGACTTTATAAAAAATAATATAAAAAATATAATTTAATTAGAGTTAAACTTAAATGTCAAAAAGAATATAATACAACCGAGTTTTATGGAGTGTTTGGTGAATGAGTTGAGTTTGGAAATTTTAAGCTTCAATAGTAATTTTTGTTGACTTTTTAGAAAAGACAAAAAACTTTTTTATAAAAGATAAAAAACTTTTTCAAAAAAAAATAAAAAAAATATAATTTAACTTAAGTTAAATTTGTCAACCAAACGTATCCTTAAAAAGTAATAATGCAAATGAAGGGAAAAAGTGGATCAGACGGCCTGAAAAAGGACTTCAAACCAATTTCCCAAAAAAAAAAAAAAGAAAAAAGGAGTTCAAACCCAATTAAAGCCCAAAGCAGACTCCTTGGCCCAACATCTGAATCATAAGAATTTAGGAGGCACAACTCGACTCTTCCGTTTTATCCCCTTTTATGCTCTTTCAATAGATCATAACCTATATTTATCAACATGAATTTTTAACTGGTGAGATATAATATTATAATCAAATAATATTTTTAATTAATATGTCATGATAATATTAAAAGATTATTAAAAAGATATTAATTAAAAGACACAAGAATCAAATCATCTAAAAACCTGATCCATGTAACCCCGTTTTTTTTTTTTTTTTTTTGCCCCCTCAATGGGGCACGTGCCCCAGTGACCTTTTCTGCATCTGTGGCTATGGGATTATCCATAACTAAAGCAGAAAGCTCAAAAATCGTCACTGTTCATCTGACTTTAGTCCAACACGTGCGTTTTGGCAGAAAAACGCGTTTCCGTTTTTTTTTTTTTTTTTTTTCCCTCTCGGGCTTCTCCTGCCTTTTCTATCACTATCAACTCTCCCTCTATTTCTTTCTCGCACAAACCCATGTTTTTTTGACACTCTCTCGTACAAAGAGAAGCATTGTCTCTCTCTCTCTATCACTGTCTCTCTCTCTCTCTTTCTCGTACAAAGAGAAGCACTGTCTCTCTCTCTCTCTTTCTCGTACAAAGACAGAGAAAAAGAAACAAAGCTATTGCTCAAGATTAATAGATTATAGGTCACGTTGGAAAATAAATTTAAGTTGAAAATTTTAAATTTAAATTAAAAATTTTTATTGATTTTTTTAAAATATAAAATTTTGTTTAAAAAAGATAAAAATTACAATATAAAATATATTTTGAATTTAAACATGAAATAAGACTATATATATAAATATTAGCTAAAAACACATGCGATGTATATTACGAGATATATATATTAGTTAAAAACACAAAGCTAATAAGTTTTTTTATTTGAATAAAAAAACATATTAATGAAAAATAGACAAAAAATCAATAAAGTATGTGAAAAAAGAAAATTAAAAAAAAGAGACATGAAAAAAAAACAAGATAATAGGATTAAAATGTTAAAAATACATAAATTAGACTAAGATGAAAAAAATGAAAAACAGTAAGGTGAAAGAAAAAAAAAAAAGAAAAAACAGACTAAAATAACCTGTGTTTGTACGAGATAGATAAATCAAGTAAATTAATAAAAATAAATAAATAAATATTTTAAAAATAATCAAAAAATTTAAGAAAAACAAAAATGATAAAAGGATTGAAATTAATTTTAAAAAAAAGCAACACCAATGTAAAAAAAAGGAAAAAGTGACTAAAATGAGAGAATAATTAAACATTAGGCCCAAAAAAGTTTTTTAAAAAAAGTAAGAAATGAAGGACTAAAAAAGTAAAAATTTATTTAGAAGGGACTAAAATGAAAAAAATAAAATTTAGGGTAAAAAACAAAAGGAAAAAGAAAAAAAAAAGGAAAAAAAAAAAATTTTGTTTTCGTCCAAAACAAACTGTTTTGGACGAAAACAGTAAAACTTTTTAACCTCTCTATATTTTGAAGGAATCAAGACAATATATGCATACCTATCCCTATATGAGGAGAATGAGATAGAAAAGGACCAAATTTTTTATTCTAACTTACATACTTGATTTCTTTCTTTTTATTTATTTTTTTTTATTTTAGTCCTTTTTTTACTAGTATTTTTTTTTGTCATTTTATATTTTTTGGTTTTTTTATGTATATATTTTTTTTATTTTCAAGTATTTTGTTGGAATTTTTTTTAGAACTACTGTGGGTGTTTGGTTGGAAGTTTGGTTTAAACTAAGTTGTACTTTTTTCATCATGGTTTTTGTCTTTTCTGAAAAAATTTTTTGTCTTTTCTGAAAAATTACTATTGAAACTTAAAAATTTTAAACTAAACTCATTCACCAAACATCCCCAAATGTTGATTTTTTTTAATCTACTTTTACTTATATATTTTTTCTTATTTAGATAAATTTTATTAAATATGTCTAATCACGTGCATCGCACATGTTTTAAACTAATATATTAGAAATGTCAAAAACTTTTACTGATTTCATCCAAAACGGTCGTTTTTGGATGAAACAAATTTTCTTTTTTTTTTTTTTTTCTCCTTCTTTTCTTTTCTTTTTTTTTTTTTGTGTTCACCCTAAAATTTATTTCTTTTTTCATTTTAATCCCTTTTAAATAAGTTTTTCTCTTTTTAGTACTTCATTTTAGTCTTTTTATCATTTTTTGTTTTTCCTAAAATTTTTGAATATTTAAAAATTTTTCTTTTACGTTTTTGTTATTAATTTTTTTATTTATCTATATCCCACGCGCGAGCGTGTGCCAGTTTAGTCCTTTTTTTCTTTTTTTTTTTTTTCTTTCAGCCCATTTTTTTTTATTTTAGTCCTTTTTAATGTATTGGTTTATTTTTAACATTTTAGTTTTTTTTTTTTATCTTTTTGGTCTTTTTTTCATGCCTCCTTTTTTCATTTTTTTTTTAATTTTAGATTCTTTGTTGATTTGTTTTGTTTTGTCTTTTTTTTTGGGTCTATTTTTTACTTATATATTTTCTCTTATTTAAAAAATTTTCTCAAATAAAGCTCAAAATCAGTTTTCTTTTTTGTTTCGTCCAATTTTTTTTTTTCATTTTTTCATTTAGTTTTTTATTATATGTTGGTCTATTTTAACACTTTAGTCATTTTATCTTTTTGGTCTTTTTAGTGTCTCTTTTTTTATTTATTTTTTTATTTTCAGGTATTTTGTTAATTTTCTTGTCTATTTTTTACTTATATATATTTTTTAATCAGATAATTTTTCTCAAATATATCTTATCATATGCATTACACGTGCTTTTTAACTGGTGTATATGTGAAGATGATTTTTGTACTTCAATTTTTGAATAACAAATTTTTTACTTTCTTTGCCACGTACTTATACATCAATCCTGCTTGTTCTTTTTTGTCTTTTTTTATTCGCCTTTTGCCTTTTGTATTTCTTACCAAGGCATTTTCATTTTCTATTGAGACCATCTTTATTTTTTTGTTAAAACATTTTATTTTTTACTTTATCCTTTTAAATAATAATTTTTGAATTTAGATTTAAACTGAATTAAAAATTTTGAATTCAAATTGGTGGTCGTAATTACTCCCTAACATGTCAAAATAAAGCAGTCATAATAACATATAAAGGGTTATCGTATCCTCAAAGAAATGACTAGAAACAAACAAGAAAACTTAAGGGAATGAAAACGTTGGCGAACAATCAAAGCTTAAGCATTGGTTTCGTCCTCATGTAATGTGAGAGATGGTTATAAAGAAACAAAAAATTAAAAGAAAAAATGAATATAGGTAATATGATTGTTTCTATTCAATCAGAAACACATTATAATTTTAGTAACAATCTTAATTACTAAAGATAATTATCACAATTATGAAACGAGTCATAAGGATAGTTACCACTAATAATTGATAATGAAGGGTTTTAGCCTGAAAACTGGGTATTTTCAGCTGCGATAATAGTATGAAAAAACAACTTTTGATACCGATACTAGACCACCTTCCCAAAACAAATGCCACTGATTCAATAAGAGCAATAACAGCTGCTCAATCAGTCATAGGGAAAAGACTAAACAATAATGTTACGTTTAGTGTTTCATCTCAAACTCAAATTTTTCATTTCAGTTTTTATCTTTTTCTGAAAAGTCAACAAAAATTATAACTAATTTTTAAAAACTCAACTAACTTCAACTTAAAAATTTTATCTCTAACTAACTTATTAAACGGAAGTTAAGTGATTGTTATCCATCACCTTGAGTAAGAGTGAGCCTGTAAAGTTGCGATCAAAACTAGTATTTTTCAAAAATATAACTTTATTAATAAATTTCAATAACAAAATAATACTTTTGTCATCGATAATTTACAACAACTAATTTGGTGGAGTAGTTTGAGTTGAGGTTTTTAAGTTGGAATAGTAAATTTTTTTGAATTTTCAAAAAAGACAAAAAACTTTTTGGGAAAAAGACAAAAAAAAGTTTGAGTTGAGTTGAATGAGTGGGTTTGCCAAAGACCCCCAAGTTGAACGGACTCAATCGGAGTTACAGTGGGGAGCGAGAGCACCTATGTTATCCCCCGTTCCTTGTGCTTTTACCTCGCTTATTTTTATAGACTGTTAAAATAAGGGAATAGATAGACCGTATCTGATAACTTTTACATGTGAGATTCATGTGTTACAATTGCTAATCATAAAAGTATTAAAGATGATCTTAGATTTGAAATAAAGATTTCCGTATGTGATATCATTGAAACAATCCTATTGTTTTAATAGATCAAATTTACCCAACCATTATTTTAAAATTAAAAAAATTAAAATTAAAAATTAAAAATTAACCAACAATTCTCCTCAAATGGAGTCCTTGCAAATCCCGCTGAGAATCACGTGTTGGACTTGAAACCGATTATATCTGGTTATATTCTCAAAAGAGACCGGATAATTTGTTAGTTTAATCTTTGAATTATAAAATATTTTATCACTTTGATCACTATATTTTTTATTTTGGTAAATTAGTTCTTTTATTTTTATTTTTTTGACAATTTTGATCCCTTACACTAAAATTAATAGTTGAGTTCATCTATTCAATGTTTGCGTAAAATTTAGTTCATCCTATACTACAATTAGTCCTTCATAAAATACTTCAAAAAAGAGCTTCTATTTATTGACAGCCCTCCATTCCTCATTAACAAAAATGGTTTTGATGATTTCTAAAATTTAATATAGATAATTGTATCACTTAAAATAGATAATCATATCCATATCATATGAACTAAAAATTTAAAAGAAATCACTCTATTAAATTTAGAAGGTTTTAGTTTTTAAAGGTTTTAATAAGTATAAGACGGAAACTTTTACTGGACTTGTTTGGACCAACGATTCAAACCATACAATTACAATCTAATTTTTGTCTTTTTCCTTCAATTTTACCATTCTTACAGTTTGTAACTCATACTTTAAAAGTCTTTAACTTTACATAAATAAATCCAAATAAGATGCTTTTTTTATTAAAAAAAATTGCATAAAATTTTGAAACGAACGAAACAAATTCCATATTAATATTTTTTTTCTGAACACATTTCAAGTTTTTATACCTTTTAACTTAAGCAATTCAAACGCCTCGATAAATTTACAATCAATCCAAACATTAACACCAAACACATGCATTAGTCCAATTGTTTTAGTAAAATTTTATGTTCACATGGAGTTGAAACATGATTATATACACCATATTGAATATAACAGAAAACAATTATAAATTATTTGATAAGCATTGCGGACAAAGACACAGAAAGCTCTTAGCTCTGCCCTGATCCCGAACCTGCTTCAGCTACCCTTTCTTCTTATTAATAAATGTTCTTTTTTTTTTTTTGTACATATTTTATTCACCTCCTTCAAATCCAAATCCTAAAGGCAAGAAACTAGGAAAAAAAAACTAATTTTTGGCTATGGCGGGCAATCTGGATCTGAGGAGAATTGGACGGTTGATAAATTACACATCAAATACTAGCTCATAAAAAAAATAAGAAGGAAAGGATTTTTCAATTGTTAACTCAAATTTAAAGTTCATTTAAAGTTTTATCTATTGATGACAATTAATTAATGACCCTAACTTCAATAAAATTTGATTAAGATCAATAAAAATAGCAATTCATGTTATAATTAATGTGTAAGTTACATGTCTATTAAACTTTGAGATGTAAATTATCAAAATTAAAAATTAAGTTGACAAAACAATTGTTAAAGTAACGTTGAATTCAGACGTTGGAACCACCTATGCCATTGAATGCTTCAACATGAAATTGCCTAGTTTAATATGGCAATGGCCTCCACTACATCAACAAAAATTGTCGTTCATGCCTAATAGCTAGATAGATAGAGTAATCAGATTTTAACGAGATTATATTCAGGGGAAAAAGAAAAGAAAAGAAAGAAAGAGGATGCGAAATAACATATTAGAAACTCTAATTTAAAATATAATATAATTTTTGAAGATTAATACATAGCATATTTATATTAACAATACATGAAATTATCAAAATTATGCTTACAACTCTTCTCTCTTTATGACTCTCTCTCCTTGACATCGTTGGCACCAGTACCATCATAAGAGCCTATTGTTATTTACTTGTAAATATGTTATTAACTAAAAAATCTAAGGATTTATTAGAAAATTCAAACATTTATGCATAAAAATATGTGACAATTTATCATCTTTTAAAAATCTTTTATAATTCTTAATAGTACTTATAGAATATACGATATGTTATAATTTCTGTGAAAAAAAGAACAAAGAAAAACCCAGATCTTAACGAGCTAAAACAAATGGTGAGGGTAGGTAGAAAACAAGGTGGTTTGGCATACCAGTAGGATATGTTGTACAACCATAATATTTAAGGTTTTGATATGAAACTTCTTTTGTACACCAAAAAAAAAAAAACAAAAAAAAAATTACACGTGAGTATTGTATCCAGCCCATGATATCAATATAAATTTACAGTACGTTTGAAACAAAGATTTGAGATAAAATTTTTAGGTTGAAGTGGTTGACTTTTTAAAAAAGAATTATAAGTTTTGTCGATTTTTTAGAAAAAAATAAAACTTAAGATGAAAAAGTTAGATCAATACCTAACAATTAAATACATTCCCAATATATATATATATATTTATATATATAAGAGAATGAGTTTTGTACTTTATTTTTTCGTTGAACTAATACGATAGCTGAAATTTATTAATTCTTTTTTTCATTTTAAATATAATAGCTTAGAAAAATTAATCTTTAAAGTCTAATAGTTATGCCATAATGTAATTATATTTGAAAATCTAAGTTAGGTGTTAGTGTATGTAATCCCATATTTCGATAGCTATCGTGTTATTATTTAGCCGTAATATAAAATAATCACAGTAAAATGTATATATGATATTTTGTTGAAATTCAATAATTTTGTTTACATAATATCACTTCAAAATTTTTTTACTTCATAAGTTTTTTTTCTTAACTTGAGATGGAAGGATTCGAATTCTGTATTTCAAATATAGAATTATCACTAAATTACGCATACAATCACTATAAGTTTTCTTTATTTTCTCATGTGAAAAAATGAAAGCACAAAGGAGTTGTAGGCACTATCATCCAAATTCCAATACTAGTCATTTTAAGAAAACATGACACTTTATTATGAAGAAGCTCCACGGCATTTTTTATTTATTTTTTGGGTTGAAGCATCACACTATTACAGCGTAAATTTTAAAAAAAAAAGTTTGACATAAAAAACAAGCTTGATCACAAGCAAAGCTCAAGGAGAAAAGACAGAACAACAATCCCATATAACATAGATATTAATGCATAAACTGAGAAAATTGGAAGGCAATGATGCAAAGTGGTGGGCAACAACCACAACCAACGGCCGTGATGGAAAATTCTATATCTGATCAAGCCAGAATCTGGTTGAGAGGCTTGGCTTCAAGTTTGGTCTTCTCCAAGTCTTGCAAGTGCTGCTGCTCCTTGGCAAGCTTTTTGAGCCTGGCAAGCTCAAGGTCCTTGCTCATTTTCCTCCTGTACATCTCTGCAAAGGTCATGGGCTCTTCTAGAATTGATTTCTCTCCTTCTCTGATCTTCAGTGGGTACACTGTGGCCTCTGGTGCTGGGTTCTGGAATGTGGCTATTGATAATCTGCTGTAGTTTGAGTTCACCACTGCCTGGTGGTCTGCATTCTTGAACCTTCCATTGCTTAGAAACTGCAATTCATGTTGGTACCACAAAATTATGATCCATTGATGACATTATTGCCCCTCGGGGCTACGAGAAAATAAGAGATATTTGAAATTTGAAAGTGTTTTTTATTTTTAATAAAATGAGAGTCAATAAATCCCATATCGTAAATTAAAAAAAAAATTCGTAAAATTATTAGCTGAAAATAAATCACCAAATTTGTAGCATTTCTTTGACAACCTTTACATAATTGGGTCAGTGGTAGTGAGAAGAAGAGGTTAGATAAGCTTTCAAATTTAAAACTTGAAAGTGTGTTTTGTTTTTATTTTTAATAAAATGAAAGCCGTAAGCCTCGTATTATTAACTCATATCATTTAAAAGAAAAGAAAAGAAAAAAAAAACTCATAACATTATAAGCCCAAATCAAATCATCAAATTTGTAGCTCCTTTTGATAGTTTTTACGAAATTGAGTCAGTAGGTGAGAAAAGTAGAGGTTAGGTACCTAGGTAAAAGCTTTCAAATTTGAAACTTAAAAGATTTTTTTTATTTTTAAATGAGAGTTACAAGTCTCGTCTGTCAAAAAGAAAAAAAAAATTTTAAACCTTATTAGCCCAAAACAAATCATCAAATTTGTAATATTTATTTAACAACTTTTACATAATTGGGTCAATGCCCTCCTGGCATCTATATTGATAACAATTAAATTATAATATTTGTAATTAAGATTTGAATTATAATATTTGAGTTTAAATTAAATTATATATTTGATGAGACATTTAAATTATTAGAGTTAAAAGTGAAAAAACTTAAAATGTGTTCAGAAAAAAAAAATCAATATAGAATTTGTTTCATCCGTATCGAAATTTTGAGTTATAAAATAAATAATAAAACTGATATTGACCCTTTCAAAAAAATATATATAAATTATGATCCAAAAGCACGAAACACCCCCATAGTTGAATTAAGATAACTTTGTTTACTGATATAATGGTTTAATCTATGCCTAGTGGCTAGCTTTCTTCTTGATACACACACACACCCATGTGTTTTGTATATCTTATCATGTCATTCTTATGAAATAAAAGATAAAAATAACAAAAAATAAAAAGAAAAAGAAAAAGAAAATTGGGTTAGTCAATACTCACATGACCATGATCACCAAGGTTGACCACATAGGCACCTTCAACGGGGTTGAACGGTGATCCAGGACTTGCCTCCATCTCTAGTGGCCTGGAGCCCACCCACCTGGTCTTGTAGCAGGAGTGTGATAGTCCCTGGGTCCGTGTGACGCTTCAGTCCAAGAGTAAGGTCCGGTTGAGGGCACTTTGGATAGTAATTCACCACCACTTTCTGGTCCATGTCCACGCACGCCTCGGTCAACGCCTCCTTCTCTAATCCCATCGCTTCCGACAACACCTCCAACAGCTTGCAAGCCAGCCCCATTAGCTTCTCGCTGTACTCCTCGTCACCGCCCTCCACCCCTCCGGCTTGTCCGGCCACCGCGTGTAGTCCCTGTTGCGGATCGGGTACGAGAAGTACGTCACTATCTCGCGCCAATCCTGAACTGCCTCTCCCTGCAAGATAACATGCAGTTTCAAATTTACCATATTATTTGATTCTAACATGATTTACTGAATTAACTATTTAGCGTTCAAAGATATATCTTCTAAACGAGTATATTGAAAACCACATTTAGGACAGACTATCAAATGTTTGATAAAAATCTGACGGTTTAAAATTATATATAAACGTTGATATTGTGGGTATAAACTTTTGTGGTGACATAGACAAAAAAATATAAAAGAGAAGTTGTAGGTTCGTTTGGTGAATAAGTTAAGTTTGAAAATTTTAAGTTTGAGTTTGAAAATTTTTGTTAACTTTTTAAAAAAGATAAAAATTTTTCAGAAAAAAATAAACTTTTTCACAAAAAGAAAAAAAATTAAGATGAAAAAGTATATTTTAACTCGAAATGAGATTAATCACCAAACAAGCGAGTTCTAAATTTTAAACCTGTAAATGGCTGGAGACAATGAAACCGCCCTTTTTGCCACCGGACATGTCGAATCGGAGCTTCTCCTCGGGAGGCAAAGCGAAGAATTCGTGAGCGAGGCGAGTCATTTTAGAGATGAGTGCAGAATCAACGCCATGATCAACAACCTGGAAGATGCCCCAATCCTCACAAGCATCCACTATTTTCTTGCAAATCTCGGCGCGGCGACCATCGACTTCATCAATCCCGCAAGGGAAATGATCGGAATCTCGGTGCTGAATTCGTTGTAGGCCACCTTCGGACGCTCGTCTTCGTCTCGGACGAAGCTGGCCTCCAGAGTTTTCTCCTCCACTAGAGCGGTGAGAGTTGAAGGCGGAGACATTGGCTAAACTTTAAAAATATTTTCTACGTGGTGGTGTTATTATTGTGGCTTAAAATGTGGTACGTTTTTTTCTTGCGGACACAAACGGTTTTGAATTTGGAGAGGAAAAAAGTGTGTTGCGGTTTTTAAGGAGAGACGAGGCAAAATTTATATATAAACTTTCTACGGCAGTTTTGAGGGAGATTGGCCGGAAGATACAACTACCTTTCGCCTCGTGACTATTATTTTCTTAAACCACCTAATTTTCCCATTTTTAACTCACTAACTTAAAAGAAATTTCTTTCTTCACTACATGAGGTCCTGAGGATTAGCTTCTTTTTTTTTTTTTTTTACTAAATAATTTCTTGTCATTAATTATTGCGTGAATTGATTTGGTCGACTTGATGTGGACATAGTACCAAAGGAAAATATACAATTAATATATTACTACTGTATTCCTATATATATACACATTATTACTACTGTATTCCTACCTATATACACAGTACTTTTGGTTTCTCGAATATCAAGGTGTTACAAAGGCATTCAAAATTTCTCCCTAATTACAAGTATTGTCGGCAGCACGATTTCATATTGAAGTGCAAAGTTTAAGGTTTTGTTTACCTCATTATCTTATTTTAATTCAAATTATACTTTTTTTTTTTTAGTTTTTGTCTTTTTTCCATAAAGTTTTTTGTCTTTTCTGAAAATTCAAAAAAATTTACTATTTTAACAAAATATTTCAACTCAAACTAACCAACCAAACAGATCCTAAACTTTCCCACTCCAAAATGAAAAAGAAAAAACCCATAAAATTGTGTCTTTTTTAAAATTCGTATTATATATATGTAGTGAAATATAATAAAGATACTTCTTGGAATCTTTTTTTTTTTTTAACTGGCTATAGTGTATTTATAGTTTTATATGCTCAATATCAACTAGCGACATATATATATATATATATTTTAAGGAAGAAGTATCAACTTGAAAAAAAAAAATTGCAATGAAACTTTGTAAGTGTATGCATCCAGTTAAAAAGTATTTGATGTGCATTAAAATAACAAAACCAACTATTTCTACCAAAAAAGACTCTTCGGTAGTGGTCTGACGTTTAACTGACCATGTAGCTTTATTAGGGATTAAAATAATATTTGGTATACGTGTCTTAACTTTTTCCTGAACTTTGAATATGTCAGTAAACAAAAGTTAGTAACCATTTCCCAAAAAAAAAAAAACAAAAAACAAAAAGAAAAGTGGTGATTTTAAAAAAATGTAATATTAATGGAGAATTCCACTGACATGTCACGGAAAAAGAAGATAATTTCACTTTTATTATCCGATTACTGAATTTCTTCACCGATGTTTTCCTATATAATTGATGGCCCTAGTAAACTTATTATAATTCCATGGCTGTCTCGTCCTCCCTTTTTTCTTTGAAAAATGTAATCTTATCGTCACTAATTT
Organism: Ficus microcarpa; assembly: GCA_025413485.1. NCBI lineage: Eukaryota > Viridiplantae > Streptophyta > Magnoliopsida > Rosales > Moraceae > Ficus > Ficus microcarpa. Next base: position 14,057,030 of record CM046379.1, on the reverse strand, counting down.
TAATATCAATTTTTAAACATTAATTTATATATAAATTATCTAGTTTTAAATAATCATCACATCAATTATATAAATCAAAAGGTTACATCTGTTAGCAAATAAATAATTATTACTAAAACATGAGTTAGTAGTCAAAAATTAAAATTTTATTTGACATATTAATTTAATTTTAACTAAATTATATTTTTTTTCTGAATTTTTATCTTTTTCTGAAAAGTCAACGAAAATTATAACTAATTTTTTAAAGGTTAACTAACTTTAACTTAAAAATTTTAACTTCAACTAACGATTCAAACAGACATAAAAGATTAGAATTTAGAATTTGTATCTATAACATCTCTCTCTCTCTCTGTCTCTCTTTTAAATCCTCTTGTCGAAAATAAAAAGGGAATAATTCTTAACCAATATTCCACGACTCTAAAAGGAAATAGAATAAGTTTGTGTTTGATTCGTTAATTAAAGATAAAATTTTTAAATTGAAAATAATTAACTTTTTAAAAATTAATTATAAATTTTATTAATTTAAAAAAATATATAATAATATAAAAATATAATTTAATTAAAATTAAATTTAAATGTCCAGCCTAAAACGTACTATCAGCTGGTGCCTATTAACGGTGGATTGAAGGCAAAACAGGCAAGTTAAGTGGTGACAACCACCACTTGTTATGCAAAGGAAATTGTCGTATTGGGTTTCACTTTGCTGTTTGGTACGATTTCTGACTATTGGTAGCACCACGTGATCTTCACCAAACTTGGTCATAAATGCAAGAAATTAAGGCACGTGCAAACCAACCCCGGACTTGGGGTTCGGTATGTGAGGCCTTTAAAATAAAAAAAAAAAAAAAAATCAAAACAAATTGTTGTAGTTATACGATCCAAACCAAAAAAACATGCAGCACACAGGTTACCTCTAACACCCTAAAGAACCAACTTTGGGAATACCACCTCAGACATTACACACAAAAATAAAACAAAAACACAATGACAAAACATAACAGATTTACGGTTAAAATAATATTATCTTTATTTTTAATAAACAATTATCTTTAAAAAAGAGAAAAGTTTCAAAAAAAAAAAAAAAAAAAAAAAAACAGATATCACACCGATGATAAGTCAATTAACAGGATCAAAAGATGCAAAGAATAGCAACGATACGAGAAAATAAAATTGGCATTTCCACCATCCCTCATCAAGCGTAGGGACCAAATCCGAAGTCTCAATATAATATCTCAAACTATTTTAGAAACATTTGGGTAATTTCATTTGAATAGTCATTCCAAACTTGTGTTTGTTAGAAACAATTGGAAATAGAACATTTAAATGATATTTGGGTTTTTGTTCTTACATGACAAGAATTCATCCACCCAAAATTTACCTCTATTCAGATACATACATATATATATATATATTAAGCAGTTATTCAAAATATTTTTTTGAAAAACTATTTCAAATGTTATTTTCTCATCTCTCCTATGTTTTAAGATGGCTATTCCAAAATGCATATTCAAATATTTCTGTTTAAATATTACGTCTTAAATATTAAGATCCAAACGTCAATTTGAATGATAATTTAAAATTTTCTGTTAAAAATTTTTCATTTTTTTTTAAATTGGATTTTACTTTTATGTTTATTTTCATGTTTTATTTATTAATTTACAATAATTTTTATCAGCAAAAAAAAAATCACCATGAAATTCTATAGCCGCTGTTAATCTCCGTCTTAAATTGTATATCAAGTAAAATATTTAATGGAAAATTGGAGGCACCTATCTCTAAGAGATTAAAAAATGATATTATATATTAAAATAAGCAACGTTACTTAGTCTATGAAATTTATTATTAAAAACATTTTAAAAAAATAGTAACTGATTTTTTCATTACTTTGATTTTAAGTCTTTTTATTAATTAATTAATTTATTTATGTTCTCATGATCGAATTCTAAATTTGTCAATGTTTCTTTTTGTTTCTTTTTCTTTAATGGAAGATTTCTCACCTTGTCTTTTACGAAGAGTGCATAGTTTGTTTTCAACTATTATTTGCTAATTCGGTAGTTTTGCACTACTCTTCCGCCTAATTCGTGTAGAGTTTTATCTCTACTTCTTAATAATTGGGTCCCTTTTCCTTCCCCCGCCGTTTCTCATGCTTGGACTAGAATGTTCTAGAAAAGATGTTTTCAATTGTCCCCTGGTGATAATGGATTAGTGGATTAAATGAGATCCAAAACTGAATAGTATCAGGGTCACCATTAATATGGGAAAATGAATTATTGTTTAGGCATTGTTTTTACAAATGTTTCAAATTTCATTACATTAAAAGATGGTTCTTTTTTTAAAGGTGGACAATTAGTTGTTTATCACTAGTGGTAGATCAATTACTGACTGATATAAATAATGGATTAGTGATCTAATTTTATTGGTCAACAAATAAATTATTTTAATGACAAATCGGACATTTTATGTGAACAAAAAAAATTCGATCATTTTTGAAAGAGATACAAAAACAGGCCACCACACTTATTTTTTGCAGAGTTTTACCGTCGCCTTTTAGTTAGATTTGGTCCCTACTTTTTGCATACGTGTTTGCTGAATGAGTTTAGTTTAAAAATTTTAAATTTCAATAGTAATTTTGTTGACTTTTCAGAAAAAAATAAAAACCTTTTTTAGAAAAGATAAAAAAACTTTTTCAAAAAAAGACAAAAAAAAAACAGTTTAACTTGAGTTAAACTTTTTGATGTTCCAGTGTCTTTTTTTTTTTTTTTTTTAACAGTTGTCCTCCTTGTGATTACGGATAAGTATATATTAATCTTTATTTAAAAAAAATAAAAAGTCTGATGCTTCATAAGGATTTTCTCAGTTGTTCCCCTTGTGATGATGAGTCGGTTGATTTTATTTCGTTATTATATTCTCTTTCTTAAAGGATTAGTAGATTGAGTTAGAAGTCTCTTTTTATGTATGTTTTTCATCTTTTTAAAGATTGAATGAAAGGAGAAGAGTACCAAAAGTCTCTTTTTATAAGTGATTCATAAGGATTTTATTATGAGTCTCTATTTTTGAGAATTTTAAAAATAATTTATTGTGAGCTTCTTTTACACGTTTGAGTCAGAATTAAGGGTTAGTTTGGTTTCACACTCATTTTAAATTAAATTGTATTTTTTTATTATGATTTTTATTTTTTTCTAAAAAATTTTTTGTCTTATTGAAACTTAAAAATCTTAAACTAAACTCATTCACTAAACACACCCAAGAAAGAAATTATTTCTTCCTCTCAAAATTAGTTCATTGCTATTTGGTAGCTTTCAGTTTAAGGTAAGTCGTCGTTCTTTCATTTACTTTTATTTCATTCCACTACAAGTTTTTTTTATTTACATTCATTAGGATTAAAGATTTTATTAGTGAAAGAGAGATTTTCGGCCGCCTTTTAGTTGGATTTGGTCCCCACGAATATGACAGCATGTCACGACCCTTTTTTTTTTTTTTTCGTGCTTAAGGCTTTATATTTTGATGTTCTAGAAAGTTGTCTTTTTTTTTTTTCGTGCTTAAGACTTTATATTTTGATGTTCTAGAAACTTGTCTTTGTTTTTTTTTTTTTTTTTTTGGAACAGTTGTCCTTATTGTGATTACGGATAAGTATGTATTAATCTTTATTATTATTATTATTTTATAAAAAATCTGATGTTTTAGAAAGATTTTCTCAGTTGTCCCCCTTGTGATGATGAGTCGGTCGATTTTATTTCATTTTTATATTCTCTTTCTTAAAGGTTTTGTAGATTGAATTAGAAGTCTGTTTTTTTTTTTTTTTTTTTTTTTTTTTTTTCATCATTTTAAAGATTGAATGAAAGGAGAAGAGTATAAAATGTCGCTTTTTATAGAGTTTCAAAAGGTATTTTATTACGAATCTCTATTTATGATAATTCTAAAAATAATTTTATTATGAGTCTCTTTAAACGTTAGAATCGGAATCAAGAAGGAAAGAAACTCTACCTTAATTTCAATCGATGACATGGGGATATTTTGTGATACTTAAAGGATAATATTATGGATTCTAATTTTTTAATATAAAGCGAGTTTTCATGTTACCTTGATAAGTAATTAAATGTTTATCACATGCTTAGGAGCTGTACGTCATTACACAGATGATTATGGATTGATTTATTATAAGGATTATAGATAGATTTACAATAACTATTACTATTGCTTATCCAGTAAAATTTTTTATCACTGTTGTTTGTTATAAATATTTCTAAAACCTACTATTCATTTTGAGAAAATTACTTAAATAACCATTTTTTTTACCAATTAATTAACATAATATAAATTCTACATTCTTAACAACTAGTTTAATTTCGTATCACATTTGTTTAATTTAATGTTAATTTTTTTGTTATGTCAGTGTAACAACCATATGCCATGAGCCCATATCCAAATGGAGGCCCAAAGTTGTTCTGCACTGGCAACTTCCCCTCCAGATAAAAGGCCCAATAGCCCCACCCAACTAACCTGAAGCGATGTTCATTCAAATAGTACTTGTCCAACGGCTAGTTTTCACGCCGCTGGTGTCACGCACGCGCCAACGGTCATATTTTGCCATTAAAACCCCGTTTTGTTATGCTGCTCTTAATCTCTTATATAAACTCTCTTACATCTTTTGCTTAAAGACAACGATTTTACTCTCTCTCTCTTCTCATCGCGCTCAGATTTCATTCGCGTTTCCGAAACTTTCTTGATTCAGATTTCAATGGAGACTCCGTCGTCGGTGAGAAGGGTTACAAGATCTCAGACTTTGGCTGCTCTTAACAACAATATTCCCGTCTTAAGTGAGTAAATGATCTTTTCTTTAGACTCTCTTTTTCGGTTTGCTCTATTTTCTTCGTTTCTTATTCTCGTTATCCTTTTTTTTTTTTTTTTTCTTTTTTGGGTTTAATTTTCTATGGACAACCGAAGATTTCGAAAAGGGTCTTTCGAATTCAAGGCAACGAAAGGGAAAGCCACAGCAAGATAGGTCTGTGCTGATCGATATCACGAACGATTCTCCGATAGTCGGGCTTGCGATGGGCGGTGTCTTGGAGACTCCGTCGTCGTCGATAGTGAAGCAGAGGAGCAGCCGGGCCAAGAAAACTCCAGGATCCGGAGAGGCCCTACTGAGGGGTCAGGTGAAGACCCTCCTGCAGAAGGTGGAAGAAGAGGCCGATCTTTCGAAGCTCTCGCTTGAGAGCCGCCCTTTCCTTCACGTTAAGGGCTTCGTCAATTCGCCTGCGGGGCTTCTTGCACCGACTCCGGCGAACACGCCGCAAGTCTTGAATCTCTCTGGTGGGGACCAGGATGTGAACGACAACAATGATTTGTCTTCTCATTCTCCTTCTCCACTTGTTGAAGAACAACTAATTTCTCAGGTGAGAAAAAATAAATCAAAATTTCCCAAGTGGGTTCTTGTTAGATTAGCCATTGCAATATACCTGTTTGTGAATTGTTCCACACATGATTTGATTGGAAGTTAAATTGTGTGTGTCTGTGTTTTTGATTTCTGAGAAGGCTAATTGCAATAACATTTTCTTTTTTCGGTTCTCGTTGTTTTCTGAGAATGCTAATTCCGATTTCGCTTGTTTTTGTTTGGGTAGGTGATCGATGACAAGGACGGAGAGAGTCTTGAATTGCAAAAGAGCATCATCATGCGGTCTCTACTCCTAGATTTCTCTGAGAAATCAGATAGCTACGACTCATCAGAGTGTTCTTCTGTGCTGACCGAGTGCAAAGAAAAGTCGACCCCAGACGATGATAACTCTTCTATCTGGTCTGTTCAGGTCAATGCCAGTATACTCGGCGAAGAGGATGAGGAGGAAGAAGAAGAAGAAGGCGATGAGGTCGAAGAAGGCGATGAGGTCGAAGAAGAGGGGAATGATGAGTTGGTTGATGAGCTGTGTGAATTATTAGCAAGATTCGCATGAATGAGAAGCCACTTCCGAAGTTTGAAGGGAAACACACAAGGTTTGTGTACAACAGTGATGATGAGTTTGTTGAAGGAGAAGAAGAAAACAAGGACTCGTCTGCCGATAGAGCTTCTTCGCCGAGCATCTTGTGCTTGAACGGCCTGCCAACACCGAAAGGGAAGCACCTGCGCTTTCATGAGGAAGAAGAGGGGGAAGGGCATGAATGAAATGAATGGAAATGAATCCTGTGGTTTGGAGTATGCTTGTGCTGTATTTTTGTCATTTTCTCGGTGATTCTTTTGTTTGGGGTTTAGATTTTAGAAATGAAGGGAAGAATGCCACAAATTGTGGTAGAATTTGATGTTGGATAATAGTTCTTTTCATTCAATTTAATTTCCCATTTTTTTTTTCATTTAAAAAGAAAAGAAATATTCAATTAACCGATTGTTCTAAACTCACCATCTTCATTTTATTAACCCCTCTTTTCTGGATTAATTTAAAAGAACCTTGGGTTCAAAGTTAAGTTTATGCAAGTATATTTATGAAATGACCACCCGCTATTATTATTGTAACAATATGCCCCCCAATTATTCTTTTTTGAAAGTATATATATAATTTATATATGTATTTATATGTATATCTGGCACATTTCTCTTTACTAAGAGGCATTTGTATGTATTTAAAACGTGCTTAACTTTTGATAATACTATCTCTGAATAAATTTTACATGTTGGAAGAGGCATTTGTCAGTTTTTTGGAAGAGAGATTCATTTTACATGTTGCATAAATTTGCTCCAAAGAAGAGTCGTTCACAAATAACAATCGGATCACGTCTTGCTTTTCTTCTAAATTTTAACCTTATTCCTTTTATTAAATTCAAAAACTAACATTATTAGTTAATTAAAATAAATACATAAATGTGATAATATCACACCTGATTTCATTTAAATACGTAGAATCCCCATCCCAAGTTATGGATAATAATAATAATAATATAATAATGATAATAATACATAAATTTATATATGGGCGTTTTCTTCGAAAAATTATCAATATTAATCATCAATATTAAATTCAAAAAATTCAAAGAGCATTTTCCCATTCAGTCAAAATTCAAGGGGAAAATTACAAAAAACCCCTAAGCCAAGATTTAGGTTGATGGTATTTTTTGTGATACGTTTCCTCATCAATTCCAATATTATGAATTCAATTCGAGTTATGTTCTCCAAGCTCCATAAGTAATGTAATTTGTCAAAATAGTCAATAACCTTAGAAACAACATATGAGATCATTTTATCTCAAAAAAAGAAAAACATATGAGATAATTCGACGCCAAAAATAACAATTAGTGATCAAAAAACTATTACAATCATGAAGCGTGTCTTTCCAATTTCTTCTTTCTTTCTACCAAGAAAGAAAGAAAAATATTGTTTATCACATATATACGCCTAATATGTACAATAAATTATATTTACAAATGGAAACTACAATTAGCCATGAAAAATGAAATTCCCATTTGTTCTCTAATAATAGTAATTCTACATGCTCACTCGCATCAAAACCAGGGATGCCACGTCGGATCCATTGTGCACAGGTTCCTTGGTGTCAAGGCAGCTTCCACCAACTCGGTGACTCCTCTCTGCACTGACTGTGGTGGGTCCACAGCATTATCCTCCTGAATTCATAGAGGGGGAAAAAAAAACAAGAATCAACATTAGGGTTAAATCAGAAAATGGAGGGAAAAGAAGTAGTAGTTAATGTCATCGTGAATCCCTCTTATGGTTCGATGATGATCGCACATGGTATTAATGCTACACTCACGTGACGGTAAGTTATCATCTTTCCATGATAAAGAGAATCTTTAACATTAATGAACGACACGTAACAATTTTTTAAACACCAACTGACAAAAGAAATGGCATGTGTAAGTTGGTTTAAAAAAAGTTAGAATTGGAGTTGACTATCATTATTCCTTTCTCATTTATTACTTCCTATCTCATTCCGTATTCAAGAGAGAGGAATGGAAAAAGGATTATTACCTCTTCGGAGAAGTATTGTGGGGCTATTCCATTGATCCGGCTTATGACATGTTCAACATTGGTAGTGACCTTCTGTTTAAAATCGAGAGGGGTCATACTACTACTGCCTCCAACAATAGGGGCAATGGGCATTCCAAGGGGTCTTCTCCAAGACCAAGACAGCAACTCATCGCGGAAAAACATGGCTAGCTGATGCCAAAGGTGCTGACTTTGCTGCAACATAGAAAGACGGAGATTAAAAAAAGGACGTTTTATTTAAATTTGTTGCTACGATAACAGCAAGTTCTAGAAGCAAAACTCACCTTTGGCGAAACCACGGCCTGCGATGCAGCACACATTGCCGACACAATGAGGCCTTCCACTCCAAAGTGGGAGAAGAAAGCTTGCATATTCCTCGTAAGACGGAAAGGCACTGGTTCATTGAACTCTATCATTCCATTTGCATCGTATGCAGGGTGAAAATCTGTTTGGAATATTTTCCCGGTGTTCTTTGCAAACAAAATCTTGTTCGGGGATCTTCCCCCAATTTGTAGCATGAAAGACATGAAACTTGACAGAGCCAACTGGATGGCAAATTGCTTTTTGAAAGCCCACATATGGTTGCCACTAAGTAGGGTCTTGTACATGTACTGAGAGAAGATGCCATCGCTTACAAGGTTTCTTGTGATGTCGGTGTAAGCTTGTAGCCGAAGATCTACAATAGCCTCTGGTGAAACTTGGCCAGTTATAGCTGGGTTCAGTTGCTCCTTGAAATAGGTAATGGGAAGATCTGCCTCTCGGTCGTTCCTAGCACAATGGTTTTCGTACACCTCAAGGAAGGTACTGTACATTAAATCATCTTCCACCATGCGCACCTGCGGTCATGCAGAGAGGTAATGCTTAGAACAAACACGTGAAGGTCAGACAATAGCAACTTTTTAAGGGCAAGCAAGGAAATGCACTACCGGCAAAAGAAAAATATAACACAGGAAAAGATCACAAAAGCCGTCCAACAAATCATTTGCAGGTCTGGACAAAAACAGTTGAAGAAAACCGAATACTACGTCCTGTCCTAAAAAGTACGCCAAGAAATATAGTGCAAGAGAACAAGGTGTATAATAAACAGACAAACCTGTGACCAAACAGGAATTATAATTGGTGTGTGAATAGAGATGTGGCGCCTTCTTGACTCCTTGTGCTTGTCAAACATTTGGTTCAACACTCGGAAGAGCTGCAATATGCGTTCATCACTTCTAGCATTAGGGGTCAAAGATGTCTGGACAATGAAATGGCGTTGAGAACCATCAGAGCCAATTAGAGTCAAACGGCGGAAACTACTTCCATGTCTTCTAACAATTGGGATGTCAGCACCAACCCTGTCTAGCTTGACTGTATGGTCTGGTGCAATTTCCTGCATCACATGACGGTAAAATTTTTCAGCAGGACTAATGCAAAAACACACTCAGTAATTATTTATATTTCTATTAACACGCAGATAGGCACACACACCACGATTGAAATTATTCAAGACAAATAATACACGGTTATTTGATTACCTGATCACAGAAGTACTGCCCAGGAACTTCCACATCGACAACATGGAAGTCTCGCAACACCCGACTTTCATCTTCCAGCTTCAACACAGCTGGAAACCTGTCCTCTACATTGCTCTGAAGAACATTTTTCCAGTGTTTCAATCTCTCAGTAAGTTCAGAGAGGCTGCCAGGGAAAGTAGCTGTGCTTTCAGGATCAAGGTCACGCTCAAAATCCTGCTTGTACTCTCTCACGAAATCAACATGCTTATTAACAGCATCGGCAGAAAAGCAAGCTCTACAAACACCAGATAGTTCCTTCTTAAGAGATTGGGGAACCTCAGCTGTAGTGGCAGTTGGATACTTGTAACAGCGGTGAAGCAGTGCATTAACAACAGCAAGCAGCCTCTCCTCTGGCAGAGTGACAAACCTTGATCCAATTTCGGTGAGCAGAACCTGAAGAGAAGTGATTGACAAACGTTACTGAGATATCAGTACAAAGAAAATGAGGGTGAAAAACAGCCAAAGCAACAACGAGAAAGAACACTTCTTTTAGCCATATATGCACTATAGGAACTTGGGAGCAAAGCAAAGGTTTGCGTATAACATGCACAAGCTTTCATTTGGAGAAAAGAAAACCGTATAAATGCACGTAAGGTTTTATCACCTACGTATGTACATATGTTTGTGAACTGGTACTATATCCATAGAGATGTATGTGCACATGATAAAGGCATGTCTACATGCACAAAAGCATAAATACAACCCAGAAACGCAATATTCACCTCAAGTTCGCTAGCCAAATTTGTGTGCTTGCTTCTAAGAGTCTCCATTATATCCTTTGCAGCATCAAAAGCACTAGCAGCGGAAGCCACAAAACCCAAATTACCCGCCCGCCTTGATGCATTCTGACTGCCATCATTGATACTGGAAGAACTTTGCTGCATAGGCTGATCATTCCCCGGATGCACGCCAGTCTCCGCACCACTGGACCTTTCAGGTTCCTGCCCATGAGTACTTCCACCATCATGAGAACCAATAGCACCACCAGATTGAGTTGCTGGGTGAACTTGATTTTCCGATGATAAGGTACCCCCACCATGACCCTGCACTCTTGCATTTCCATCAGCAACTAGGCCAATGGAACCAGAAATGGGACCGGATACACCTTGCTGCATTCTTTGTTGAGCCATCGCTATTCTGTTTGCTTCAGATTTACTTGCTACATCACGCCGTTCAAGCAAATATGTGCGCAGCCAATAATACAGGGCCTGAAATTTAAATGTGATAAATTAGATTCCTTTGTTAAGCACAAACTTAAAACGCAACAACAAGCATTTACCTGCGGATACACAGTCGCAACTTTTAGTAGAACTTGCTTGCAATGAACAGCTTCTGTTCTCTGCAAAGAAAGCAAGAGTTGTGGAATCCATGAAAGCCAAACCCAATGAGGAATTTGCTCTAGATACTTGTCAAAAGCCCTTCCCACAGATTCGTTTGGTGTATCAAAGCTAAGAAGATATAGGACTCGAGCTAGATGGCTTCTTGAGTTAGATATGCCAAATTTTATGCCTTGAAGAAAGCAGCTGACAGCATATTCCAGCCAAATCTCTTCTTGAGTTTCTTTGTAAGCCTGTATGCACAGGAAAAATAAGCGAGCAAGGAAAAATCAGTATCTAGGTTAGGTAAACAGTTTAGGAAAAAACAAAAAACAAAAAAAATAGTACCATGTCACAGTAGTTGCCCCAGCTTATCCATCCTTTAGGCAAATTTTTGAATAGGGTTATGGCATTGGAGTACTGAAGATTAGCACCTTCAGAATCGTTTAACTTTAACAAGAAATCCCCTTTTAGACGATGTATTTCTGCTTTGTGTTTCACAGGAAAATAATCTAAATTAGTGCTGTTGATCAGGTTGAGACCGCTAGTAAGCTCTCCTTTCATCTCCAGATAAGCCTGTGCCTGCTCTCGTATCTTAGTAAAGGCCTCCTGCAAGCATAGACCAGAAAAAAGAGATGAGAATCCTATGTCTACTACCCTTTCCAATCATTAGGCCATGTCCTATTGAATATCTAATATCTCCATTTGAATGTCTTGTAGGAATATTATCAGAAATCCAACCCAACGGTAAAATTCATTGTCAAGGGTTTGAAATACAAATTAAGAAAACAAGTATAAAACTAAATGTCCTTTGGAGTTCTTGTTCATTTGCATAAATTCTATAAAGTGCATAGGAATAATCAAACCCAATACCCAGGTATTATTTATTAATTCTTAGCAACTCAAAGTTCATTTCCACCTTTACCAAGCAGACAATATACAGTATACATTGTGAATACCTGCACTTCCATAGTTGAGTGACCATACATCTTGTCCAGTATTGTTACACATACATCATAAAGGCCTTGCTTACGAGCAATGTGAGCGAGCTTGTTAACATTCCAGGCTTTGTCACGATAACCAAGGTGATGAAGTTGTGAATTTGTGTTGCCAAAATCCTTGAATGCATCTATGACTCCATTGTACATTTCATTCCTCCACTGGAGCAAATCATACCAAACAGACATATTGTCCCATTTATTTGGAGTTCTCAATCTCCAAGTCTCGAGAATCTCTTTCAGATCCGAATACAGATTACCATGTACCCCAACAACAGAACTTCCAGAGAGTTTATTTCCATTGGAAATGTCTACGAGAATTCTTGCTGATTCTTGAACTTCAACTAGCTGCTGGAATTGCTGCAAGAGAGGGATCCTGGAATAAACATTCATCTCCGGTAACTGCCACCACTGCTCTAAAGCAAGTTCAATGCCTTTCTCCACAATGTTATTAGCATCCCCAGTGCCATTTGCATTTCTATCATGGAGTGCAAAAAATGCTTGAATGAGTCTAAGTTTTGGAGTTTCTTCTACTTGAGCCTTCGGAATTACATGGTCCTTCATGTATGCCCAATCAGGTAACTTCCAGAGACTGTCCAGAAGTATTTCATAATTCTCAACACTCTTTCCAAAATCAACCAATGCATCCCATTGACTAAGTTGACTAGCACAGTACAACCACTGTTCTTCCCAGAGACACATCTCAGCCTTTGGTACTGTGTTATTATACGTTCCTTGAGTTGCCTTAACCATTGCCTGGTAAAAGAGATTTTGAGCACGCTGCCAATACCCATGCTGAACCAGCGAAAGTCCAGCCTTGGTTTCTGCAGTAACTGACCTTTTCTTCCATAATCCACACCTCATATCTTCCTCATTGAGCAAACGATAAAGCTCAGCCAGAGATTCAGAGCACTTTGTGTCATTCAGAAATAACATGACGTGACTTTCTAATAAGGCCAATGCAATGTGCCAAGCGTTGTAAGTCTTTCCAATGTATTTAATGAGCTCACTTGGCATCCGAGGTTGGGGATGGCTCAACTGAAGCCCTTCTAGAAGTGCTTGCACAACGTTAGGTCTGCTTGCTGCTTGTTTCTTATGATAATCTTTTGATAGGAGAGCAATCATTGGTTTAGCTAGTTGGACTTGCTCATCCTTTTGTAAGGTGACCCATACAATGGGAAATACTAACACCCACAGATGATATGCAACATTCGCGTCTGTATGAGCCAGCTCTCTCAGAGGAATAAGGAGGTCAGCCACCTAGAAGAGTAAAAAAAAGAAAAAAATGGTTAGAACTTCCAATTCCAATTAATCACTGCGTCCTACTCATTTATCTTATTTCAACTTGGTTTATCACCAGCACTTCATAAAATACAAACAAGTGGCGTCTCCTAAAGACTAGATTTTATTTATAACTATTTACATCAAAGGTAAAATTAGAATATCTGGAGACTATATTTTTCAAATTTAGGTCGATTCTAGCTATTATTAATGAAAATTTGCCGAATGGTTCCATGCAAGTGATTACAACTAGTACCTTTAGCTTGCTCATCTCGTTCAGAAACTGTGCATGCTTAAGTACAAGACTATCAAATGTTAGAGGAGCATCCTCTGGAGCCTCTGATACATCAGCAGGAGCCTGGGGCTGCACCCCGGAAGAATCTGGAAGACGACCTGAAACTACAAGTGGTGGCACCCTTGCAGAATTTGGAGCAAGCGTAATGGGCTTATCTTCAACCAAGATCGCCAAAAGAAGATCAAGGCCCTGTTTAAGCCAGAATATATCGCTTACAGCTTCCCAGTCTTGAAGTTGAATAATGTACTGCAGCCTAGCAAACAAAGTCTTGATAAGAGACTCATGATAAAGTAAGAAGAATTTCATCCTAATTTCAGGATCTCTTGCCCGTAAACCAAGCATGGATTGCCTTTCCACCCTCTGAAACACATCTTGACGCAACCCTACCGGATACCTAGAAGTCAAGAAAATCATGTCAGTCAATTTTTGTGTTACAAGAACAATGCAAACAAATTCCAAAAATGTCACTTACTTATTTGTGTCTGAACATATTCCATACAGAAGCTCAAGATATTTCTTCTCCCACTCATCCAGAAGAGCCTGGGAGAAGTTTTGCTTGTCAATTTGCGAAAGCTTAAGAACAAACGAGACTATTTCCTTTGGGGTGAGAAAAGCACTTGACATTCCCGATGTGCCTGGCCTGGCGACGTCATCTTCAATCCAACCTTTTATCACATCAAGTATGCAAAGAAGCACAGTGGCATCGGTACCTTTCTCCGAAAGCAGGGCATTCAATATCTGAGTGATTGACCGTTTGCATTCTGGAATAACCATAACCCTTTCATTAATGAGTTTCAGAACAGCTTTAAGATTAGAAATAACTGCTCCCATTTCAGCACCCTGACGAGAAGAACTAACAGCAGAATCTGGATCTTTCGTTTGACCCTGACAAGGTTGGATAATTTTGTTAATGTAAGTGACAGATATAGATCAAAATCCATCATACTTAATTCCAGCAGAAACCTCCAACTGTTCTTATTTGGACTCTCTTTTTCAGTATAATTTACCGTTTCCAAAACTACAGCATAGAAGATGTACAAGGGTGTTTTTTATTTTTTTTTAATGAGCACGTAATATAGCCTCAGACAGCACAACACCGCGAAATAGTATGAAATGGAAGAAACAGATTAGTTCTTTTTTTTTTTCTTCTTCTTCTTGTTTTCGTAACTATAATAAGTGCATGAAATCAAAATAAGGCCCAAAGGAGAATTATACATTATAGGATGAAACATACATGTCTCAAATGAGAACCGGATGAGGACCCCATATCTTTGGCCAGGCGTTGAAGGATTCGAACTAAGATATGAGGATCGACAAAGTTCTTCTGCACCTCTGTCAAGGTTTTGATGACAAGCAGAATGAAGCTTATAGGACTAGAGCTTTCTGCATTTGAAGTTTGAGGAGCTGCAACATCATTAATGTGCTTTGGAGCTGTAGCATCATTATTATGCTTTTGTATCAGCTCATCAACCTTCTGGTACAACAATTTCACATCTGGCGGCATAGTAGCTGCTTCTAGAGGGAAAGCAACAAACACCATCTTCAGCAGGGAACACAATGACTTTCCAGCATCTAATAGTTTGTATTTGAAACATGGTTCAAGAATCTGCAGATCCGTCAGGAAAGCATTAAGAAGACTTAAATATCAACATTTAGGAAAGTTGAAAATTTGTCAAGCAAAAACAACACATGCATAAAAGATAGACACATAAATATGGCATCGTATATTCTTGAACTTATATGTTGCAGTCATGTACCTGGGAAATCTGATTGATGTTATTTCTAATAAACAAATGCGGCTGCTTCTCTAAAACCTTGTTCATAACATCTAAGCCCTGAGCAAGGGCTGTTGAAGGGTCCTTAGACTGAGACTGTTGAATGCTGCTCAGCAACTTCTCAAGATAATTGAACTTAACGTTGGCATTTGGCCAAACCTCCAAAGCTTGTGATAGTAAGTCTAAAGCTTGTTTGTACATAGAAGTTGCTTCCCTGTCCTTGGGCTCTATAACCAGTGAAACCTGTTTCCAGAAGGCACGAAAATTTCAAAACAATAAAACGCAGGACAGTGAAACATGAAAGCTTTTTTTTTATTAAAATAAATAAATAAAAAGGCAAAAGGAGAACCATGAACTGTTGATAAAACGTGTTAAAGCTCCAGGCAAAAAAACAAAGGTGGCCTCTATAATATCATAACACGCAATGTGAAACACTTAATATTAATGTCAGGTATGATGACAGTCTCCATATTCTATGTTCTATATATAAATGGAAGTTTCATGTTTCTAGCCTAGTGATTGAAGAGTAGAACTTCTGAATCCAGCCTTTAAAAAAAAATAAAGATCGGACGTAACATATGTATGTGTTCGTGCGCGTATTTATAATGATAACAAGTTGACTGAGTGCCTCACCCTTATAAGGAAATTGATAATCATTTCTTCCATAGCAGCATTTGGCTTGAATTCCTCATCAGGCTGGCTAGCAGGTCCAGGGGTCTCTATGTTAGGGATTGAAGATGGACCTCCAGGAGACATTACACAAAGTGATTGGAGACCAGGTTCAACTTTGACACGCTTAGCTGTATCTTCAGGGAATGTCGCCCCATCCACAGATCGCTTAGTATCAGCACTAACAGGGCCTGGATTAAATCCTTCACTAGTCTGGTTTGGCACATCACCATCATTTACTACTTTAATCTCAGTTTGCCTTTGTCTTTCCCAGCCAACCACCAAGCCAGCAAGTTCAATAGCAAGACGCCTGTTTTCTGCTGTAGTGTTGTAAGGCAATCCAAGCCGACTGAGAGAATTCACCATTTGGGGCACAAACTGTGCCCTGCAGCTGTAAAAGAGACCTGAATGGCGCACAATGAGCTGAAAAATGTGAATCAAATTAGGGACTGAGTGGCCTTCCTCAACTAAAATCTTTTTTGTATATCGGATCCAAATTGGCATGCGAGAATCCCCAACAAGCGGCAACCTTCGTGGAAGTGCTGGCATCAGTATATCAAGCGCTTGCTTGACCAGCATTTTATTCTCCTGCTGGCAAGTTCTAAGCAGTGCTACAAAGACCTGCACTTAAAAATCTATGTTAGAAACTTTTCAAGGATTCAAATCCAACTTATATACAGGGAGTCCAAATCATGTGCACACACTTATGTTTTAAAATGCATTACGCAAGTAACCACAGAAGGTCCTACATTTTAACAATTTCTATTGCCATACCTGGAGTATAATTTTTTCTGGGGCCTGATAGGCCTCCAAGAAGTGGCAGACGTTGACAAATGCCCACTGTTTACTGGCGCTATCTTCACGTTTGAGATGATTCCAGCCAAATTTGATAAGCTCTTTTCTATGATGGACAAGATCATTCTGGAGATACTTGAGAAGCAAAGTTGCAAGTTGCAGAAGTTCTATTCTCAAAGGCTCGTCATACTCGGCAGATACCTACAAAGGAGATACAGGAACAAATTTAGTGAAAATAAACATATTTTCGTGACATGTAAAAGTACCAAGTTAAAAATAAAAAATAAATAAATAAATAAACTAACTTACTAACTAACTAACAAAGTGTGGAATATCAAGCATACAAAACAGAAAAAGCAAGGGAGAAAATCACCTCTTCTGGAGGATCAAGAAGTTTGTCAACAATTGTTTTGATAATAGTAGGGTCAACAACCTCCCAACTTTGGTCATTTTGGAAAGAATGAGCAAGCATTGGAAGAATGAGCATTTGCATTATGACAACCAAGTGATCAAGGCCCAGTGTTTTTGATTGGAATAGGTCAAGAAAATGCAATATAAGTGCTCTTTTCAAGTTTGGTGGATAACCTTCAGCAACCTGAAAGAGAGGATGATCGATGCAGTCATCAAGAATAGTAACAAAAACAATATCAGAAAGAGAGGATTATGCAAAAATAATTATAAGACAAAACATTAATGACAATGTGGAGAATCAATACCTCAATGATATAAAACTCCTTCAAAAATGTATAATCAATACGTGAATGAATCAAGAAGATAGATAGTATATCAAAAAGAACATTCACTTCCGTTTTTTCATGTCGTAGATAGTTCAGGAAACATTTGACAAGCCATTTGCTCTCTTTAACCTGCATTTTAGTAAAAATAATGAAATCAAGACTTGAGCTGCATGACAAAATAATGGATTCACCTAAAAAAGCTCTACAAAAACCTTTCTTTTTTTTTTTTTTTCTCGTTTTTCATCTTGGAACAAGCTGAAGAAACTTAGAGAGGAAAATAAGTGCACAGTTTAAGACCACAAATATCCTAACCCATATTTTCTTCCAAAAAGAGAGAGAGAGAGAGAGAGAAATTAAGATTAGATATTCACATAAAACTTTGAAATTAACAAATACACAAAAACGATTAGAAGTAAAACTTCGTAATAGCATATTATGAACCTAACCATATTATTTCAACTAAGGAAAAGAATTTGCTATCAGTCAAGAATTAAAAAGTGCCGTCCTAATGTTACTAGTCTTTTCTAAAGGCAAAATTAAGGCATGCCTCAATGTACTTGTGCCTTTCTAAATTGAGTTGGATACTAAAGCCAAGCCTTATGCTTTTTGAGGCTTGAGTTTGGGTTTGGGTTGAGTAAAACAAAGGCAAAGCTCACGTTTATTGTGTCATTTTGGATGTTGAACAGCTGGATTTACCAGTTAACTTTCCCCATACATGAATAATTTGTTCACTATGTGGCTGTATACAGCTGATTTTGACATTTTGTATTTTTCTTTCATCAAAATGTTATAAACCGGACAGAGGCATTTTCTTCAGTTTCTTCTTGTTGCATGCATGTCTAGCTTTTTATTTTGGCACAATTGGACTATTTATGAATTTATAAAGGGCATAACTTATTGGCTTTTTATTATGAATATTGATTTTCTAAGTTTTTCAAGTTTAACTTGAACCATAACCAAAAGTAAAATGCCTCAATACCCGAACAACCTTTTTAAAACAACTGCATGTTACCACATTCAAGATCACATTTATTAAACCAAAAAAAAAAGCTAGATAATGGCATAAGATAATGCGTGTCTGGGATATTAAAATTCTAAAGGTCATAACAACTCACCTGCACCAAGTCCAGCTCTTGTTCACTCTGCAAACGAGATATTCGAGCAGGTGACTTCCAAATAAGTACTAAGGTGTCAAACACAACCCGATTGTTTTGTAGCCATGTCGGTATCAGTTTAACTAAAGTTTTCACAAGCGCAAGTCCTCGAAAATAAGCACCAGCAGTTGCTGCAGAGGATGGTGCAGGTGGGGGATTAGAATTATCAGGTGGAGGTGTTGTAAGACCTTCTTCACCTAATAGAGCAGTAGACGGGGTTGACGATCCTGGAGTCATTGCTACATCAGGTTTTGGAACAAATTCCGGAAAGGCACTAGCAAGTATCTTTTGTGGTGACTTTGCAAGTTCATCTCTCAAAGGCTGCCCAGCATCTGATCGGATGATATACATGAATCTGAATGGTACAAGAGGAAACAAAATAATATAAAGCTAAAAAATAGGATTGCTCATCTAACAGTAGAAAAAGAGTCATTCACCCAACCCAAGAAAGAGAGAGAGAGAACACGAAAAGGCAAGAAAGAACCTTTAAGAAAATATGTGAGTCTTACCGTCGGAAGTATTTCGGTTCATTTAGTCGAGCAAGAAAATAATCAACAGCTTGTGTTGCATAACGATTCAAGAACTTCGTAAGAGGAAGGCGATACGGACTGTTAATTTCGCTGTATGCTTGTCCCGGGGGAAGAGCTCCTTCCAATTCAATGGTTAAGGTGACAAGTTCATCGAGGAACTTTGATGCAGCAGCGGGAAGAAGGTGGAAAAGCTCAATAATAGCTGCACATATGAGAATACTGACATGATATCACCCATAAAGAAACATGTGGTTAGGACGACAAGCAACGCTATCTTAAGTAGCAAATCTAGATACATTACCTGCTGCAATTTTTGGTTCTTCACCAGCCTTCCATGATTTCTGACTCTGTGCAAGCTTTTCTGGCTCCAACCATTTCCTTAGGTGTTCTAACAACTTGTGACCTAAGGTAACATTAAACCAATTGGACAATAGTTCAAGCAAACGAGCCAGACCTTGGAGAAGCGGCATGCTAAGATTCTTGGTATGAGCTAAATTAACCAATATAGGCCTGAGGCTGCTCTGCAAAAGTTCTTTAGGCATCCTCTGTTGATTAATAACCTGATACAAAAAACAAAAAAAAAAAAAAAAAAAGAGAGAGAGTAGAGTTAACTATGGAAACAAAGAAATTAAGACGACTACTTATTATGGCTGGTGCATATTTGATAAAAGCCTCCGCAATATTTTCCCGATCAAATGTATGTGACAGACCACTCAAATAAGCTCACGAAGTCAAATACGCATCCAAACTAGTAAAACTTAAGCAAAACTGAGGAATTACATAACCAAAAAAAAGGAGCCACTAGTCAAAGAATTGCATAAACTAATACATGAAAGCTTGGAAATACCTGTCGCAGGCCTTCCTTAGCAACAGCAACAATTTCCGGTGTTCTACAGGTCAGAGATTTGAAGAACATTGAAATGATCTTTGCACGCAGTTCAGAATGATTTGGCGTTTTAAAATCTGCCCATGCCATTGTCGTACAGAGGAGCTCAATGCAGGCTGTTCTGAGCTTGGTTAATGATGTAGCCACCTTTGGGGTCATATACTTCACAACCCATACAGTGTCATCAGCCTCAGCTATCTGCAATGCTTCTTGGAGAAAATTAACTAATTCTTGGGTCAACTTGAGAAGAGGTGGTCTCAAGGCCAAGCAAAAATTCAAAGCCGTGACCGTGCCAACCTAAATACCAACAGAAAGTTAGTAATGAATCTGGGACACTATGTTTACAACAATAAGCAAATAACTTACCTGTTGATCAACAGTCTTTGACCGCAGTGGCCGAACCAAAAGAGGCTGCAACAAATTATGATACAGAGGCTCAAGCAGCTCAGATATCTCGCTACCAGTCCTACTTGCCAAAAGTCCCAAACATGACTGCACATTTTTTCTCACAATAATCGATGCATTAGAATTGAATAACTCAGAAGCAAGGAACTCAACTACTCCTTGAAAACTTTGCCTCCGTGGTTCACTGTTGGCTTCATCAACATTGTTAACTACACGAAGAACCTGGGTAAGCACCTGGCCCGTCTCCTCCTGTTCTTTGCTAGCATAAATAGGAAGCCTTTTAAGAACATATACTAGGCCACGTACAATTCTTACTTGGAAAAGGCATAAAGTCTCAACAGTGACCTTGCCAACCAAAGCACCAAGACCCATAACACCTCCAATCTGTGCTTGCCATGTAGTTCCATAACAACAATGCAAAAGACGAGGCAAAAGTTGCTCAAAAATAGGTATGCGTACACTCGGTGGAGGTGAATATACAGGATTCATTGATGGACTGGAGACTATCATTGGGGTAGCGGGGCCTCTTGACATCAGCACATCAGCATGTTTTGTGCGAGCAAGGAAAAGAAGTGTTTCAGCAAACACATTTAAAGCATTAAGAGCAGCTTTTGCATGAAGCCTATTTTCTCCAGCTAGCACATCAACTAACGCATCTAAAAATATTAGTGGGTCCAACTCTTTGAGGTCTGAAGAATTAGTGATCTTTGGCCTGGAACTAGAACCAATATTTGATGAAACACTAGGACCTCCAAGTGCAGTAGTTGCAGCCGAAGAACTACCTGAGGACGAATCAATATGGAAAATCATAGCAAAATGGTGACATACATTGACAACAAAG
The DNA here is from genome assembly GCA_025413485.1 of Ficus microcarpa. Taxonomy (NCBI): domain Eukaryota; kingdom Viridiplantae; phylum Streptophyta; class Magnoliopsida; order Rosales; family Moraceae; genus Ficus; species Ficus microcarpa. The sequence continues at coordinate 14,035,808 of CM046379.1, read as the reverse complement.
TCATCCTTGGGATCAAGCAGATCTGGTTCCGCACTAGCAGCAATAATTGTCATCAAGAGAATCTTAAACACTGATTTTTCAGCCATGAGCTGGGTCTTTGTCTTTACACCTAGATCAGCCTGCAATTAAGCATCATTTAGCATTGCACTGCACTAGAATTACAAATCAATTGCTTTATCTCAACAATATTTGAAATTGAAAAATGGAAAAACTGTAGAAACGTAGGCACTAAGTTGAATTGACAGAAATTACTATTTGAAAATACCCAAAAAATGGAAAAGGAAATCATTAAGATCAGTTTTTATCCAAAATATAAATATATGTACATGCACATCATCACCATCAGTTTCCAAAGTTCTAACCAAGTTAAGTGTTTTTTTAGCATCTTAGAACTTCTGTATGTTCCTTCACTTATACTTAAACACACACACAAGAATTGAAAACATTTTACACTAAACTAACCTTTACATCCGGTGTCTCAGACCTACGCCATGATGAATCAACAGTCGAAACTAACAAGGTTGACAGCTGACTTGGAGTGTATCCATCATCCTTTACCTTTTCCGGTAAATTAAGCTGAGACGATAAGCAAACACAAAGGAATTTTAGAGCCTGCTTTCGGTAGAATGCATCAATTCCACTATTCTTGTTCATAACAGCTGCTACAGCCAGGTTAATACATCGATCTAGCGGAACCAGAAATGGAGTGGAGGGCTCAAATGTAAGAATCAAGCGTAGTCCGTGCTCAGGATTCTCCTTGCACTCAAGAGCAAGGGGCTCTTTAAGAAAACGCCTATTTCGACCACCTAATTTTCCAAGAAGTTGCAAAGCTTTTGCACCCCCCGGATAGGGCCTCAAGTGTGACCACAGGGCTAAAATCACGTCAGACATAACACTGGCCATACTAGGTTCCAGGAAATCAGGATTCAGACTATCCACCCAAAACTCAAGTGTTCTTAAACCTAAGCTCACAAGCTCATCACTTGCTTTAAGACAAAGAACAAGAGGCTTCATAAGACGGGGAAGGTGGGGTAACAATGAGCTCAAGCGAGCAGGTAAGGTTAAGCACAACTCCAGCAGCAGGTCCCTCATATCCTCTCCAGTTGGACCTTCAAGCATGGTCACGAGCATATTAAGACAAGGTTGTAACATAGGTATCAAGTCCCGCAGTAGAAGCTCAAATTTGCATCCTGCAAGTGCTCGAAACATCAAACGAAGAAGTTGCATGTAACCAAGAGGCCTTTCAACTTCAGTAGCATTTTTCATGCAAACTTCCATTATCACAGGCACATGAGGCTGCAAAATACGTTCAAGATCTGGAGGGGCCTTGGAAACTGGACCAAATATAAACCGAAAAAGATGCAAAACAAGTTTCGCTGCTGGTGAATCTGGATGTTTCAACACATCAAGTTTACTGCTCACAAGAAAATTGACCAAAATATCTGCAAATGGCCGGAACACTTTCTGGGCTTGCAAAAGAGTAGAAAATATGTGAACCAATTGTGCGTTGCTAATCATGCAGTCAAAAAGCTCAGGCATACACAATGAGAGCATGTCCATCAAATCTCGGGGTTCCATAATGGCCAGAATCTGGGAAAAGAGAGAAATCATTTCCTTCTCCTCCTCTTTTTCCTTGAATAGCGCTAAGCAATGCACGCCACTCTTTAAAACACCAGCGGCTTTCAAGACCTTCACAATGTTGAATTTGTACATAGTTAGTCATCTCCCAAAAACAATTTTGCAATTTGTGGTCATATGTGTAATACCTCATCTTCTCTCATCCCTTTAAAAGCTTGGGGTGCTTGTAAATTTGAAGGTGGAGAAACAAGCACCTGTGGATGTGTTCCATGTGTAGAAGCAGAAACCTTAAACCATCGGCAACAGCATATAATATAAGATAACAAATTTCGAGTCCACTAGTGATAAGTATCAAGTTAAAGTGACAATACCTGTGCTCGGGGCAAGTGTGCATGAGTGATGCTCCATACGATAGTCTTCATTCCTGGCAGGACACGTATTGCTTAGTCTAATCCAAAGACATTAAAATTAATTTTAAAACATGGTTATCAGAACGGTATATTGTGGAAAATGGTCTTTTTTAATCCTTTTTTTTTTTAATAAATGTCCCAAGTTTTATTAAAATTAAGAAAGTGGCCGTTTTCTTAGAAGTGGTCAATCAATGATTGATATGTGTTTAACCAATTTCAATTAACGATTTATCAGTCAATCAGAGCTGATTGACCAGCATGACTGCCTGCCATTATCCTTTAAAAAAAAAAAAAAAAAAGTTTGGCCGTTTTTTTTAATCAAGTGCCCAAAATTGCCGCCTGACCAAATTTCTCCATCTGAAGTACATGAAAATTAAAATTATAGATGTCTAAAAGATGCCATTGGTAACTAAAGCACAAAAACACAAGAAAAATTTATGTCAAGGATTAATTACCCATGACTAACGTCTTAATGAGATGCTTACAATCAGTTACTTCCTTAGAGTGTTCCACAGGAACCTGCAAATTTAAAACTGCCTGCAAGCATATTTTATATCAAAGTTAAGGTGGCGCCTCAGAAAGAATACAGCCATTAAACAAGAGAAGAAACAAGAGCTACCAACTAGATATAATTCAAGGAACCAAACAAACACAAAAGATAAGAGCAATATCAGAAATGGAACCGTGTAATTGATTTCCAAAGATAAAGCACATCACCATTACATGCTGCCATTTTCTTTCCAACCAAAAATACCAGATTGTAGCTTTAACCCAAATTATAAACTTTTGCAATGTGTAAAAAGTCTATCATGAAACAACTAAAAGCACTGGATAGATGCAATGTTAATAAAAATTCCTTGCAAATATGTAAATAGCATAGCTAAGCAAAAGAACTTTGGATCTCATGATCGGCCTTCTTTTATCATGGTCAACTAATTAAGCACATAGTCTGAAATCCAAGCAACCAAACTACAGGTAAAACCTTCTAGCCAGCCCATAAATTCTACCTGATAACCAAATACTATCAGGAAATGTCAAACAAGTATTTCCCAATTTAACTAAATAAATAAATAAAGACTTGAGCAGTAAGTTTAACGGCAGAAAGCTTCAAGGAAAAAATGGGGAGAAAAAGGTGCAAGCCGTGTGACATTTTTCTCACTCTAAAACTGCCAGATGAGAATATAAATAGAATACATGTTGAAAATTATAAAATGCATACAGCACACAATGCAAAAAAAAAAAAAAAAAAAAGGAGAGAGATATAAATTGGAGACAAAATTATAGTAACAACTCAAGCAACTTGGGAGCCTGGAAAAAAATTAGACGCTCTAATGGTTGGAATAAGAGCTGTCCAAACAACCTGCACAGGAAGTTCAAGCTTCGCCCTTAAAGTAACACGATCCTTTCCTTCCTCACCCTCCTCCAACAGCTATCAAGCAGCAAACAACAGTATTAGTTTTTTTTTTTTTTTTCTTTTTTTTTTTCTTTTTTTCAAGAAACAAGACTTTAGATCCAAAGGTTAATCCGTAACAAACATCAAATAGCATTCAAGGGGATGAGTCCAGAAAATGCAAAACTTCATAACAATAACACTTGTGATTATGATAATATCTAGTCTCTGCAAGCCCCCTTTCCCAGAATTACTCAAGTAAAGAATTTTAACAAACTCTCAATCCACAAATTGATCATTATTTATGAAACATCAACAATTAAAACTATATAAATTTGTTTACCATAGTGCATAAATCATACATTGACAAGATTTTTTGGGTCCTTGCAAAAGAACTTCCAAAAAATCTCTTGCAGGAGAACTTCAGATTTGATTAAATATTAATGTTTAAAAGCTAACAGAAACCAGAAATTACCTGGGGAATTGTACGCTTGAAAGTACTAAATTTTCCCACAAAAGCATCCAAAATTCGTCCCTACAAGAATATACATGATACGCACACGTCTTATTAGTAAGGAAACCAAGATCCAGAAAATCCATCAGTTCAAGACAGGAAGTAACAAATCATAGCTCAGACCAGTAGAACTCGTGCTTCATCCATAGATGGCTGGTCGACACCTTTCTCAAAAATCGGCTCCACCTATATCCCAGTAAGATCATTACATTAAATAAACAACCAGTATCACGCTACAAATGTAAATCTTGATATTAGCAAAGCCGAGAACAAGATATAATGAAAACTACCAAATCTCCCCAAGGAAAAGAGCTCCTGTACTCACCAGATTCAACATCAACCGAGCACAAGTAGTATGGATGCTGAGTGATAATGAAGCATCATGCATGTTACTTGAAAACAAGTAGATAATCCGTGATAACTGTAACAAAATTACAAATTTTCAGCAGATCACATGGCAAGTTGGTGATGGAAACAATAAAAATTTAAAAAGTAACTACTTTTCACGATTACTCAAATAGTTAAAGTTGCTCTATGAAACTTTTAAAATGAAAGAGAGAGAGAGAGAGACTCAAGCTGCGGTTCAAAGTTCAACTCTAAGCACCAAGGCTCAATTTTAAGGCTTTATCCTTTCCAGCTGAAAATTTTCTCAACACAGAGCAGTGAAAGAAAATAGAACACAAAAACAACTCTTTATGAATATCTCCAAACAATTTCCTTCTTGACTCAAAGTATGTGTCCTCTAACCATTTGATGCAAAGTGGCATTAAAAACATACTACAAACCAAAATCTCGTATCCTACCTAGATCAGTACTTTTGTCTAGGAAAACAGTACATTGTAAGATGAAACGGAAAAAACCTAGTCAAAGAGGAGATGAGATAAAACCCAATTTTGAATAAATATCATGGAGATGTACCTGTGACAAGGAAAGGTCTGCACGAACATGATGAACAATCTCTGCTAATAGACTATAAGCCAATGGCCGCAAGGTCTCAAAGCAGGCTCTCCCAGTTCCAACTAGAACTCTAAAGAAAATAATGGGAAGAGTTAATGAGTTGACCACGTATGTGAGTGTTCGCAATATATGGTATAAATACACTCAAAAGCACTCATAAGTGCAGATAAAGCAAACCGCAAAGTATAAATATTTAATATATAGAGGTCAGAGGTCAAACTCTTAATGTCAAAGGTTAGCAATTGTCAACCACCGTACTGCCACAAAACCTTTGGAAGTTTCGTTACTAAAACTTGATACTGAATATCTTGTGGTTTCGTTATTCAATTTATTATTCAAAAAACAGATCTGACTAATCCTTTAAATCTCTTTTCCTAGTTAACACATAATTTTACTCTCTATAACATAATATTCCACCATAAGAGATTAGATAATACTGAATGCATCAAAGGCCAGTCAACCTGACAAGAGACAAAGAAACTCCCCATCATTGTACCACCAATATTATAGTCGGCAATATTACCTCTCTTCCAAAAGAGTATCGATCAAAGGAAATAAACCCCTCTTGCAATCAGTTCCAAGAACATGCTTTAACGCGACTAACAATTCCTGCATCCAAACAAATTCAAGTGCTTAATTCTTCATTGTAGAAAGTAAATATGAGAATTACAGAGAAATAAATCACGAGAAAAAGTCTCACCTTTCTAATGGAGACAGAGTCCGAACATGTTACTAGCAGATTCACTATACTTTTACATATGCTTTCTTCATGGGGCCTTATATAATCAGCAAAACTCTTTAACAGGTATGTCAAAAAAGAAACCGTCTGGAATAATCAATAAGTAAAATCAGTAAACAGCTAATTGGTGTAATCTCAAAGATGACAGTACTCTATTGAAAAACATGTCCAAATTATCGTCTTTCCATTTTTTTTTTTTAAACTATTTAAGCTTTAGCATAACATTAGAGATAGGAATAAAACCTATCTCCACAGTTCTGCGGCTGCCAAACTATATTGCGAGTGCAACATTTGCAGTTAAGATTTGATTTTCTTATGGCTTAAGACAAACCTAACACATGTCTCCCTACCCAACATTCATGGAAAAGGGGGTACAACTTTTTACAAACAAGGGTAAGCAATGTCGCTGAAGTTTTCTTCGCTATTCTAGATTTCCAATTTTAGTCGATATCAAAATCTCTCCTCGGCCAGATTTGACAGTGCCAGAGACGGTTGGAAACAAGCGAATTGTGGCTCATCCATACAAGCACACGCTAGAAAGAAACAGAAACTAGTCTACCAAGCGCTGGGTTCTAAAGGTCATTACTTTCGCAATCAAATTATCAGCTCAAATATATATATATATATATATATATTTATATATGATATTACATACCTTAACCTGTGCACCTTTCAGCTCAATGAAATGATTCTTCAAATGGGGAGGAACTTTTTCAGGACCAGGAACAGAGATAGCAGCCACCATGAGAGGCAACAAGTGAGGAATATTGGTCTGTACAAGTCTATTATACAACTGAAAAAGAAACAAAACCACTAATGGACTCTCTGTGATTATCTTGAAAGAGCGACTACTTGGGTTAAGCTGCGACGACCCAGTATACCCACTACCGCTACTCAACGACTGGTCCGAAGAGGAAGTGTCCACCATGGGCTTAACCTCCTCTCCGACCACATTCCCGCCCTCAAAAAAATGGCTGACAGTGACTTTAAAGTTCTGGTAAATCTTGCAGACGAAGTCCAGGAACGGCTGAACCTCGGCCTCCAACGTTGGACGGAAATTCCGGAGGAGATCGAAGATTATCCGCACCGATATCAGCGCGTTCTCTTCGTTATCGGTGGTGAGGACCTGCAAAGCGACCTTCAAGAGGTCCTGGACGAAAGGGCGCAGAACCTCGCTGTGAGGAAGACGGTTGAGGATCTCCACCACGATGTTTCGCAGCTTGTGCTCAGGGTTATCGACGAACTGCGGCTTCGTGATCTGCAACAGAACCACCGAGAACGCGCGGAAGTAGCATTTCAGGAAATTCAAGTACTCGGCCGTGTGGGCAATCTCCAGACTGTCCCGAACCTCCATTGCCATCTGCAACCTCGCCTGAATCGCTGTTCCAAACAACAAAAACACAGAAAAAAAAAATCTAAAAACCCAAAATTCAACACGAAAAAAAAAAAAATCAAAACCGGGAAATTGAACTGTTCGAGCGAATTCAAAAAAAAAAAAAAAAAAAGGGTGAGGGGAGGAGGGGGAGAGAGGAATTCCCAGAAAACAGAAGAAGAACAAAGAAAAAAGGCGAAAGTTGAGATTTTTACGGAGGTCGGGGTTGATGAGATTCCGAGAATGCTGTTCGAAGTTCTGAACGGGACTCATTTTCGAACCCTAGCTGTTATTCTTCTTCAAATATTCTGGAGAAAATTTTGTTCCTGTGAGAGATTTCTAGGGTTTATGGCTTCTTCAACTTGGTTGGAAGAAAAGTTTTTCTGCTTTTTCTACTTCGTACGAAAGTTTTTTAAGGTTTTTTTTTTTTTTTTCTTGAGTTGTCTTGTTCTGTAATCTGTACTTTGGTTTGGTGTTCGCCTGTTTCGCTCAGGCCCTCGAGGACTCTGACGATTTGGGCGGAAAATGTGTTTCGCGGTTCGACGACGGCATCTTTTATACTACATTTTTTCTCTTTTTCTTTTTCTTTTTCTTTCTTTCTTTTTTTTTTTTTTAATTTCCTTAACGGGAGAGGCGTACCCGGCCCACATTCGTCGGCCCAAAAGTTAGTGTTCGTGGATTGGGTTTTTAGATGGGTTATTTAGGTGAATGTGTACATAAAAAACTATGATTTGAAATATTTTTTTTTATTTACAGAAATATATACTTATAAATACCACATTATTATCTCATCTAGAGTTGAATATAAATAAATTAAAAAATTAAAAATCTCTTAAAAAAAATTAAAACCAAGCAAATCTTTTATAAAAGGAAAAAAAAACCATTTTTCTTCATTTATTATGAAGAAAAAAAAGATCATGAGATATTAGTTATATTGTAAATGAAAACCAATTATTATAATAAATAATTAGTCAATGAGATAAAATTCACACTAAACATATAAAGAAAATTAAATGGATATTGTAAAAAAATATTAAATACTTTAAAATCTAAAAAAAAAAAAAAGACATGATAATAATATAATAATTATCATAAATGAAAAAACATCATATTCATATAGTAATCATAAAGAGAAAAAAAAAATACCATGTTTAAAAAAGTACCATAATGATATGGTAATTATAAAAAAAAAAGTAATTTTATATGACATTTAAATTTTAGAAACTAACTATTAAAACAATTTCAATAATAATAAAATAAAATAAATTCTCATAATAATGTCACAATTGTCATAAATAATCTAAATCATACTAAAAAATTAGGCTTTTTTACGAAATCTAAATCATACTTAAAAAATAGATTATAAAAAACTTAAATTTTACTAACAAGCAATCGCTATAATAAATAACTAGTCATTAATATAAAGATACAACAATGATGAACAAATGAGGAAAAAAATTAAGAATCATGATGAGAGAAAATGATGTTAAATATAGCAAAAGGCAAAATAGATACTATGAATGGTTGTTTTTATAAAAATGGACATTTACGTAATATTATCAAAAATTGACATATTTTAAAATGAGGTCCTAAAAATAAACTTTTTGTGTAAGTATTTCTTTTTAGATTACGGGTGAAAATGAAACAAATATTCAATAATAAAATTAAAAAAATAAAATAAAGAGATCCTAACGTATAGCATATTATATATATATATATTTTTTAAGTTTATAACCTCTTTTTTAAAATATGATAAATTACAGTATATTTTCATAGGTAATTCTTAAGTTTATTAGAACAACCAATAATTTCTTATTCTATAACAGATTTATTAATGATATATTTGTAAATTTTAATAACAAATTTACGTGTACAGTTCTAAATTTGAAAGAAAATGATATAATATAAAAAAGAACGGGTATTTTTGGTATTATATGTTATTATAAATCTAATTACACTATATTATTATGCTTAAAATTTATATTATAATTTACTATTATTATTTTAAAAAATACTATCAAGTTCTTTCTTCCAAATAAAAATAAACCTCGGTGGAATATGTGCTTCTAATTTCAAAAAGATATGTTATACTGTGTCCAATTTATAATTTAGTTTTATACATATGATCAGTGATAAGGAATAAATATAATAGTAAAATTACGATTATCAATGTTGGTCTACTATAAATTTTATGTTTGTGGATGAAATCCTTCGAGAATAATGGCAATTCCTTCCTACTTCTTAGGAGTTACCAAATAAGTGACTATTTGAATCAGGATTTTGAGCATAAAGATTCCATTAACTCATAAAAAATAGATTTAACTCCAAGTAACCCTAATAATAAATTATCATTGACACGAGATTGAAATTTTAAAACCATAATGCTCGGTTTTCATTTTAGTTGTAGGTGTAACAACTTACTATCAAGTTATAAAGTTATAGCCGAAAGAAATAATAGAATAGGGGCTTCATTGTAAATATCTCTATTAGTATATAAACCGATTGTATACCCCCACCAATTGGCACTAAAATATGCGATATCCCACCCTCCCCCTCCCTCCCGAATAAAAGCTTCCACATTCGACTTATCAAAACGAGGATCCTAAATTGCATGAGCATTGAGTCTTACATGTAAAGTATCTTACCCCCGTAACTCAAAGTTATCCTTACCAAGTTATATGAAATAAACTAATGGAAGTTCATAAAAAGACTATTGCTAATTGCTCGAAATAAAAGACAAAAATATTTTGATAAAGACGTTCTTTCCTAATATTATCACTACACTTGAAAATCACGTGATAGAATGAGTAGTGGTATTTTGAGTTAAGCTTTGGTTAATTATTTGATTATTTACTGAAACCTGAAATTTACTTCTTTCTTCCTAACTATAATGACAATCAAAAGTATGTGGAGAAATTTAGGAAATTTATAGAGATTTATTACATAAACTAGTCTAAAGCATGTGCTATGCACTTGTTAGATGCATTTGAAAAATTCTATCTACATATGCAAAATTAAAAATAATAATTTAAAAAATAGACCCACAAAATAAATTTAAAAAAAAAGACCTAAAAAAAAAAGAGGCATGACAAAAATATATGTAAAAGAACTAAAATGAAAAAAATTGACCAATATAGAGAATGAATAAATTGTAAAAAAAAAAAAAAAGAAAAATCAAAGGACTAAAAAACAAATTAAAACATTTTCGTCAAATACAAAAAAGGACTAAATAGTGGGGAAAAAAAAAGGACAAAGAAAGAAAAAAAAACGAATGACTAAAAAGCAAATACAAAACATTTTCGTCTAAAACATACTGTTTTGGACGAAAATGGTTTTGCAGGATAAAGCATATTGTGCTTTCTAATTTATAATCATAGATAAACAACACTCTTTAAAGAAATTATAACTTGTGGAAAAAACGAAAATTAAATAAGGATACGTTTATAAACTCAATTTCAACATAATTAGGGAAAAAAAAAAGCATTTATAATATCCAAATTTATGTAGGATTGAATGTCAATAATCGTGGTGAGCATTATCCACTTTTTCATGCTTTTATTAATCTGATGGAACAAAACTTGTCATTTTTTTTAATAATCTCCTTCCTTATTTTTATATTTCCTCACCTGTTTTTTAACCCCCCCCCCCCTCCCAACCACTGAAAATCTGGGTATTTTGTTTCTTCTTTCTTTTTATTTTTTTTGTATTTTTGTTAGCATTAACAAGACGCTGAATACTTTAACATCTTATCCCGAGAAAGGTCGACGTGATATAATTCAAACAAAGAGCCAAGAAGATGGAAAGCTATTGTAGGTGCCGGATAATACCTATGATAGGAATGACACGGCAACGGTTAAGGAAATCAGAAGAGTGGCGGATAGAGCAGAGTTAACAGTCACAGCGTGGAAGTTATGCAAAGACTTTTTTTATTTTTTTTATTTTGATATTTTAATGAAAAAAAGATTTATAAGAGTAGAAGGTGCTTGAGAGGAGGTAAAGTCATTTTTTCAGTACCACATAGTCAAACTCTATACCTTTCTCCAAAAACAGTGAAACAATTACTCACCGACTTAAAAAAGAACCACCCTTCAAATAGAACAGGAACATCTATAAATTTATGATGTTCTCTACTTTTTTGGTACTTTCGATTTGTTACTTTACTATGATAGATTAAATCAACATCAAACATTTCGACCCAGTGTCGTATGGCCAATTTTCACCGTCAACAGTTAGTGTGATAACTTTTCGTCCTTTGTGGTTTCTCAAATGATTGCTTTTTCTCTTACTTCAATTCTCCCTGTTCGTTTGCGTCTCTATAGCATCATGTTCTCTAATATCTAGTCGTTTTTCAATTATGTTACCGTTTTTCCTTGTTGTGTTTCACATGTAATTGTCGTTTTCTTTACCTTTGGTTTCTGTCGGTTGCATGTTGTCATTTTTACGTTTTTGGCCACTCTTCGGTTCTATTAATATTTTCTAAATTATCGTCGTTTGATGCTGTTGTTGTTGTTTTTCTTTTTTCTTAAATTTTGCGTCTTTTACTTTATTCTCGTTTCAAATTTACGTTTTCTTAACCATATGTATTGTCGTTACTTGTGTTCTTTTCATTTTAATCGTTTTGTTTTTTTATTGTCGTTTCCAAAATTTTAGTCGTCCAGCATTTTATTGCCCCTTTTTTCCCCCTGTTGCCGGTTGTCCTTCTCACTGCTGTTTATCAAATTTTTGCTGTTTTTGAAACGTCACTATATATTTATATATATATATATACATATATATTTTTTTGGGCTAAAAATGTCAGGTTCCATTCTTTCTTTCTTTCTTTTTTTTTTTTTCCGTCTTCTGTAAGATGCCTTATGTTCTCCTCTCATTTTATGTATATTGTCATTTACATTGCCGTTTTTCTTCTGTTTCGTTTCCTGTATGTTGTCGTTTTTTTGCTCTGTCGTTGTTCAGTTTTGTTGTCGTTTTTATTATGTTGGCCTTTTTTCTAGTTTTCCTATATTTTTTGGGGAAGAGTTATGGTACAGACCCTCTGAGGGTAACTACCGGTAGAGCCTTTTTTTGGACCGTTAAGATTTAATCGAATGGTTGAAAAGTTATTGGTGTATTATAGTTACCATATACCTTACCTCATACAAACTTTCTCACCCTCATTTTCTCCGTCACCAGCGACCGTCCTGTCACCGGCTTCCTCGCCGGCGACGGACCTCCGGCCGGCTTCCGGCGATTTTTTCTCTCTCTTCCCCTTTCTCTCTCTTCTCTTCTCCCTCTCTTCTCTTTCTCTCTCTCTCCGGCCGACCCCCCTGCCCCCACCCCCGGCCACCTCCACCGCCGCCCCAGCTCCGGCCACCCCTCCCCGCCGGCAGCCCTCATTCTCTTCCCCTCTCTCTCTCTTCCTTTCTCTTCTCCTCTCTCTTCCCTTTCTCTCTCTTCTCCTCACTCTCTCTCTTCCCCCGCCGGCGCCCCCCACCCGGCCTCCCCCCACCCCCCCGCCCCCCCACCGCCAGCCCCAGCCCCGGCCACCCCCTCCCCGTCGGCACCCCCTCTCCCTCTTCCCCTCTTCCCTTTCTCTCTCTTCTCCTCTCTCTCTCTTCCCCACCTGCGACTACCCTTCTTTGTCTCTCTCTCTTCTCACGTCGGGGGTAGGGTGGGGGGGCTGGGCTGAGTCGCGGTGGGGGTGGGATGGAGGGGCGCCGGGCAGCCGGGGGTGGGGGGGCCGAGGGCCGGGAAGAGAGAGAGAGAGGAGAAGAGAGAGAAAGGGGAGAGGGGAAGAGGGAGAGCGGGTGCCGGCGGGGAGGGGGTGGCCGGGGCTGGGGCCGGCGGTGGGGGGACGGGGGGTGGGGGGAGGCAGGGTGGGGGGGCGCCGGCGGGGGAAGAGAGAGAGAGAGGAGAAGAGAAAGGGAAGAGAGAGATAGGGGAAGAGAATGAGGGCTGCCGGCGGGGGAGGGGTGGCCGGAGCTGGGGCGGCGGTGGAGGTGGTTGGGGGTGGGGGCAGGGGGGTCGGCCGAGAGAGAGAGAGAGAGAAGAGAGGGAGAAGAGAAGAGAGAGAAAGGGGAAAAGAGAGAAAAAATCACCGGAAGCCGGCCAGAGGTCCGTCGCCGACGTTCCTCGCCGGCGGCTGGACGGTCGCCGGCGACGGAGAAAATGAGGGTGGGAAAGTTTGTATGAGGTAAGGTATATGGTAACTATAATATACCAATAACTTTTCAACCGTTCGATTAAATTTTAACGGTCCAAAAAAAGGCTCTACCGGTAGTTACCCTCAGAGGGTCTCTACCATAACTCTTCCCTATTTGTTGTTATTCTGCCGGTTTTCTTTTTGTTGTCGTTTATACTATCACGTCGTTTTATTTTTTTGGTCGTTTTTAGATATTGCAGCTACAATTCGTCCTCTTCCATTCCTTTACACTTCCACTTTCGATGGTGGCGACCAGTGGCCTTCTCAAAATGTACCGCGTCGCCGCCAATGTTTACAACTTAAAAAAAAAAAAAAAAAAAAAAAAGTGGGGAGGGCCTCTGTAAAGTTTGATCTTCAATTTGTTTTATATTCCTCGCCTCAAAAATAATTTCATTTTTTTTATCTAGTCCTCCAACAGTTAAACTTTAAATTTTGATTTAGTACTCAGGTGAATCAACGTGTGAATTGACATGATAATAAGACGGGAAGGACAGAGTAGACAAGGCTTACTTGCATGTTTGATCATGAATTTTTAACATTGGAGAATCAATTTATGAATTAAAAATTTTGATAATTTACCATTCAAATTTTAAAAGATATTGCAATTAACTCCAACTGAAAATGAGATTAAATTTTTATGATTTTGTTGTTTATGTCTCGCATGACCCATTATTGAGGGCGGTCATGTATTTTTTTACTCGAATTGGACTCCAAATTAATAAGGTTGATTACCCTCCCGTCATACACCACTAATGGAAGGGAATTATGGTTATCTGGGGTCTAATTATTAGAGTAAAAAAGACTCGAACTACCTTCGATATACGTGCAACTCACGTGCAAGAAAACAAAAAATAAATATATCGTTTTTAATTGGGGGTTAATTGTAAGATTTTACAGTTAGTCAATTATCAATATTTTTTTTGTTAAAAAACAAATCGGTAACACGAGAAGCTCAATGGACAACCATACAAAAAAAGACTAAAGATAATGTGTTGAAAAATCTTATCTTGATAATCTCAATTATGACGGTTCTCTAAGAACTTATAAAATTGGCATTCTTTTGAAATCCAACGAAGTCAAAAAAAAAAAAACAATTACTTGGGAAGCCGAAACACCCGGATTTTGTGCAACCTTGCTGAAATCCTAATGCTTCTGTGCCAACGTTTGTATATTACTTTTGGGCATGAACTATGAAGCTTTTTCATAATAAATTCGCGTTTGTTTTGTTGCCACAAGTCATTGGGGTCCATAAGAAGTATGATGTGGGGACAATATAGCATCAACACACACACACCACACACACACACACACATATATATATATATCCGGTGAAAAGGAAAGAGGTCCTAATCAAGGGAAATTAATTAGGTGGTTTTCAAATATAACTAACATAAGAAAATTGATCAAGACGGTCCAACCACCCATGTCAACTTCAATTAACAAAATTCCAGTGAAGTGGACGCGAAGAAAACAAGAGTCCCCATAATCTATGATTTTGTTAACCACCTTTTAAGAAAGCAACAAAATAAATAATAATAATAATGACAAGAAAACAAAAAAAAAAAAAAAAAAAACCCAACAATGCCCACATTTCCGCCACCTCCATTAACAACGACCCTTTTGTTGTGTATTAAAAGGAGATATTTGTCACCGCCTCCATTCATTCCCTCAAGTCACATCTTTTCCTTATCTATTTCCTCCGTCTTGATCAAGTCTTTTTTTGAACAATTTTTCACACTTTCTTGCGGCAAAAAAAATGGAAGGAGAAGAACGTGTGGTGGTCGCGGGGCGGGCGGAGATCGACACAAGGGCGCCTTTCAAGTCAGTCAAGGAGGCAGTTGCTCTGTTTGGAGAAAGAGTTTTGGTGGGGGAAATCTATGCCAACAAGCTCAAAGAGGTCTATCTTTTCTCTGCTCTTTTTTGTTTTGTCCATGTTTGAAAGTTAGAATTCAATTTTATTGACCATTTTGAGCTACTATCAAGATTCTACTGAATCTGTATGTCTCCCCTCTATTGCATGCATGGTCAATTATAAAATGTAGGAGTCAAGATGAATTACAAGCTGCATTGACATATTATGGTATTTTTTTTAATTAAAAAAAATTAAAGCCTATTAGACAGTTCCTTCAAAAAGAAAAAAAAAAAAAAACCAATTACACTGCCACGTCCTTGTAATGAGATACATAAGTAAATAACATTTTTTAGAAAATAATTAAAGTAAATAACAGATTGTAAATAACAAATTTATTAGGTAAATGATATCTTTTTCTTAGTAAATTCTTCATTTACTGATAAATCTACTATTTACGTTAAACTTTGTTATTTACTTCAATTATTTTTAGAAAAAAAAAAAAAAAAAACTATTTACTGTAAGTTTTCAAAAATAAAAATGAAACGTTATTTTGGTATATTTTTGCATGAGAAGTGTTCATTTGAACTAGTAAAAGAGAAAACAATCTGAAGTTACAATTTTTATTTTATATTTTTTTGCGATTAGATTCGAGCCGGAGAGAGTGAGAATGGACCTACTACATCAAGAATTGGAGCCTTAACAGCTGAGCTTGAGGAAACAAAGCAAAGTCTGCAAAAAGCCATAGAAGAAAGCAACTCAATGGCATATTGCATAAAATCCCTAAGAGAAGAGCTTGAGCAAGCAAAGAGTGAGCTACAAAACCTAAAGGCCAAAGAATACCAAAAGCAGCCACTTGATCCTGACATTGAGGACCTTAAGTTCATTGAGAACCCGACTCAACTCGAAATCCGAGCACAAGATGAAGAGGAGAGTGGATTCCAAAGGAGGAGGAGTGTGAAATTTGCAAGCCCTCCTTCACTTGCTAGAGTAATAGTTAACAAAGATGAATTCCAGATGGTAGGTCTCCTTCTTTCAAGAAGACAAAGAGAAAGCCCTTGTCCCCTATTCTAGGATGGCTTTTCTCCAAAAAGAAGGGAATGCCAGGAAGTGAATCTCCAACAGTTGAGGCCCTCTGCTGATTTTTGGGAAAAAATAAAAAATAAAACTCAAGCTAGTTTTTTTTTAATATTTTTTTTCCCTCCTCTTATGTTTGCCATGGTTTTGAAGTGAGGGATGAGTATTTTGCAACTCCATCATAACATGTTTGATATTGTAAAATAAAAGGTGCTGGTTTCAATAAAACATTAGAAAGATAGGAGCACAATTTTCTGTCAATTCACTTTCTGTTTTTTCACCCCTCAATTGTAGGAAATAAAAAGAAATTTTCTTTCTTTTTTTTTTTTTTTTAGATGGGCTTGGGCCTTAAAATCAGATGACGTTGTAAGAAGAAATTGTTCTTCTTTGATAAATAGAAAGAAATTGTTCTTGATCTGTGAAGTTATGATCTTACATGCACAAAATTTTTAGAATGCACATCGGCGGGAAACGAGGATTCCCTGGGGCATATAAGTATTTATGAATTTTTTTCTAATCAATAATTACCTGAAAATTGTAATTTAATATAATTCACCTATGGATTCAAGACCCTTGTGGTCGATTTGCCCCGTGGGAAATGTGTATTTGTACTTGTTGTTTATACTTAAAAAACTGGTAGTCACTTGATAAGTCCCAGATCAATAGGAAATAAGGATCTTGTATGACATATTAGTGCCCATGAGTTTTTTTTCCAATCACCAATAACAAAGAAGTTGTAATTTAGTGGAGTCCGCTTACAGGTCAATTTGATTCATTCTCCTGATGGTCCTCATGGTTGATCTACTCTATGAGAAACAATGGCAGAGCTAGCAAATTTTTCGGGGGGGGGGGGGCGTAATTTAAAAAAAACACAGTTTAATTTAATTTTAAACTTTAAAATTCAAAAAAATGTGAATTCACATAGTATTATAATTGATTTTGATATATTTGAGATACTTAATTTTAAACGTGAGTACTTAAAAATTAAAAATCGGGTGAACTTTATAATTTTTTTAAAAAATATGCAAGTGTAGTAATTAAAAACTTTCAGGGGGGCAAATAAGGGATAAAATTGTAAAATATTTATCATAGGAGAAAATTATAAAAAGTTTGGGGCTAAAGTAGAATTTCATAAAAGTTCAGGGGCCCCCCGTCCCCACCTCCCTCCGCCCGTGATGAGAAAATACGTGTTTGCTTCACTCATGTGTATGCCAAAATTTTTAAGAATGCCACAAAAACATTTTGCTTTTCAGTTAGTTTTTTAAAATTTAAGATTTCTGTAATTCATTTGGACTTGGTCATGTAAAAGTTTAGCATTCCACCTAATTTTATCCTTAGAAAATGTTGAAGAAAATAATTGTGCCACATTCAAAGATAAGAAAAATCTTTCGTGAGATTCCAAAGAAAACTCACACTACATGCAAGGGTGGAATTGAAATATAACAAATTGTTTTCGAATGGGAATAGCAAAAGTAAATGATTTTCACGATTTATGTTACAAAATTATATAGTAATTTTTATAATGATTTAAGAGTTTGCTAGTTGTAAAAAGTTGTATTGATAGAGTTCTCTCGTTCTCTCTCTCTCTCTCTTTAATACCATAATGTAATATCCTCCTCAAGCCTAAAAGAAGAATTTGCGTAAATGAATGGTGTATTTGGTAAAAAAGTTTGCGTTAAAATCTTTAAGTTTGAGTTGGTTGACTTTTTAAAAACTAGTTATAATTTTTATTGACTTTTCAGAAGAAGATAAAAACTGAGATGAAAATTTTGAATTTAAAATGGTGAGACAAACACATCAGAAGTGAAGTTAATAATAACAACAAAAAAATAAAAATAAAAATACTTGAGATATCAATGTTAACATACTCCGTTACTAACAAAAAGCGGTCGTCGAACAAAAAAGAAGATAGCTACAAAATTTACGACACGTGTCAAGCTCTTGTTGGTCGATTTGGTCAACTACAAAAAAAAAAAAAAAGGAGGAAAAAACACTCCTAAAATGTGCATGAAGCTAAGAGAACAAACCGACAGCAGATCCAGTTCAAGACATGATGGAGAGCTTCAAGCCCACGTACCACAGTTAATTTGCTCCATGTCTAACAGACCCCATTTGTTTATCTTTCCGTTGTCAAAAAATTTGTGGAAGAGAAGCATTTGGGGTCATACCATAATAAATAAAAAAGATCGAGATTTTTTCTTTGATTTTGGCCTGTCAGTCGGCGGAATTTAATGGAAAGAAAAGATACTTGTGGTTCCAAAAGAAAAAAAAAAAACTACTTGCTTATGAGACTTGCATTTAATTAAAAATATTAGTACAAAAAAACTTCACATGCACCCATGTGAACCCTTGACGAGTAAGACAAAATCCTTCAGTTTCAATATCATTTCATGTTTTATTTATGACTCCTCTAGTGCCTTCAACAACAATGACTTCTGAGCCACTGGCTCACTTTACTTAAAAAAAAAAAAAAAAAAAAAAAAAAAAAAAAAAAAAAAACTCCATATCTGTAATATTTGCACAGATCTCTCTCTCTCTCTCTGACTAGTTATCTTAGAAATCGGGCTTTTATTGATACCTTTCTTTTTATTTTCCCCACTTCTTTCTTAAATTATCTACCAATTAAAATTTAAATACTTATTATTACTTGTTACACCTTATTATTATTTTCAAAAACCCCGACAATTTAATTTTACTCTTTATCCTTTTTATACTCACTAATCAATAGATAACCTTATTTTTTAAACAATCCTTTTAAGTAACCCTATTTTTTAAACAATACTTTTAAATAACCCCTATTTTTTAAATAATCCTTTTTTTTTATAATTTATTATTACAACTATTTTTTTCGTAAAGATAAATAATCTACAACTTTATATATGTATATACATGTTATGTATATATCAACGTCGTTCATAAGAACAATACTTCAATTAAAAAAAAAAAAAAAACCTTTATATACATATATGCATAGATATCTATGACGTTCATAAAAATATTGCTTCATAAAAAAAATAAAAAATTACAACTTTATTAGTTTCATTAAATCTTATCTCGAAAAAGAAAGAGAGAGAGAGAGAGAGAGAGAGGGAGAGAGAAAGAATCATTGAATTTCTTTTAAAAAAAAGTCAAAAAATAAGAAAAACAAAAAATGATAAAAAAGAATTGTTTCAAAAAAATAGGGGATATTTGTTGGTTGGTGAGTGCAAAAAGGATTAAGAATAGAATTAAATCGCAAGGATTATTGTAGAATAATAAGATGGGTGTAATAAGTAATAATGAATATTTAAATTTTAATTGGTAGATAATTAAAAAAAAATGGACGAGGAAAGTAGATTGTGGGATGTCAATAGATACCTTTCGGAAATACTAAGAAAAAATATAAAGTATAAGAGTTGGAGAGTGGTAGAGTATAGCCAAAAGAACTATTTGTCTCGTGAATGTCATATTGATAATGCATTGCTAATTTGCTACTATAAATGTCAACCAACATAGCTTTCATGAGAGCTAATCCCTCAAGAATCCAAAATAACCCACCCATTTTAAGAAAATAATAATAATCCAAAATAACCCATTTTAAGAAATACTAATAACCCATATTAAAAAATAAAAATAATCCAAATAAGTCAAACTAAATTCAGGTTGATTTTAATGGGGGGATTATTGAAACATTAAGGTTGTTCCATATGACAAAACTGAGTTGTTATTAGGCATCCTTTTGTCCTCTATATGGCATTCTTAAATTCTAAAAACTTCTATATTAATTGCTTAGTTTTATTCTTATTTTTTAATGGAAACTTCTATTGGTTATTATTATTATTATTATTATTATTATTATTTTATTTGAAAATCTATTGCTTAATTATACCCTATACTATTACGACCATAGCTGGTTAAGCTCATGAGCCACTAGCCACACATGCTGTAGCAAGCCAGACTCTCTTTCTCTTTTATTTATTTATTGTTATTATTATTAGTTTTTTTTTTTTTTTTGTCATCTCCATTTCTCCAAAAACATATAAACATGATTCAATTTGGAAAAATTCTTCGGTAAGACTTAAAAAAAAAAACCCCCAATAATACATCGTCATTAAGTTCCGCTAGATTTTCTTATTTTTTGGGTTCTGATATGATCCAATGATCTAAAATTACGTGATATAAGTAAGACATTTCTTTAATCAATTTTTTTCTTTTACCAGATAATAAAGCGCCTTAAATTTGTCCCATGTACAATTTATTCATTCTCGTATAAATTAATAGGGAACAAGTCTCCTTCGCCTTGACATGTCCAAAACCAAAAGACCAAAAAACAGACCATGGAGAAACCAAGAGGAACCCCAAGAAAAGTCATGAAGACCAACTTTTGCATCCCAAGGCCAAGGAACAACTCCTCCACAAGCAAGACCAAAGGCCTAACCCCAATGACCTTGTTGGATCGCTTCCGTGAGGCCGTCTTCCGGTTGATCATGTTTTCCACCCTCTCCAAGGCCTCCAACCACGACAGATCCGGCGACGTCCGGCGACATTATCACCCGAGCAACGATCACCGCCACAGTGAGGCCGTCGCCGACTGCATCGAGTTCATCAAGAAGAAGGCCGGTCCCAATGAAAACCCGATTTCGAGCGCTAGAAGCTCGGTCATGAATTCTCCAGCCGAGGGTGTCTTACATGTGCCTGCCGTAATTATGTAACATATAGTTTTCAAGTTGTCAATTTTGTTAACTTGTGTTATATATATATTATTCTCATTCCAGAGTTTATAAATTAGCCAAATTTAGTCCCTTTGGCTATCTTTGATCTCTTTTCTACAAAATTTTTTTTTTTTGGTTCGTTTTTAGAGGGTGTTTGTTGAAATTTCTACATGTGAAATAGATTGTAAATTGACATATGTATGAAGTTTACAGAGAGATAATATTTTTCAGATTGATGATTCCAATTATTTAATTTTCTTTCTTTTCTATTTTTTTTTCTCTGACCATATTCTTTTCTTCCCATTCATTCTTCTATCTTTCTGTCCATATTGGACAAATATTTTAGAAAATAAGCAGTGCAAAGTTTTGGGAAGAAGAAAGTTTTCGGTGGTGCTTGGTAAAGGTTTTGGAAATGTTTTTTTCATTTCTAGTTCTCTTGTTTTTTCATGTCGTTTGATTGAACCAGTCTTGCGGTTGTGTTTTTGTGCAATGCGTAGGCTCAACTAAACTCATTATTGTGAAGGGAACAATTGTACAGATCCCATTATAGTGGCTCTTTATGTTATAAGTTGTGTTTCTAAAGTTGTCGTTTTATATTATTTTGTCGTTTCTTCGTTTTTTTTTTGTCCGTTCTTCAATTGTCGTTTTCCATGGGCTTTCTTTTGTAGTGTTTGCTTTTACTGTCGTTTAACTTTTTTGCTGTCGTTTGCTCTATTATGCTAGTTTTTATTTTATTTTCGTCTTCATTTTATAATTTCATTTTCATTTTGTTTATTATTCCTAATTTTGCTGTCGGTTTTTATTTATTTATTTATTATTATTACTATTTTTTTTAGTTTGTTGCATATCAGGGTTTTCATGCTTCATTGGTTACTGTAAATAACTAAATATAATCTTCTTGTTGCCCTAACTATATGTTTGTTTTGCCGAATGTATGCACGTATAAATACTAGTCGTCTTTCTTCCTTCATTGTTTTCGGTTTACTGACGTCTATTAGTTTTATTTTCGTTTGTTGGTTTGCAGAGATATTTTTTATTCTTCTGTTCTTCAATTGAAGTTTTTATTTTCTTACGCATATAAATAAAACGTTGTTTTTTTTATCGTTTTCATATTGGTTTGTGACGTTTTTTGAGTACCTTTTTCTTTTTCTTGTCGTTTTCCATTTTTACGTTTTTTCTCATCAAATCCTTTTCCACAACAATTGCATAATGATAGATTTTGAAGTGTTGATTCCGCCAATTTCAAGCATTTTGAGGTTGTAAAATGACTACAACTTTGAAGGTTCAATTTCAAATTATTATTTTTATTATTCTTTTTGTAATGTTAGCTTTGAAGTCTTACCTTCCTAGACTTCTTTCAACAGACATATTGTGTTTGAGCCATTTTTTGCTCCCTAATTCTCTACTATTAAATGATAAGAACAAGTGGCCGGACAATCTTGATAAATACCTCTAACAAAGTACATTACATACTCAAGCAAAAATGATATGAAGATTTAATAATTAATCCCTAAAATAATATTTTTTGAAAAGAATACTAAGGACACCAATGAGAGCTGACCAAAGTCTGTGAATAGTAAATTGCCTATGGTTTAAATGATAAGTGTAGAAAACATATACTCGGACCACTATATAAGAAAATACGTAAATAATAAGGGCTTGTTTAGTAATCAAGTTTATTTCAAACTAAAATGTACTTTTTCATCTCAGTTTTTGTCTTTTTCTGAAAAGTTTTTGTTTTTTCTAAAAAGTTTTTTGTTTTTTTGAAAGTCAACAAAATTACTATTAAAACTTAAAATTTCCAATTCAAACTCATTCACTAAACGGATCCTAAATAGTTGTTTTCATTAAGTATCAAAAAGTACAGTAATTACAGAAATTACATTATAAACCTATGAGATTGTAAAAGCTTTCTAAATTGAATTCCTAGATTCCCAAAAAAGATGATGACATGAAAGCAAATATTTCTTATTTTTAGATGATTAAAATGATAAACTGAGGTATTATCAATAATATTACAAAAGACGAAAGGTTTGTTTCACAATCAACATGGGACTCACTAAATAGACAATAACCCAAAAATGCTTTTCTACCATTAATATCTCATATATTATTCGAATCATAGTAGAGTAAGAGTTTTTTATTTTATAGAACTCGTTTGATAGGGTTTTTATTTTTGTTTTTAATTAGTAAAATAATAGAAGCAACGGATTATTCAAATACTTCTAGATATAGCTTTTAGATTTATGAAACCACAAGCAACTTCTAAAAAATTTTGTGAGACAGGTCCCACAGAGAAGACTAAAATATAAGTGAAGTTTTCAATTTGTTGTTTCCAACTATGGTCATTTTTCAATCTGCCGTTTTCATGTTGTCGTGGTTTTTCATTTTTTTAAACTGACGTTTTTCATCTTCTTATTGGTTTTTTATTATCGTCGTTCGAAAATTAACCGGAGTATTTTTCTAATTTGCCTGTAGGTTTCCTCTATTACCTGCCGCTGCTTTGAGATATGTAGCTTTAGTGCTGTTTTATTTTGTTGTCGTTCTTTTCTTTTCTTTTTTTAATAAATAATAATTGTCTCCCCTATTTTAGTTCTATATTTGTTGGAAGTGCATGTCTTGTTGAATTAGCTTTGAGGACTGTTATATTTATATTCTCTACTATGAATTTATATGTGTATGTTAAAATTTTAAATTTAATTGATTTTTTTAGTTAAAAAAAAAGAAAATTACTATTTTTTTTTTCACAAAAAAAGGAAATGAAAAGTTAGTTATTTGTTAATACGAGTTAGTATGTGTCATTTATTATAGATTACAGATTTTTTTTGTTGGGATACTTGTGTGGCTTAAATACTAAGATATAATTTATATTTGTTTAGAATTTGATTTATTTTGTGAAACTTTTAATTTTGAGCTAAAATTTATGATAAATTTTTTTTCTTTCATTTTTTGTTTTAAGTTGCAAAATGCATAACTAGATCAAATGGGTAATGGGATAGTATGAAAAGAGCGTCATTGGTGGAGAGTTCTCACTCCCGACCCTGTCCCGTTTTAGCAGGAATGGAGAGAGATGAGATTGGTTTTTTTTTTTTTTTTATAATTATTTTGAAGGAGAAATGAGAATGGTTTTTTTTATAATTATTTTGAAGGAGAAATGAGAATGGTTTTAAGTACAAAAGATAGGGATAAAAAAGCAAAATACTCATTTCATCCGTCTTGTTGTCATCCTGTTTATTGTTTTCTCCCTTGTACTTTCAGTTTTGCTGGTTCTTTTACTTCGTTTTTCCATTTTGTCTATTTCATTAGTTGTTGTCTTTGCATGTTGTTTTCATTTTTTTGTTATTGTTTTTCATTTTATCGTTTTTTCTTTTGTTGTCGTTTTCATTTTTCTTTTGTTGTCGTTTTTATATTGTTTTGTCGTTTTTATCTTGTTTTGTTGTTTTCTCCCTTCTACTTTCAGTCTTGCTGGTTCTTTACTTCATTTTCCCATTCTGTCTCTTTCGTTAGTTGTCGTCTTTGCATGTCGTCGTCGTTGTCATTGTCGTTTTTTTTTTTTTTTTTGTTGTTGTTTCTCATTTTCGTTCTCTCTTGTTTTGTCGTTTGGTATTTGTTGTTTCTTCATTATCGTTTCTCTTGTTTTGTCGTTTGATATTTGTTGTCGTTTTTCATTATATACTTTTTTTACGGTCGTTTTTCTTTGTATTTCTTCTCAAGCCTTTGTTTTTGTTTTCAGATATTGTTGCGGTCTATTATCCCATTATCATTTTTTTTTTGTCATTTGTTTAAAATTTACCGATTTGTCTGTCGTTTCAACTTCCTATTGTTTTTTGTCCCCTCCTCTGGTATCTTCACTCTATTGTAGTTCTCTTTTCTCATTGTCGTTTTCCATTGTTATTGTCGTTTTTAAAGACGTCTGTGCAATTTGTGCCGTCGGTATAATTATCCTCAAAACAAAACTGTGAAAGTAAGATCTGTCTTTCGCGGGAATTGAAGAATGAAGAGGCTGCCCAGAAAACTTCACTGAAAATTTTCATTTTCCAGATATTCATACAGAGAAATTGCGCATGATGGCTGGTTCGTAAATATTTCAATTTTCGGCGAAAATTTTGTTTGGGACTTAGGTTTTCTTTCGAGAAATTTTGTTTTCCTCTTTTATTATTTTTTTATTTTTATTTTTTTATTTTGGATTCTGATTTCTGAAAAATGTGCAGGAGGACAATCCGAAAGAGAAGATAAGGTGTCGTTGGAGCTGACGGAGGAAATTCTTCAGAGCATGGAAGTTGGCATGGCTTTCAAAGACTACGTACTCTCTTCTCCTTCACTCTCTCTCTCTCTCTCTCTTTTTGATTTCTTTTATTCAGGTTTTTTTGGGTTGTCTAATTCTGGGTTAAAAAAATTTGGTACTCAATTTCACAGCTCTCCTAACATTTCTTTTCTTATTTTTAGTTTATGGTCTTGTATTTTAATTTTTAATTTTTTTTTTCATAATTATACATATCAGACTGGTAGAATCAGCTCCATAGACTTTCACAAGACATCGAATTATCTGGTTACTGCAAGTGATGATGAGTCCATACGCTTGTACGATGTTGCCAGTGCAACGTAAGTTTTTTTTTTTTTTTTTAATAATTAATTTCATCTAGAACTTGACTTCATGACACACCCTTTTCTTATTTTTCAGTTAATTCACTTGTTAACTGTAACATGGAGTTTTGGTTACTTCTAAATTTTTCTGTGTTTCTTTAGCGAATTTTTCTGTGTTTTCTAAATAATTTTTTGTTCCATGTAGTTTCAATCTAGTTTAGTTGAACCCTTGTAGACTGTGGTTCTTATTTCAATTGGGTATCCTATTAACCATGAAATGTGTTTTAGTTTACTGTTCTTTATAATTACTACTTTTTCTTTCCTCCTTTTTGGGTGCCATGTGTGTTTTCTGATTGAAAAAAAAAAAAAAAAACCTACAGGGTGGAGGATTTGAAGTCTTGATTTTTACATTTGAGGTGGGTGTGGAATTACCATTAGTCTGAGCCTGCAACCACATGTCCATGTAGTTCCGATCCTACTCTAGTTTTATCCCTGTAATTTTGTTTCATACATATTGTGGATTATGAGATGTATTTTCTAATTTTTTCAGTTGCTTGAAGACAATAAACAGCAAAAAGTATGGGGTCGATCTTGTTAGCTTTACTTCTCACCCTACAACGGTCATTTACTCTTCTAAAAATGGTTGGGATGGTATGTCAACTCTTGTTTATCTAGAAATAATTCAGTTTGAATTACATAATTCGATTTTATAATTTAACATTATTGCTTGATACAGAATCCCTGCGGCTTCTCTCGTTACATGACAACAAGTACTTGCGGTATTTTAAAGGCCACCATGACAGGTATAGTTTCTCAAAAGTATTGACAAAGCATTTAACTGAAGTGCAGTTTGTATAGAAATACCTGTATAAGAGGTGGTTTTTGTTTTTCAGGGTTGTCTCCCTTAGTTTGTGCTCTCGCAAAGAGTGTTTCATCTCGGTTCTCTTGATCGAACCGTTTTGCTTTGGGATCAACGAGCAGAGAAGTGCCAGGTGCTGATATCAGAATATGGATGTTCTTTTCTATCTATGGTTATCTTAAACTTGTTGTTTATCATTTATTATCCACATCAGGGTCTTTTACGTGTACAAGGAAGGCCTGCTACAGTGTATGATGACCAAGGGCTAGTTTTTGCAATTGCCTTTGGAGGATACATTCGGATGTTTGATGCTCGCAAATACGAAAAGGTCAGTCATGGATATATTTGAAAAACGTTGGAAGTTTGAAATACTGTTTCGGCATTCAAATGAATTGGGACTAAAATGACAAATATTAATATTCTTTAGGGTCCATTTGATATCTTTTCTGTTGGAGGAGATGTTTCAGATGCAAATGTTGTAAAGTTCAGTAATGATGGGAGACTTATGCTTCTAACAACTAGAGATGGGCATATTCATGTGCTTGATTCCTTTCGTGGTACACTTGTAAGTTGTTTTGCTTCATACCCAATCTCAAGTTGAAAATTCACTTAATTTAAACGAAGATCAAACATTTTCCTTTCTCATTTCCTTTTAGTTATCGACGTACAATGTGAAGCCAGTTTCAGAAAGTTCCACATTGGAGGCTTCTTTCAGTCCTGAAGGAATGTTTGTTATATCAGGTAGCTTGTCTCTTATTTTTCTACGGGTAACTTTTAGCTACTAATGGCTTGTATTTATTTCCTCACCGGACTTGCTAGCTAAATAGCTTACTTGGTTTCTGCCCTACTGGCAGGCTCCGGTGATGGTAGTGTCTATGCTTGGAGTATTCGCAGTGGGAAAGAGGTATGTTAACCTTCTTCAGTGATAATCATGCATCTTCACCTATTTTCCTGTTTCATTCTTATTCTTTTTTTTTTTTTGGTCAATTTATATATAATTTTTATATGTTATCATCTAGAATAGAGTTTGTTTATTGCCCGTTCAATTCTAGTGGCCAGAGGATCTTTTAGGAACCCATGGAAATTTATATCTCAAGGTATGAATGGTTTTCTCCAAAACACTAATTGGGTGGTGGGCACGGGAAAGATGTGTGGTGTGGAATTCAGTCCTTTGAGCTTTCTTTTCCTAGATTGTTTAGGCTTCCAGCTTTTCCTCATGCCCATATTGCTACCATTTTTTCCATGACCAGCAGTAATGAGTTGAACTAGCACTTTGGCTTTGGATCCTTAACCCTTTCTCAAATTGTTTGTCTGTACTGCATTGTAGGGTGCCCCTTCGGGGTTTTTGTGCAAATCATTCTTTGTTTTTCTTGCTGATCAATATGATAATTCTACTTTTGAACCTTCAACTTCATTCGGAAATCTAGTGCTCCCTACAGAATTAAAGTTTTCGTTTAACTGGTTTTTTCATGGAAAACTAAATACTTGTGAGAGGGTACAAAGGAGATATCCTCCTTTGGCTTTGTCTCCTTCCCTGTGTGTTCTACGTAGAAAGTGATGGTGAACTGTGAAACTATGGACCACATTTTGCTAGATTGCAAGGTGGCTAGAGCTCTATCGCAGAAATTGCTCAATGAGGCAGGTTCTGTTTTGGTGTTCCCGGCTTGGTGTAAATCGGTGATGGTCGAGAGGATGGTGGGGTTTGGATCCAATAAAATGGCTAAAGTTCTATGATGATTTCTGGTGATAGCTCTTGAACCCCACCGTGTTAGGGTTTGGAATTTGATTGTAATTCCTCAATTTCTTTGCAATTAAGATTCAATTTTCAGTCCAATTTCTCTGTTTATGCCTGGTATCATATCAGGTTTTTAATCCTAGAGCCTATTTGCGAGACTTAACTTTGTTCTAGAATGATTAACTACTACTTTTTTTTTTTTTTTTTTTTCCACATGTGAGTATTTTATCTATTGAATTCTGAGTTTTTGTAGATCCCTACTTATGTTTCTGGACTTGTGTCCAGGTAGCAAGTTGGATGAGTCCCGAAAATGAGCCTCCTGTCATAAAATGGGCTCCTGGAAGTCTTATGTTTGTGACTGGGTCGTCTGGACTATCATTTTGGATTCCAGATTTGTCTAAACTCGCAGCTTATGTTGGAAGAAAGTAGACATTCTTCCATGAACTTTCTTCGAATTTCAAGCACAAAGCAAACAAGAAGAGAACTATACTGTCTACTAATGGTGCAAGTCGAGATCACAGCCAAACTCACCTTGTTTCCTTGCTTGCCTCTGTAAAAGTTCTTCACCTTCACAGACCTTTTTGCACCAGATAAAAGTAATTATGTACCGTACCATAAGTTATTTTTTGTAACATGAAACAATTCTGAAGAAAACTGTAAGATGCTTCTAAATGTAAATTTTACAGTTCTCTTTAAGGTGTTACGGATTTTGCAGCTGGTTTTCTCCAAATTATTAACAAACAGAATATAATGTGGTATTACATGTATGCCATGTCTCTTGGAAGCTTCATAAATTTATTATGGTATGTTACATCTCCGACTTGGTTATAGATCTCCTAATGATCATAAACTCTTTATTGTGTGTTTTTGGCTTGGATACCAGGCTTTGGGATGCCATGGTTCATGAAACTCCTGGATCTCTAATTAGCACAAGATTTAGGACATCATGTACCGTTGACACGGAAGACTTTATCCCAACACCAATATAGGTAGTGAAGAAATTTCTTGCCTTCCACACTCCTAGTCCTATATCATTTTCTGCCAAACTAATCCTAGTTGCACGGGAAGATAAAAGTTAGTATACTCGAGAGCAAGGCCTCAGTGCGAAAAAGTATTAGTTTCTACTCTTCCTTTCTAAACTTGGCATATGGAACAAGCCTTTGCCTCTATGTCGAAAAGGTTAAATAATAGAAGAAAAAGAACATTTGAAGTTCGTGTGAATGCTGAATTGTGTCTTTGCAGTTATGGCAATGACATGGTACTTGCGTGACAAACTCTGCGCTCTCGATCTATACACAAATCAAAAGGGCAAATTTGCAAAGCAAACAAACTTTGGGAGAGGATTTCGAGAAACTTTTAAGTGAAAATCGGCTAAAACGACCTTTCATGTTTTGGTAAGGGATTGCGTACTCGAAGGCTCGAAAAGCTTCGGGAGATCTTCCTGAATCCCAAACTAAAAGTCTCTCTAGTATAAATATCCATCAACTGTGAATAGAAGCATTGTCTATAGTTTCCTCTTTGAGGTTCCAATCTCTCTATTTCTTTCGGTCTTTCCTTCCTTCCCATTTGAAGGGCATAGTTCCCCTAAAAGACATTAGGGGTCGTTTCCAAGCCAGAAAGTAGGAAAATTTGTCAAACCAAACAAAGGAAAGAGCATCTGCCAAAAATCTTGTTGATTGGTGGCTTATTAATTACAAGCTAAGCTATGTGCAAAAGAGGCGCTAGTGGACACAAGGGAAACCAGTCAAGTAATTTGGGTTTGTCTTTGTGCTTTTTCATCACATTTATGTGTACCCACTTTTTATTTATTACCCGCCAAATGTACTTGCGAGACATGCTAAACCAATTATAACATTCTGTCTCATGTGTGACAAAACTATCATGTGGTTCAAGCTTATTTGTTAGATCAATATTCAATTCATTTGTACCAATGTTTTCAGATAATTTTACAACTCAACTTTGAAACTTCTAAATCTACATTTCACTTTATTTTTCTTCCATTAAAAAAAAAAATAATATTTCAAAAGTTCATAACTTTTTTATTTCAAATCAAAATAAGATGATTTAAAAAATAAAAAAAAACTAAATTACTCAAAATGATCAGAGGAATGAAACAATATTCATATTGTATTTTTTTTGCACACATATTTCAAAATTCATTATTATTTGTATTAGTATCACAGTTTATTTTCAATTCGCATTTGACCAAAAACACATTTCAATTCCTACCTAATCTGCAAATTTTGTCTGGTGAATAGATTTGACGAGTTAGACAAGCTAGATTCTGCTTTTAGATTTTCTTTTTTCTTTTTACAAAAGACATTATAAAGTAGCTTTACGAAGGACAATAGAATAAACCATTAGACTCTTCTCTTATAAGTTCTGCCGTTTTACATTCTGGTTAGAGCAAAGGAAGAAATAAGTTAGATTGATTATACTTTGGAGGAAAAAAGTAATTAAAAAACACTAGACTTTGATTACTAAATTTTAGTTGGTAATTTTGGGTTTGATATGAAAATATAAGTTTTAAGGGATCACATGCTAAAATCACACTAAAAAAATGACAACCGGTGATTATTATGTAAAATTTATATATTTTTTAAAGCTTCGTTTGGTTTGTTAGTTGAGTTTGAAAATTTTAAGTTTAAGTTGAAAATTTATCAGAAAAGACAAAAAATTTTTCAGAAAAAGACAAAAATTAAGATGAAAAAATACATTTTAGTTAGAAATGAAATAACAAACCAAACGTCCCCTTAGTGTTTTAGAACCAAAAGTTTTGATTTCATAATGTTACAGAGTAACCTCTTAAGAAATTAAAAAATAAAAAATGAAAATTTGTGCATCCAAAATCGATTCAAATCCTCCAAACAAACGAACTTTTATTTGTAGTTGCAAGATCATGTAGGGTAATTTTTAGCCATAGAAAGCCTATCTCCCCTCCCATGTTTTTACTATTACTATTATTTTTTTTTCTTTTTATTATCTCTATGGTAATTATTATGGGTCAAAAAGGGCTGGCGTTCTGTTTGTAGAAAAGCCCAGTCGAGGCTCCATGGTCTACATTTTAACCTCTAGTGGACCCCAAAAAAAAAAAAAAAAACAGTTATAATTGCAAAAGGAAAATCAGAAAAAGAGGAGGAATAATTTTTTGCGGTATTTACGAAGTTGGTTCAAACTTCAAAATATATACCCTTTTTCTCTCTATCTCTCTAGCTAACTTTACAAAAACGGCTGCATATTATTACGTTCTCACTTTCATCATTTTTGGCCCCCAACAGTACTAGTATCTCTCTCTCTCTCTCTCTATATATATATGTATATGTATATGTGTATGTATATATATTTTATGCCATCCGATATCATTGGCAAATCTTTTCGACCATGTACACAAGGAACCCATATTTATGTGACGCCCAGAACCAGCTCTATCCCCACGCGCTGTCCATCTCTCTCTCTAAACTCTCGCAATGGACCCCACAAAACATTTCCTGTCGAAATTTAGAAGCGTTGGGGTTTGCTTTAATCAAATTGCATTTGAGAATATAATAATGGGAATATTCTCGGGACTAGGGCAAGTTAATCCCCTATCACGATACGTGTCAAATACCCATTACGTTTGAGCTCCAAAAAACAAGCATCAAGACGGACCATCACCAATATCATCATACATTATGTATATTTATATATATATATATATATAAGAATAATACATATTACATAATCAACGTCCACCATCAGCTAATTAGTACCTAAAGGAGCTAATTTAATCCACCATGTTTTTCATGCATGGGATTAATAATTAAGTAGTTAATTAACATTAATAATTAGCACGTGACTAATTAAAAAGAAGGGGGGGGGGGGGGGGGTTTAGCAAGCTAGAAAGGTTTTTAATTAAAGGGAATCCGGTGACGGGCGGTAGGAGTTGAGGGTGAGCTCAAGGGAAGTGCGGGAGCTGACGTGGCCAGCTGGGTAGTAGCCAGAGCCACCGCCGCCGCCTCCGATTGGAGCAGGGTCGGGGAAGCCCGGGGGCTTGATCATGTTGCCGTAGCCGTTGATCATCATCAGGTCCTCGTCGCGGTGCATGGGGAAGAGTGGGAGGGTTTCAATATGACCAGCTGTAGCTAATTCTTCGTCATCATGATCATCGTGTTGATCATGATCTTGATCATGATAAGGGTCGAGTGGGATTGATGATGATCTCGTCTCAAGGAGACCGTAGGGTGAAGGATACGGGTCCACTCCCATCCACCCGAAGTTGTGGCTTATTGATCCGCTGCTAGTTCCACAGTCCTGCAGCTTCAAACCAATTTTTTAGCATATTATATACATAATACATACATATACATACATATATATGTGTATATATGAGAGAGAGAGAGAGAGAGAGAGATGCATCAAAACGAGGGTCAAGTAGATTTTTTGTTTTTTTTTTTTTTTGGGCGTGTGATTGTAAAGAAACATGATCAAGGATAATAAGTTAAAAAAATGGTAATATTAAGACAGAATAAAAAAATGAATCTTCAGAGTTAGAACACTTTCTTATACTCTTTTTAGTTAGGGAATTTTATCTTTTCGAAGGGAAAATAAGGGAATTTTTAGGCTATTTGATTTTATTCTAGAGCTTTAATTTTGGATGGAAAAAAATGGCATTAAATTTTAAGAGAAATGGAAAATTCATTAGCTCATGAAATTACATGAGTTTATTTTTTTTAAAATTTTTTCAATGTGTCGAAGGAATTATAACAGAAAAGATTTTCATTTTCAGAATACTAATTTCCAAAAGGGTATCATCCATATTGACCAAGAAGAGAATACTATTTTCGTTAATTATTTTGTCTCTCTTTTTGTTGTTAAACGTAACTAGATTTATACTTTGGGGTTGTTGTCGTATTAGTAGCTAGAAACAAAATTGCATGTCTTGATCACATGGGAGTGCAAGTATCTATATATCTTTCTATTAATAATTAATTTTTTTCCTTTAATTATATAAATAATTAAATGGGTATAAGTAAAAATAATTAATTTAAAATGTTTAGTGCGATATACATATCTAAAAATAGATATAAATTTGTTCAAAATCAACCGGATCATGGATCTTTCTCTTGGCACCAAAGTCACAAATCTTTTTTTTTTTTTTTTTTTTTCGTTTCCTTACTGATTAATACTTACCCTAAATGCCTTCTCCATGGCCACAGATCCATATCCATAGTGCCCCATTTGTCCATTAACACCAAGCATACTTGCCGAAGATGGAGATCCAGATGAAACAACTGCAAAACATATGAAAACCCATTTTTTATTTTTATTTTTTATTTTTAAATCCCTAACCCTAAGTAACAAGATCCTTAAACATTTTCAAATAGTTATATATATGTATATTAGCAACTTGTGCTCACATTAGAATATACATACATATACATATATATATATATATATATATATATCAAAGCGCACAAATCTTGAAATAACAACAAAATCAGGATCAAGTTAGGTTTCTGTTGTTCAAGAACCAAAAGGGTATTTAGTAAGTGTCTTTTTCTTTCTTTCTTTCTTTTCTTTTTTTTTTTTTTGAAACAAAAAAGCCCCAACCAACGATTAATAATAGTAAGTACAAGATCACCGTTACCATGAGAATACATGTTGAGAAAACAACTTTTCTGACTTGTACAAAATCATGATCACATAGTTAAGAACACAAGTATTTAGTAAGTGTCGAAGTACATAAACAGATAAAGTGAGCTTTTCATTTTTCTTTCTTTTTAAATCTCTATAAATGAAATCCTAACTACCATAAGTATCAACACCCTTATAACAAAATTAGCACACATCACGTTGAGATATAAGAAACACAATTTTGCTACCTTGAACAAAATAGTCATGGTCAAGTTAGAAACAAGATTTGCTTGCAAAACATAACATATATATATATATATATACACTTATACACACGCACATATATATACACAGAGTGGAGAGGGGGCTGACCAGGAGATAAGTTGGAGTACTTCATGTGGGATCTTGGTGATCAGTTTTCCAATTAGGAGTAATATTATGAGTGGGAGGAGCAAGATGGTTAGGAGGAAGAAAGGCAGCTGAAGTAGGAGGAGGTCTTTGAATATTGTCAGAAGTGAACCTTTTCTTTTGGCGCTCGCGAGCTTTATGGTTCTGAAACCAATAAAACACATTTTTCCCTTCAATCTTGCCGTACTGTCTGAGGCGGGCAGAGATCCTCTGAATCTGCTCTGCACTTGGAGACCTAACTCCATTGTTGTAGTAAAGGTCCTTCAGAATCCTTATCTGGTCGCTTGTTGGTGTCCATCTCGTGCTGCTTTGCCTGCACAGAAACGTAGTCCCTCCTCCTTTGTTGTTCCCACCACCACCACCACCACCACTGCCGTTACTCATGTCCTGCTGGTCATTGTTTCCTGCTACTTGGTTTTCTTGTTGTTGTTGTTGTTGAGGTTCCATGTTTTGGAATTTTAGAGAGAGAGGAGAGAGAATTTTGGAGAGAGAAAGTGATATTGTTGTTGGAGCTTATATCAAAGATGGGGTTATAATGAGGGAGGAGGAGTAGCACATGGGAGTGAAGTTGACACACAGAGAGAGAGAGAGAGAGAGAGAGAGAAATCAGAGAGAGAGAGGTTCATAAAAAAGAGAAGGGACAAAAGAGGGCTTAGAAAGGTTGGGGAATCAGTGGAATTTACTTGGATGAAAAGGCATGACCAGGTTTTTTTTTTTTTTTTTTTTTTTCCTGAATGAATGAATGAATGGAAGGCTTGGGGGAGTGATTTTTAAAGAGTTTTCTTTTTTCTTTTTTTTTTTTTTTTTTCTGAGGAGGTTCTTCTTTTAATGGAGATATGCCTTTTCCTTTTTACCAGGTCCTATATGGCTGAATATATATACTACAAAGATACATATTCTTGTACTTGGTCTAGGGTTCTCAGGGGTAAAACTGTCAATCACTTCTCATCTAGGATCAGTACCCTGCCCTTTTTTTTCCCTCTTCCATTAGGGTTTCTATTTTTTGGTTCTGTTATACCCTCAACTCAGTTAAACTCATATCCTGCCTAGGAAATTCTTTAAAAAAAAAAAAAAAATTACAATGAGTTCAACATGTAACATGAAGTGAAAGTAAGGTACTAAAGTATTATACTCTATAAGGTGTCTGATATTATTATATGTATACATATATTTATATGTATATATATAGCTAGCTAGTGAGCTGGTATTTTTGTATACGCAGGGACCATTATATGCAACTTATAAAATTTCCAAGACCAAACTCTCAGGTCTCGTCATTTATGATCACTAATGGATACAAGCTAGCTATAGCTGATAAGGAGAAGTAGTAACTTTTAAATGTAGTGCCCATTTAAAGGCCAATGGCTGAAAAACCAAAACATGCTTAATCTTTTCTGTCAATTTAAAACTATAACACTTTTTAATTTCCTGTCTAAGAAATATGATCATTTTCTAGCGGTTAATTATTCCTAAGATCTTTGCTCTCACTATATTCCATTTGGGTTTATTCTTAATTATATATATCTTGAATTAGAAGCCTGGAATTG
Source organism: Ficus microcarpa (assembly GCA_025413485.1). Classification (NCBI taxonomy): domain Eukaryota; kingdom Viridiplantae; phylum Streptophyta; class Magnoliopsida; order Rosales; family Moraceae; genus Ficus; species Ficus microcarpa. Next base: position 14,000,307 of record CM046379.1, on the reverse strand, counting down.
ACCATATGAAATGAAGATCAGAACTCACACTATATTCCGCGTATAGGTAATTAAAGCTGTATGTGGAATTATGTAAATTTCTTGATATAATATCATGAAGAGAAGATATTTTGGTCATGCACCCAGAAAAACTAGCAAACAAAATTCATGATATGAATGAGTACTTGCTTGATCCTTTACCGATCCTTCAGAATATTCTAGTGGTCTCATCTTGCATGATTTTGAGTTGAGCTGTTTTCCCCCCCCCTTTTTTTTTTTTTTTTTTATCTTTTCTTTGTAAGAATTTTGTTGTATAGTATGAAAGAAAACCCTATTAATAAGTCGCAATCTTAAACCGTCATATTACAAATTAATATAGTATCAAACAAAAAAAAAATCCTAGTTCAAGCAAAATTTAGTAAAAATTTGATCATTCAAAACTATATGTCAATTGGCTTGATTTTTTTCCCCCTTACCCTACTAAATAATTCTCTCGTTCTCTTCTGTTTCTTCTAAAACAAATATTACAAATATCAGTTTGAACAAGAAAAAGAAGAAGAAGAAGAAGAAGAAAGGGTAAAAGGAAAAAGTGGGAGTATATTTAAGTGATATAAAAGTACATGACCAAATCATGAATGATGATGTTTGTAGCCCTTCATGCAGCGGAGCACGCGACCCAAACGTTAATGGAAAAGCATTAAATAAGGGGAAAAGGGTTTCTGGGGGATTTCTATGTTTCATGTACTAATGATAATATAGCATCATGAATCATGATCATCATGGAAACTGGAAAAAAGTTTCATCATTCTCTTTTCCCATTCTTCCTATCTACTGCAGATGCTTTCAATTCGCACCCAATTCCATTGCCCCTATCACTAGCTCTATACATACATACATACATACATATATATATATGTGCGTGTATATCTATATATCTTTTTTACTCACAATATATGATTATAAGTCTTTATAGTTCATCGTCTCTCTCACGTCTTTATAACTTCTTCTAATTTTATTAACTTCTGATTTTGTCAAAAAAGATAGGGAGTTTCTATGGTTGGAACTGTCTTTTTTATTGTCGATAAGAATTGTGATTTTAAAAGTCAGATTAATTTTTTAATAATATAATCTGTAACAAAATTTATGTTTAAAATTTACAGCAAGTGACACAAAACTATTCATGTTCATAAATTAGGTCATTGAAAAGTTAACTAAACGGTATAACGACTAATATTAATGTAGAAAATCTCCCACAGCATACAGGAAACTATAAGGGGAAAAAAAAAATTAGTATGTATACAACTTGGAGAATTTTTTGGTAGCTAGGCTTAAAAGCAAACACCCCTTCTCATGATGAGGGCACGTTTTTAAACTGAAATACCTTTATTAAGTTGTGTAAAATTGTTGATATCTGAATCCTTTGACAGAGTATGATTCCGGTTAATAACAGTTTTGAATTATTGAAATATTAGGTTCCACATTACGTTTTCAGAAACGTTACATATATTCCCGTATTTTACAATGTATAAATCGTGTTAAAATTAATATGGTTTCGAAAATGTAAAAAAGATAGATATAATGATTCTAAAAGACATAATAGGAAACACAACATTTCCATAAAGAAAGGAAATGTTGATATTATCCCTCATTCATATCTCACTTTTTGTTACTTGCCATCAATATATGGATATATATATATATCCATATATATTTACTTAATTTATATATATGTACACCATCTAGTAATTAAAGACCCAGAGAAACAAACATAAAAGCTCTAGACGTAGGCACAGTTTAATGCAAATGCTTGAAGTCATGAGTAACTCTTTTTGTCTGGTTTCCGGGGCATTTTCCCCACTGAATCTCTGGCTGTCTTATGTGCTCCAAAGCCCTTACAAAAGTACAGTACAGATCATAGGGAAAGAAGCAACAATGTGAAATTTTTTTTTTTTTTTAATATATGTTTTCACAAACACAAAAACACAAAAAAAAAAATGTCTTTCTTGATCTTCATTACTATATAGAAATATGTATAAAAAGTCATGTGTCACAGTCACAATCACACACAGAGAAAGAGAGAGAGAGAGAGGCACACCAACCAACCAACTAAAAAGTATTACATTTATATCCTCTTTTTTTTTTTTTTTTTTTTTTTTTTTTGGCATTTTCTCTCTTCCTTCACTTCACCAAATTTTAAATTTGCGGGCGAATAGAAAAAATTTGCTTTCTCTCCTTGAATTCAACCAGTAGCAGTCTCATTCCCTTTTTCTACAACTCTGACATGCAGCTCTTTCTTTCTCTCTCTCTCTCTCTATCTTTCTATCTATCTATCTCTCATATATTCAACTTTTTCAGATTGCATAATTTGTTTGATTTTGACACTATCATCATGAGATTTTCCTTTCCTTATCATACATTTACACGGGTTTTTAGCCCTTCTCTCTCTCCCCCCTTTCTCTTTCCTTTTATCTTTGCATTGGATGAATACACACGTACAATATATGAAGGTTATTTTAAGTTATTATATATATATATCTCCTAATTTTATTTATTTTTCTATTTATCATTCTGCTTTTAAAAACTACAAATTATTTCAATTTCATTACTTGCATGTTTTGTGATGAAAAATAAAAAAGATACCCTAATTTTGATGATTGAATTTGTTTATCAAATCTATTTTTTTTCTTGAATTTTTTTTAATTTTTAATACTTGGAAAAACATAAAGTTCAAGATTTTTTTTTAATTTGATATCTTGTTTTAGGATTTTAAGTGATTTGAATTGCATAAAATATCATTCATTAAACTATATTTAAGGATATTTATGTCATTTTGCTCAAAATCTGTCATTCATGGAGTATGAAATATTTGAATTAATTTTTTTTTAAGTTGAAAGGTTACCTTTGTTGTTTCCAAAAATAGATGGATAAATTCAGAAATAATTAAAACTAAAGAGCATAATTACGTAGTTAACCCTAATCCATACTATGTTCGAAAGATTGATACAACAATAAAGATGTATTTTTCTTTTTTCTTTTTCTTTTTTGAGCTATGATATACTAGAAAGATCGATATAATAGTAAGGATGTATTTTCTTTTTCTTTTTAAAACTCATCCAAATTCGATACTTGATAACCCTAATAAACAAACTCGTCTAATAAATGAGATAACTTATGTATTCTCATTAGAGGAAGTAAAACTTACGTCTACATTATATTGATAGACCATTCATGAAATAGACGATAAGAATAGTAGAGGTGCAACACTAATCAATAATATTCCCTTTTTTGTTGAGGAAAATAAAATATAAATGTATGTTAGGATATAAATATGTGATGTGGGGTATTCGTTCCTTTGTCCGGAAACTAGTCAGTGACTCTTGTTTGTTTGATCTAACTTTTGGACTTGATTTGTCGTGGAAGCTCTTCATATCTGTCCTCTTCTTATCCAAAAATCCAGAGTTGCTTACCTCATAATATATATATGTTTAAATATATATATATATATATATTTTATAGCTAGAGTAGTGCCCTTTTTGTGTGTATAGCCGCAGTGTCACGCACCCTTTTCTTTCGGGTAATCATCCCTCTCGTTGTTATTTTCTTCTCCCCCATATCTCTCCACACCACATCACAATATCATATCCCGTATCTCTCTCTCTCTCTCTCTCCATCTCTTTCTCTCTCTAGACCACTGCTATACCATTCTATCCTTCCTTTTCCTTTTCCTTTTCCTTTCTTCTCTTGTTTTCCCAGTCTAAAGAAAAAGACTTGCAACTACATGAGAAACCCTAGCCACAAGCTTTTATTAAAGTACTTAACTACTAATTGTTTTGGAAGAAAAAGATTAAGTATACAAATGAGTTTACGCTGATATAGTGTGTGTATATATAGATATACATGTGTGTGTATATATATATATATATATATATATCAATATGTTTGCAGTGTATAGTGGCAGTACTAGTACTACTGGTTACTTTCATGTGGTTTAATGTTATATGCTTTGTTTCTACATATATAGGTTTTGTAGAGTGGACCTACAATTCCATAAATGCAGCTCAATTTGGTTTCCGTCAATTTCCATTTCAAAGAGTTGATTTGTATTTATGAAAATATATTTTAAGGAAACAGATAGTTATTATTAAGTTGAAGCTTGTTTGTCTCTTGACAATAAATGCTCCCAAAGTTGACTGGACTCTTATAAGTAGGACCACAAGAACAATGTGTTCTTGAACTTCTTTCTTTGATTTTCAGGCTTCAACTTTTAGTTCATGTTTAAAATTTTTCTCCAGATCAGCTTTCTGTGAAAAGGACAACTCATTAAAATGCTTTACTTCATCCACATTAGTTTAATCTGATTGGGTTTTTTCATTTTTATATCTGTCATTTTGAGGTTGCTAAGAATAAATCGTACCTTATATGTTAGGCATTATCATTTTGTAATTTAACGTTTTAAATTCAGGTTAAATCCTTACTCTTTTTTAATATTAGAGATTGATTTTGACTATTAAAAAGGCTTATCCTTCGTTTGGTAAATTATTTCAACTCAAACTCAAATCAAATTTTTCACCTTAATTTTTGTCTTTTTCTGAAAAGTCAATCAAATTTATAACTACTTTTTAAAAAGTCAACTTAATTCAAACTTAAAAATTTTATCTCATCTCAAGCTCAACTCATTCACCAAACAGAACCTTAATTTTTAAATTTGCCCTCAAAAAGAAAAAAGAATTGAACATAAAAATTGAAATATGAAGGTATTAACGTTATACAGTTCAAAACACAAAATTGTTTTTTGAAAACCTTAAAATGCCTGATATAAAAATGAAAAAAAAAAAAAAAAAAAAGGAGATCACCCAATCTGACTACTGTGTAAAGTTATTGAGTGTGTTGGATTCTATTGCCCATGTTAAGAAAACCAAGTGTATCTACAAATCTAATAAGTATTCTTTAAAAGGGTTAAGGGGCCTAATTAACTAGTACCATTTGGATTTTGTTATGGAAAACATATGGGAAAAAAAAAAAAGATATGTTTATGTTTTTTACCCTCTTATTTGGATTTGTACTCTCTATAATTATCTAATTAAATGCAAAAAAAAAAAAAAAAAATGAAGCTATTATAACTGTGATGATAATCCAAAAATGGGAATTTGAGAGACAAGCTTACAAATCACCCTGCTCTATAGTATAGATATGTGGGATTGAAATTAGTAAAAAGGGGTAGAAAAGAGCAGCCTAAATAATAACAACAAAAAAGGCCATCTCTTCTATTTCAAGCATCTAAGTAATTATAAGGGAAGAGGAAAAATGAGGAAAACATGGGAAGTGGTTCTTGAGAAAGGAGCTAAAAGGACAGACAGATAATATATAATAATGGTTTAAGCCCCTTAACGTGAAATCAAGTGGTCAAAAACAAGGGCAGATTCTGAGCAAATAACTAGGCAAAACAATATCATTCGAGTAAACAGGACTAGGTTGTTCCCTCTAGTCTGCATGTTCATTATTATTATTATTATTATTATTATTATTATTCTTTGAGTAAGTTTGTCCTCCAGAGTTGGTCCAAATGGTTTGAACAACATGACTGATGTAACATTTAAGCATCAGTTTTGGGCTCACATCTTTCCTCTGGGCTTCTGAGACCCCCACCGGAGCTTCCTCTGTGGCCTGCAATTTCTTTAAGTACTATAAGTGGACTAAGCTCCATTCAACATTTGGCCCAAGTTCTTCTTTTTTCCTTTTTCTTTTTTTTCCTTTCTTCTTTACTTTATCATTTTTCTTTTTGGCTTTTTGTGGGGCCCTAAGATCAAGGACAAAGTAGGTTCTAGCATTTTGTGTGGCTGGAGATTAAAGACTAAAGTAGCAATGGGATGATAAAAGCGACTTTATTTTTCCCATAATAATGCAGGGGCATGGTTAAAAACCTCCTAAAAGGCGTGAAATGTCACAGAATGCCAAATCCTAGTACTTGAAAAAAAAAAAAAAAAAAAGTGAATTAATAAAGTAAAAATCCTAAGAACACCAAAATCTGATATCTAGACAAGTAGTGATACAAACAACTGATAATATTTCGAGTGACGCACACTTTTTCTCTGCATAAGTGAAAAAAACAGATAATGGCTTTGATTTTGCCCGTCTAAAAATAGAAAAAGACCAAACGAAATATCGTATCCTGTAAACCCAAAGTAGATTTACAAAAATGAAAAATGGAACTCCAATCACGCCGGCTTAGCTTCTTAAAATACAGAGATGAAGAAGCTTTAATGCATTCTCATGAGAACAAATCATAAAAAAACCGAGAGTTATATTCTGCTATGTAAAACTCAAATGACGGATGAGCCAACAGAACGGTTATTGTATCTTTGGACATAACGCACCCATCAGCTGTGCAGATTCATCCTGATCTTCTCTGGTTCCCCGAGCTCCATTGAATTCGATTTGAGTAACGGGGCTCCAAACGAGGGTCACTTCTCCCGCCAAATCCCCTTGCATCCGTGTGACCTCCTCTTCTGTTTGGATGTCTCTTCATGTGGCGTTCAGATTTAGGACTGCTTAGCTTATTTGCCTTCTCGTCCTCATAAGACAATGGTTTAATCCCTTGCAAATCAGGTTCTGGGGCATAATCAGACGGTCGCTTTGATTCGTCCATTCTTCTAAATGTTATTGATATCCTAATGAGGGAAAAAGAAGAAGAAAATTAACACATAAAGGGCATGAAACAAAAAAAAAAAAAAAGCAAAAGGAATCAAATCCAAACAAGAGTATTGTCACCCTGACCCAGCTTCAACTCTTACCGCTTTGTAGGTACTGCAGGTATGCAATGCTTAGCAACATCAGCCCCATTGCCATTCAAAACAAGAACAGAGCTGTAAAAATCAACATTATCACGAGACTCTTTAAGATTTTTAATCAAGAAGAAGATACCAAATGCAAATGATAGAGAGGACTTCCGTGCAAGCATATGTATCATGTAATGCAAGGAAAAAAGTCACAAAAGGCTAATGAATGGCAGAAAACAAAGCATAGCATACTTACCCCACTGGTAGCGGCATTGAAAACCAACCATCAAATTCACCCGCAGCAACAACCTTCAAGTTTGACCCAAAAACTATATTACATTCGCTAAGAAAAGACACAGTGCAGAAGGGCCGAACAAAATCATGATTGTCTATATGGGGAGGTATACAGTCCCCTTCTTCATAAATGTTCACAATGCAACTGTCAGGTACACAAGTTGGCGGCACTACATGCCACCTCACCAGCCTTCTGATGATCACTTTGAAAATATCAGGTAGAGGATCCACACTTTCGTTGTAGAGGATACCAGGTGGGTTACCTTTTTTATCCTGTCAGCAGAATCAGAAATTGTCAGTTAGCAACTTAACGTTACTTTACTCTCTAAACATCTTTTTATAATTTTACTAGGTGCCGCTCTATTGAACTAAGATAAATCAGAACATTGGAATAGAAAACTTCAAAATTATCAAAAAAGAGACAACAAAGAACAACATACCATTGCATAATTATAACAACATCCAAATTGAATAGTAACACGTCCCTTTCCCCTCATCCATTTTTGAGGTGCGGTAAAAGTACGTTCTGCATGAAGTTAAAGACTATAGAGTTAGACAATTTAACACCACATAACATTGAATTAAAAGCCGGACAGAAATTTGACCTCATCATTATTCAATAACCAGCATCTTATGACTACAAAAATCTATGTTTTTTAACGGCCTACTTACTGCTCTTCCTTTTGGTAGCTAAACATACTGCCTCGGCAATTTAGGTTAATTTTTTCCGAATGACAATATCATGGTACAATTATAAGTAAGATATTTAAGTAAACTGAACTATATTTAAGACGAGGAAAATCTTCCTACTATTAACTATATACCACTTTGTAATTCAGATGATAGATAACTCAGCCCCTATACTATAATGACAAAAACATTCAAATTTGAAAACTATTCTCGAGATATGGAGAGAAATTCTACGCCAGTCCAGGCACAAAAATATGAAAACTAGATATCAAGCACGTTATCTAAGTTTAAATTAGGCAATGACAATATAGTTGGAAACATTAGGGTAGAGACAAGTCAGCTCCTACAACTAACCTTTCAGTTCCCCTTTTCTCCCTTTCTCCTCAAGCATGTAAACATAGTTAACTATCCTCTTCTGTTCCACAGCACTGAAAATACCCGTGTGGAGTTCGAGCCCCTCGAGAATGTTAACTAATTTTCCGTTAATCCTCTCAATGCATATAAAATCTTTCTTCCGCTTCACATTCTTGAATCTGATGAGCTCCCTTTGTTCCCATGACAACTTGGGCTTTTCTACAACCTTGGATATCCTCAACTCTCCAGTTAAAGAATTTACATTGACCACCCGTTTACTCGAATCAGGATCTTCTACCTCTTCTTCTTCCTCTCCTAGCTCATCATCTTCTTGGGCCATGTCAGCCCAAGACATCCGAGTGCTGTGGGTCTCCACAGAGAGTGATTCGCCAGCAACTCCACTTGTGGAAGCTTCCAGGCCACGTTCAGGCGATCCACTTGCTCCATCTTTCCAACTACCCAGTGAATTGGTATCTGCCCCATCTTTCTCACTCCCTGCCGATTTGCCATCATAATTCTCATCGTGCTTTGCATTCATCTCCTCCTGCAATTCCACGTTTTCCGATGTCGAAGCATTTGACTCCTCCCCACCCAGTTTCTGTTGCTCAGAATCACCCTCAACTTCTGCACAATCATTCAAAACCCCAAAAGTCAAATCCTTACCGTTTTCTTTCAGCAAAACGCGTGAGGAAAAAAAAAAAATCAAAATTTGAATTAAAAAAGAACTAAGAAACAATTCACAGTAAAGGTCAAAACCTCATAAACATCTAAGCTCTAAGCAAAGACGGAACAAGGGAACGCCAAAAAGATTCAAACTTTTCACTTCCTTGAAGCTAATTATCTAACCATAATCGGCGAAGAAATAAATAAATAATTCACAAATACCGATTCCAGACTATCGATTAAGTCAAAGAACACCATAGACTTTCAAAATCTTCACTGCCTCGAAGTGAATTATCCCAATAAGACTAGAATTGGGTTATCCTAATCCAATTCCTAGGTCAAAGCCCTCATAATCCACACAAATCAAAAAACCCAACAAGAGAATTTCCAAAAAAACTTCGAAACTTTCTACTTCCTGAAAGCGAATCATGTCAAAAATCGGAGAAGAAAGCGAGAGAAAGTACCTGATTCGAGGGAACGAATGCGGCGGGTGAGAGTATCGGTGCAGTTGGGGCAGAGATCTCTGGAGAGGAAGGGAAGCCATGTGGAGAGGAACTCCGAGGCAATTTTGAGTTCGGAAGGCTGGTAGTCCACCAGGAATGGATCGGCCGGTTCAACTCGCCGGTCGGCCATGGCTGTCGTCACCAATAGTCGGCGATTCTCTCTCTCTCTCTCTCTCTCTACTTTGCGTCGATTCGCTTGGCTTGCTTTCTCGCTCTAAAAAGAACTCGTGTGACTTTGCGGGTGAAAAAGAGAGAGAACGAGAAGCGTGTATATAATATACATACATACATACATACACACACTCAGGGAAGGAGGTAGTTGTGATAGAGAAGGTTTATGAGAATTGTGGACAAATTACGAACGATGTTCCTTTATTTATTTATTTATTTCTACCAAAAAGAAAAAAACCGCATCTTTAAGCTTTGATTTCTTTAACATTCCCTAAAAAAAAAAAAAAAAAGCTTATTTTTTATAAAAAGCTTGATCTAATAATTATTATGATTTTTCTTTAAAAAAAAAAAAACCAATCCGTTTGACCTGCCAAGTGTTTGCAAAATTACGAGATTGAGAAGGATTATAAGTTCATTCATGGCCATAATTATAAAAATTTCTTTCCTTTATTTAAGCTTAATTCTATATTTATCAGGTAAAAATTATATATATATATTTTTCGATATCCGTTCTGATTTGCTAAATATATTTACATAGCCAACAAATTTTCCGTTCACTAATTTTCTTTTAAGATTTTCCCCCTGTAAAGAGTTAGGACGTATGTTGTTACATGAGATGGGATAAGTGACAAAGTACACTTAATTGAAAATGAAGTTCATTATAATATTTTAAACTAGTGTTAGAATACATAATTATACCATCTAATTTTAAGCACTTCTCAATTTATAGAATAAAACAACAAAAATATCATTTGACTTTATAATTGAAATAAGTTTTTCAAAATTTAGATAACATTTTAAATTTTAAAAAATATAGGGATAAATTAATAAGTAATTGATATTATATTAGAAGGCATCGTTATGCAATTATTGTACTCTAATACCACACCAAATATAACATTAAAGTATAATTCACTTTCATAGTTTTATTTAAACTCAGACACCAAATACATACTATAATGACACCATTTAAATTTATAGAAAGAAATAAGTTTTTCAAATTTAGAGAATACTTTTAGTTTTCAAAAACATAGGGATAAATTAACAAGTAGTTGATTTTAGAAGGTATCGTTATGCAATTAATGTACTCTAATACCACACCAAATATAACATTAAGTGCAATTCACTTTCCTAGTTTAAATTGAACTCAGACACCAAATACAATTTTATTTTATTTTTGTTTTTTTTTTTTTTTTTCTCTCTCTCTTCTCTTTTTGTTTTGATTGAACAAAACATAACTCAAAGAACAAAAAAAAAAAAAAAAAAAAAAAAAAAAAAAAAAAAAAAAAACTGTTTTATGTGAGCAATAGTTATAGAATCAGAATCACGGTCATAGCCAAGCATACAGCCAAAAAAAAAAAAAAAAAAAAAAAAAAAAAAAAAGCAAAACGAAAATGAATCAATACATAAAATTTCAAATGTGGATAAAACTGTTAAATAGCAAAATTTCAAGATCAATTTATCAAAATTAAAATGGACAAAAGGTTTTAAAAATAATACCTGCAAAATTTAAAGTAATACTAACATTACGTGTAAAATGTTATAATTTTCAAGAGTTTTTTTAACGACAATAAAGAGGTTTTTTTTTTTTTTTAAAATTTAAATTTAATGTAACCCTCCATCAATTTTAGTGTCTAAGGATCAAAATTATTGAAAAAAAAAAAAAAAACTTATAGATTAATTCATTAGCGAAAATTTGCTATTTACAATTATTTACTTCAAACCATTTTAAAATCTTAATATTACTTCCTATGATTTCATAAAAACGCTATATTCATAAATTGGTTATCCTTATAAAAATGGAATGCTTCTAAATCAGCTCAAAAAGCTCAAACAATACTAAAATGTAAGTCATGTTTAACACCACATACTACTAAAAAGAAACGAGTCTTACAGCATAGGATATACATATAAAATCATGTCTCTATTGCCTCTTTCTCTATTTTAACATCACTAATTTCCGAAAACATTTTCAAAGAGTTTATGTAACATGTCTTCCTCGGCATTCGGCAATTCTATAATCAAAAATCTTATTGATAGAATCGGATTTAGACGATGAGTATGTTATATATCGTAAGATTATTTCATCTTTTATATTAATATTTATCTTCCCCGTTTTACTTTGAATCGTGCCTCCTTAAAAAGAAATCATTGGGGGTGTTTGGTGGAATAGTTTGAGTTGAGATTTTTAAGTTTTAATAGTAAATTTTTTTGAATTTTCAGAAAAGACAAAAAACTTTTTGAGAAAAAGACAAAAACTTTTTAGGAAAAAGACAAAAAAAATTTTGAGATGAGTGTTTTGAATTGATGTGTCAGACACCCTAAAAATAAATAACATGTCTCGTCTACATGTTTCAAATACAACGAAACCGAAGAAGACTGGAAAAGGGCCCATTTCACGTTGAAGCCCAACGTGCTTAGCAGGTTGAAACGTAAATTAACTGCCAATGTGGAAGAAAGAGAATATAAATGGATAACGAGCAAGTCCGTCCATCCATCCATCCATCCATCCACTCCCCTGCTGTTTCTGCTACACAAGGCCAAAGCCAATGGAAGCCAAACTCCTCCGTTCCCTCGTCACAAAACCACCATTATCGACCACCCTCACCAAGCGTTCAACCACCGTGAATTATCCGATATTCTCGCCCTCCCCGCCAAAAACAACTCAATTTTGGCCCCATTAGCGGCGGCGGCAGCAGCAGCAGCAGTAATACTGATGAGTCCAGTGTCCCGGACAGCAACAGCCTTCCACGGCCACAAATAACCCGCCCCCAGAAACCGTTGAGGTGCGGTTCAGGAGACGGTCAAAAAGGCGCTCGAGGCAGCAAAGAGATGATGACGACAACAGCGACAGACGGGTTGCAAAGGCCGCGGAGAAGGCTCCAGTGAAGAAGTGGGAAGACATGGGTGCAGCAGAGAAGGTCATGGAGCTCTATATGGGAGAGAAAGGCTTGCTGTTTTGGCTCAACAAGTTTGCTTATGCCTCGATCTTCATCGTCATTGGAGGGTGGCTATTGTTCCGGTTTGTAGGGCCGTCGCTCAATCTTTACCAGCTGGATTCTCCTCCTCTTTCTCCTGATTCCCTGTTCAAGGGTTCTTCTTGATCACCATTCTCGGACAGAATCACCAGTATCTGTTATGTTCTTCACCAAGAAAACGAACTTTTCTTTTTCTGGGTATTTCTGTTCTCAGAGTTTTGTAGATCTGGTCTCGGATTCACAGATTATGCAATAGTTATAGTCATCCACTGTCGCCTTCCTCAAAAAATTTTTTTTTTTTTGAAAAAATTAAGATTTCATTACAAACCCAAATAAATGAAACAATGCTTTTATAGCTGTGACTTGTGAACGTCAATAAAACCTCAACTTGCAAAGCTTGTTCTTAAAATCCGCGGGACGCTTCCCAGTTTCAACTTGCATCTTACATTCAAAGCAAGCATGCAATTTCCTGACAAGATGACCACATGTGTGCGATAACGGGATTGTGTATTCGGTCAGAACAAATAAGAGAATGGATCAACCAACTCGACTCACTTGACATGAGCTGGGATAAAAGTCGAGGTCCTAACACGATACTCAAATAACGTCAATAAATTAAAAGGAGCAGGAGATATAGAAAGGTGAGTTCTGTAGACGCAAGAATAAGAAGATTACATTTAGGAGGATAAACGCTCCAACAATACACACCCACGCTTTCACTATTAGATGGAAATTATCAAACCGTAAAATATTGATTTGATTACATCCTCTTTTCATAGAAACATATCTCGCTAACTTCTACTACAATTTCATTGGATCAAAACATCACTTTGGACAATCTCTTCATCATTCCTCAAGCATTGTGCCAAAAAAAGGGAAAGGAAAAACAAAAAAGAATCTCTTCAATATTAAAGATACAACAAATAGAATATGGAGTATAAGCAGCTATACGGCATTGACTGACTGCGAAACTGCCTCTTTTTCAGTCTTGCACCTATTAAAGATGAGTTTAGAACAATGTGAGGACGTTGAACAAGAAACCTAAAAAGGGGTAACAAATTCCCTTTCCAAGAAGATATTATAAGTATGGAAAATTTTGAGGATTTTAACCCCAAAAAAAAAAACCCTAAATGAGGTAACCGACTAATTCCGATAGTCTTTAAAGCCCCTGATTTATAAAAGAGCAAAGAAAAGAACCACTGACAGGGTTTTCAAATGCTTTTTTGTTTCATTGTAAATGAGCTTTATACGGCTCCAATAATCGGAGCTAAAGGTAGAGAATTGAGAGTAATTATGCACAACAAAATGGGCAAAATCAAAATCCATAAGAAATCAAAAATGGAAAAAGATTGGATGCGAAAAGTGCTAGTAAAAACCTTTTAGATACTAACCTATTGCAATGTGACCGAGATGCATAATTATGGTTGTTGCAATTTGTGCACATCCAATCCCCTTCTCGCCATTGCTTTGCACTGCTAGGGAACGAAAGTGTCGAAATTATACACTCTCTCTTCTTCTTATTCACCCCTTTCTTTGGAGGGGAAAGTGATCAAATTATTCTTATGCAAGAAAACTTAACCTATTGTATGGAAAGACATATAGTAGTCATATCAATCTAAACAACATGTGGATTTAGTGAGGAATTAATTAATTAACAAAAACATCAAAATTCCCTGCGTGCCAAGTAGTTTAGGTTGTAACACATCATGAACCTTGCACCACATTTTCTACCTAGATAAATCACACATAATCCTAGACTTCTGAAATGCATATTTAAAAGCAACAATTAATCCCAACTTACCCCTTTCCAAGAAGTGTGGGTGTGGTTGCATGCTGTGGCAATAGCATGGGAACTTGCAAACTAGGAGCCACACCTGAACCGGCATTAGGAAAGGAAGTGTATGCCCCAGGGTTGGAGTCGGCAATAGTGCCTATCGGATGCTCAAAACCCTGGTATGATGGTGGTTGTGGCCCGTTGGTCTGCAGATCCAGTGTAAATAAATAAGAGAAAAGAAGAGAAAGACGGCATGTTATGGCACCGTCAAGACAAATAATCTTGAATAATAGTGAAGGCAAAATCCTCACATGTCCTATGTTCAACCTCTTGTTGTCCCAATCATTAACAAACTCCTCGGATGCTAATCGCTTTGTTCCCAATCCTTTATGACGGACAAAGGAGAAAATTAAAGTGAAAAGACATATAATAAATTAGTTAAAGGTAACATTTTATTAATTTTGACCATTAAAATGACCCAAAACACTACAATAACTACTGTACCCGGAGCAAAATATCCATATTCTAAAATTGCCAGTGGCCGTGCAAAAATGTTTGCAGGGGTACTAATTAATCAAAATTTGGGACTCAAATTACAGTACAACTAATACTTTTAAGTTCTCTGTCTCTCTCATCTACATTTGTTTATCTATTTATCTATTTTATTTTTCTTCCAAATAAACTGAGTTTGCCCATGTACTAGAGTCTTATTCACTTTTTAAAGTTTCGAGTCCCAGAATTATGAATTTACATAGTAATTCATTATTTATTTATTTTTGGTTTATTCAAGGTTTTAAAGTTTGAAATATTACTATACTTAAAAGTTAAACTTGGCGTAGTATCAAAATTATTTATTTAAAAAAAAAAAATCTATATGGATAATGTAATTAGAAAACTTTAGGGGAGCCCTTAGGTCCAAACTAGATCAAGAAAGAACCAACCTGGTGGAGAAGCATTGCATTTCTTGCACTGCAGCAAAACGAAAACTAGATCAGACAGCTAAGACAAGCACAAACAGAAAATGTATGGTAAAAGTATTCAACTATAGGAATGCCAGCTAGCATCACCATACCTGTGCACGAGAAGAGTAATTATGGAAACCACAGCTACAGATCCAGTCACCATTCCGCCACCCTTTAGGAACTGAAAGTAGCTGATTACTAGGGTTTGCGTATGGAAGTCCAACATTAGGGTTCCCACCTAAGGACCAAGCAGAAGGTGGAAGAATTCCATACTTATCGGCTCCGACGGGAGGCCAGTTAGAGGCCAAAGGAAGAGACTGTTGGAGAGCACCATTGCCTGTTAATCCCATCCTTTGGTCTGCTCCTCCTTGGACCCTGGCAAAATAATGCGAATAAGTTGGGAGAGTAGCTCCACGCATTGCAATCGCTGGCATTGCTGCTACCTCCTTTGGTTGCCCGCACTTTTTGCACTTTTCTCTTGATGCATAATTGTTGTTAGTGCAACCTATTGTTCCATTTGCCATACAAACCCATACCCAGAATGCAGCCAGGAAGAAGGAAAGGAAGCCATGTAAACGCACACCAACCCGTGTCCATCCCAAGACCAAACCCACACATACAAAAAACACAAACCACTCAACCTAATCTGATAGCAAGTTCCTAAACTCAACAAATAAATATGCGTGAAGCAGGCAACTCACAACCTTTTTCAGGCCTTCATTAACACATCATTAGTTACTTCATATCTTAAAAAAAATGGATTAATCACATAATTTGAAAATTAAATACGACAAATCAAACACAGTTTTTCTGCTGCCCAATTACGGTCTGAAGACAAAGGGGGTTTTTAGACATCGGTAAGAAAACAGACACAAGGATGACGGTGATAAGAAGTAGACAATAAAATCTACAGGAAAAACAAAAGTGATTATTTTAATAATTTATAAGTTCCAAAACTATTAAAATCTTGATAATAAAATGCAAGGGGTAGAATAGAAGCACCAAAACACAACTCCTACAAAATGATTAGGCATATGCTGAGCTCAAAAGTAAGCAATACACAAGCTTATTTGGTTTCATGGATTTGAATGATACCCAACCACTGAGTGGCGAGTGTATAAACTAATTCACTATGAATTAACTGGCCTATTTAACTTGTACGCGACCTGTGAATTTGACAAAAGCACACCATTGTAAATTGTCACGTTTTAACGTGAGATTGCACAATAATTAATTGTGATAAGTGGACAAAACAAATCTACAGGAAAAGCAAAATGTCTTTTTTTTTTTTTTTGGGGGGGGGGGGGCGCAAAATATCATTGAATTGAAGGTACTTCCTCAATAATGAAATTAAGGTCCTTATAATTGAGGCCCAAAAAATGTACTTGAAAATCAACTCCAATTGCAGTCTTAATACCTTCGAATAAGGAAGTTTGAAAAAGAAATGGCAAGATCTTCAGTCACATAATTTCCTCCGTTTTTGTTCGAATTTGACTACGGAATAAATTTTAATTTCTGATAATTGGGACCAACCAACAAGAACTAAAAAGATAAATACGAGGTAAAAGTTTTGATTTCAACACCTTCCAATACGGAATGGTGAAACCAAGTCACATATTTACACTATTTTTCCCAATTTGACTATAAAAACCAAAATTTCAATAGATCTAATCAATCAATCAATAATGAATTCCAACAATGATATAGGGAGAAAATGTCGGAATCTCAAGTCACATAATTTATGTTAGACTATTTGCTCTCGAATTCAACTAATTTCATCATTCTAAAATCCAAAACCAGCAAAGAACTGACTTGATCCTGATACTCGTAACCAAGAATTCCGCAAATCGAATCGAAAGCTAAACAGAATTTCATCAATCTCATATCCAAAACCAGTAAAGAACTGAAAAAATTAATCAAACAGAGCATAACACACGATTCCCATGGTCGAACCAAAAACTCCAAAAAAATCCAAAAAAAAAAAAAAAATCAAAATACGCAAAAACAAATCCAAAGAGAGATTTCGGCTAACCAGTGCAGATCCAATCGCCGATGCGGGGGAGCCACTTGGAGTCGGCGGGGGTGTTGACGTCGACGAGGAGGCGCGGCTGCTTACAGCGGTTGCAGAAGGACCTGAAGGCGTAGTTCCTGTTCTTGCATCCTCCGCATTCCCAGTCCCCTTCTCTCCCTTCTCCCATTCCTAGCTTTCCTCCACTTTCTCAGGAAAATCTCAGAGATATTTTCTTCCCCTGTACAATAGAGAAAAAGGAAAGGGAGGAAAGAGGAGGGAGGTACAAGTACAACCGTACAAAGAGGGTTTCGAAGGATATAACTTGGATACGGAGATTGGAGAAACGACACAGTACACTCTCTGTACGCCTATGTTGAGTACATTCCCTTTGTAGATTACTTACTTTTACGGGGTCGTTTTGTAAATAAATCTAAGTGGATTCTATAATTTTTTTTTTTTTTTTTTGAAAACTAAGTGGTTTAGATCTTAATTAAACTCATGAATTTAACTCAATTTTTATCTTTTTCTAAAATTTTTTTTTTTTCTGAAAAGTCAATAAAATTACTATTGAATTTAGGTTTGTTTTTGTTATTGAGTTAAATATTTAGTTGTATAGTAAATTTTTTGAATTTCAGAAAAAAAAAATTTTGAGAAAAAAAAACTTTTAGAAAAAACAAAAAATATACGTTTGATTGAAATGAGATGATAGACAAACAAGCTTAATCTAACTCAACTCATACACAATACCCAATGATCTATATTATACAATACGTCCCCCTAAAAGAAATTACTTTTGTGAATCTTCGATGTACGATCTCTTTTTAATATTTTTTCACAAATAGAAAATTGTTTTCTAATTGTTAGGTCAAAGATTTAGGTTTTGTTTAATATTCAAGTTTAATTTCAATTAAATTATATTTTTTATCTCAATTTTTGTTCATTTTAAAAAAACTAATAAAATTTATAATTAATCTTTATAAAATCAATCAATTTCAACTTAATAATTTTATCTTCAACCGATGAATCGAATACAAGCTTAATAATATATTTAAAGATTATTTATACTGAAATTCACAGCGTGCAATTTAAATAAGAGGTGAACGTAGATTTACTGTTAAACTACATACACTATACAAGTGATAGTGAAAGATAGTGAAGGATGGAAAGGAAGACGTGTGTAAATAACATTTTAACCACGGACAAGGCAAGAAAATTATATCATACCGTTTAAGCAAACGTAAATGAAGCAGAGAGAAATTAAAAATATTAACTTATATGATCTTGTGTTCTCACTTAAAATTGTGCCCCTCTTCATCTAACTTAAAGAGTAAAGAATATTAGATTATTAATTAAGGATTTCAAAATTCTAGAATTAAGGATTTCAAAGCTTTGAACGCCAATTTTATTTGTTCCGATCATCTCCGTTTCAACTCAATTTTTTTTTTTTCCAAATTTTGTTTTTTCCAAATTTTTTTGTCTTTCTGAAATCAAAAAATTACTATACAACTAAATATCAACTCAAACAGGAAAAACATAATAAGAAAGTAATAAATAAAAAAATAAAAGAAAAGAAAAGAATCCATATCAAATACAATGATAACCACAAAAAAAAAAAAAAAAAAAAAAAAAAAAAAAATCATAAATATGATCATTCACTATATCACAACTTCAACTTTGGTGTCTTATTGGCAAACCTTACCATCCTAACACGGCCTCGTCTATTAACCATCTTCATCCCCCCACGGCCTCCAAACTTTTGCCACCAACCAATCCCCTTCCCCAACCTCCGATTTTCCCGCCGCCTTTGCCGCCTTCGGCGTCTTTAACCGGTTGCGGCCGCGGCCGCGGCCACCGACGTGCTGCATTAGCCCCTCTACAAGGGCATGAAAATGTTCCGTGTCCCTACCACGCTTAGTATTATTGTTACTTCTCTTAACCACCGATTTTCTGGTCCCATTATGCTTGTAATTATTCTTTAACGCCTTAGTCTTGGGGTGAAAGGTCCTCTGCAGTAGCTTCCAGTTGCTACGATTCCGGTCATCGTCATCATGGTGGTGATGGTGGTGATGATGGTGATGGTGGAAAATGAGCCCTAACTTGTTCTTAATCCGCTTAAGTCCTCCGATTCCTTTCTCCGAATCCCTTTCTCGTCTCGAAAAATATGTTTTCCTCGGGTTAGTTCGGATAGGCAGAGTACTATAGGACGAGCTGCTTTGAAGATTAGTTTCACTTCCATCATCATCTTCTGTGGTCGATGATGATGATCTTGTCGGGCTCGAAATTGAATTCGGGCTTGTTTCGCTTTCCGTTTCGCTTTCCGAAGGATCTGATTTTCTTCTCTGATTATTCTGTTGATCCATTAACAAAGTTGGCCTCATGATTATCTTGTGATGATCATGATCTGGTGGTGGCATGATTAACGGTACACGTCTTGTTATTGTTTTCCGGGTTGTAGTACTACTCGCTTTCTTAGCCGTTGGATGATTCTGAATAACTCCGAAAGGAGGACTCGTGCCCGAGTCGTGCTCGTCTTGACTCAGATCAGGCAACCTCAAGCCGTGGACATAACTCGTTCCTTGACTCGTCTGATTCCCATTTAGCTGACTCCCTAACTTACTCAGTGTCTGGTTGTTCTTCAAGACTTTCTTGGACAAGTACTCATCATTTCTACCAAGAACTGTAGGCTGACTCGCCTGTCGACTCGGCGGTTCGTTACAATTCTTGACAGGATTCATGGTCCTAAGTTGCAAATCCGAAATGCGGGAATCTATTTCTGCAATGGCCTTCACCACTTCTTTTGAAAATTCAGTCTCTTCCTCGTCAGATTTTTTAGCAATATTGCCAACGGGGAATTTGACCTTATTGGCCTCATGTTCAAAGTGATTTCTATTTTCTTGTTCAGACTTTGAAGCTTCCTTGTTCAAGATATTAACTGATTTTGGAGCTAGGTTCGTCATCTGTCAAAACATATACAACCTCCTTTCTGTTAGAAAGAAATCAATTTATTTAATCAGATGGATTCCAAGATTTATTTGCGTATTTATTTAATATAATGATGTCGTTACAAAGTTTATACCTTTTCAAAATCATTATAAGTCAAACAAATTTCATGTCGTCACTCATGAAGTTTTAACTATTTACCTGAGTACTGCTCTTAGAAGCCTTTCTCTAGCATCATCTAAAGATTCTTTAACAGTTGCAGCGCTTCCTTGTCTAACAACTTGCCATCCTTGAGTGAAGATCAAACGCACCACAGTTAAAATACAACCAAATCTAGTCTAGCTATTCGATATGTAGATATTGTATAAATATATATAATATATAAATATATAAACATTTCATACATAAATTGAATAACATAATAAGAGCATATGAGAGAGAAGGAGAGAGAGAGATCCTGTTTGTGCAAATGCTTACATTTTCTATGCTTTTGGTAAGAAGACTAAATCCATAATATTCTGAAGAAGGCCGTATAATTGTCTCAGGGCAAGAAGATCAGACTTCATCTGCAGTTGCTCAACTTCCATGTTTAATAAAGCCCCTCACTAACACTGTTTTCCACAACAACATAAGTTTCGTTATAATAATTATAAAAAAAAAAAAAAAAAAAAAAAAAAAAAAAAAAAAAAAGAAAGAAAGAAGAAGAAGAAAAAGAAACTAATACAAGAAAATGTTAAAACAGAAGTAGCCTTATAACCATCCATCTTGCAACATCACGTTCTTATGCAACCGAATATTTTAATAAGATTAATTTAAGTACTTAGGTTTTTTTTTTTTTTTTTTCCTTTGATAATTGGATTTAAGTTTGTTTTATCGTAGACGAATCAAAGAAATTGGTAGTGGTTTTTAAATTCAATTAAGTTTCGTATTGTTGCCCCTTTTTTTCTGTCTGTGGAAAGAAGAAAATGGAAAAAGAGAAGATTTAAAAAGAGGAAAAAAAAAAAAAGAAAGAAAGAAAGAAAGAAGAAGAAACTCACGTAAAACCTGATGAAATGGCACCGTGAAGAAATTCTTCTGGAGTGTGAAAATCAGACGCGGGACGAAAGCAGAGAATAAGCAGTTATCGGGTTTTGTCTTCTGGACATGTCGTTTGAAAATTAGGAAAATCCTGTCGCTCGCTCGCACACATGGGGTGGCAAACTCGTGCGGGTGGTTATGGGCCCTTGGGCCTATCATGGTTCCAACGCTATTGGAACAAGCCCATTTCCATCTCTAGGCCCAAAGTCGAACGACCTAAGTGATCATTCCCTGTTACATTAGTTTGGTGCCCAGGTTGAAACTGACCATATGTTTGAATGGGGCGTTTAAATTTCCAATAGGAAAATTTTTTAAAAAATTGTTTTTCTAACTTTTTCATCTTTTTTCTCATTTTGAAAAAAAAAAATATCATTTTCAAACATACTTTGTATGATACTATTTTTGAAAAAGGAAAAAATATTTTTAAAATATTCTTATAATAATGTATTATTCCCAACACTAATTCTTTTCATTTCAAACAACCTTTTGTTTTCAAAAAAGAAAGTTTTTTACATATCCAAACATGATTTATTCTTAAAATAAAAAATCTTTTAATTTAAAATAATAAAATTTCCGTTTTGAAAACGAGCACACGATCCAAATGGAGTTTGAATTTTTTAGGTTGGAATTGAGTTGAACTGAATATGCATTTGATAAGGTGTTTGAATTATCGAAACTAAAAAGTGTAAAAACTTGAAATATGTTCGAAAAAAATATTACTATGGAGATTATTTTATTCGTCTTAAAATTCTATGTAATTATAAAAAAATTCATCCTATTTGGACTTGTATATGCAAAGTTATGGACTTTTAAAGTTTGAATTACAAAACCTGTAAATAGTGAAACTAAGGTTGACTTTTTAAAGAAAGATGAAATTGAATTGAATTTTTTTGGGTTTGGATTGAATGAAACCTTCACCCCAAACACATGCTTACTCAAAGAGCCTATCTTTTTTATTTTTTATTTTTATCTATTGAGCAAATGACACAAATTCCTCCACTTAACCCATATCATGCAGATTTTAAATTTATTTGTATGTCATGTTGGTCTATTATCAAATATTTGTGTCATATTGATATAATGATCTTTAAATTTGTATCATTTGAGTACTTTCTCCTTATCACTAAGATTTTTTACGGGTTGAGAGATTCTAACTTCACACCTTGTGAGTGTGATGGAATTAGGTGTGAAGTCGTTAGCTTATGCTTATAATCTTTTATCATTAACAAAATTTAGAAAAGAGTTATTGGCCAAATTAGTTTTTGAACTCTTTAAGAGATGACTTTTTTTTTTTTTTTTTTTTTTTTTTTTTTTGCATACTAACCCTAAACTCTCTTAAAATGTGACGTTTTGGTCTTTTTTTATCCAATTTTGTTAAATTTTTAACAGAATGAGTCATGTATATTACATGTGATCTAATTTAAGAAGGTATTTTAGTAATTTAATAATAATTAATTTAAAAAAATTAAAATTCATCTCTATCTCAATCATTAAAAAAAATTTTAAATTCATTCATTTCTTTCTAAAATTCATCTGGGCGATTGGAGAGGGAGGGACGAAGGGGCGATTTGGTTCGAGGGGAGGGGGGCTGGGTTCATCGACGAGGAGGTAGGGGAACCCAGATCAAGATTTTGGGGTGGGGGGTGGGCCAAAACTCAAATCGCGTGGGAGGGCCAAACCCAATTTACGGTAGCGATGGGGGGACCTAGATCACGGGGGGTTGGGGGGGCTTGAAACCCAGATCCTGGTGGCAGCGAGGGGGCCAAAACTCAAATTGCACGGGAGGGCCAACTCAGATCAAGATTTTAGGGTGGGGGAAGGGCCAAAACTCAAATCGCGCGGGAGGGCCAAATTTAGTTTGTGGTGGCGATAGAGGAGGACATAGATCACATAGGGGTTGGGGGGGCTCGAAAACCAAATCTTGGCGGCAGTGGGGGGGTCGAATCCAGATCGCCGGTTGTCTACAAAAGGACGGAGAAAGAGAGGGAGGGAGAAAGAGAGAGCAAGACGGCCTCCGGCTCTGGCTCCGATTGTTGGGGGGGCGGTGGGAGAGAGAGACGGGGGTAGGGGAGCTTTGAGTTTAGCTCTCTCTTTTCTCTCTCTCTCTCCTCTCTCTTTTCAATGTTATTATATGAATAAGGATATTTTCTTCATATTATGGGTATTTTCCTTCAAAAAGCACAAAATGTATTTCTTAAGTGACATTTCGTGAGCTTTTTAACTAAATTAGATGGAAATGATCAAACTGTCACCTTTTGCTTTTTAGAAAGTGTAGGGTCATCACGGTCAAAAAAAAAAAAAAAGAGAGAGACCAAAATGTCACTTCTTAAAAAATTCAGGGATCACTTAGACTAATTACTCCTAAGAAAAATAATCTAATAATTATTTTAATGCTATTTATTTAAGGATAGTTTTATAAAATATTATTTACGAAGAATTTAGGGGTAGGTTATGAAACTATCAGGACACAATATTTTATCTATGTATTGCTTGAATTTGACTTCTTCTTCTTCTTCTCTCTCTCTCTTTCTCTCTCTCTCTCCTTTTTTCTTTTTTAATTTATTATAATTTAAGTAAGACATGAAGAAGAAAAACCTAACCGAAAGGGTAGATTTTTTTAATTATTGTATCTTCGTAAAGTTTCGTCATTCTCTATTTAAAATATGATTCTAATTTAGCATTGTACTTTCTGTTAGGTTTTGTTTTGTTTTGTTTTGTTTTTTTTTGTTGTATCTTCATAAAGTATCGTCATACTCTATTTAAAGTATGATTCTAACTTAACAAAAAATTTGTACCTAATTTGATTTGATAATATAAAATGGGTACTATCATCAAGATATTTTTTATGATATTCTTTTCCTTTTGCATTAGTTTTTTTTTTTTAAATAAAATAAAAATTCCTCCACTTAGTGTAAATTGTTGATGCTTTTATTTTCATTAAATTATGCTGGAGAAGGTCAGTATACTGTCGTAATAAGCAATCTGTTCTTATTGACAAATAATAAGGATATAAACTTGAAACTACATGACATCTTCTAATTACTGAGAATGTTGAATTTAAAATTACTCTTGAAAAATGATTTAAGTATATGCTTAATTCAAATGGAAGCAAATCACAAGGTTACTTTTTTTTTTAAATGGAATTTGAATAAAACAATTATACCTAACCAAGGAGTGAATATACCAATTACCTATGAATTGAAAGGTCTTTTTAATCTTAAAGCATCCAATGAATTTGTTAAAAGTAGACAATTTTATACATTGTGAAGTTTTCGAGTGAGATCACATGACAAATGACAAAGCCGATAATTACTAAGCTAGTTACCTCATTGTTTGTAGCAATGTTTTTAGTGTGATTTCATCCATAAATTTAGCCCAACTAAAAAAAAAAAAAAAGGTTATTTATACTTGTATTTTATACTTACTAAAAACATAGACCATACACAATATTATATGTTATCGATATATGCCATACTCAATTTTGTATTAAATATATATTTTCTCTTTGGTAACCTCATAATTACTAAAGTTTGTCATTTAAGTGATGAAATCACAATTTCATTGATTAAAAATATGAATATGGTATTAATTAAAACTTAAGGAGTATAGTATTGAGAACATCCAAAATGCACTATGTCTAATAATTTACAATGTAGGGTATAAGATGTTACATACCCACTAAGAAAATGAAAAATAGTTAGGGGGAATTTGGCGTTAACCTATCATGTTTCATTGCATTAAAATTCGTTTAGCATACATATCACCACCCCATATAAATATCATAGGTTCTAGACAATCGACATTTTTATATATTTGTATATTTCACAATTATTTTAATTTTTATTTCCATATCACGAGAAAATGACATTTTCTAATATCATGAGATAAATTAAATAATTCGAGAACTAATTTTGAGATGTTTTAAAGTTCATTACTAGAATAAAATTGAATTAATAATTGAGAGACAAAAATGAAATTAACCATACTATCTTATATAGAACTATTGTCCGTATTATGGTGCGAACATTAAGCATACGTTTTGAAGCATCTGCATTGGTACAGTAAGAACTTAGATCTGTACCAATTTTTTTAAACCAATAAAAATAAAAATAAAAACATAAATATGCTCCTTAAAATTTATTACAAATTTCTCAATAATTTTTTTTTAATTACAGTAGAAGACATGTAAAACACAAAACGACAAACCAAATGCATTATTCCTATGAGGCTATGGCCCGGGATCAGTAGAAAACGACAAGCCAGACCTGCCGTTTCAACGTTGATATCCTTGTCCGGCCGTCCATAACGGTATCACTTCTTGGCCACGTCTGCACTTTCCAATTTTACCCCTGCCTAAGCCCCCCCCCCCCCAAACAGCTGTAGACCCTCATTTAATTAAAGGGCAATTATGTCATTCCAAAAATTAACGGTTGCAATAACCAACTCCTTATATAACCGAAAACCAACATAGTTTTCATAGGAAACTAGTTCATTGATGTTTGTGAAAATATCTCAGAGAAATATTTAGATATTGAGAAGCTAAAATGGAATCTCACAAGAAAGGTGAGGAAACCAAGTCCAAGGACTGGTTATGTTGGATACTTGTGTTAGTGTTTGTGGGTCTTGTAGCTTCAGCTTCAGTGCTCACTCTCTTGAGCCATTTCAAACACTATAAGTCCAAGACAGGTGGCGTCCCCGATCGCCCAGGTCCCGTCGTCGCTCAATATGCGCACGCTCTTGATATTGCAATGCGATTCTTTGATGTCCAAAAATGTATATATTGCTAATTCAAAGAACAAATTCTGTTGTTGAATTGTGTTATGGTTTAAAGTACTTTTACTGTTTGTTTCAAATTACTTGAAGGTTTTTTAAGTCCTTTTTATTATTTGTTGTTAAACATAAATAAACTAGTAGGAGATTTTGGTAAAGTACTTTTGGTTTGGTAATATGGTAGTTAAGGGAAATGTGAACTACTATATAGAGGCAACAGTTAACCTTAATTTGACATTTGCTTGTAAATCTACTAGAAGGTTCTACTTTGTCCCCCCCCCCCCTTTTTTTTTTTTTTTAAATGTTAAATCTTTTCACAAAAATGAGCTAAAAGAGTTTCTAAAAATTATCTTGGTATGAAATGGTAGTAAACGGAAATAAAAACTTCTTCATCAAGTACAGAGACCACTTATGTTCTTAATTTTAGTCCGTTTTCAGCAAGCAAAGATAATATTTTTGGCCTTAATTTTGAAGTCCAAGAATTGAAGTAGAACTTGTTTTGTCCTAGCTGGTAAGCTTGTGGATAATAGAATTTGGTGGAGAGGAGATTCCGGGCTACAAGATGGGAGTGATGAGAACCTGGATTTGTCAAAGGGAATGTACGACGCAGGCGATCTCGTTAAGTTCGGTCTCCCAATGGCTTTCACAGCAACAATTTTGTCATGGGCAATCCTTGAATATGGAGACCAAATGGATGCCGTGAAGCAGCTCGGGTTTGCTCATGACTCCCTCAAGTGGATCACTGATTACCTCATCAATGCTCATCCTGTCCCAATGTGCTCTATATTCAGGTTTCCCAAAATCCAGTTGCTCAAAATCACATTTCTGAATTTCTAACAAGATAATATAATATAATTATTTTCGAGTTAATCTAAATGTCAGGTGCTTGAATTAACTAGTTTATATTCATATGTTTGGATGAAGGTGGGTGATCCTGAAGTAGACCACAACTGTTGGCAAAGACCCGAAACCATGACAGAGAAAAGGCCAGCTCTACAAATCAACACATCCTTCCCAGGAACAGAAGTAGCAGCAGAAACCGCGGCAGCTATGGCGTCGGCATCTCTTGTCTTCAAGAAAGTCAACTCTTCTTATTCTAATCTGCTCCTCATGCATGCCCAGCAGCTCTTTACCTTTGCGGATACTTATAGAGGTTCATATAGTCTCAGCATTCCCCAAGTTCAGAAGTACTACAACTCGACAGGCTATGGCGACGAGCTCCTGTGGGCGGCTGCCTGGTTACATCATGCAACCGGAGACGAGTCATATCTCAATTACGTAACCGAAATAAACGGGCAAGCATTTTCTAGTTGGGGAAGTCCAAGCTGGTTTAGTTGGGATGATAAGCATGCTGGAACACAGGTATATATCATCACACAATGTTCTTATTTGTTTCCTTCTCGTTTCTTGGTTTACTTAAATTTAGTATTGTGCTGCTTTTGCATAGGCTTAAACAATAGTGATCAGTGACGGAGTTGGAAAAATAATTGGAATAATTGCTTATAGATTGCCTTTGTCAAGATTAGAAATAATTGGAATGGAAAGAGGATACATATCAGGCTGATCTCCACAAATCTTGTTTTAACATTATTTGCAATTTGAGGCAGGTTCTTCTATCCAGGATCAGTTACTTTGGCGCCAAAGGGATCTCGGGTGCTGAGAACATTGATCTCCAGATGTACAGAATGACTGCGGAGCTTGTCATGTGTGAGCTTCTGCCGGATTCACCAACAGCCACATCAAGCCGAACACAAAGTAAAGTTCTTCTTTAGTCCTCTCTTTTAAAGGACTACATTGATTCCTACCTGGTTCTTAAGTGAAATCAATGTTCACTAGTACACTCTTAAGAATTACAAAAAGATCCGCTCAGATTGTCAATCTCTTAAAAATTTTATTCCTAATGCGAGATTCGATCAAAATTAGACTTGACGAAAAGGGTTTGTCAAGATAAACTTTGTGTCTTTGCTAACGTTATGATATTATGTCAACTAAAAGGTATAAGCGTAGAGTTCTAAAGGAATTAACCTTCTGACGGGATATTTCTGTAATTCGAGTAAACATTGAATTTTACTTGAATTTAGGGAAGGAATTTATGATTTTCCCTATTATGAACTGATAATAGGTAAAGGGAAACCTTTAAAGTTATTTTGCCTCTCAACATGACAAAACTGGTTTCATGTTATTGTGTTTACCTTTGGCTGTAGATGGCTTGATTTGGGTAATAAATTGGCATAGCCTACAACATTCCATGGCTTCTGCATTCCTAGCTGTTCTTTACAGTGACTACATGCTCACATCCCAAACCGAAATTCTCTACTGCGACGGCGAAACCTACAAGCCAGAAGATCTTCGCGAATTCGCTAAGTCGCAGGTACGACAAGTAATTGCCAATGAGACTCAAAACGCTGAAAATTTATGCATCAGTTCCTAACCAAAAAATTAAAATGGAAAATGCTGTTCAGGCAGATTATGTGTTGGGCCAAAATCCCATGGAGATGAGCTACCTTGTTGGATACGGAAGTAACTACCCTCGTTATGTGCACCATAGGGGATCTTCTATTCCGGTCGATGCGGAAACCGGGTGTAGAGATGGATTCAAATGGCTGTACTCACCCGAACCCAACCCGAATTTAGCTGTTGGTGCACTAGTTGGTGGACCTTTCTTTAATGATACCTATGTTGATTACAGGAACAACTCTATGCAAAGTGAACCAAGCACTTACAATAATGCTCTCCTTGTGGCTCTTCTCTCCGGATTGGTTACCACTTCTTCTGTGGTTCAATCTTTCTTATAGACTGCCCTTTTTTTTTTTTGGCAAAAAATTATGGTGTATTTTAATCTAGGTTGAAAATGTGACATCTTTTAATAGTTCTTGTTAGGTATTTTTCTTTCAATTAATTGTAAATATAAGTTTATCTTGCTTTTTTTTTTTTTTTTGGGGTGCCAAACATTGTGATATATTTTACTAGGACTAGGTATGGCAAAATGTAACATCTCATGCGAGAGTCTAAGTTGGTTGTAAATAAGAGTTCATCTTGCAATATTGGTAGAAGACCCCATTTTATGAATTTCTTTGTTTTTTGACGAGTCCATTTTATGAGCTTGAAGTCTTGTAGCATAATAATTGTTGAAGAACAAAAAGTAATGTAGAAGTGAAAGAACATGAATATGCTCGTATTGTTTTGCAAGGAAGAAGACTTTTATCCTTTTTTTATGAACTTATAGAGAAGAATTCGAACTTTATACCTTTATGATAAAGTTATGCATGAAACTAGTATTAGACTATATTAGTAACCACAAAAGATTTCATCATTGATGGATATGAATATTAAATCGTATTTGATATTTGTTTATTATAATGGTAATGGTTTTATTTCCCAATATAATTTCAATTGATATAGTGCTCAAAAGACTTAAAAGATTGTTTTGTTTGTAGTCATAAACAACATAATTTTTTTTTTTTTGGGTCTCACAAGGAAACGAAAATGTAATGTCGTTTATTTCAGTACAGCTTCATGGAAAGAAAATCGACATGTCGTTTCTGCAAAACACAAAAAACGACACGCAGTTTTTAAACTGTCGTTTCTCCTCCTCCTTGAGAAATAACGACACCGAGTTACGTTTTTTTCTTTCAGAAAGCGACAATAAAAACTGAAACGCGTCGTTTGCCTGCATTCTTTGTCGTCTGAACAACAAACCACGCATATTGTATCATGCGGTGTCGTTTTCTACTGAACATAAACGACACGTTGTCTTCTTTGAACAAAAACGACATGCCACCTTCGCCCTCGCACTAAACGACACATCGGGTCGCGATAAAAGCATGTCGTTGATACCTTTTCTGTCAACGGGAGAGAAGGATCAAAAGTTGTTTCTCTCTCCTCTCTCTCTCTCATTGCGATTATTCCTTTAGTTCACATTAATCAAAAGCTGCTTTCTTGACGAAAGGAAGAGAAATCAGCGCATCTTCAGCTCCTGGATTCAGAACCCATCGAAGTTCCTTGTTTTTCCTTCAAATTCGCAAGGTTTATCTTCGTTTCTCAGCTCTATTTTCACCTCCTTATTTTCGAAATTAATTTTGTTTTGTTTTTTGTTTTTGTTTTTGTTTTAATTTCCCGCAGAAGCTTGGTTTTTTCCTTTATCATGGTCATCTTTGTGTTTCCATTAAAGAAACCATGCTGTTAATTTTTTGAGCATTTTTAGTTTTTTTTGGTCCTCTTGCTTTCAATTAAGATCAGATTGTGTTTAATCTGGAGATTTGTCGATTAGGTTTTTTCGCTCTAGGGTAATTAATTAGGGTTTCTAGATTTATTGTTTTAATTTTTTTTAATTAGGATGAAGATTTGCGGTTCAATTTCGCACCCTTTATTTCTTAAAAATCAAGATTTTTAATTGGATTGCTGATTCGAATTACGTAATGCATTCTGATTATCGTTTTAATTCACCACTACTATTTATCGAATGCTTGTGTTGTGCATAATTTAATCCCAAGTTTTAGTGATGAATTTTGACCTAATATATCTATATATATATATATTAAATTCTAATTAGTATGATCTTCTTTTTAATATTATTTTTTAAGTGTTGGGTTGTTTTGGCTTGAAAACCAAGAATGGAAGAACTATGTTTGAATGCAAATAGACACACTTAGCTTGGTCTTCACGTTAGTCATGGTACATTATAAACTTGCGAGGATGATAACCCGTAAAGCTTAATGGGGTTAATCTCGTGTGGTTAAATTAGTTGGGATTAATTTATTGGGGAAAAAAAAAAAATTGGGATGGATTTTAAACTGCTTTTACCAGACACCATTTATACGCTTTCAATTGCAAGATGGAATTTTTTGAACACTGTAACCAATTTGTAACCTCTATGATCTTTCTCCTCATAACTCTTTATTGAGCTTTGTGTGGGTGAGAATTGTGGAGGATCTTTGCCTTTAGTAGTTATGCTATATGTTTCTTCTATGTTTTTGTATCTTGATATGGACTCGTTTTCTATTGTACTAAATTTGCACAACTTCGGACAGGGGATGGCAGCAGGAGAAGATGTTGACTTGTCGACTTTGAAAACGCAGCTTTGCCAAACGCATGATATTTGGAAGCAGGAGATGGAACAACGCCAATCCCAAGTGGATGTGTTGCAAGCAAAACTTATGGAGGTTAAGGCTTGCATAGAGGGGTCTGAGGAAGAGTCTAAAAAGGAGTTAGAGGTACTCTGGCGGAGAGTTAAGACAACTGCTACATTGTTGACATACTTGAAATCTAAAGCAAGACTCATGGCCGTTCCTCACTTAGCCCATACGTCATGTGGTATCAAGCAATTAGAAGGGGTTGGGCTTGTTGACAAAAATGGTACACCATTGTCTGCTTGGTCTAAAAATGTTGATCTTTCTTCCTTTGATGGTCCAGATGAAGATATTTGGATTGAAATAAAAAAGCAACACGGTTCTTTGGATGATCAAGATGCTGCTTATATCGGTGAAATACTCAAATCTGTTCAGATGGTCACTGATGTGATGGAAGTTCTCGTTAAAAGAGTTCTACTGGCAGAATCTGAAACTGCAATTGAGAAAGAAAAGGTAAGCTCAAGTCTGGAGGAGATCAAGAAAAAGTCGGTTCAGATCGAGAACATGTCTGTGAAGTTGGAGGAGATGGAAATGTTTGCTATTGGTACAAATAGTATTCTAAATGAAATGAGACAGAGAGTTGATGATTTGGTTGATGAAACATCTAGGCAGAGGCAACGAGCTGCGGAAAACGAACAGGAGCTTTGTCGCGTGAAGCGGGAATTTGAGTCCCTAAAATCGTATGTCAGCAGTCTCATTACTGTACGACAAACACTCCTTTCATCAGAAAAGCAATTCCAAACTATCGAGAGGCTATTTGAACGGTCAGTTGTTTTGTCGTGTGTTCCATACGTTTTTAATGCTATTATCTTGAATCTCTTGATCATAAACCATTCGACTGTATCAGTTGGTTGGTTATGTTACAAGCTACATGCTTTGAAAAACTTTCTTTTGCCCATCTGATCTATCATTTGTTACATAGATGATTCTCTTGTTCTAATTTCTACTATATCTTCTCTTTTTGATGGGCAAAATTACATCAACATCTTATTTCGGTGCCCAAAATTCACCTGTTATTTTTGCACCATCTGTTTGTGGCCTTTAAAATCAACTCTCTTACCTGGAAAAGCTTTTATTTTATGTTTACCCGATGGTTGTTTCAAACAGATTGGTCGCGAAAACAACACAATTAGAAGGTGAGAAAATGCAGAAAGAGGCTGAAGTTCAGAAGCTTATGGAAGAAAACGTGAGGCTGAGTGCTCTTCTCGACAAGAAAGAGGCTCAACTTCTAGCCATGAATGAACAGTGCAAGGTGATGGCATTGAGCGTGTCGAACATCTAATTTGGAGGGATTGGTCTCGACTCTCGTTCTTATGCTGCTGCTGCTTGATGAAGCCCCCCCGTTGCAAATTCATTTGGTTCAAGACTACGAGTCAAGTTTGCCTGCTGATTTACAGGATAGAGCATCTGGGAATGTGCGATGCTAGACCTTGAGCTTTATCTGTCATTGGATCGTTTTCTTAAATTACAACATTGTGAATATCACCATGAATCGATTATCTAGTTCTCCAGTATGTGCTCTTTTTTAACCAATTTGGAGAGGAACATTAATTGGAATGAAATTTGGTGTGTCAATCAGTATGTTAAAAGAGTTTAATCTCATTGTCATCTACTTTTGTGGCTTGGAATATTTCATATCGGAGGGCTTTTATTTTTAGTTTTTGTTTTTATCGTTCTTTGTGCACTAATACACTCAACGTGGCTGGTAGTCGCCAAACTTTGAAGGCCCAAATAACGTTTCGATGATAGCTTCTATAGGGGTGTAATTGCAAAGTTTATTGTTGAATGAAAATGGTCAAGTCAAGAAAATTTGGGGTTGGAACTGTGACTTTTTTTTTAATTAGGGATGGATGCATTCGAATTCTATATTTCAGGAGGAAATTAGGTATTGAATCACTGTTAAATAATATTTACAACCACGTCGAAATTGACTTGGAGAACACGGTTCAACTTGGAGAACACAAAAAATAAAATAAGACAAAAGAAAAGTTGGCTTCCGGCATATATCAAAATTGTTTTTGTGGATTCTATATATTTTTATTCCAACAATGTGATGTAAAATGAAAATGAACAGGAGAGGTCGCCAAGTTGTTTGTTTGTTTTTTTTTTAGCTTCCAAAAAAAAAATGAAATTCGGTGGTGCTCATCTCGCTCCCATGTCTCTTTGAATTTTTTAGCAATTTCGGAGATCACTGAGGAGTGAATAAGGCCTATATCTAGTCTCACCAAATTTTCCACCTTGGTCACTACCGTTTATCACCTAGTCCAACGTTTTAACAACCAAAATTGAAACCGTCCTTGATGGAAGCTATTAGATCTGAATCTTGAGTGAAGAGACTTTTAAAAAGACATCTTGATCACTATACCTCTGGGTGGCATATTGGTCGCAAAGTTTGTATTGCCGGTGTGCAAATTTCCCTTTTTCCATTGAAATTGCTGGAAAAAAAAAAACGAAAAAAAAAGGAGAGCATCTGGGCCTAAAAAGTTAGCAACTTTCAATTTTACTTACCTAATGATTTTTGTTTTATTATTTTGAAATTAACTAAAACCCTAAAATCCCCAAATGATTCGAGGGTATTGGGTGAGAAGTTTAATTTAAATTAAATTATACTTTTTTCATCATGATTTTTATCTTTTTTTTAAAATTTTTTATTTTTTTTTAAAAATTACTATTAAAACTTAAAAATTTTAAACTAAACTCGTTCATCAAACACTTTCGAAAATCAGAACTCCCTATGCGAGTGGAATTCTGGTTTGGCATTGCTTCTTTCAGTACTGAAGAGAAGACTGACCAGCGCGATTTCCCACCGAAATGTCTGCGCGAAAAACAGGCGATTCTCAACCTGACGATGGCTCCTCTGTACCAGTGTTGCCGCCCATCAAAATCCCCAAATCTGCTGACGATTTCGACAAGAAGGTAATCGCTAAATCAATTTTCTCGGATCCCAAACAACCCCAATTTGCCAGTTCTGCAACTTTTTTTTGTTTGCATGTCATGCAAGCCTCAAAGGAATTAAAAGAAAACACTTCGATTTAAGCTCTCGGGTCCAAGAATTTTGCAAATTTGCCCCCATTTTCAGTGTAGTGTGTGGTTTAGTTTTCTGTTGTGAATTCATAACAATTATGTTAGAAGACGACGAAACTTTATTCATTTGTAAATTTGGGCTTGTAATTTTGCTTATCAAAAGCCTGCGTTTTTTCTCTGGTTCTGTTTATAGTCTGTTTTTCATTTCTCTCATATGTGTGTGTGTGTGTGTGTGTGTGTGTGTTTTTCTTTATGGAATAGAGTGCAAACAAGAGACTGAAAGATGCTGAAGTTTGCGTTCCAATCGTATACGGAACAATCGCCTTCTATCTAGGCAGAAAGGCCAGTGAGTAAGTGCTTTCTTGTAGGTCACCTTTTGTTCCTTTGGCTATATATTGGACAAGTTCTTAAATACAAATTTTCCTCCTCTGGAAATTAGGTCTCAGTCTCATAAGTGGACGGTTTACGTGCGCGGGGCCACAAATGAGGATCTCGGGGTGGTGATAAAGAAAGTTGTGTTTCAGTTGCACCCCAGTTTCAATAACCCGACTAGGGTCGTTGAATCCGCGCCGTTTGAGTTGACAGAATGTGGTTGGGGCGAATTTGAAATTGCCATCAGTCTGTTTTTCCACAGTGAAATCTGTGACAAACAAGTAGACTTGTGAGTTTTTCTTAACATTGGACAAGTTCTTAAATGCTATGTTTTTTGCAAGAGTTATCTCAAAATTTTTTTTTTATTATCAAGTGTGCTTTCATTTCTTGTCTGTTTCTGCAAAAGTTGCATTTCAGTTGGTATTACAGTTGGGATAACTCTTGAGACACATTAGTCTATAATGATATTACTTGAGATGGAAGTTAGCTAAAAATTGGAGATTTACAAACATTTGTAGGTATCACCATTTGAAGTTATATCCTGAAGATGAATCTGGACCCCAGTCAACTAAGAAACCTGTCGTGGTTGAATCCTACAATGAGATTGTTTTTCCTGAGCCTTCAGAGGGGTTTTTTGCTCGCGTGCAGAATCATCCCTCTCTTGTACTGCCCCGTTTGCCTGCTGGTTTTACATTGCCTAGCCCTAGTAATTTCTTATACTCAGTGCACGTTTTTTTAGTACTTTTCTTTTATATAATGCTTCAAGTTAAATTGTATTGGGGTTTTGCAGTAACAACTGAAAATACGAATGAAAAGGAAAGAGGAGATACCAAGGATCACCCCCTTAGTCAGTGGTTCATGAACTTCTCAGAGGCAGACGAGCTCTTAAAACTTGCAGCTGCTCGTCAACAGGTTAAATTGGTCTCTCTTTCTCAACGTCATTAATAACTGATCTTGTGCTGCATCATACTAGTCATGTGATTGGGCACCTTTTTTATTTTTTTATTTTTTCATTTTCTCTCTCTTTTCTATGCTCATGACCATGCATCAATTTTTCATCTCATTTTGCCTCATCTTGAGTACTAGCTTCAATTGTTTGATGTACATGGTTAGGCCTTTTATTTCTCGAAAGCGGTGGAAGAATATTGTGTTGACTTAGTATGCAATCTTGTAGGTGCAAGCTCATATTGTTAAGCTGAAAAGACAGTTAAGCGTGATGGATGGGCTGCCTCAGCTGTCAAAACCACCTTCTGGCTATGAATGAATGTACATGAATATAGTAGAACCTTGAAGTTTTCTAACCAGTGTAAATCATGGAACCAATGATTGGTTGATGAGATCTTGTATAGTAGCTTAGTTGTGGAACTATCCATTTTGTCCATATTTATATTTATTTTAGTGTACGAACAACAACGGTTAACTATTTGTATGTCATCAACTCTCAATTATGTGCATGTGTGTTTTGTATGTTCTTTTGAGAAGAGAAGTTCGGGATGAATGAAATTATTGTTTCACTCTTCATTTGTTCCAAAGGTGACGGGACTAAAAATTTTGTATGCTCATTCTCTATTTCTCTGCCCTGTGTTTTTCTCGTATTTCATGATTTGTAATTTTAACCTTTTTCATTAGCATGTTAGCTAATAATATACCAAAATTTAAACTCAATGCAAGCTTTCAACTAAAAGATCACGTGAGTAACTTTTCTGGTCATAGTTTGAACTAGCAGTAAAAGAAAGATCAAGAGAGTAAGTGGCTTCAGGATCATGATATTGTGGAAACTGGAGCTGGGTTATACCAAAGTTACAACTCCCTGAGTAGTGGTGGCATTTTCATAAATGTGCTGCTGTCATGCATGTTTTAATATGTGAAATAAAAGTTTAGGGGGTGGTATTCTGGAACAATCTCTTTTGCTTGTACTTGGACCTAACACTTTGACATTTTGTTTTGCCATTTTATGTTTTTGTTTTATTATCAACTTTCTTCTTTAGGCCTGTGGCATCTGATGGAGACTTGTAACTGACTTATTTATAGCTGTCGTGTTGCTTTTCATTTTTACAGAACGAAAGTGGTCAAAAGAGCCTCATTGTTGATGATCTATTCTTTCTGAAAGTGGTGTAATGCTTCTCTTTTGAGAGTAAGTTTAATCTCATTTGTTGAAGTTGCCGAGGATTCCATCTCCTAATGAAACTCTCTATTAGAAATCTTGCTTCCTCAACTGCCTTTAGTAATCCTGAGAGGGATTGGATTGAATAACCAGGTTTTCCCATTTGCCCTTCTGAGTATGGATAAAAAGTTTGCTTGTTAAAGGGCTATTTATTTTTTAGGATTCAATCTTCCAATGAGTCTTTCTCCATTAAGCTTCCTCGACAATCTTTAACAATCCTTGAAAGGGTTGGATAACCAAGTTTGTCTAGTGTTGGTTGCTTTTTCGTTCCTTCTAGTTGGAAAAAG
Source organism: Ficus microcarpa (assembly GCA_025413485.1). Taxonomy (NCBI): domain Eukaryota; kingdom Viridiplantae; phylum Streptophyta; class Magnoliopsida; order Rosales; family Moraceae; genus Ficus; species Ficus microcarpa. The sequence goes on along the minus strand of CM046379.1, from coordinate 13,963,389 downwards.
TATCTGGACTTGTCTTCTGCAGAATGCACATGGGTGTAACCGGGGAATAAGTATTAACCGTACCTGTCTTGGCAGGGATCGCCATCAACAAGCCTCTTGTTTTTATCCTCTATACTTAAAACATGCTATTAAGGATGGTAAAGTAATGATTTTAGCATCCTTCGACATTCCTTGTCTCCAGTTGATTAGCTTTGAATCGATACATAATTGCCAAAGTTGACTCCAATTTTGCCGGAGGAGGTACTTGTAGACTGTCAAGATCATGTAACAGTTTGAGATGGTTCGCAGTGGGGATGGTTTATCGCAGGCTTATAGTAGCAGCCTCTTCCTAGTTTGTCTTTATCAAAGTGTATACATGTGTGTGTATATATATATATATATCTATATATCTATATAGATTTTTAATTTTTCGTAAAAGACAAGTCATAAGATTAACGTGGCCATCACATGTTCATGAATTTACAGGGTCAGCATCTAGAAAAAGAGAGAATGCGTTTTGTGAATTGAAATTGTGGCCGTCTTTGCCTCTATGACAATGATGGGTTATCCTCTGAATTTTCTATCCTCCATTTGTTATCCTCATCTATGCAACATCCCCATCCAATTTGCCATCTTTGTTTATTTATCCTCATCTATGTGACATCCCCATCCAATTTGCCATCTTTGTTTATTCCTTTCTTCCCTTTTCCCTTTTCGGTGAATTTTGGACATGGAATCTGAACTAGACTGATTTTGAATAGCACACACATCACAAGGTTGTCCTCCCCTAGTGTCAACATTAACAAATCTTATACAACCTTTGTTCCATTTACAATCGAGAAAATGTGTCTGATATATATATATATATATATATATATATTTATTTTGAATCAGATGAATTCTTGTTATTTTTTTCTATTTATCATGCCTTGATGTCAATTGTATAATTTATCTATTTATCTATTTACCTTTTTTTTTTTGCTAAAGATTACCATTGTTAAGGGAGAGAGAGTGGCGAACTCAGATAGTCCCAATGATGGGGTGCATCGTCACCTGTCATGTGGATCTTTGGGATGGGACTAATTCGAACTCAAGACCACGAGGAAAACGAACAGCTTTACTATCTTACTAAATAACCGGATGGGTCAATTCTATGAGGATGTGAAAGACTGCAAAAGGGAACAGGGAACCAAGGGCTTATTAATGGATTGATAATGGGACTGTGTGGCTTCAATGGATAACCTTCGTTGGGCAGGGGAATAACATGTGTGTGTAACTCTTCTCTTGTGCCTTTGACAGTTGTAGTTTTGAGGATTGTCAAAAAGGTCACATGGGTAGTAGTTCATTGCCGAGACATCTCATAACTGCCGGAGCAAGAAAAAACTTTCCTCAACCATTATCTGAACTTTCCTAGATTGTTCATCTCACAGATTAAATGTATATGCATCCAATTTCAACTCCGATGGCTATCCTCTATTTTGTTTTACATTATTGATATTGGAAACGTATTTGCTTAGAAGGGAGCAAAGGATGAACAAAGTTAGCCATGTGTCTCCCATGTTAGCCAAAAAAAGGATAGGAAGAATAGGGGTTCTTATACGTATGATCGACTTCATTCAACGTTTATGAAGTAGGTCTAATAATGTTGTTCAAAGAATTATCTCATCGTACCAATCTCATGCAATATGTAATTGTCCAATTTTTTGCTAATAATAATAATAAATAAGAAAAAAAAGATTGGTGATGTCTTCCCATCACCGAACTAGTGTCATTTGGTATGTAAGAACGTGGTGTATCACCTAACATTCATGGAGTTCAAAGTCACCAAGTCCGGTTATTGTCCAACTTAGCAAGCCATTGAAGGGAATAATTACACCCTCACAAAGGACAATGGGATTCGATTGAATGCTTATTAAGAGAGTCTTGACAGGTCATTCTCTTGTCATTATGCTATCACCACCAATGATATATATTGTTTAATTTAAATCTTATGATCATAAGAAATGATACTATTTTAATCTTTCAAGCTAGCTTTGTGTAAGAATTCATTAGCAAGACAGTTTAACCTTGGTGTATTACAGTACACGCCTAGGAGGCGCTTTTTGTTGGAAAAATGCCTTGAGAAACCTTGATGGGTATCATTTTTTAGGCATAATGTTCAGCGAGACCTGCAACATTTTTGTGACGAGTTAAAATGGATACATGTTCTCCTCCCCATGGAGTTTGGACTTTGGAATGATATAGCCATATGTTGAAAATGATGAATGGGTGAATGAGAAATTGACTCTCAATGTTCATCTATGAAGGTGAGAATGCTAGAAAATAGTAAAGAGAAATCACAAGTCCACATGGGAAAGTAATAAAAGTTATTGCCACTCCTTAATCATATAAAAGATCACTACGCCTACATAGTAAAAGAATATAAGTCATTGCTGCTCCTTAATCCATATTGGCCAAGTGATCGTTTATAAAATAGAGGAGCAATGACTTTTACTTTTATTAATTTCTCATGTAGGACTAGCGATTCTTTTTGCTACTTTTTAACATTTATGTCTTTATGAAAGCGGGTCCTGCATGATTAAACCTAAAAAATGACACTCAATAGGGATTTTCAAACCATTTTTCTAACACTTTCATATATGATAGGACATAAGATTTATAAAATTGTCACCTCATGGATCCTTAGTCAAAACCACAACATATTCCCATTAATTCTTTCCTAGACGGTGCTGAAAATGCTAACATAACAAAAATGTTCCACCAAGAAAGTGATCCTCAATTATCTTGGTTTTTATGCTAGATTCATCGTCAAAGAGCTTTTGCTAGGCTGTGATCCCATTTATGGCATTTCAACTTTTGTATTATATATTAAAGATGCCTGCGTGGGGGCTGAATTTGGCGGGTGATTCTATTTACTCTTTAGTTTGTACTATTCACCAGGGAAGCTTGGATTTTAGCATAGTTTTTGCAATTCTGTGGGAGCAAGCTAGATGTAGCTAATTTATCTTGAATTCCAACCTGTCCCTTCCTTTGACTTCCTTGGAAAACAAAGTTGTGACAGAAGAATATGGGTATGTTGAAATAATTGCACTTAATCTTCTCAACATCAAGGAATACCAATGAAATAAGAATTGAAATTAAATATATAAAGTACTCTGTAATATGACAAATAGTTAAAAATGATCTCACTCTCGTCATACTATTAAAAAAGGTACTCTACATTTGTTGATCATACTGGCGTGGGGCAAGCAAATGGAGTTTTGAAAATGCTGGACTTCAGGCATGATCTAGACAATGTTTTTCGAATCTACTGTTTGAAAACCAATATGTTGAAATCATAGCTTTCTAATCGCCACTTAGAGAAATAATTAAGTAGCACTGATGTCATTAATACCTCATGACATGACAAACAGTACTAAAACTCTCACGTAAAAGCAAAGACCGCAAACTGGTCATTGCGTTATAAATTTGTATCCATATAGATATTTGTGTCATAAAAATCTGGCCCTCTTACAATAGCATTGATTGCACTATTTCAAAGACACAACATTCTTTTAGTCGCCTAGAGGGAAAAAAAAAAAAAATGCAGCGCTGATGTTCTTACTCAACTCCATATGATATGACAAACCGGTACTATTATCGAGTATGTATTGTACTAAAGACACTATTATTATATAACCTCATATGATATGATATACAGTTAAAATTATCACGTATAAATAGAGATCTCGGATGGATCATTTCTCTGTAATCCTATACATAGATACTTGTGTAGCAAAAATCGACCCTCACTGAACCTCAGTGACATGAAAAATAGTTAAAACTATCAAGTACGAGCAGAGATCTTGGACCGGTCATTTCATTATAATCCTATCCATACGTACTCGTGTAACGAAAATCGACCCCCTTCATGAACCTCATGTGACATGATAAATAGTTAATAAAACTATCAAATAAGAGCAGATATCGGATCATTTCACTGTAATCCAAAGGTACTTGGGTGGCGAAAATCCCCACTCCCCCACTGAACCTCATTTGACATGACAAACAGTTAAAACTATCAAGTATAAGCAGAGACCTCGGACGTGTTATTTTGCTTCCAATCTATCCATAGGTACTTGTGTAGTGAATATCCAACCCCCCGATGTATATTAGTATTAGGCTACGTACATGTACTGACAAATTACAACGGACAAACATAGCGAAAGAGAGGGAAGAGAGGGGGGGCCATGTTGTTGCAGAATGATGCCACAGGGGGTAAGGCAAACCCTTACTCGTAACTTGGCTTGGAGAGAAATTGCATGGGCTTGTACAAAGTTGCTTTAGATACGCTTCTTTTTTGCGGTCTGTTTCCTGGACCCCACATCCCACATGACTTTGTTTTCTCTTTGTTGTACTCTTTCCCTCCCCATAAATACCTCTTCATTCTCTTCAATCCTCCCCCACCACCTCAACTCTTGCTTCTCTAAATTCTCTCAAATATTTTCTCTCCCTCACCCCCCCCCCCCCAAAAAAAAGAAAGAAAAGAAAAGAAATATAAATAAAAAATGGGCTTAAAAAGGTCCAACAAGCTAGCACAAGCAGCTGTTATCAAGCAAATCCTGAAGAGATGCTCGAGCTTTGGGAGGAAAAACAGTGGGTACAATGAACAAGGGCTTAATAGTATTCCCGACGATGTCCCAAAAGGTCATTTTGCTGTCTATGTTGGCCAAAACAGGAGTAGACATATTGTCCCCATTTCATGGCTGGCTCATCCTGAGTTCCAAAGCCTTCTTCACAGGGCAGAAGAGGAGTTTGGTTTTGACCATGACATGGGCATTACCATTCCTTGTGAAGAAGTCGTTTTTCGCAATCTAACCGCCATGATCCGATGAACGACACACCGCCTCTTTTCCATCAGTTTCTTTCTTTTCTTTTCTTTTTCTTTTCTTTTTTAGGGCTCTATTTGATCTTTTTAACTTTATTGATATGTATATTATCTTGTTCTATTTGCCAGTTGTGGTTTTCGCCACCACCACTTTTAATCTCTCAAGAGATTTTTTTTTTTTTTTTTTTCCTTTTTTGGCCTGGGATTAATTTTTCTCAGAGATTTAAAAAAAAAAGGGGTAAACTCAGATATAATTGTATATTATTTTTTCTTCTTTTCAATTTGTACAGTTTTCCTTGGCGTCGCATAAATTGTGGCCGCCGAGAGATTGACTGCTATAAAATGTAAGATTTTCGTTAGGGAATATATACTTCTCTAGTTTCCTTAATTAGTCACTTTGTCATGTGCCTGATTTTTCCAAGTTTTGGATGAGGACGAAGAAATTATGGGAACCAAAAAAGATGACCAATAAGTCAACTTGCGTGCACAAATTATACTCTTTTTTTAGCTTTGGATTTTATTATAAAATGTCCTCTAAATTTCAATTTGTAATATTCTTTTCCTTGAATTTAAAAAAAAAATTTGTGAACTTCCGCGCTCAATTAAAACTTTGACTAAAAAATACACATGATACTCATTCGAAGTATAAGTTACAGATATTAAATAAGAAAAACTTATAATTGAGTTAAAAAAGTAAATATTGAAGGTTGATAGTCATTTTTTCTCCATAATTTTCTCTTATAGATAACTTCATAAATAAGAATAACGGATGCCTTCAGTGCTTTTGGTGTGTGTTATTTCATGATTTTATACTTACATACCCTCAGTTCATGCTTTTAATGAGTGTTATGCGTATTTCTTCATTAAAAATTTAATTGAAGGGGAAAATTCACAAACTTTATCAAAGTTCCGGAGAAAATAATGTTAAAAATTAAAATTTCATGAGCATTTTATGATAAGGTCTAAAATTCAAAGAGAAATGTAATTTGTTCAATATTGAATGACGATTGAGAGCAAAGTCGTTAGCAAAAAAACAAAAAAATAATAATATTATTACTATTACTATGAATGGTCACAAGTACTAGTTTTGGATGATCTTATCAAAATTGTTAGTTGAAATCATGTCATTATTGAGTGGCAATGTAAAACTTACTCTTCATAATTATAATCCGTAATCTGCATATTATATAATATATATATATATATATATATTAATGTTTATCGTCTAACTAGGCTTTTGAAACCCTTGCATGGATTACGCAACCTTTTTTTTTTTTTCCTGGTCTCTTCTCAAATCAAATTATGGATTCACTAGTCGTCCCCACTTGATAACATAATTTATATTATATTATCTTATATTATATACACACACATATATGTACAAGTGTATACAAATTGTATGTAGTCGTCAAACGAGTAATTTCTCATCCGTACATGTGCAATTTTTTTCTTTTTACTCCTAAGCCTCTTAATTTGAGTCATTAAATTAACCAGATATATATGAAACGAGGATCAGTCTGCTAAGACTAGGATCATTATATATATATATATATATATATATCTTTTGTAGTGCCTCGGCATTTGGCAAAGTTTTAACTTTATAAATATATATATGTATGTATACGTACGTATGTATGTACAATTGTACGTATGTATATGAAAGAAGCTGATTAACCGCATTAGAGGATCAAATATTAGTATGCCCAATTGTATGTCACTTTTGCTTGCACGTCAATTCTAATCAATAAATTCCCCTTTCAAAAAAAAAAAAAAAAAAGAAAGAAAGAAAGAAAAGAAAACCTAAACAATAAAAATTATAGTAAAAAAATCTAATTACTAAAAATGTTAAAAGAAAATTCTAAATAATAAAAGAGCCATTTGGAGTCGTTTGTACAGAAGATCTTCCTCTAGATACGTATGACAAAGAAGTTATCCTCAAAAGGACCAAAATGGCAAATTCTTCAGCAATGAAATCTATCTAGTTTTCCATCGGTATAATTTTTTTTTTTTTTTTTTGTCCTTACCAATGAACAAGAAGGGTCCAAGATCGCAGACAACTGAAGTGACAAATTAGGTATAATTTATGACTAGTGTTTTTGCTTTTTAATTAAAACAGTAAGTAATTCTCACTCATTAGCCAGATATCTTGCATTAAAACTAGACCCCTTTCTACACACGTCTGCTTAATTGTCTTCAATTTTGTCCATTAGGAAAAAGCACATGCAAGTGGACCCTCACTTGTCCACCTTGTGGGACCTACTTGATTGTGGACTCTTGTGGATTTATGCTGCTAGATCATTAATTAACTGCTTTGGAGAGCTACTCTTTGGTTCTACGCTAGTCCTAAACACTTGTCATGCGCATGTTTAATCAATTTATTAAATAAAAAAATTAATTATAAAGTATTATGAGAAAATAATTGTTTAAATAATATTGAAGAGAAAATATTTAAGTAAAAAGAAATTGGAGAGAGAATCACATAGAAGTTAGTTTGGTGATATTATAAGAAAATAATAGTTAAGATGGTAAAAAAAAATGTTTGAATAAGGATACATTTAAAAAATTTATTTTAATATGGGCAATAAAAAATGAAAAATAAAAATTTAAAACGATAAAACGAAGCATGCAAAAAGAGATCAACATGTGGACTAAAGTAAAGAATAATTTTGAAGAGTATAAAGAATAATGTATATATATCAAACATTGTTAAAGGAAAAAAAGAAAAAAAGAAATGGAAAAGGAAAATAATGAAAGAGAATTTAAAAAGAAAAAAAAAAAAAGAAAAAAAAGGAGGGAAAGGCATGTGTTAAAAAAAAAACAACCTTTGGCTTTTTAAATATATGTTATGATTATATATCAGCTACAACATGATTGTAAATTGTTTCTGTTCAACGGTAGTAAGTTTGGACAGTTCAAGACTACTCTTTTGCAATTTCAATATATATATATATATACGCGCGAGAACTTTCTCATATAGGAGACAATTTCATACGCAAGAAAGAAATGAAATATGATATTTATTTTTGTTTTGAAATGTAATTTTTGCTTCTGCACTGCATTGCAATTTAGGCATAAAACACCTGACTCTTGATTTGATTTATGTCTAATTCACTATTTTCAAATTTTAATTTTAAAATCTGGATGAATTTGTTTTTAGGTGATATTGATTTTGAATTATAAGAAACCCTTTTGTGCACTATGAGATGGATGGTACTTGGAGTTAAAAGGATATTTGCTTGATCATATTGTGATTCTCAAAGAGAAAGAACCTGAAAATAAAAGAGATGACAAGCCGAAGAAAAAAAAATATAAAAAAAAGCTTTCATTGGAAAAAACTACCAAATTTAATGTGTAAAGCTACCCATGAGTAATATGGACTTGTATATCACCAATATGTAGAGGACGATCGATTGTGAGAAAAGAGCTACTTAGAGATAGAGTGAGAGCTGTCGACATGTGTACAGAATTTGACAAACAAAGGATTATGAAGAGATTTACAACAAGGTTTTGTAAAAATTATTGTAGAAATAAAAGGTATCCGATTTAGACTTTTCACATATATACTTGATTTTCATTCTTGATCAATTGAATTGGAATGCATGTAATCCAAGTTCTAAGTCTTAAACTTTGCATGAAGTTGAAATGTTTTGAATTAAAGTCAATTGCTCATGCATGTTATAATCACTGGCATGTGAAAGTGCCCCTTTCGTACTTCTTCGTCTTCTTCTTCCTTTTTTTTTTTTTTTTTTTTTTTGGGCTCAAGGCACTTTTGTAAGTTATTATTTGGAAATTAGTTTTTAGTTTTACTTGGCTTTTTCTACTATTCTGACTTCATCTTTTCTTTGGATATAAAAAGCTCGTTCCAAAAAACTGGTGTTTCATTAGATCATTATAATTGTTCCGTAATTTTTGTAGCTTAAGCTAAGATTTATGCTAAGGTTTCACTTACAAAAAACATCATATCATAAAATAAGTATGATTTAATAAGAGGATTCCAAACACCCCTTTCTGTAGCCTCATGTTTACGGTCTAGCAATTTGAACTCGTGTTGAGAAACATAAAAACAACAAGGGAAAGTCATACATAAACAAAACATAAATAATTTTTATTTCCCCTCGAAAATACTATGGTTATAAACTGTTAATTCTATCCCAGATCTATGTAATTTATTTATATTTAGCATCTTCGTTTGTAAAAGTGCTTGGAACTATCAAGTCGTTACCATTAAGTTAACCGTTTTTGTTCCTATTTTTCTCATATTGTACTCTCCAATACTTTCTTTTTCTTCCTGTTCTTCCGTTGCACAGTTTTTCTTTTTTAATTCACTCTCTCTCTTCCTGATAAAAACCTTACGTTTATCCTTCTCACGTCTTTTTCACCTTGCCTAGAATCTTTTTTCCACGATCATCTTCACGGCTTTTTCTACGCAAACAATAGCTTCACATTTGCATTATCGTACATGGGACCTAAATCAGAATAGAACAAAGAGGGTTTCAGTACGTAAAAAGGAAATTATATATATATTTTTTTAATTTTAACGAGAAGAATAAAAAGATAAACTTTAAAACAAAATGAAAGACTCAAACGACATAAAAGTTTCAACCTAGATATGTGCATAAGATCACGACTGCAACATTTAAATCGCTCAATGTGAAAGCACAGAGGAGGAAAAAATTCACACGACCCCAAGTGATTCAAATGAAAGGAGTCACTCGGTAGTGGTCAAAAGGTCTCATTATAAATATATATATATATATATATATATATATATAATATTAGTTCACACTTGAAAACCCAAATTAACAATTGAAAGAAATATGTCATCACTCCAACTTTGAATACGCAGGGAAATCAACATTTTACCATACAACATAAAACCAAAAAAAAAAAAAAAAAAAAGGACGAGAAATAAAGCAGGAATAAAAGAACAATTAAGGGATGATAATTTGAGGGAGAGAGAGTGACGTGAGAAGGAATTAAAAAGTGAGGAGGTATGATTTGGAGTTTCAATTTTCAAATGAAAGCAGGAAACTTCTGAAGAAAGACAACAAGGAGGTCTGATTTTTTTGCGCATAGTAGAGGAGACTCCCGTATTTTTCGTTGAGTGAACGACTGTGCAATTTGATTTAAGAAATCTTGAGAAATATGGGCAACTGTACAACGTTACAAAAAAAAAAAAAAAAAAAAAGGAGTGAAGCAAAAGTTGTCGTTTTGTGGGTAGAAGTGCATAAAAAAAGATTTGGCTTCAGAAATCAGGACACCTGCAATTGTTGATCAAACGAACATCCTAAATTTGCACACCTGTATTTTTGGTTGAAGTACCAAGAGTAGAGGAGACAACTGTTATTTTCGTTGAGTGAACAACCGTGCAATTTGATTTAAGAAATTTCGAGAAATATGGGCAGCTGTACAACGTTACAAAAACCAGAAAAAAATGAGTGAAGCAAAAGTTGTCGTTTTGTAAGTAGAAGTGCATGAAAAAAAGATTTGACTTAAGGTTTCGTTTCGTCAATTTAACTCAAACTATATAATTTTATCTTAATTTTTATCTTTTTCTGAAAAAAATTTTGAGTCCGTTTAGTGAATGAGTTTGAGTTGAAAATTTTATTAATTTTTCATAAAAGACAAAAACTTTTTCAGAAAAAAATAAAAACTGAGATGAAAATTTTGAGTTTGAACTCAAGAATTAAACTAGGTCTTTATTTTTTTTGAAAAAATTTTTATCTTTTCTAAAAAATTAATAAAAATTTTTAACTCAAACTGTATTTTTTTAACTCAAATTCGTTCACTAAAAGATTATAAGAAATCAAGACACCGTTGATCAAACTAACTTTTTAAAGTTGACGGTTGTACTTTTTAAGCTGATTTCAGCTGGTTAAAGTGCAAAAGAGGACCTTTTGATCTTCCATTTAGTGGACTGTTGTCTCGAGCTTGGGTTTTGAGAGTGAAGCTTCATGTCGTTTTGTAAAAGCCGAATAGGTCCAAACTTTTCCAATTTTTCGTGTCCTACTCATTCTCGCTCCGTTTCTCTCTGTCAGGTTATTTCTCTGAAATTGTTTCTGAAACCCTAACTACAAAATCAGTTTTTTGCCAAACTTTATTTTCTGGGTTTGTGTTTTGTGAGGTTTCTTGCAGATTGGAAGGCAAACATGGTGAGAACTTATGCCGGGTCGGTCTCGACCCATCAAAACTCTCCGGTGGCTGAATGGAAGACCACCACTCCGCCCAGGCGCCAACGAGTTCCACCACTGGATTTCGAAGACCCCCAGGTGCTCTCGGTTGTCCATAACTAGGAAATTGTGCTTTGTGAACCAAATTTAGTGCAAAATTCAAGTTTTGAACCCACTGCGTCGCCGCCACCAGCTGCTGTTTCCGACGATCCTCCGCCATAAACGCTGTGGTCCTGCATCTCCTCCACCGCCGACAGACCACTGTAACTTCGGTTTGTTCTCCGACCACAGTCCTTGCTCGATCGCCATCTCAAAAGTCCACCGATACGGTACCGATTGCAGTGGATATAGAAGAACCCAAGGACGATTCTCCTCATACTGTGGAACTGGCATCTCACAACCGGAGAATCAAGAAGATGATGCAATTTTTGCAACCTCGGTCCCACTTGCAGAAAACTTAGACCAGGTTGATGTTTCTGAATCCGCAAGTGGAGAATTTGCTGTGTCAAAGGAGCCTCAAGATGTTCGTAGCATTAGAAACAAAGATTCAACGGTAAATTTAGAGTCTGTGCCAGAGGACTCTGATCCAGTTGAAGAAACTGATTCTCCAGCCACTAGTCCAAAACCATCTCAGCAAGAGGAAGATGCTAATGATCCTTAGTACAATCCAGATGCTGAAATTCAGAATGAAAGTCATATAAGGAAGCACAAATTGGAGTCCATCTCCACAGGCTCAATCTAAGTCATCTGAGGAAAAAGAAGACTGTGTTGCTCAATCTAAAGAGGCAGAATTATATACTATATACTAAAAGAGAAGGGTGGATTTACTGTTCTTTGAACAGTAATCTACAGTTTTTTTTCCTTCTTTTCCTTTCATTTCGCAGGCGTGTGAACAGTAATGCACAGTCTTGGACAGTGTAATTACGGTTTTGCCCTTAAGATTTAGCTTGCTTTATACACTGCCAGTCACTATTTCCACAGTTAACGGACGAAAATGCCCCCGAAACCCTATTTCCCTCTCTTCTTCTTCCTTCAGCCGCCCCTTCAATTTTTTACTTTCTCTCTCTATTTTTTTCCTCTGCTTTTGTGTTTCTCAGCCGTTCTCTCTCTCTCTCCGTCTCCTTCTTCGAAGTTTCAAATCCCTCTTTTCTTCTTTTTTTTCTACCTTTCACCGTAGATTATAATGCTCCATTTTCTCTCTAAATGTTTCGCCTCTCTCTCTCTCTCTCTCTACTGTTCTAGCTTTCTCTCTCTTATGTTTTGGCGATGAGATTCTGGATTTTTGAGGTGTGGTGCGGTCTCAGCGGGTTCTTCTCTTTTTGTTGGGTTTGGTTTGCATTCATGATGGTTATTTTCGGTTGGTTGTATTTTTTTTTTCTAGAGTTGGAAGTTTAGTTTTATCTCATTGTTGTTGGTTTTTTTTTTTTCGTCGAAATTTTTTTGGCTTGGGAAAGTTTCGGATGATTTTGTCTACTGGGTTTTTTTTTTTACTTCATTTTTCGGAATGGTAAGTTCCCCTCTTCCTTTTTCTTCTATATCCGAACGCTCATTTCTGAGGAAAAATGTCTGCTGGGTTTTTTTTCTACTTCATTTTTCGGAATGGTAAGTTCCCCTCTTCCCTTTTTCTTCTATATCCGAACGCTCATTTGTGAGGAAAAAATTTTTTTCCGGAGGGCAAAAGGGTATACTTTTGAATATTTTTTCTGTGGGTTTTTTTGGTTTCATTTTTCCGGAATGCTTGGTTTTGATTTTTGATTTTTTCCCCCTATTTCCGAGCTCTACTTTTTGAATAATGGTCTTCTCTTCTGTCTTTTTTTTTTTTTTTTTTTTTGTGGAGAAAATGTTCTGCATGTTGAATATTGTCAAAACGTCTGCTTTTTGAATGATGGTCTTCTGTTCTGTCTTTTTTTTTTTTTTTTTTTTTTGTGGACGAAATGTTCTGCATGTTGAATCTGTACATTGTAGTATATTGTTGAAACGTTTTTGGCTTTTTTTATTAGAAGCAATTTTGGATATATTTTTGTGATTCTTGGATGCAAAGGCAGAGTAAAAAACGTTAACAAAATATTGGGTATGTTGATTTTTTTGTTTATTCGGTTTGTTTCATTTGGGTATTGATTGGCATTTTTTCTTTTTGTTCATTTTGTTTTTTGAATGGTTTTTGCAGATTCGGATGATAATGGTGAGAAAATGGATGAATGGATATTTGCAGAAGAACATTGAGGATTTTTTGTCTCCTGATTTGTGAATCTGTAGTTTTTAGCTTTTTTTCCTCCCCGGGTAATATATTGTTGATTTCCTTCGCTTTGCTGATTTTGTTTGCAATTTTGTATGATCTGTTTAGTGTTTGTGATGTCTTATTATGATGAATTTTTTGTTTGTTTTAACTGTTTGCTGAATAGTTTAGTGATTGTGGTTTCTGATGATATAGTTAGATTTCAACGATTTCTTAAAATTTTTGTATTGTTTAGTTGTATGCTACTGATTACAGTTTTTACATGCTGTCTTTTATATTTAATGCTTTTATATTATCTTTTTTTTTTTTTCATTGTAATTATGTGATTTGCTAGGGGTTTGTAGATTACTGTTCATTATTAATCTGATTTGAACTTTTTTCTCGGCTGTCTTTCTATCATTAATGCCATTAATTAATGTGAAATTTTTTCCTTTTCATGTGTTATTTCCAAATGAATTCTCACTCTGTTCCACCGACTCTTTTTACTTGCATTGCCTTCTTTTGTAAACAAAATCTATTCATTTACTGCTTCACCCATTTCCTCCACCATTAATGCATTTCTGATATTCTCTCTTCTCAACTGTTCTCTTTTGAACCTTAATTAGCTTCTGTCCAAAGTTCCTCCATTTCCTCCACCATTAATACATCTCTGATATTCTCTCCTCTGAACTGTTTTGTTTTGAGCGTTAACTAACTTCTGTCCAAAGCTGCTTGCTATTGTTATCCAGGTACTATTATGTTTATTTAAGGCTTTTAATCAGTCTTCATTGCTGTTTTTATTTTATATATTGTTAGTAGTTTTTTCGGCTTTCCATTGATTTCTTTCTTCTGTGAATATATTTCTTATTATGGTGATAATATTGTGAATAGATTAAAGTTTTTTCCCTCTGCCGTTTTTATGCCATTTTGTTTTCCTCCTCTGCCGTTTTTATGCCCTTCTGTTTCCTGTCTCTTTTTTTTTTTTTTTTTTTGCTTTTTTTTTTTGCTTTCCCGTTTTGTACAGTAAGTTGATTGTCTTCTGTAGTGTTCTTTTCCTCATTTTTTCCCCTTCCGTTTCTCCTATTCTGGTTTCTGAAATTTCTTCGTGTAAATATTTTTAACAAAAACTTTTAGATCACAATTTTTATATGCTATGATGATCTTTATTTAACCATACAATAACACATATACCAGATTTTTCCTTTGATTTGGTATATGTTGCTGAATGCTATATTATTGATTGCATATACTATTTGATTATCTTCATGGTTGCCGTTGGTGTTTGGAAGGCTGTGTTCAGTTTGTTTTTGTTATCCAACAATGGTATTCACTATATAATGCTTCTTTTATATTATTGTAATATTTTAGAACTTTTTTTATGCCCTTCTGTTTTCCTGTTTCTTTTTTTTTTTTTTGCTTTTTTTTTTTGCTTTCCCGTTTTGTACAGTGAGTTGATTGTCTTCTGTAGTGTTCTTTTCCTCATTTTTTTCCCCTTCCGTTTCTCCTATTCTGGTTTCTGAAATTTCTTGGTGTAAATATTTTTAACAAAAACTTTTACATTACAATTTTTATATGCTATGATGATCTTTATTTAACCCTACAATAATACATATACCAGATTTTTCCTTTCATTTGGTATATGTTGCTGAATGCTATATTATTGATTGCATATACTATTTGACTATCTTCATGGTTGCCGTTGGTGTTTGGAAGGCTGTGTTCAGTTTGTTTTTGTTATCCAACAATGGTATTCACTATATAATGCTTCTTTTATATTATTGTAATATTTTAGAAGTTTTTTATCTTTTTAATCCATAAAAATTATTTCCCTATACTATTTATCTTCTCTGTTTGATAAAAACGTTTCTAACATTTGGCCCCTTTTTTTATCCCTTTTTTTTTTTTTGGGACACATTCCAAGCATCATACTTGGTAGCTGTGATAGATAATGTTGAATTGTATAATAGCTATCATTTAGAAAATGAGATCTGAGCACATTTTAAATTATTTAAAAAAATTTTGATACTGTTTTTTTGTGGTGAATATGTTTATGTATATTTATATATTGGTTATGTCTTTAGATTAGTATATATAGATCTGAGCACATTTTAATATATTGGTTTTTTTGTAGTGAATATGTTTATGTATATTTAAAAACGTTTCTAACATTTGGCCCCTTTTTTTATCCTTTTTTTTTTTTGGGACACATTCCAAGCATCATACTTGGTAGCTGTGATAGATAATGTTGAATTGTATAATAGCTATCATTTAGAAAATGAGATCTGAGCACATTTTAAATTATTTAAAAAATTTTGATGCTGTTTTTTTGTAGTGAATATGTTTATGTATATTTATATATTGGTTATGTCTTTAGATTAGTATATATAGAACAAAATGTAGTGCAGATTTTTTTTTTGATCTTTTTTTTTGTGATTATTATTTCTATTTAATTTGTTGTTATATACTTTAATTCATTTTACTTTAGTTTTTCTTTTATGTTTTTTTTTTTCTGTCTATTACCCGGGGACCCTTTCTATTTTCTTTTTTTTTTTTTCTGGTTATATTGTTGTAATATTTGAATTTGTTACAGAGATTTATGTATTTAAATAGATTTATGATTACAAACTATTGTAATTTCATTGTATGATTCAAGTTTTTTATTATGTAATTTGATAATTTTTATTTGTATGACTAAATTTGTTTCCCTTATAGAATTTTTACTGGTTAATTAGTATAATTTAATTTATTTATGATTTAATTCAGTTAATCCAAATTCTTATCAAATATACTAAACCTATAAAAAAAAAATGGTTGTTTTCTAAAAATAAAAAATAAATGTACCGTGAGTTAACAATTTGGTAAATTAGATTTTTTCATTAGTTAAGTTTGAATTTTTTTTATTGATAAATTCGTATGTCATAATTAAGCATAATTTATTCATAATTTAATTAAATAAATATAGGTTTTCATAAAAAAAAAATTAAAGTTTACAAATAAAATAAAAATAAAAGTGCCGTTGATTAACAATTTGGTAAATTAGATTTTTGCATTAGTCAACTTTGAATTTTTTTTTTCATAAATTCGTATGCCATAATTAAGCATAATTTATTCATAATTTAATTAAATAAATATAGGTTTTCATAAAAAAAAATTTAAAGTTTACAAAATAAAATAAAAAATAAAAGTGCCGTTGATTAACAATTTGGTAAATTAGATTTTTGCATTAGTCAACTTCGAATTTTTTTTTTCATAAATTCGTATGCCATAATTAAGCATAATTTATTTATAATTTAATCAAATAGATATAGGTTTTCATAAAAATAAAAAAAAAATTTACAGCATAATATTTTCATAACTTATTATATATGAGTAATAAGTAAATTCTGAAGCTAAAATTTTCTACTCATCCGTACGGAATTGTACGGAATTCAATAGTTTTGTATAGATTATAAAAAATTAACATTACAAAATATAACAATAAATAGAAATTAAAAAATATTGAATTGAGAAAATTTTAAAGACAAAATAAAATTAAACATGTAAAAATTATAAAATATACAATTGGGAAAAATTTTATGGGTCAAAAAATTAAATAAGAGTTAAAAAAATTTAATTTAACAGGTAAGGAAAATTTTTTTATAAAATAATATCATACATACCAAAAAAAAAAATAATAATAATAAATTACATTCAAAAAATTAATATTTTATTCATTTAATTTTAAATAAAATAAAATTTTACATAGCATAAAATTGTAAAAATGAACTAATATTTAAAAATTATAAAATGTTAAATTTAAAAATAATTTACGTGAAACAAGAAAAAGAATTAAATTAACTTATTTAAAAATTAAACTAATATAATTAAATTATAATATCAAAGAATCAAATATTAATCAATTAGGTCCGGAAAAAACTAAATAAATTAAATAATAAACTAGAAAGTAATATTTTATACATTTAATTTTATAGAAAATAAAATTATAAAAATAAAATAATATTTCAAAATCATAAAATTTTAAATCTTAAAAAATTTATATGAAAAAAAAAAAGTTGGGACTAAATTAAGTTATTTAAAAATTAAATTAACATAGTTAAATTATAATTTTAAAAAATCATATAGTAATGGAAAATTAAAATGAAAAAATATTTAATAAAAATTTGTTAATATAAATTTAGAATAAGGTAGCTAAATATAAATATTTTTGCATCTGTTTTTTTTGTCCTCCCTGTAATAAACTTTTAGTATTAAAAAAAATATTGTTATAATAATTGTATGCAAATTATGATACATGTTGTATATAAATGTTTTTTCTAAATTAAATTTATTGAATATATAATATATTTTTACATTTATTCGTTAACTATATTATTATAAATGCTGTACATCCATATTGCATTCTAAAATTAAATTTATTAAATATATTTATAAATTTAATTGGTTTCTTCCATTTTTTTTAACTATGTTTATTTAAGTTATTAAATTTTTTTCCTTATTAAATTTTCAAATTTTTTAGTTAATTTATTATCTACACTTTTTTTTTATAATGTGTTAATACATTTTATTACAATAAAGAAAAATTTCCGATACTTCATTTTTTTTTAAATATTTAATATCATTACTATATCACTATTTGTTTTCTTATTGACTCTAAATAAGTTGTGTATTTCTTCTTTTTTTTTAACTGTCTTTTTATAATTTATATTAAAAAAATGAAATTAAGTAAAATGAAAAGAAAAACAAATAGCAAGAATAATTATTCAAAGCGTTCAAAACGTTACAAAAAACAAAATTGTGCAAATGATGATGAGGCATCTACATCAACAAATATACATTTTGCAATGAATGAATTTGAAGGATTAAATACAGAAATTATTACTGGTGTTCGAAATAGATTTATTCAATTATCTTCAAGCCATAACATTGACGAAGAAATACCAATTCCATCTCCAGAAGATCGTAACTTACCACCAATTGAAGAACGTAATTTTCTTATCTTAAAATCCTTTTCTTTTTTTTTTCCCCCATTTATAAAATATAAGAAAATTTTTTTACTAACTTTTTCTTTTTTCCTCTTTTTTTTTTTTTGGCGCACAAAAATTTTATATAGATTTAAATGATGAATATATTGATATTGGAGATTGCAATTGTATATGTCAATATTGTGGAGCATTATTTTGGAAAATGGAACAAACACAAAATACATATCCACCAAAATTTTCCTTATGTTGTCAAAATGGAAAAATCGCAATACCTTTAAGAAAAAAAACACCAACAATTTTAGATGAACTTTTAAATTATAATGGAGGACCTTTAAGCGCAAATTTTAGAAAAAACATTAGAATTTATAATTCTATGTTTGCTTTTACTTCATTCGGAGCAAATATTCAATCAGATATTAATAAATCATCTGGACCATATATTTTTAAGATTAGTGGACAAATTCATCATTTAATAGGATCTTTACTACCAATTAATAATAATCCTCCGAAATTCGCTCAATTATATATTTATGATACAGATAATGAAATTCAAAACAGAATAGCAACTTTCTCAAATAATAATAATGAAAATAATTTAAATGAGATTATTATTAAAAAATTGATTTTAATGTTAGATGAAACAAATAAGTTAGTCCAACTTTTTAGAAGTGTTAGAAATGTTTATAAAAATAATGAAATACCATCAATGAAATTAAGATTGATTGGAAGAAGACAAGGAGATAGTAAACAATATGATCTACCAAGTTCAACAGACATAGGTGGTTTAATTGTTGGAGACTTTGGTTTATATGAAAATGGTAGAGATATTATTATTCATAGTCAAACTGGAGAATTACAAAGAATTAATAAACTTCACCCATCTTATATGGCATTACAATATCCTTTGTTATTTCCTTATGGAGAAGATGGATATAGAGCGGATATAGAATGGAATCCAAACTTTACTGGTAAAAAACCACGTAGAAATCGAATATCAATGAGATCTTTTTATGCTTTTCAATTTCAACAACGATTACACGAAGGAAATACATTACTTAGAGCCGGACGACTTTTTCAACAATATATTGTAGATAGTTATGCTTCTATTGAAGAAGATCGTTTAGATTATGTTAGACAAAATCAAAATAATTTAAGGTCTGAAATTTACAAAGGTATTCAAGATGCTATAACAAGAGGTGATACAAACGCAGAAGCAATAGGAAAAAGAATTATTTTACCATCATCTTATACTGGAAGTCCAAGATATATGATTCAAAATTATCAAGACGCAATGGCGATTTGTAGACATTATGGAAATCCTGATATATTTCTAACATTTACATGTAATCCCAAATGGCCAGAAATCAAAAGAAGTTTAAATATAATTCCAGGGCAAAAATCTGAAGACAGACCAGATATTATAAGTAGAATATTCAAAATAAAATTAAATCATCTATTAATGACAATAAAATCAGGTCAGATTTTCGGAATTATAATAGCAGGTAAGTTAATTTATTTTAAATTAAAAAAATAAATTACTATTGTTATTTTTTATTATAATAAATTTTAAAAACTAACAATTTTTTCCTTTCATTTTTTATCTTTCTCTAGATCTATACGTGGTGGAGTTTCAAAAACGTGGTTTGCCTCATTGTCACATGTTATTTTGGTTACATCCTGAACATAAATATCATAATGCTACAGAAATAGACAAATTTATTTCAGCTGAAATACCAGATCCAATAAAAGATCCTTTAGGTTATAAAATTATAACAGAATATATGATACATGGACCATGTGGATATGCAAAAACAAATGCACCATGTATGAAAAACTCAAAATGTTCAAAAAAATTCCCAAAACAAATAAAAAATGAAACAACTATAGAAGAAAATGGTTTAATTATTTATCGTCGTAGAGATACAGAATTTAATGTTATAAAAGAAGGTATCAAACTTGATAATAGATATGTTGTTCCATATAATCGAACATTATGCTTAAAATATAAAGCTCACATCAATGTTGAAATCTGTTCTCAATCAATGTTAATTAAATATTTATTTAAATATTTAACAAAAGGTCCAGATAGAATACGAGCTGTAATTGAAGATAATGTTATTAGTAAAGATAATGAAACACCAATTTACAAAGAAGTCGATGAAATAAAAACTTATCTTAATTGTCGATATATCACACCTTATGAAGCAATTTGGAGAATATTTGAATATTCAATCCATTGTAGAAATCCAGCTGTTCAACGACTTTCTATTCATTTACCAAATATGCAAAATATCACATTTAATAAAAATCGACGACTTGAAAATATAATACGTCAACCACAAATTCAAAAAACAACATTAACAGAATGGATGGAAATTAATAAAATTAATAAAGATGCTCAAGAACTTACTTATATAGAATTTCCGACAAAATGGGTATGGAATAATAAAAATAAAGTTTGGACTTATCGTCAAAATGGTCATACTATAGGAAGAACATACTATATTCATCCAGTTCAGGCGAATTATATTACTTAAAATTATTATTGAATCATCAAAAAGGAGCAACAAGTTTTGAATCACTTAGAACAGTGAACAATACAATTTACCCTACAAATCAAATGGCTTGCTATGCATTGGGTTTATTAGGAGATGATAAAGAATGGGATGAATCAATAAAAGAAGCATCATTTTGGTCAACATCTATTCAACTTCGACAATTATTTATTATTATATTATTATTTTGTAACATTTCTGATCCAATAAAATTTCTTGAAAAACATTGGAAATTAATGTGTGAAGATATTTTATACAAAATAAGACAATTATTTAATAATCCAAATTTCGAAATCCCAGAAAATGAATTATACAATTATGTATTATATGAATTAGAAAAATTATTAAATTTAAATTCAAGTTCTTTATCACATTATAATCTTCCACTTCCAACTGGATCGTTAGTTGATGATTTAAACAATAATCTTTTAAGAGAAGAACTGAATTATGATATATATAAATTAAAAGAAGAAAACATCAATTTAGTACAAAATTTAAATGAAGAACAATATCTTATTTATAATGAAATTTTAAAAGCAATTAAAGATAAACATAATAATCTATTTTTTATATATGGTTATGGAGGTACAGGAAAAACATATTTATGGAATACTATTATTAGTAAAATTAGATCAAATGGTGAAATTGTATTAGCTGTAGCATCATCTGGAATAGCATCATTATTGTTACCAAAAGGTCGAACTGCACATTCAAGATTTCGTATACCTCTTTCAATTGATGAATTTTCAACTTGCCAAATAAAAAAATCTACTCAATTAGCAAAATTAATAGAAAAAACTACATTAATTTTATGGGACGAAGCACCTATGACTAACAAATATTGTTTTGAAGCTTTAGATAAAACCATGCAAGACTTAAAAAATAATTTTGATCGTCCTTTTGGGGGAATGACAGTTATTTTAGGCGGTGATTTCAGACAAATATTACCTGTTGTCCCAAATGGTACAAAAGAAAATATTATTGATGTAACTATAAATAATTCATATCTTTGGCCATACTTTCGTATTCTTACTTTAACAGAAAATATGCGATTAAAAAAAAATAGTTACTCTATTGAAGAACAAATAGAAGTTACAAATTTTTCAGAATGGATTTTAAATGTTGGAGATGGAACAATAGATGGAATAAAAGATCCAGAAAATGAAGATGCTACCTGGATTAAGATACCTGAAAAATATTTAATACAATATACTACAAATTCTATTCAACAAATCTCTTCAATAATATATGATAATTTTCATAATAATTTTCAAGATATTAATTATTTAAAACAACGCGCAATTGTTACACCTAAAAATAAAACAGCTGATGAAATAAATAAATATATGTTATCATTAGTACCTACAGAAACAAAAATTTATTATAGTTGTGACACAATTCTTTCATCATCTGGAAATATCGAAGAATTAAATCTTTTATATCCTACAGAATTTTTACATACTCTTAATTTTAATGGTTTACCTCCACATGAATTAAAACTTAAAATTGGAATTCCTGTTATGTTAATGCGAAATCTTAATCAATCAATGGGTTTATGTAACGGTACAAGAATGATTATTACACAATTAACAAATAGAATTATTGAAGGACGTATAATAAACTCTAATAATATAAACGAAAAAGTATATGTACCAAGAATAGAAATGACAGTTCATGAATCAAAATGGCCATTTACTTTAAAAAGACGACAATTTCCTTTAAAAATTTTTATGCAATGACAATAAATAAAAGTCAAGGCCAATCTCTAAATAAAGTCGGATTATATTTAGAAGACGAAATTTTTACTCATGGACAATTATATGTTGCTTTATCTAGAGTAACTTCACCAAATGGATTACACATTTTAATACATGATTCAATTAATAAATATCCAAATTATGTTAAAAATATTGTTTATAAAGAAATATTACACAATATTCATCAAAAATGATAAATATCTATTAAAAAAATAAAATAATATTGATTTCATTTTATTAAATTCTGTAACATAATAACATTTATAGTCTTCAAAGTTTAAAATAAATATTTATATATATATTGTTTCTATTTATAGAAATGTTCAGCCCAATACGAATATTAAAACCAGGAGAGACACATCAAGCAATATGCGCTCGAATATGTCGACTATGGAGGAACACAGACTACAAAACTGGAAAACTAATAAGCCTTGACTGCTTATTAGTTGACAAACAGGTAATCCATTTTACTTCTTATTAATATTACTATTATTACAAAAAATATCATTATTTATTATTAAACATATAACTAATATATATTTTTTTTAATACAGGATGAAGCAATACATGGTTTTATTCGTGCAAAAGATGCTGATTTCATAGCAAGCAAAATACAAATAGGCAACATATATGAAATCAGCAACTTCTTCATCACAAATAACAAGCCAAAGTACAAGATTGTTCCACATGTTGCAATGTTGCAGTTTGCAAGATCTACTATTTTCAAGGATGTTGAAAATGATATACCAGAAATACCTCAACTCAAGTTCAATTTTGTGGAGTTTGATCAACTCACACAAAAGATCGACATCAATGATCTTTTATCAGGTAAATCATATTTAATATTCATATTTGTTAATCTATAATTAATAACTACTAAATTATTTTTATACAAAATAATAACTAATGGCTTCTTAATTATTATATCGTGTTAGATGTAATTGGTCGCATTATCTCCATCAAAAGTATAGAAGAATCTATTATAAATGATAGATCAGTGAAAAGACGGACTGTCACTATTCAAAATATAAGGTACCTACAAATAATATATCATTAAAATTAAAATATATTTCTCAAAATTTCATAATTTATTATTAACATATTATTTATTTGTATTCATTTTGTTTAACAGGGAGGAAACACTTAGTGTAACTCTTTGGGGAGAACTTGGAGAAAATTTTAATGAAAGTGAAGTCCAAACAATGTCTGAACCAGTTGTCGCAGCATTTTCAGCAATGGCGGCAAAACAATATATGGGTAAATATATATACAACAATTAAAAAAAAAACCTTTTTGTTTTAACTTAAAAAAATTTAAAAATTTATATCGCTAATCACCAATTATTGTAATTACACATATACAGGTGGGCTTTATGTCGCAAGCACCACTGGTTCATCATATTATCTTGATCCAGATATTGCTGAAACCAAAAAAATTAAAAAAAGGTACCATTAATTTTTATTCATAAATCATTACATTTATTTGTATTTACTAATTTAAAAAAAAAAAAAAAAAGGGACTAACTTTGTTTAACATATTGATTTCCCACAGATTTAGTCATTCTATCCAAGGAATCGACTTTGTTGCTGGATCAACAAAACAAACATTATCACTGGAGGAACAAAAGATTGCCAACCGAACAACAATCGCACAACTTCAAGCTTTAAACCCATATGAAAATCAGGTAAATATTAAATTATTATATACAAGATAACATAAATAATTTAATGAATACTATTAACATAATTTCATCAAACAGGAAACAAAATTCACTGTTAAAGAAACCATTACCGAACTTGATATTCGCCAAGGTTGGTTCTACAATGCATGTCCAAGATGTTACAGACAACTAAAACAATCAGGAACATCATGGTGGTGCGACAATCATGGTCATTTGACAACAATGCCAGTCACTTGGTAATACATTTCATTTCTATTAAAAAATTCATTTCCGTATTTTTTTACATATGTATTAATATCAAATTAATTAAAAATTAAATAAATGTTAAAATTTTTGAACAGGTACAAAATTAATGCACGAATTGAAGACAACACTGGAGGAACGAACATCATCATGTTTGGAAAAACTGTCCAATCATTAATAAATAAACCTTGCTCCACCCTGACGATACAAGAAGGATATACTGATTCAACTATTATTCCTCCTATCCTACACCAACTGAAAGGCATGTCAAAAATATTTGTTATCCAATTTCGCCTACGAGGTGCCTTCATCGATGCAGTCATTATAAAAACATTTGATGATGATATCCAACCAATGCTATTACCTGCACCAACAACAACATCACCTGAAGAAATTCAACCATCATCAACATCTATTGATCCAGAGACACCTCAATTAGGAAGCAAAAAAAGTGCAAAAAAACAACTAGCATTTACCGAAGCTATCATCGAAGAAGCAAAATCAAGGTATGTTATTATTTATATTTTAATTTAATTTTTCAATTATTTAATTTAACATCTACACTTATATATTATTAATAATTATATAATTTTATCTATTATTATTTTAGTCCTGAACATCAGCCTCCTTCATCGCATCATCAAATTGAATCTCCAAGTGATCCCACAAAAAAACGAAAAGAAATCAGGTAATATTACTTTTTTATATATATTTACACAATAAATTAATAAATTTATTTCAATTTATATTTTAAATATAAATATCATCTTACTAACAAATAAAAATATTTTTATCATAACAGATCAGAAGAGAAGATGAAGAAGGTTAAGCACGAGTGACACTTGATCATTTTCCAAAAAAAAAAATTCTCTACTTCAAGACTTTTTGTGTGTATAAATATAAATATATATCTATACTGATGTATATAGTAGAGACATCTTAATGTAAATATAAATATCTAAAAAAACAAACTTAAATCCCATAATTATTGTAAATATATTATGTTTGTTTTTTATTTTCATGTTTTGTTTCTTTTATTTTATTTTTTAAACACTCTTTTTTTTATCATTTTGTGCACATTTTTCCCTCTGTTTTTTTTTTTTTTTCTATATTAGAAATTTTTCTTTTTTGTTCTTACATATATATAACCTAACAAAAATTTATTTTTTCCTTTTTTTGATATTCTTTTTTTAAACAAAGATGACTTTTTTGGAAAAAAACAATAAAGCAAAAAACCCAAAATCTAAAAAGGTAAAACACAATTACCCACAACTTGCATACATATTGTATTCATATCATATCCAACACTCTTAATAACACCTGTAAGTTCTCAAATTCTTGATCTTACAGAGCATTTACAATCACTTACATAGAAATTTTTATAAAAAAGCTAATTTCCATTTTAAAAGTTTTTGACTGATACTATCAACACATTTTTTTCTACCAATTTTCAGGTAGACTACCATCACCATCAATGTTACAATTTCCATTCAAACTATATCAAAACAAAGGCATCTTATTTTTTTAAACAAAGAATACTTTCCTGAAAAAACAAAAGAAAACAAAACAAAACAAAAGCAACAACGAAATGAAAAACCCAAAATCCAAAAAAGTGAAACACGATCACCCACAACCTATAAACATGTTGTCTTAATATGATATCCAATACTCTTAATAACACCTAAAAATTATCAAATTCTTGACCTCACAAATCATTTACAATCACTTACATGGAAATTTTTACAACAATGCTAATTTCCACTTTAAAAAGTTTTTACTGATACTATCAACGCATTTTCTTTCAATATTTCTCAGATAGACTACCATAATCATCAATGTTACAATTTCTATTCATACTATGTCAAAACAAAATCATCTTAATATAAATATAAATATACAAAAAAAAAATACCTAAATCCCAAAATTATTATAAATATATTATCTTTGTTTTTTTTATTTTCATACTTTATTTATTTTATTCTATTTTTTAAACACTCTTTTTTTCAATCATTTCATACACATTTTTTCCTCTATTTTTTTCCAATAATAAAAATTCCTTTTTTTGTTCTTGCATATATACAATCTAATAAAAATTTATTTTTTCCTTTTTTTGATACTCTTTTTTTAAACAAAGAAGACCTTTTTAAAAAAAAAAAAAAAAAAAAAACCAATGAAACAAAAAACTCAAAATCCAAAAACGTAAAACACAATTATCCACAACCTGTATACATATTTTGTTAATATGATATCCAACACCCTCAATAACTTCTAAAAATTCCCACATTCTTGATCTCATAAAGCATTTACAATCATTTACATAAAAATTTTTGCAGCAAAGCTAATTTCCACTTTAAAAGTTTTGACTAATACTAACAATACATTTTTTTTTCGGCAATTCTCAGATAGACTACCATCACCATCAATATTACAATTTCTATTCTTACTATATCAAAACAAAGACATTCTGTAAATATAAATATACAAAAAAAAATAATAAAACTTAAATCCCAAAATTATTATAAACATATTATCTTTCTTTTTTATTTTCATGCTTTATTTATTTTATTTTATTTTTTAAACACTCTTTTTTTTAAATCATTTTATACACATTTTTTTCTCTGTCTTTTTTCCGATACTAAAAATTCCTTTCTTACATATACACAACCGAAGAAAAATTTATTTTTTCACTTTTTTAATATTCTTTAAAAAAAAAAAAACAAAATAAAACCAACAACAAAATCAAAAACCCAAAATCCAAAAAGATAAAACACAATTACCCACAACTTGTATACATGTTGTCTTAATATGATATCTAATACTCTTAATAATACCTAATAAAATTTATACAAATTATAATTTTAATATTTAACTCAATAAATAATACTCAATTTTTTTAATTTATTTTTTTTCCCGTGCATCGCACGGGTATTAGACTCGTTTATACTGAAGAGAACAACCGGAGTTCATGAGTTTTACGGTGCGTCAAGTATGAAGAGGCTACCAGTTGAACAGGCTATAACATCCACTACCCAACAGTATAAATCCATTCACTTTCCAAAAAAAAAAAAAAAAAAAGTGGAAATCCATTCCAATAAAATGAAGGTTGCATGTCTCAATTTTTGGTGTCCTTTCTCGCAAGAATAACGCAATGACTGCTATCACGGTTTATGTCGCACTCTTTTTGTCTCAAAGATGTAGAGTCTGTTTGGTGAATGAGTTCAAGTTGAAAAAAAACCGTTTGAGTTGAAAATTTTTGTTGGCTTTTCAAAAAAGACAAAAACTGGGATGAAAAAGTACAGTTTAAGTTGAAATCCCAAACGAGGTAGTAGCCTATTTGCCAATGACCTATGATCACTGGGTCAAATGGTATGGACAAGGATGGAGCTTAGGTCTTAGAGAGCACGGGTAGGTTCAATACCGCATTGTCTTGAAAAAAGATTAAAAAGTAAACGATTTCAGAAAAGAGGACATTTATTAACACCCTTCTGTTCATTTTCCCCACCCATTTTTTAAAACTACCATCTAATTAAATTTTAAATGTCAATTATAAGTCATTTTACCTTTTAAATAGGATTCACCAATGAATAGGGAACTAACTTTTAATTCTCTTAAAGGACCATCTTTTATTAATCTTTCAATTCTGTTTAGGTTAATATAACCAAATCTTAAATGTCATATATATGTGTTATCTTGACGATAAATTTTTTGCCTTTCATGAATGGGCTTGGTAACTTTGAGCAATTCAATAATTAGAAGTGTATTAGACATGAATCTAATGGAACAAAGTTCCTCAACCATTTATCCATAACTAATGTTTAAACCATTTCTAAAAATAAAAACCATTATTATTGTAAAAAAGTTTAAACAATTATTCACATAAGGCAGCAATAAAAGTTAAAGTTCTGTTAAAGTCAAAAATAAAATAAACATTGTTCTAAATAATGAATTTTTATTTTCAAAATGTAATCTTATTATTCCCACTGCTGCTACTAAAACCTAAGCACAATTTCCTACTCTCATCATAAACCATATTGGCAAGTTTCATTGAAGAACTAAACATATTAGATACTCCTGAATCAACTATACACATAGGATGAGAAATCATTCTCAACTAAATCATGCTTACACAATAAGTAAAATCATATTTATCATGTTGTTTCTTTTTTTTTTTCATTCATCGAGATCCTTTACACTTGACAACTTCATTGTTGGTCAATCAATTATTAGCAACAATTACAAGTTTATAATTAGATATATTGCGATAAAATAAATAAAATTATTTATCATATAAGCATAAATATCATTTTACAACAGTTCAAAGCCTAGTAAATTTGATGCATGATGCATATAAAAATTACATAAAATATGTTCACTGCTTTGCTTCCTGAAATTCATTCACAACAACACATGATGTTTAGGGTAGGTTATATATTTTGCTAATTGAATCGAGATCCTCAGTATTAATGAATATTGGTCAAAACATCTCATGTTTTCAACATTTATTATTGACCGTAATTTTGATTAAAATTTAATTAATAATTACCTCTTGATAAGTGTAACTTATCATTTCAGATTTCAAAAACTCAACTCTAAAATACTGTAGTAGGACAGGTCAAATTAGAGATATATCAAGAAATCACATCTCACAGAAGACAACCATAGTATTGATCTAAATAGACACCTTCCATACGGAGGATGAAATCAAAGCATTGTAAGGCACCATTGGTAATCTCAAAGTATTGTACCAATGATGGAGACCAACGGCTCAATATTGTCATGTAATCCGCTTCCACTCATTATTTTGCAATTTATGTGTTTCATGTATGAAACATCTCATGTTTTTTTTTTTTTTTTTAATAATTTTGATAAAATTAAACAATTTGATTCTTATTAA
Source organism: Ficus microcarpa (assembly GCA_025413485.1). NCBI lineage: Eukaryota > Viridiplantae > Streptophyta > Magnoliopsida > Rosales > Moraceae > Ficus > Ficus microcarpa. The sequence goes on along the minus strand of CM046379.1, from coordinate 13,934,046 downwards.
AACATTCTAATTTTTCCATAATTTTACATTCTTTAAAATTGCTAACTTATAAATTTTTCTGTGAAAATCTAGGTTACGTTTGGATCATTTGTTTGCCATCGAAAAATAAAATTTTTTTGTTTTAAATGAAAAGTTTTCATTTTGAAAACAAGATGATGACTAGATGCTTAAAAAAAATTTAAAAAATTTTCTTTCTTCAAAATTTTTTTTTTAGAATGAGAAGAAATAGTATTGTGAATAGTATATTATGAGAATATTTTAAAAAAAATCTTTTTCTTTTTTCAAAATAGTACTATACAAAGTATGTATCACAACGAGATAACTTTTCTTTTTAAAAAATGATAAGAAAGATAAAAAAAAGTTGAAAAATTTTTTTTTCCTATTTCAGAAAATAGACACTCCATTCAAACAAAATGTAATAGTTAATAAGGGTAAATTGCTTATTTAGTTCCTAAATTTTTAACTTTATGCAATTTTGTTTCTAAACTTTTTTTTTTTTTGTAGCTAAAATACATAAACTTTTAAAATATTGTTACAATAGTCCTTTCTTCAATTTTTGGACTAAATTCGTTAGTAATTTGGTCAAAAAGTGGTTCTAACTACGGATTGCGTCCAAAAATTAATTGAAAGGATTACTGCAATAATATTTTTAATAGTTTATGGTCATTCAATTTATGAAAAAAAAAAGAATAGGAAATGCCTATAAATTATTAAAATATTGTTCCAATAGTCATTTTCATCAATTTTTGGACAAAAACCGTTAGTAATTTAGTAAAAAAGTGATGTTGACTAGCGGATTCCATCCAAAAATTAATGTAAAGGACTATTGTAGTTATATTTTAATATTTTAAGAGCATTCCTGCTATAAAAAAAAGTTCGGGAATTAAAGTTGCACAAAGTTAAAAATTCAGGAACTAAACTCACAATTTACCATATTTAATGATTAAGGTTTCCTTTGACATTTAAGTTTAACTTCAATTAAATTCTACTTTTTCATTTTAATTTCTATGTTTTTCTGAAAAATTAATTAAAATTATAATTAATTTTTAAAAAATGGATGAACCAAACACCAGTTAAATAGTGCTTGTTTGGTTCGTCAACTCGAACTTAAAATTTTCATCTCAGTTTTTATCTTTTTCTGAAAAAGTTTTTTGTCTTTTCTAAAAAGTCAACAAAAATTACTATTAAAACTTAAAATTTCTAATTAAACTGATAAACCAAACGACACCTTAATATAACAAAGCCTTTCCACCAGTTTGCGGATGGAATGACAACTCCACCAAATTGGTAAAACAGTCATTCTTTTGAATGACTGTTCTTTCCATTTAAACCAATATCAAACATCAGAATTCAATTCCTTTTAATTCTTTTACATTCCTTTCCCTCAACCAAACAGGCCTTCTAAAACATGCAAGGAAACGAACAAATCACCACCGTTTTGTCAAACCCTAGAACACGAGACGACGTCGTGCGGCATCCACCTCTCTATATATATATTCTCACAAACAAAACCCTAGCTCTCAAACAGCTAGTCTCCTTCGCCGTTTCCTTTCCCTCCAGCCTTCGTTCTCCTCCTCTCTGCAAACCCTAGCGGCCGCTATGGGACGAGTGATCCGAGCTCAGCGTAAGGGTGCGGGCTCCGTCTTCAAGTCCCACACCCACCACCGCAAGGGCCCGGCCCGGTTTCGCAGCCTCGACTTCGGCGAGCGCAACGGCTACCTCAAGGGCGTGGTGACCGACATCATCCACGACCCCGGGCGTGGCGCCCCCCTCGCCAAGGTCTCCTTCCGCCACCCCTTCCGCTACAAGAAGCAGAACGAGCTCTTCGTCGCCGCTGAGGGCATGTACACCGGCCAGTTTGTCTACTGTGGCAAGAAGGCCACTCTCGTCGTTGGCAATGTCCTTCCAATCAGATCCATCCCTGAAGGTGCTGTCATCTGCAACGTTGAGCACCATGTCGGTGATCGCGGTGTCTTCGCCAGGTGCTCCGGTGACTACGCCGTCGTTATCAGCCACAATCCTGACAACGACACCTCCAGGTCCTTTTCTTTTCTTTCTTCTATGTCATTTTTCATTTCCTTGAATTTGGTGGATTTTTGTTCAATTGATTGTGGTTTTTCTCTTATTGAATTGGTTGGATTGATGATTTATCTGAATTGCCCTAATTTCACAAAAATGGTGTTTTGGATTGAATTGATTGGATTGATGATTACTCTGAGTTGCCCCTCCCCCTTCTGCATAAAAATGGTGTTTTGTTTCTTAGGTAAACCTAGTACGGTAGAGTTTAGATCAAATTGAACTTTAATTTCTCTCATTTTCATTTCCTTGAAATAAATTAATGCGATTTTCTCTTATTGATTTATCGGATTCACAATAAATTTGGATGGCTTAGAAATTGTGTTTGATATGTAGATAAGCCCAGTAAATTATGTAAATTCTATCAATTTGAACTTTCTTGTCAGATTGTTCTGTAAAAAAAATTCTTTTCATTGCTTCTTACTATTGTTATACCTTTATGTTAGTCCTGAAATGAAATTTGAGGACTTAGTAAATACAATTTACTGCTTAGTGGTACTACTAGCAATGGATATTCAGCTTTAAGGAATGGTTAATACGGACCAGACGACAATTTTTTGGGTTTATTGTGTGACTAATTTAGTTTATTTACATTGGGGATCGAAATGTTGAATCTTTTTTTAATTTGAAGGAGCATTTTTGTAATGGTTTATCATGGCTGCTACTGAGATGTGAAAAAGAATAATCAACTTTATAAGTTTGGTGACTTGGTGTACTGTAATTCTTCGAATGGCTGGTGTATCTGTGTAAATTTGTTTCTCTTGTACATTCTCCAACAGGATCAAGCTCCCATCCGGTGCCAAGAAGATTGTTCCTAGTGGCTGCCGTGCCATGATTGGGCAGGTTGCTGGTGGAGGTAGGACTGAGAAGCCTCTTCTCAAGGCCGGTAATGCCTACCACAAGTTCAGAGTGAAGAGGAACTGCTGGCCTAAGGTTCGTGGTGTGGCTATGAACCCAGTTGAGCATCCTCACGGAGGAGGTAACCACCAGCACATTGGTCATGCTAGCACGGTCAGACGTGATGCTCCTCCTGGTCAAAAGGTTGGTCTTATTGCCGCCAGGAGAACTGGTCGGCTCAGAGGACAAGCTGCTGCTACTGCTGCCAAGTCCGACAAGGCTTAAGAAGTTATTGTTTTTGGCTAGATTGTTCTGTTTTTGGGTCTCTTTTACTTTTCATTTTTATATCTAATGAAAGACTACAAAAGTATGAACCATGTGTTAGAAAATTTGTTATGTCGGAAGATTTTGTTGGTTTATTATTGTTTTTATAATTGCAAACGAGTTTTGTGCCTTCTTTCGAATCGGTAGTTGAAATAATTAGTATCTGATTTTATGGGGTTGAAGCGGTGAAAGTGAAATCTAATCACTTACCCAATATAAGTATACGTGCTTCATCAACCTTACATTGATCAACACTAAATCATCTCTAACTTACCCAAAAAAAACACTCGTGTCTAATTTTTTTGGGCAATTCTTTTTCTTTTACTTTGGCAATGCCTAAATTTTAAAGATCCCAAAGGAAAGTAAAGAAGGGGGTTCTTCTCACAGATGGTGATCGGATATATTTATATATATTTTTAATTTGTTATGCTCTCAATCATGCATTAACTCAAAGTCATAACAAGCCATTGTGGATTTCTGTGAGGAAAAACAAAAAAACAAAAGAGCCACTAGGGCTAATCCAATGATGAGGGAAGAGGGTTTGAGGGCTACGAGCAATAAGTCTTGGGTATGATTCTTGGCTGGCGTGAAAATTTAGTAATAAGATGGTTGATTTAAAGCGGTGTAATGGGATGTTCACATTAAAAAAAAAAAAAAAAAGACACCTTCCGGAAGTCATAAAACATAGAATTAGTATGCACACTGACATCTTCCTCATGCATAACATTTTGACTCCCCTTTTTTTTCGCCTCCAATTTGACGAGGGAGAATGACTGTGGTGGAGTCCAATTAAGGAGCACTACTTTAGTATTTGATCCAACGGTATAAAAGATTGATGTAGTGAAATGAATGGTCATAGAATAAGGTATACCGAATTTAAACTAGTACGGAGCACATACAATTTTCATTTTATATTTGCAGCTTTTTCTTTTTCTTCTTTTTTCTTTTTCATCGAAGCTTTTTCTTTCCTCTACTTTTTCTTCTTCTTCCTCTTATTTTCTGGACAACTGATTCCATTAACGATCGTTTTCAGAGGAGTGAACAGATTAAGATCTGAGATCAAAGTCTGTTTTGAAACGCTTCAACCTGAAATCTGTGGCCAGAAGCTCCTTGAAGTCGTTCATGGATGTTGAGTTTCTTCTTATTCTTCTTCTTCGCTTCTCTCTCTCTCTTTTTTTTTTTTTTTTTCCAAATTGGAAAAAAGAGGAAAAAGAGATTGAAGATCAGAAGAAAGGATAAAAGGATCTTTCATTTTAGATCTTCAGTACATTACGAATTGCAATCTCTTCCATTTTCGTTTTTGCTTTCCCTTTTTTTTTTCCTTGTTCTTGAATTTGGACCTATAGAGGCCCATTTTTGGACCTATAAAGTGAAAAAACTACCAAAACAAAACTGAAGAAAACTAAAGAGAGGAGAGAGGCCTCAAAACATTCTCATAAACAGACACAGTGATAGAAGCCGAATCCAGAACACCAACTCTATTCAAAATTTGAGACCACTTTGCAAGGTTATGAGCTGCAAAGTTTACCTTCCGGTTCTGGTTCCTTGGATAGTTTGAAGGTTCTTCGTAAGAAGGGGGGAAAAAAACAAAAAAACAAAACAAAACATCTTTTTTGCTTACCAGAAAAAGTAAATCACTTGACAAGAGTCGGGGAATAAGTTGAGTTTAAGATAAAATTTTTATATTTGAGTTGAATTGATTTTGTAAAAAATAATTATTTATTTTTTTAAAAAATAAAAATTGATATAAAATATTTAAATTAAATTTGAATTGAGTTGATTTATTAAATATAACACTATTTGTAATAAGGCCCAGATCTATTTATTTTTAAAATATTTAGGGGGAGTTTGGGAACCATTTTGGTTCAAAATTATTTCAAAATTTATTTTGTCTTTTTCTTAAAAAGTTTTTGTCTTTTTCTCAAAAAGTTTTTTGTCTTTTCTGAAAGTTCAAAAAAATTTACTATTACAACTAAAATATTTCAACTCAAACTAACCAACCAAACTCACCCTTAATATGTGGTAGCCAACCGCATGCCAAAAAAAAAAATAGAAAACAAATAAAACGAGAAATGGTTAGCCTGTGGTAGCGTGCACTTTAGGATTTTATGGAACTTATCTATCCTAACCTTTTCATTGAATCGAGACGGTCCCAAAAATAGTAACTATGTGTAGTCTGAAATGAGCTTTACTACAGTCTCTCCCTTTAACGAGATTTCATAATGTCTCTATTAAACATAAAGAGACTAACCAAAGTCAAATGGAGTTTAACTTGAGTCTTGCTTAAATACAATGATAATATATATTTTCACATAACGCGTGATTTTATGGATAGTTTCATTTGATGTTGTAACAGAGGACATAGCTGACAAGGTTTTTTTTTTTTTTTGTTTGTTTTTTCCCTATCTCCAAAATTTTTTTGGATAATTCCTGATCCATCGAGTCGAATTGTAATTTATTTATTAGAAGCAAATAAAATTTTTTCATCACAATATCTATTAACTTAAGAAAGTTTTTCCCAAAAATAAAAAATTCGCAAAGTTACCTAGTAGAGTGTTTTTTCATATTCAATCTATCCACTCTGAATTTATTACTTTTTTTTTTTGGGTTTTACCAAAATGACTTGGGTATTAAAAAAAAAAAACCTTTATCATTAGGATTCTATTTTAATTATTGAATTTGTATATATTTTATTAATTATGTAAGTTTTGATGTGATTTTATTCGAACAAATAAATAAAACAAAAAGAGAGGGAGAGTTTTTAACTCTTTAGCCCGTTTGGTTCGTCAGTTTGAGTTAAAAAAGTTTGAGTTGAGTTTGAGTTGATGTAAGTTGAGTTGAAATGATAGTGTTTGGTAAAAAAGTTTGAAAAAAAAGTTGAGTTTGAGTTGGTTATTTGGTAAAAAAGTTTTAGTTGAAACTTTTTTTAAAAAAAACAAGGGCCCTGTTTGGATAAATGTTTAATTGACTGAAACCAATTTTTTTCCTTCTCTTCCTTCGGTAGCTTATCTAAACTCCAACTAAACTGTACTTTTACACCTACTTTTATTTTATATCTCTTAAAAGTCAATAAATGTCGTATTACTTTTTCAAAAGTATTAGGGAGTTTGGAGTTCATTCCAACTCCAACTCATTTCAAACTTTTTTTTGTCTTTTCCCTAAAAAGTTTTTGTCTTTTTCCCAAAAAATTTTTTCTCTTTTCAGAAAATTCAAAAAAATTTACTATTACAACTAAAATATTTCAACTCAAACTAACACACCAAACACCCCCTATCTAACTTACAAATGACATTGCACACCTGAAAAACACAATTTAACGTCCTATTGTAGGGGCCACCGGCGGAAAATCGAATAATTAAAAAACGCTCAATTTAATTTCCACAAACCTTTAATTGAAATTTAATCCAATTTTATTTTTCATTAAACTCCGGTACCATAATTTAAATAAACTTGATTGGGCTATTTGTACCTAAAATTTTTCCATAGGTCCGATGGTTCAAAAAAGTGCACACGTATTTTGTTAAACACTATTAGTTTTATAACTTAATTCGTTGAACAAGCAACTCAAACGGGCCAATTTATATTTTCTTACTCTCCCATTTCTCACTAATATTAATACCAATCAGCTTGCGTTATCATAATATTTGTTTAACTTTCATACATTGCCTTATAATACAACAACATAAAGTGACTATAAAGTCCGTGGACCAATACATAAATGTCAGATTTCAAAAATACTCGCGTATTTCCGCCCAAACCTTCCACCATGCTACATTTCAACCGGTTCTATACCATGGTGATATTTGATATCTGACCCACATGTCATTAGCCATCATTTCCCTTAACTGATTCATTGCACCCCGGCTCGTTACATCGTCCTGCATTCCGATACTAGGCTCTGGTACATTGATCCCGTCATCAAGCACATAATCAGAATTAACATCTGCGCTCTCACTTACATCTGAACAATCCGCCTCGTACTCTTCAAGTCCCTCTTCGTCCGCCTCCACCATCCTGATGAAATTATGCAAAACCGCGCATGCGATGGGGATCATTTTTTGCTTACCCATCGGGTAACTGTTAACGCCTTGAAGTATCTTGAACCGAGACTTCCAGACACCAAATGTTCTCTCAATACAATTCCGCAAAGACGCGTGTGTGTAATTAAATACTTCCCTACGGTTGCGTAGCCCGCCACGCCGCGTTCGGTATTCCGGTAAATGATAAGTCTCCCGTCGGAATGGGGACAAGAAGCAATCCCTGTTAGCGTAGGCCGAGTCAACCAAGTAAAATTTACCTGCATCCAATCAATCCATATGAATGACACGTTCGATATGTTATTTAATAGTTTGTTAAATATTAAAACTGCTATATACAAGCTATTTATACAGACCTAATGGCGGGATTGGGAACCCGTGGATTGCTATTGCCTCGTCCAGCAAAAAGGCGTCGTGACATGATCCCTCGTATCCCGCCAACATGTACGTGAACCTCATGTCGAACGAGCATGCTGCTAGAACATTTTGCGAACAATACCCTTTCCTGTTTATCCAGCCCTCCGAATTGTCTTCCGGTGGCACACACGGGATATGTGTGCCATCTATAGCCCCAACACAACCCTGCGTCAAGGTGAGTCAAATTTAATGCGTACCCCCATAAATTAACATTTGTTAAATATTTTGTGCGCTGGTGTTATGTGAGAAAAAGAAATCATACATCAAACCATGGTCGATATTTATATGCGTGCTCCTGAATCAAATGTTGAACACCCGTGTAATCCGGTGGGCATATGTACTCGTCCTTCAGTGAACATATAACCTGCAGAACTTTATAAAACCAACGTGATGTTGTCTCTACAGAATGTTGGAACAAGTACGCAATGTATCGGATAGTGGCCCCTTGTGCGCAAATGGATAAAAAAATACATAACTGCTCGTCCACGTCCATGTTGCGCGTTGGCTTCAATAACTCCCGTCTGCGTACTAGATCACTGAACGATCTGAACGTTGCCGATTTCATACTGATGAGTGTAAGAATTACTTCGTCATGGCCGTTCAAAATCTCTTCAACACGCATTCTTCCGGTCAATAGTGAATTATGCATCGGTTGCGGTTCCCGCCGTCTGCCACGCCTACTGTTTGTCGTTGAGACAACTGCCATCGCTATATATTTGTCATCATCACTATACTCGCCTTCAGTGCTAACGCCGTCCTCATCATGCTCGATTTCTGGACTGTGACTGTTCATTTTTCTAGTAGCTTGATGCTCAGCCAAAAATTTGATTAGGACACTGAAAAAAAGCATGTGAGGCGAGGTGGTTAAATTTTTGTCATTACTAAACGAACCATGGAGCGGTTGTTAATACGGAATGTTTGAAAAATAAGTCACATATAAATAATCGTCAAGTGCATGCGTCGACCTCAGTTTTAATTAAATAAAACAAATAACATAAATAATCCGGGTACACGGAAAATTGCAATCAAATGGAGGAAACTCGGAGGAACTAAAAACATTACCAACAAACAAATCGATGGAAAAAAACAGTTTAAGATTAAAAAAAGGAAGAAAAAAAAAAACCCCAAACAAGACACTCAAGCGGGCGATGGCTGCGACCGAACAACGGATGCAACAATGGAGCGCCTATCGATCTCGGGCAGCTTGTGGAATGTACGCTTGTTTTCTGGATGTCTCGAGAAGTAATGCCACATCATTGTCCGCTCATCGGGGGGAACACCCATCTCCGTCATAACTTCCATGCACAACAGCATGTGATCGCATCGGCTTGATTGTGAATTACTTGTGCCTGATGCGGATCGGCCACGGAAATGATTGGCAATTTCCTGCATTGCTATGAATGTCATTTCATCCGTTTCGTCCCTCTGCTTCCTCTTGCCAGAACTACCCCTGGATCGTGCAGGAACTGTTGAGGCGCCGGCTCTTCTGTTGTTGCGCCTGCGGCTAGCAGACGGTGGGGGCAGCTCGTCCCCGCTCACCGGGCCTATGCCGGAGGTGTCCTGGGAGGCGTCAAGGTCGACAGGCGCCTGAGTCTCATGTGGCATTGAAACTGAACCGTAGGCCGAGGCACCAGCCGCATGCTTCTTGTGAAATATGTTGTAATAGAGCTCCTTGTTCCGCAACCCCTCGTAACGGAGATGGTTGCACTCTTTATGGATCTGCAAACAAGTCAGGTTTGTTAACTTCCCCGTCCAATAATAATGGCCGAGAAAATAAATTAATACACAACATGTAGTGAACTCGATGTTATATTACATTGAGAAAAGTCTGCCACGACTCGTCCGAGCAAATGACTCGATCCGACGCCGGATCGTATCCTAGCCCTGTCCAACATTGCAATGCCGTCCAACCTCTATATATTTTTCTCATCCTATCCTTCTTTTGTTGTAATGTTAGGCCGTATGCAGGAACCCCTCCAAACGCAGCATTAAACTCCGTGGCCCAGCTATCGAGGGTCGATAGAGGAGGATGTTTGCCGGAGTTGCACGCGACGTAGTAATCAAGCTTTTGAAGGAAAGCCGTTTCCTTAGCTTGATCCCAGTGATACGATTCACTCGTCCCTTTTCGAGGCATTTCCTTAAGAAAGCGGTGAACAGAAAACATGAACACATAACGACATGGTGAACAGTGGAGGCGGGGTTGGCTCAGTATAAAGTGGTCGACATAGTTCATCTGAGGCATGTCAGAGGCACCGACACATGTGCGTAGATACCATGGCATCTAGGAGCCGGGCTCGGGGTAAATGACCCCGTACAGGCCAACATGTGACTAGCTACCGGTATCTAACGTAATGCATCGAGTCATTAACTCACCAGTCAGATGATGTTTTCGAACAGCGGATATATTGTATACATCATCGCCAAGACGTCATTTTTGCGGAATGTTAAACTAGATGTAAAACACCCATATCAAAACATGAAAATAAACAAACAAATCACCGTTGGCTCGAGTCGATACGTAAGACGAAGTAAAAACCCACCTAGAAAAGTCCGAGCCTATGGCCACGTACCTATCACATTTGGATTTCAACATAAACACAGAACACCCGAGGCTCGGCTTCAAATTTAAAACTGAGCATATGCATCAAACCATTTCGGAAATAATATCACATTAGGCATGACAGCACACAAAATTGAAACCGTGCGAAAAACCCAAATGGGATCAACAATACAAGCCTATAACCCAAAAAATAAGATGAACATTACAAGCCGAGCACCGAAAAACCCAAATGGAATCCAGCATGTGAAAATCAATCACAACAAACGAATATCTACATCTTCAAGTTCGGTTTCAAACATATTGCCATCGACAAAGCACAAGGGAAGCCAAAGCACAAATGTCAGACCAACATCAAAAAAAGAAGAACAATTATACCATCAGATGCATGCATCGAACAAACGCACCAAAAAATTGGGGAAAAAACTTCGGTTTGAAACACAACCGAAATTAGAATCAACAATTGAACCAAATATGCAAAATATGATGAAATCAAATGTCAGCCACCGAAAAACCCAAATGGCACCGAAGCTCAAAATCAATAAAACAAAACCCAGAAACGCAACACCCGTGACAGAAGGGAAGTTCAATATCGAAAATCCAAAAATCACAAAAAAATTTTCGCGAAGAAGGGATGAAGTTTTACAAGGGTTACCGAGTTGCTTCCCGAAGAGGAGTACCCGCTGGTTGCCGGCGGCGTCGGGCAGGAAAATGGCCGAGGACACGATTTCCGATTTCGAAAATAATGGGTAATAAGCCCCCTCGATCGCCTTCGCTTCGCAGCCCCAATCCGCCGACGCATCTGCTCACCTTCGGTTGGGCAAAGCCACAATTTGAAGGTTGAAGAGAACGAGTGAACTGGGGTTATGCGAAGGAGCAGTGGGAGATGGACCGGCGACTGTCCTCGTGAACAGGGACACTGACAACCCACTGCAACTCGGGTTTCGGAACCCGAGATGGGGGTGAACAGTTCGAGTACCAGGGGCGAAGGCAGAGGGCTGCCAGAGGAGAGGGAGATGGAACCCTTGAGGAGGGGTGGACAGTGCGAGTAGCAGGGGAGAAGGCAGAGAGCTGCCAGAGGAGAGGGAGATGGAACCGAAGAGGGGGGTTGAACAGCGACACTGAAAAGTCACAGAAGTCAGGGAGGTGGAAACCGAGAGGTCGCAGTGAACAGAGCGAAACGCAGGGGAGAAGGCAGAGAGCTGCAGTGGAGATTCCGTGAACAGTGAACCCATTTGGGTTCACTGTGGAAAAGGTTCAAACTGGACAGCCAACAAACAGATTACCCAAACAGGTTCGGTTGGAAATGAACTCCAACTGATGAGTTCCAAATGTCATACCAAACGGGTCCTTACAAATTAAAAAATAAAAACGGGAAATTAAAATTAAAAAAAATAAAAAAAGGGAAATTTAAACCAAACAAAACCAGAGTCCTTTGACAAATTCTTCACAAAAGGAGGACCTCCACCGTCGGCCATCGCTGTTTAGAGATCGAGAAACCTTACCCAATGGCTTCTGCACAGAGCAATGTCTGCCATGGCTGTTGTTTGCTAATGCTAGTACTCCTCCTCGTGGCTCAGACAGCTCTGTGCATAAGAATCCCAGATCGGATCTCCGACACCACCAAATACCAGCCGAGCAACTACCAGCCCTCGCTCAGAATGGCGGCTTTTGCTCTTGGAAGCTTCTGGAGATCGGAGGCCGTCTTCGGTTGCCTCAACGGCGTTGTACGGACCACCGTCGGTTACGCCGGCGGATCCAAGACCAACCCGCAGTACCGGAGCTTGGGCGACCATGCCGAATCCGTCCTGGTTTTCCTCTTTTCTTGGCTCTTCGATTTGATTTTGAACGCTTCAACCCTAATTCCCGTCCAAAAATTCCCTTAATTCAGAAGCGATTCACGTGTGCCGAGAAAATTCTCGCTCTTTGGGGATGAAATTTTAATTTAATGGTTTGTTCTTGGTAAAAGATTTTGTTCTTGGTGAAAGATTTGATCTTTCTGTTTTAAAGAGTTGGAAAAATCTCTTATAAACAAAGGGATTAGAGTAATGTGTGTGTGTGCGAGTGTATATTGAGAGATTATGAAATGAGCAAAAAAATTTTGACATGGTTTTACATGAATTGGTTATGTCATTTTACTAGCATTGTCAATGATTAAATTTCTTATGTCAATGATTATGAAATTTTTGCAGGTTGAATATGATCTTAGGCTGATTAGTTTCCGGCAACTTTTGGAGGTTTTTTGGTCAAGTCATGATTCTAGGCAAGTATTTGGGCAAGGTCCTGATGTGGGTAACCAGTACAGGTGAGAATTGAATCACGGCTTCGGTGGCAATTTCTTAACTTTATTTTCGAAACTTTTTAACATTCACAACCTGAACTGATTTGTTCTCGTGAATCTTGATCAGGTCTATTATTTTTACTAATGGAACTGAAGAGTCCAGATTAGCTGCTCTGAGCAAAGAGAGAGAGCAAGCAAAGTCGAAAGTTAGCATTGTGACCACACAAATTCAACCCCGCTGGACTTTTTATCCCGCGGAGCCCGAACATCAGGTTTGGCAGTCTTTGATAAATGAAGATATGTGATACATTAGTATTGAATTAACATGTTAGAAATGACAGCTCTTACATTTGTTTGCTAGGAATAAATAACTGAGGTTATGCAGTTAATCTCTTGTGAGATGAACAAAATTATTTTGCAAAAGCATGGAAACATTGAGGAAATGTATTAATGTGAAACGGGATAGTGTATTTCTGCTTATGGAGCTGATTATGAAAGAATATATCAAAGGTTTAGTCTAGGTCTAAAGGGATTGGTAATTAAGTTAATCCCTGACCCAAGAGCTCCTGTTTCCATATGTTTAGTTGGAGAAAGATGTGGTTATTTGCTTATTTATTTTGCTTTTCCGAACAACTTTCGGATTAAGTAGCTAGTTCTTAGCAAGATTCCTGTAAGTGAGATCATTTTTCAAACTCTGTACAATGACCGACCTGCTCCCGTGTTATAATTTTGCAGAAGTTTGAACTCAAGCAAAATCCGTTTCTTCTCCAATTAATAGGAAACTTACCTGAAGAAGAGCTCAAGGCTTCAAGTGTCGCAACAACATTAAACGGTTATGCAGCGGAGCTTTGCCCTCCCGAGATTCAGAAGCAGATTGATGCAAAGATCAATGACATTGTCAAAAGAGGTTGGCCCATGTTGACAGAAATATAGCTTGCTGTTGGCTTGAGAACTTTAAATCAATTTTCTCTTTCAGACCCCAACAATTTTTTGCACCATAAGAGTTTGCTCAGAGCCCCAACATACTTTGGAAGACACAAGGCCTTGCGAATTTGTTTTATCCAGTCTTTCAGTGTTCCATGCCCTGAGACTTCACTTTTTGGAATATTTTTGTAGATTTCTGACCTATGCAGTGGTTGATCATTTAAACAGTAGACTCTTGTAATTAAAATTCTCAAACTTTAAACCCATATTCTTTTACGTAATTGTGTTGCTGACTTATTGAAAACCAGCAGAGTTTATTACCTCCATGTTTGAGATGCTTCTCCTGTCTTTTGTCATCTCCTTGTTTTACTTTCAAGTACTCTAATATTTCGGTTGTTACAAGCGGAATGTCGTAATCGCCTTTCTTAACTTAAGTACTTGTTGATTTTGGTTTTCACGACTTTACTGTAAAATGTAATCAACTGGTGGACAAGCTGTGGCTTGTGAATTATGTATCATTTAACGACATGTCCTTTTTAAAGCTCGCGAAACCAAATGGTATTGGTTCTTTACAATTAAAAACGTCCTCCATTCTCGTGAGACTGCAACGTATCGTTCTCTGCCCTTGAAACAACAGGTCTTTTCTTCTAGTATTGCTCAGACTCGACGACATGTCGTTTAAAGCATTGTCAAATTCCAGGAGTGAGTCATTATGTTATTTGCTTTTTTTTTTTTTTTTAATATAAAACTAAACTTCTCTCTCTCTCTCTCTCTCTCTCTTCAACTTTCTAATGCCAACCTTAAAATATCTGAGGTAGATTCCAGATTCTAATCTCGAAGGATGCCAGATTCTAATCTCGAAGGATGCTTAAGGAATTTAACTGTGCATATCCGATCTGTTACGATTTTTCATGGGAATAGTTACGTTAGCTCTAACATTTTATTCCTTAAATAGCTGCAAATGCAATACTTAACCAGACTATTATGTTACGTAAATATAGGAACCAGTTACTGTTAATCAAAAATTAAAAAGAAAAAAATCTTAGCAAGTTACTATGTTAAAAATTTATTTCTCATTTTACCAGGAGAAACCTTGAAAATTACATTAACTAAAAAACTTGAAGACTCTCCGGAAGTGGAGAGTCTAATGTAATTATTATGTCTTACTTTATTTTGATATATAAATTATTTTGTTTGGAGACCTTTGACTGAATATAATTCTCTTTTTTTTTCCCCCCTCTTTTTTCTTTTGGTTGTATATGCTAGGTTTTTTTTTTTTTTTTTAGTAGAATTGGTTTTTTTTTTTTTTTGAATTGGTTGTAAATACTAGTTGAATTTTTTTTTTTTTTGAATAGGTTGTAAATACTAGTTGAAATATATAAAATTAGTAATTCGTTATTACCCCTGCTCATGAACGGTTTTGATTACTGCATACTTCACCCGTACATGTGTATGTATGTATGTATGTATATGTATATGTATATTATACATCTATATATAAACCCCCACTCGCACAAAGGCATCTTCCTCAACAATCCCTCACTTCTCTCTCTCTCTACACCCGTTTCTTCTTCTTGACAAAGCTGCGAAGATAGAGTCCTCCGATCGGAAGCGGAAGAAACCGCCACCGCCGATCTACTCCTCAGATCGGACGACGAGCAAGGACAAGGAGCACAGAGTCTCCTCATCGGCCAAGAAGAAGACGAAGATGTCGTCCAACCAGGTGAGGGCTTCACACATACTCATCAAGCACCAGGGCTCCCGGAGGAAGGCCTCGTGGAAGGATCCCGACGGCCGCATCATCAAAAACACCACTCGCGACGCCGCCGTCTCTCAGCTCAAGTCCCTCCGCGACGACATCGTCTCCGGCAAGGTCAAGTTTGACGACGTCGCCTCCCGCCTCTCCGATTGCAGCTCCGCCAAGCGCGGCGGCGATCTCGGTAACGAAATTTACTGTCTTTTCTTTCCTTTTTTGGATTTCTCATTTCTGTTTGTTAGCCGAGAAAGTGTACAGAAACTAGTTCAATTAGAGAAATGCAATGGATGGATTTCTGGTTGCAGTATGAAACGATCTTTTCTTGCTCTGTTTGCTGGCCGAGGTAGTGTAGAGAGTGATTTCTTGTT
This sequence comes from Ficus microcarpa, assembly GCA_025413485.1. Classification (NCBI taxonomy): domain Eukaryota; kingdom Viridiplantae; phylum Streptophyta; class Magnoliopsida; order Rosales; family Moraceae; genus Ficus; species Ficus microcarpa. Next base: position 13,918,469 of record CM046379.1, on the reverse strand, counting down.
GAATTCAGCGTTTCTTTATTTTCATGATTTTTTTCATTCCCAGAAACTTATAACCCTAGCTTTGAGGCGTGAGAAATATGATGTAAGAATTGCTGGTAGTAGAGTGAAATAATCTTTTCTTTTTGGCTTTATAATTGTCTTGACTTCTCTGTTTGTTTGCCGAGAATGGTTTAGAAAGTGATTTCTTGCTCAATTTCGTGTTTCTTGGGTTCCTTTAAGCCGTATCTCTCGAGGCACGAGACATGAGATATTAGGATTCTTGATGGTAATCTAGAAGAAAGAGCAGACCTATTGTCGTTTTGTGCAGGACGATTATTAGCGAGAATTTGGGGCTAAGCCCTTATGGAGAAATAGGAAAATTGGGGTTTTGGATCGGACCTTTTACATCAACGGTACTGGTGGCCTGGAATTAAAGCTGTTGCAGTTAAATTGAAACATCGATAGAAATGTGTGATAAAACCTTATTGTATATCTCTTAGCTTAAATGGAGCTTCTGTCAAGAAGTTTGTGTTTTTCTAACTAAAAAGGAAAGAATCTTCAAGCTAATGATTGTCAATCCCTCAATTTATTATAAGTTGCCCTCACTACTCTCTATATGCTTCATACAATGTGCTGCGCAAATTGGAAAGAAACAAGTTCAAAAAGCATTGAATGTCTCTATAAATTTAGCGAAGATTCGATCTTGCGGCTACTACACTCTTTGCACATACACACACATTTTAAACATGGTGTTCTTCTGACAAAAACTTCATAAAACAAACCTTAAAATATACAGGCACTTGAATTTGTTTGTTGTGAACTATCATCAATTAAAAGCCACTATCGGTTGACAGGAGAAGTTTGTGGAATGGAAAGTAAATAAGAAAGTATGCAACTTTTGTTAATTGTCTAGGGAGTTGTTGTATATCATTCTGCGAATTGGCTTGTGGTACCTTCGAAACTTATTAATGAATTTTATGGTATAGATCATTTTCGGTACCCACATGCCGATGAAACATCTTAGCTCTGTTCTTTGCTGTAGTTTATCTTTGAATAGTTTTTTGAACAGCAACCGTATCATCATTCTTATCGGTCCTCTTGCATCTAAATCAGGTTGTGTCTATGATATCTGTCTAATGTCTGCTTGTACCAATTATGATGCAGGTCCTTTTGGCCGTGGCCAGATGCAAAAGCCTTTTGAAGAGGCAACATATGCTCTTAAGGTTGGTGAGATGAGTGAGATTGTGGATACTGATAGTGGAGTCCACATCATTCTGAGAACGGCCTGACTCTTACAGATGGACCAAGTTCATGATATTCTTAAACAGGGATCTAAAACAGCTGTTAGACATGCCTATGGCAGTTCTTATTTCTCAAATGATCTTGACTTGTTGGTTTGATGTGATACCTAAAAATGGATCAAAGTATTTATTCTGATGACAATTGATTTCAGGATCACTGTTTTGCTATTCTTGTGTTTTGGGATGATTGAGTGCCAATGAAAAGAACTTTTTTTTTTTTTCCTCACTCTTTTGGGAGAATGAAAAGAACCATTGATTTTACTAATCTCTTTCTGATGGTTGTGCTGATGAAAAGAAACTTCTTTTTTTTATTTATATTATATTATTTTCTTTTCTTTCAAAAATTGAAAAAATAATAATAATAATAAAGTTTATTTTACAAATATCTCTATTTCTCAAACTATGTAGTTCATCATTATCTCCTGTGGAATGCATCATTGTTTCCATAACCGGATCAAGTGTGATCACCAAAAGATGAAAATGCTTTTGAAGTTAATTCGCAATATACACTAATTAAGAAGTTTTGGAAGCTTAAAGGTTCTGTCAATTTGGGAGTTTGTGTACGAGTTCAAAGATCTTATCTAGATGTGAGAATCTCAGATGCCCCTTTTTTTTTTTTTTTTTTAATGAGAAGTTGGAAGTGCAACAAAAATTTTATTCATTAGGAGTTTCGAAGTTCGTATATTATTTGAGAGTGTTTAGTAGTCCTAAAGGACTTATATTTATTTTGGGCGGTTTTTATAAGAGTTTTTAGCATAACTTTGGATCACCTATTATATTAATATTTGATTTAAATATAATATTTGTATTTCATCCTACATTTGGTTATATAACTATTCTAATATAAACATTTGAATGTTTCATTATTTTACAACTATTCAATTCAAATGTAAGTCCTAGACTCCATCACTTTTATAATGTTTTCAAATACAAAGAGTTCATATTGTTTGCTTGATTGAGCCTTGTTAAGTTTTTAGGTGTTGGCATTTTATGGTAACTTGTACAGAAAAACCAAAAACGAGTGTTTAGTTTAGGTTAGTTCAGATTTGCCTACCGTTCATGTCATGTTTCAGTCCATGTTGCAATATTAGTTATAACATCAGCATACCAGTCGTATAAAGATGCAGATTTGAAAAAGTTTGAAGTTTGAATTATTTTCAGTTGAAAATTACTTGAAATATTTGTTACCGAGAAGATTATGTTGTAACGCCCGTTAGAATTAATTATACTTAATTAAATAAAAAAAGATAAATTAGTGTGCTAAATTGCATTTATAAATTATGGATCAGCATTTAAAATTTTGAAAAATAGTTTTTTGAAAAATTGTATATTTGCTCCTCAAATTTTGTATATTTACATTTTGCAGCGGAGATTCCATAATCTTAGGAAACGGAATTTATAACTCCAATACCTGCTAAAATTCACTTTTCATTTTTAGTAAAATATATACATATATGTATATATAAATAACCTTTTGTTTAAGTAATATATGCAAGTAAACACACTAAAACCTCCCAAAAGAGCACAGACCCACTCTCTCCCTCACGTCTTCTCTCAGCTCCTTGGGAGGGCAAATCCAAAACTTCAAAGTCTGAAAGAATCAGACTCCCCAAAAGCAATTCAATCTTCCATATATAGATGTATACATTTTTAACTACTCAAATCTTTTTGTAAAAGCCAATGGAAACAACAAACTCTTTCATCTGCTCAAAAATCTCGCTCTCATGTTTACTACATTAAATATCGAAAAAGTCTAGAGATTATGTTTAGAAGATTTTTAGCGTAAAATACTATACTTTCATGTGAATAAATTTATTTACTAGTAATACTATAAGAAAAAATATTTGAAAATAAAGTATATTGAATTCACTAGTGTATATCATATACTGGATTTATAAGTAAATCCTACTGTTTTTACAAAACATTAGTAAAGTTTTATGTAAATCTTGTAAATGTAGTATTTATTCAGCAATCTAAATAAATAGCATGTTTTTGTCTTGTGAGTATTTTGAAGTATAGTCATTAATTGAAGGTTTTAATCGAAAGATACTTTTTTGTAAGTACGAGTATATCGATGTGAAATTTGGATAAATATTACAATCCATGGGGGTTGTTACAGAGATTGTAATATATCTTTTATTATCATTGGGCTATGGAAACAATAAAGTCTCTCATTAAAAAAACACAAACAATATAGTGATATAAATTGAAATAAGTAAAGTGTAAATATTACTAGTGTATAGTAAGGACTATGCACCACCACTCATGCGCATTATCGCAAGGAGTCAAGAAGCACTCTTTTTTTCAATGCGGTGCTTTTCCACATTAAATCTGGACCATTGATCTGATTGGGCACAATCTAACGGTCGGATTTAAACGATTTTAAATTTAATTTAAACCGTTAATTGAATTATCACAATCTACTAGTCATAATTAAATTCCGATGATCAACATGTATGTCTGTTGAAACAAATATATTTTTTGACTGAAAAAGCACCTGTTAATTTTAAAAGGCATGACTGTTTTATCTATTATAACTATTTATGAACAGACATATCAAAGCTATAAAACTCCAGTTTCTGATGTCAGTTTCATATCTTGTCCTGAAATTTCATAATATTGCTTCTTATTAAATTCATGAAATTATTATACTTTGAAAGTAATTTGTCAAAATACCTGATAACAAACTGTTCATAGTAGGGACAAAATAAAACATTAAGAAAAGTAATTCCGCCTCAAATGCTTTGATTTTCTCTCTTTCTATTTCATTTACGTACATCAAACAGTTTTTCACCGCCACTATCGTCAACAAACCAGGAGTACAAGGCGGGTCCCTGACGGTCCCATCCTCTACGCTGAAGACACACTCGCAAATTCCAAGACGCGCCATCATCATTTCATCAAAATCCAACTCCACAAAATAAATACAATTCTCTCTAAACCCCACGTACTCTTCAGCCCTAACAGCAAAACAGCAGTGAACAGTCAGCACAAACGCCTGCTCTCCATTACTCTTCACCTCTACACACTTCCCCAATTCCTCGTCCAACTTGTAATAATTGAATCCTACCGTCCTCAGCCGCTCGTTATAAGTTGAGATTCTGTCGATGAAGCGATCAACCATGAATAAGGTGTCGTCGGCCCCGACAAGGTGTTTGCAATGGCCATGTTGGTTGTGACTGCGGAATAATTGTGGTGAGCATTGGATCAGTAGCCGATAGATGCCGCCCCAGTGCTCAACGACATAGATTTTGGTTGCGATGGAGGATTATGTCGTTTATGCGGTGATGGTTGGTGTCCGTTTCGACGTAGGTCGTGACGTTCTCATTGGGCTTGATGATGCCGATGTTGCGGTTCGTTCCTGCCGATGAAGACGAAGAAGGCGGAGGAGTTATCCACTACATCACGTTGTCTAAGGTGATGTAGGCGTGAACGCACATGACGAAAAGAGAGTGAGATGAGACAATGAAAACGACATCAAGTAGAGGGACAACTATCCATTGGTGAAAAAGGAAAAAAGTAAATAAACGGCAATCATCAAGAAACGATAGTATTAAGAATACGGAAACTGAAAGTAATGAAAATAATCGAAAAATAAAACATCGCCAACATATGCAAACATCAAAAAACGACATAATCAAGAAAACGACAACGAAAGTGTTAATCCAAAAATAAAACATCAGCTATACATACAAACATCAAAAAGCGACATAATCAAGAAAATGACAACGAAAGTACTAACCTATTGTCAAAATAAAAGAAGCCCAGTTACTCAGTTAGAAGCAAAAGCGGGTATCTGTCAAGTGTATATAAGGAGAGTTTCTGTATTGATTAATTTATGATTCTATTATGTAACTTTAACTTTAATTTCTGTTTATGGCTTGATCCTTTGTTCTATTATCTCTTACAATATTTTCTTCTAAACTTGTTTATTTTAATAAACTCTTGTAGATATTTTCTCCCAACACCATAAAACCTTTTATCCCTGTTTTACTGTTCTCAAAACAGGTTATACTTTATATCCTTGTGTTGTTTTTTAAAATTACTCTTGAAAATTTATTTTCTCTATTTTCAACCAACGAGCTCGGCTAGGAAAAGAGAGGAAGTGTTTACCACTCTTCTTCCATTGCATATCCTTTAAACTCTTTTCTTGCTAAAGACATTGCTCCACAACAATCTTATAACTTTCCAATTCTCGGTTTCAGATAAATATTATTTCATTTTACCTGTCTTTGCTATGTGTTTAATCTATACGCACGAATTTTGTATATACATAGCTCATAATTGTTACTTATACTAATGAAAAGCGCATGCACGTGTATTTAACATGTTGAATTGTTTTATGTTTTATTCATATTAAAAACTTTTTTTAATCAAAACAAATAATATAGATAATCAATTCAAGGGTTATATTTGAGAAGAAACTAGATGTTTAAAAGTGGCATATTTGGGACAAAAAATTAATCAAAAAATTTTAAAGGAAAAAATATTTATCAATGCGACGTTTAAAATTTTATTTTTTTATAAAATTGTTTATAAATACTTAAGTGAGAATGTCTTTGAGAATATTTATTTTAATAATGCCAAATTAAGATAAAGAACATTTCAAACAGACATTTTTAAAATATGGAAACATTTAAGGAAAAAGCCAAAAAAAAAAAATTTACCAAAATGTTTTAGGGGAAAAAGGAAAAAAAATCAGAGAAGGATGAAAAAGTAAAAATGGAAAAACCCTAAAAAAGTAAAGCGGAAAGAAAAGGAAAGAGGGGGAAAAAATGCAACCAAAACGTGCATTCAACGAAAAAAAACTTGGGCGTCAATTATCGACGCTTTTTATTTGTTATTATATATATGTCTATATCAAACCCATTTTTAATATTCTCTCATATCCTAACATGTAAATATACGAATAGTGTCGTACTCTCTCTATTCTCTTCCCCCTTTTATTTTCTTCTTTATTCATTTGATACGCCATCACGACAATTGAAGATAAATGGCCCCAAGTCAATGACATAAGACATTTTCTACCTTCTACGTTGCATTCAAACCCAACACCTCAGCCTTGAGGTGGGCATGAAACTACAGCCAAACTAATTTGTGGCCACAAAGTTGGATCTTCAATATTTCAACCAAATAATATTCAAAACCTAGAAGCATTCTTTACTTGAAACATATTTAAATAAATTGACTTTAACCGTTTTTTTAACAAAAATATTTGTTTAATTGGATTTTAGTTAGTGTTACCAATCAACCACAAATTAGTATTTCCAACTTTATTTGGACGCCACAGCCCACTTGGTTTCTACATGTTTACCGGTCAACTCGTGAGCGAGGAGGAAAACAACCAAAGTAGGCCAAAGAAAAACAGAACAGAAAATAGTTTATGAAAAAATTTCATCGACTTTCATTTTAAAGGTCATTCATTTGCAAAACGAAAACCATTACTCTCTTTTACAAAAATCTGAAATCCTTTAGTTATTTTTCCCTTAATATCAACAAGCTTAGTAATTTCTAACCAACATCCTACCATTAATTTCATCATTAAGTTTCATTCTCTTTGCTCTATGGGTCTCCATTACTTTGCCAGAGTGCCAATTTAATGAAACATCATGTTGGTATGGGCAATTGGCACCATTTCGGCAACCCTTTGAGGTTTTGAAGTAAACGCATGGTTTCAAGTTCTTGGTTTTCTGTTCTCCCGGTTTAAAGTTTTGTAACGGCTTCGGTTCTTCGACGTGAAAATAATTTTTCCCGTTTTGTGCATGAAAGTAATCCTTATTTTCTTCCTTTACTCCGCCATGTTGCCTAATGAGATTCTTATAGTAGTTCGCATCCTTCACTAGTGGTGCAGGTTCTTTCACAGCAAAAGCTGATGTGGTTGCCGTGTTTGGTTGAACAGTCACTGCATTTACTGAAGATGTCACCTGATCTGGTACGCTAAACATGTTTCTATCAGACAGCCTAGGCAAACTAACCAAGAGGTCGGGGATCGACATTGAAACCGAGGGTGCCACTACTTGCTGAAACCTAGATACTTGACGGGTATCTTGTAGGTAAGGCATAGTTTCTACGGTTGTTCTTCCCACGTCTAGCTTACGTAATTCAAGTGTAGGAGAGGACAAGGGAACTGACGGACTTACTGTCCTCGACTCTGACACAGAGGCACTTACTGTATTTTTGGTTGATGCACTTGGTGTAGCAGTTGGCAGTCCATCGTTCATCAATCTCTCTATCATTTTCGGGTCACGAAGTATTTTAATGAGCAAATCAGTGTCTATCAAGCTTCCCTTCTCGTTGCTCTTTGTGACTGCAGCCAAGGCGGCGGATGTAGCGGCAACTACATCAACACCTAGATCAGGTAGTTTCCCTAACGGAAGTTGTGAGCTGTACTTTTCTGATGGCAATTGAACTCGGGACAAGGATGGGGGTGGTGGAGAGCTTATGGTGGTAGCGTTAAGTGGTGCTGCATTACTAAACGGCGTATCTTCCACTTCTTCTTCCTCTTCAATTGGAGTTATTGGGACAACTGGAGTTCGGACATCATCATAACGTTATTTTCTACCTCCCGAGAAACAGCAGGGCTATAGGAAGGGAAAGATATTTTTCAAAAAAATTGTCAGCAACATAATGATGAAGAAAGAAACCACTCAAAAGGCAATGCTGCAAGAAAAGGGATAGAAATTTCACCTAGGAGGAATGGCGGAAACCCGGGGATAAATTGCTTCAAGAATTTGCATCTCCCTCATCTTTTGATGTTTGACCTCCTCACTTTCCTCACCGGAAGCGACTAGCCAGGTGTGACTTGGAACAAACTGTCGAAGTAACAGCATGTATTTATAATCTAAGCCGCAGATGTAAATTAAGAATGGAAGTTATGTTGATAGGTATCAGCTTACCTTTGGAGGGGATTTCCATTGAACTTGAGGGACATAGGATGGTTCTAGTCCTGATCGGTTCATAGCAAAACCACGTTCAAACCCCGGGGGAACATCATCAGAGCCCGTAGTGTCTGAATGCAATGCCCCAGATGCCATCAATTGAAGATCATCTTGAGATTTCAGGCCAACTTTTACAGGACAGTCCTCCGAGGAAAATAACCTTACCTATTTAAGGTTAACCACAAAACAAATATCATTCAACCAATCACCAAAACATACAGCAATAAATAATATCAATGGCGAAAAGTTCACTTCAATTTGAACAAGAAATAGAATCGTGAACACGGGAAAAGGGAAAGAATTTTGCTAGCTTAAAAAAAAGGAAACCCAATTCCTAGCATATCTATATAGCAGATTTCAAGGCCAGTTCATGATGGTCCTTGCATCAAATGCACTAGAAAATTGGAAGGCCAAAATATCTGTCTATACCAATGGCTCCAGCAAAAAGAGGTCCGGAATCTTCAAAAACCATGCAAATGCACAACAATCACTGGAAACTTGTCATAATTCTTACAAAACAGGTCGTAAAATTTCAAGGAAATGCATTTTTAACACATCTTTCAATGTTATACCAGACGTCCTAAGCAAAAAGTAGTAATAGCAATACTTAAAATTAAATTTGGACCTCATTAAACAACTTCTTTAGCCAAACAGCAGACTAATTTTACATCACATGAACAAAAATTGCGATCAGCAAAGCACCAAACAAATTTTTATTCTTCCAGTCAACCTTCGAAGGATTATTGATCAACTTAACTTTGTTGATCTTCATTTTTCGACAGTCAGTTGTTCTACGAATTTCACATTAATCAATAAGATTTGTAGCAGTTTCCCAATTTATACAAGGATGGATTTCCCCTAGATTGCATTCCTTTTACGTTTTATTTTACTTTTTTGGCTACTATTTTTGGACAATTTTAGTCCCAGCTAAAGAAGCAAATTAAGGATTTCCCCGTAATCACTTTCTTACTTTGCACCTCATCTTAGAACTCTAGCATTCACAAGTCTCGATGGTAAAAGCACAAGCGCAAATCTCATAGTGTTTAAGAAAAGTCATAAATCTTTAATCCCTCGAGTGAAGGGCATTCCTCAATAATTTTCCTCGGAACGAATGAAAAGGCTTGATATTTTTACCACAACAATATTTGTTTTGAAACCATTACTTGATTTGAAGTTACTAACCTGTGTAGAAATTACTTCGAGCTTTATTCTAAAATTTACCATTGCATATGTCAACACAACGCCAAGTGAAGGTAAGTGAATAGTAGTTTTGTTTCGAATGAATTATCCGCTTAATCTTTCAGGGAAATTTTGTGGCCTTTTTTTAAATAATAATAATAATAATTTCGGGGCAAAATTGGATATGGGGCTTTCTATTGTCGCCAAAAAAATTCACCAATTCTATATAATCCTCAAATGAATTTATTTTATATTATAAATTCCCTTCGACCTTAATTTTTTTTTAATTAGAAAACAGAATGCCCAGAGGAAGATGATAAAAACTGTTCCAGAAAGGTTTTCAGGACTTGCTGTCGATATTTAAAAAAAAAATTTAATATATTCTTGTCAATCAAAGTGCTTCCCATTTATCTCTCCATTTCATGTATTATTTCCTCAAATATTTTAAACCCAGAATTTAGTTAGTCGCCTGATTTCTTTATTGAAGGACAATCAAGTTTTCCTTTTCATATCAGTCTTGAAAAATTGAAAGTTAAAAAATAAAAATAAAAATAAACAAATCTTTTCACATCAGTCAAATAAATTTCTGACTGTGGTTTTCAGTTTTTTTATTTATGAATAGTGTTTTGTATATATTAGTTATTAAGTAATTTATAACATCTTATTAAAGTGGGTGACCTAGATCCTAAATCTCAAATATCTTCTTACTATCCAAACAGATGTCGTTGAATATCAGAAATTTTTTATTTTTTTTAAATCGAATCAAAAAAAAAAAAAATCAAAAGCATAAAGTTATCAAACGATTAGCTCATCAACTCAACAAAACGAACCAAATTTCGATTTAAAGAATATTTGCGGATAATACCTGACAAAGATTAACTCCTGGAGCCCAAGAAACCCGGTTCGATTTCCTCAACCGCTTCGTTTTCGATCTCATTTGAAACAAAAAAAAAATCTTCGAATTTACAACTAATAATTTCCAGATTAATTATACCTTTAATCAGATTTCGTAACGGACACGCACAAATATTTCTACAGATCAAAAACAAAGAAACTGGAAAAGAGAGGAACAAGAAGAAGAAGAAGAAGGAGAAGAAGAAAAGAGGAAACAAAAAGCGTCGGTTTGAGAAGGGAATTATTGAAACCCTAGAACCAGAAGGTATTATGAATATCGGTGTTTTATATATATTTTTAAAAATTTGTTTTAATTTTTGCTTTTAATGGATGTGGAAAAAAGGTTTTTTCTTGGCGATGAATTAAGTTAGCATAATGGGTGGGGAGGGCTTTTTATAAAGATAGACCGACGCGTCTTCTAGTATTACAGCGCACACCAACGCTGATTCGATTTTCAATAGGATATTGGAATTTTATTTTATTTTATTTTTTTTTTTAAGAAAAAAGATTATTGAATTATTCTCTTTGGGGGGAAAAAAGAAAGAAAAGAAAAGGAAAGTTTTTTTTTTTTTTTTTCCTTTGAAACAAAGAGAAATTCTAAATAGGCTGTGAAACCACATCATAATCATAATTGGATACAATGAAACAAACAATAAATGCTCTATGTGAGAATCATATTGGAAAGTTATAATTTAAACGGTCAAAAATCATATTTAATTTTTTTTAAATTACAATGATTAAAAAAATCATGTAAAAAAAACATATTTCATTAATAAAAGTAAAATAATTTAATTAAATTTAATAAGATGTGGTAAGTTTAAAATTGTGTTTATATATGTTCCTAAAAAAATTGTGTTCATCAATCTGCATACCTAACTCCGTTTACAAATGTAGAGTTTGAATCTCTCATTTTAAGTTAAAAAAAAAATTTATGTTTATAAATTACTATTCTAATTTAGTATAACTAATATATTACAATATTAACTTGATATCTTATAATTGTGGATACATGTCCTTGGTTTTTTAAATTCTAACTTGTATTCTCAATTTTAGTAAATGATACATTTCCTTACTCAGTTTTTGAAATTTAAATTTTTATTCTTAATTATAGTAAAAAAAAAAAAATATATATATATATATATATATAGATTTAACCTTTAGTTGTAATGAAATCATAATAATCATGTTGTATCTTAAACAATTTTTTTTTTAATTTAAAAGTCAGCAATTCAAATTCTATATATCTTTCAGTAGGATCAGATTTGACGCTGCCATTAAAAAATTAATTATTAATAGAAAATTGATCGTTTTTCTTCCCAGTGTGTCTTTTCTTTCTTTTCTTTTCTTTTTTTTTTTTTTTTGCTTAATTAAATTGATGAGTTGGCGTACGGGTTGGGACTCGGGAGATGCTTATCTTATCTGCTTTTTTGGATTTCAACACACGATACGACTTCTCTTTAGTTGCCGTTTCCTGCACAAAGCAGGCAATGACCGTGTCGGTAGAATTGAAACGTGAGTTTGGAGTTTTACCCCTTGTTAAGATCCCCCGGCAAAATCATTTTTAAGAAAGTTTATGTACTGTACTTGTTAATCAACAGAGGTTTGTCTGTAGATGTTTTCCAAAAGGAAAACAAGCAGCATCTGGTTAAGATAAGTATCAATATCAAAGTACTTTCTTCTTCTTTTTTATTTTTTATTTTTTTATTTTTTATGGGAACTTTAGTTTTGAAAGATTATCTTTATTTCGTATTCAAGTTTTAAAACGTTGTTTTCTGTTTACACAATTATTTTTTGCGGATAATCTTATTTCCAATCCTCAAATTATACGTAAAATATGATTTGTCTCCTTACATTTAAAGCGTTTCAAAATGAATTCTTAATCTATTAAGTTGTCTTAAATTAATTCTTCCTTTAAATAATTATTAATAAAAATTCAATAGAAAAGGGCAAGTAACAACAATGTATGGTTTACTAGAGGTTTGCTTTTATGATTTCATTAAACCTACGTTTAGAATACAGGTTGAGTTTGAATTCAACTGTACTTGGTTTTTTATTTTTTCTGAAAAATCAATAAAAATTATAATTAATTTTTAAAAAGTTAACCAATTTCAACTTAAAAATTTCATTTCGTCTCAAACTTAGTCCAAACACCAAACGCACTCTAAATGTTAATAAGACATGATATTAAGAAGGAAGTTGTGCATTTTTTCTGTTGATATTTAAAGAGGACTAGAGTTGGAAAATTTTAATCGATTGAATATTTGTTTTAGATCGTATTAAAATTCATGAATTAAAATATGATTTGATCTATAATTCAGAGATTAAGAGTGAAATTAACCCCCTTTTTTAAAAAGAAATCGTCTAGTGAGATTTGACCAATAAAGAAATGTTATTTTAATAAAAATATATATATTTAGAGAGAGAAAAAAATGTATCCAATTTGTTTGTTGATCAACTGGATTAAGAATTAGCTTGAGATTGCAATTTTTTTTTTAACAAAATTTTCTACTTTTAATGTATTGGTGTTTGCAAAAATGACTTTTGAGTGTGCTTACCAAATACAATATTTTGCATCATAGTTTGTGTAAAAGTATTTTTGGGGTCTTCAAAGCCATCACCAAACTAGTCCTAAATATCTTTTAATCTTAAAAAAGGACATTGAAACGATAAAAGTTTAATAAATAAGTTATCTCAATAAAATTTATAATTACTCTGTAAAATTTACAAGTCAAAAGACTAGAGATAGTTCATGAAAATATAAACTTGATATAAATATATACAAAACATTTCACATATAGACTACAGATATACTAACAATACCAAAAGAGAGAGTTTGACTTGCACTGTTGGTTTGAAGGTCGTCCAAAACGATCTCTTCAGAGTGTCGTTTTTTGTTTTTGGGTTAGAGAGAGAGAGGGAGAGGGGAAAAAAAAAAAAAAAAAGGTGTGTGCGATCTTTTTTAGAGTGTCGTTTTTTTGTTTTTGGGTTTAAAGTGGAGGGGAAAAAAAGGGGCGTGTGTGCGCTGCAAAGATGAAAAATTATGAATTATTAAAACCTTTTATAAAATAGATGATTTTAGTGAGAAATTATAATAATAAAATATGATACAGTACATATAATAGAATATTTAATTAAATTTATAAGCACTATTTTGAATGATCAAAGATAAAGTAAAATAAAATAAAAGTTTTAGATATATATGTTTAAAAATACAAATTTTTTTTTTTTTGTGGGGGGAGGTAAAGATGGAAAAAAAAATGGAGAAACAAAAAAAATACAATTGCTCACTAAAAGGAGTCTATTTTATGAAATATTTTAATCATTTACAATCTATTTATCTTTCAATTGCAACTAATCAAGACAGTTCTATTTTATGAAAGGTTTTAATAATTCAAAATCTATTCATTTTTCGCTTGCAATTGTTCAAGGTAATTCTATTTGACAAAAGGTTTTAATCATTCACAATCTATTAATCTTTTCGGTTACAACTATTTAAGGCAACTCTTTAATAGTTAGACAACACTTAAAATTGTGTTCGTGTATTGTTTAGTTTTCAATCATTGAAAACAACTATGCAAGAATCATATTTTTGCTTGTGAAATTCTTGTATTTTTAAGTAATTAGATTCTCTAGGAAATCCTTCACTCAAATAATCGGTTCACATTAATCTCCCACTCTCTCTCTATGTATATAAATATGTATTTCTTTCTCCAAGGCGAAAATACACCGACATAAATATCTTTGTGGTGGATATAATTCTCAGACGCATACAAATACAGAGAAGTCCTTAAAATATGTGTGTGTGGAGAATTAGAAGAAATTGGAATTTTATTATTAAAAATGTTGTAACTATTGTTTCGCTATTCTGCGACTAGATTATGAGATATTTATAATTGTTATTTTTCGGAAAACTCACTACAAAAAATATTATTATTAATTTTTTTAATTTTAGATCCATACATATATATATATATTAAATTTGATAATTTTTATCAATCTGTATTAATTATAAAATCTATAATATTGATTACTACAATATATATAACACGTGCAACACGCGTATACAAACTAGTATATATGTGTGTGTAAATTAGGTTAATAAAATAAAAAGGAATGAGAGAAATTTTATTTCATGTTGTTTGATAGAAGATAAATAAAAGAGGAAATAAATTTCTAATCTAGTTTATTTTATAACTATAATTTTATATAAATAAGAAGAATAATCTAGTTTATTTTATAACTATACTCTTAAATGAATATGAAGATAAATATAAATGGATGTCAAAATAGTTATTTTATATATCACTTTTTAATCAAAATTGTCTCTTTATTTTCTTTTTAAAGTTAGAAAGATTAAATAAAATAGAGGGATTTTATGGACTTACAACTGTTTAATTTCTCAATTTCTTCTTTACCAAACAACCTAAGATTTCTTTTTTCTTTTTAAAACCCTCTATCCAACTTCCTTTTCTTTTTCCACTCTACTGAATAGGCTTAACGACTGATATACCCATTTATATTCTTGAATGTCATTGAATAGGGTTACAAATAGGTGCCAATTTAAATCGAAATGGGGATGGAGACGAAGGAAGCGAATGTCGTTTCCTTGGTTGAACGTCAAACAAGAAGTAGCTTTTAGGTTTCCAAAATAAAAGGTCACAGCATTTTTTTTTTTTTCTATGTTAAATACGACGTAACGTTATATTTAATCAAAGAATGATATCATGTTGTTATAATATGACGTGTGTTTTCCTTTAAAAAAATTACAGTAAAATTGATACATTTTCAACTCTACAATGCCTTGCCTGGAAGATGTTTTTCTAAGAAAGACACTGGGCATCTAATAATATCGTCAGTTGAGAAGTTTTGATGATTTTTAGAGTTGCTAATTTTTCACTTTTAATCGGACTGTCACGGACGAAGGAAATGAAGGACTAGAATATTAATAAAGTTAGTATTAATGTTAGGAAAATTTATTATTTAGTATGTAATTATCTTTATTATGTACTTATATTTATTTATAATTATTATAATTTAGGATATCTCTTGATTTTAACATATTTGTTAATATTAGGTAATATGTCTAATTTCATATTATTCAGATATTATTCACTAATGAATTCTTTGTTTTTAGTCATTCAGTAGATTCACATTGAATATCTTGTTTAATTTCTATACAGGGGTGGCTAAGCCCCCTTAACTTATTTTTTCAACAAACCTATAATTTTGAATAAAAGTTCATAATAAAAAACTCAGCCCTCCTTAAAAATAAGAACTTGACCTATCAAAAAACTAAAAATAAAAACTTGATTATAATAGTCCCCAATTTTCCTTAACAATATCTTCTAGTTGTTCATTTACTCGCCCTAGCTCTCCTTTTTTTTTTTGGCTAGAACCCTAGCTCTCCCATTTGCTACGTCCATTAAGGTGGCTACTAGGTTCGCTAGGTTAGGCATCGTATTCTCTTCTACAGTCCGATTCATAGTCTAATACAGACCAATGGAAAATTATAGTAAATAGCATGTGTGAGAAAGAGGGAAATAACATAATTTAAGGACGAAATATAAATTATAGCAGTTTTTTTTGTTAATGGTGGAAAATAATAGCATAATTTAATTAAATTCATATTGTTGTATATGAAAATATCAAAATTACCCCTAACATCCGGTCTCTCCTCTGCTTTCTCCCCAAACCGATCGCATTCTCTCCCAGAAGGCCAAAACCGTTGTCGTTCCCGTCGTTGATCCGTTGCCTTTCGCGTCGCTGCTCCTGCATCGTTTCCATCACCGTTCGTAGTCATCACTGTCGTGAGGCGAGAATTGCAAGTCATTTACAACTCTATTTAAAACCATATATCATGTCATTTACTTTATCGCAATGACAAATAGCGTGTTATTTTACTTGACAACATGATACATAGCAACATTTATCATTTGTTTGGATCATAGGGAAACTTTTTTCTACAATATTTTCATAGGAAATTTGAATTTATTATTTAAATTATGGATTTAAACCTATAATCCAAAGTCCGAACGTGGGATTATTATTAAAAGGAGCAACATTTTGTTTTCTTTCCCTCTACTTTTTTTTTTTTTTTTTTAAAAACAAAAAGCATGTTATCCTGTTGTTTCTCTTAATTCTATTTTTTAAATTTTTTCTTTTAAAATTTGACGTGAGTGAATTCATTGTTAATGTGTGCCTGCACCGAATTTTTTTTTTAAACTGTCTTTGAAACTGAATTAGACAGAATAAACAACAATTAATTAGTCACAATACTTTTTAAAGATATTTCTTTTGGTTAACTACTGATGAGCAGTAGTTTCCCAATTTGTTTTAGGCTTTAAAAGTCGAAAGCAAAAGTATTTGTAATTGGAAAATTTTTTTTTATTTTTTATTTATGAGTAATTGGACAACTATTTAATTTGTAAAAGAAGTAAACGACTAGATATTGAGGAAAACAATTCTACATGATTCCTTTAATTATATTTTTCGAAGAGTTTTAAACTTAAATAAAATAATTTCATCATGATTTCTTTATAAAGCTTGTGTAATTATATCACATTACTTGTTGACAATGTGTAACAATATAAACATTTTTTTTTAATTTTTAATGTCGTTGGGTGAGGAATTACGTTAGATTATTTTTTTGAAATAAATTATGTTAGAATTTTAAATACAGTTGAAACGACTTTCTTTAAAATGTTACGTGCATCTTTGGTGGCTGTCTCACACATCACAAGGCTAATAATATTTCTAATTTTATTTAAATTTAAAGTTTAAGAAGCCGCTTGTCAAATCTCAATAAGTGACAATTGTGCTAAAATCAATATAAATTTCTAATAATAACTGATGGTGATAATTTGTCAATAAAATATCTTACTTAAAATTTTTACTTTTATGAGATCTCAATTCAAGTCATCTCTTAAACTCTGTAGTTACTAGCTATTAAAAACCGATCAACTCACCCAATGAATTGGAGATGCAAGAGTTTAAGAACACCAAGGATCACTTTTTTATTTACTAAAACAAATTTAGAGATCGTCCCATTCCTTCATGAGCTTTAGGACCATTTGGTGATTTTCTAAACATTCGACGGTTTACTGGTTAACTTATTCCGGATTTTGTAATCGTCTTGCTGTCTTGCCCCTTTAGAGATTTGGAGTGTGTTTGGTGGAGTAGTTTAAGTTGAGATTTTTTAGTTTTAATAGTAAATTTTTTTGAATTTTCAGAAAAGACAAAAAACTTTTTGGGAAAAAGACAAAAGAAATTTTGGGATGGGTATTTTAAAATGGTGTGTCAAACTAAGCCTTGTTAATAAAATTTCTTATTTAAAAGAAAAATAAATATAGAGATCAAAATCCATAGATAAAAATAAATATATATTTTGCAAAAAGAAAAATTAATAATAAGAAAATAATCTCATCACCGACGACCCAAGGACACGATCGTCTCGTATAGTTTTCAAACCTCCCCACACGTATTGACCACACTGACCCTCCCTTCTACACGTGCCACTTTCCTATTCGTCCAAACCGTAGAACGAAAAAATGGCGTCCCCGTTCTACACAGGGCAAAAGAAGTCTTAGATCTCCCCCCAACCCAAATGCTCCCATAAATTCCTCATAAAACTGCTCCCATTTTCCTCCCACACAAACAGAAAATCAAGAAGAAAATACGAAAAAGCTTGATCGAGAGAAGTTCACACCAACAACAATGGCGTCCGAGAAGGAGAGCTCCGGATCCGGATCTGGATTCGAATCGCCGGCAATCAACGGAGAAGTTCCCCAGAAGAGGAAGATCGCGCTGATTACCGGCATAACCGGCCAGGACGGTTCATACCTGACGGAGTTCCTCCTCGACAAGGGGTACGAGGTTCACGGCCTGATCCGTCGCTCGTCCAACTTCAACACCCAGCGGATCAACCACATCTACATCGACCCTCACAACGCCCACAAGGCTCTGATGAAGCTCCACTACGCCGACCTCACCGACGCCTCCTCCCTACGCCGCTGGCTCGACACCATCCTCCCCGACGAGGTCTACAACCTCGCCGCCCAGTCCCACGTCGCCGTCTCCTTTGAGATCCCTGACTACACTGCCGACGTCGTCGCCACCGGCGCTCTTCGCCTCCTTGAGGCCGTCCGGTCCCACATCTCCGCCACCGGCCGCTCCCACATTAAGTACTACCAGGCCGGGTCATCGGAGATGTTCGGATCGACCCCGCCGCCGCAGGACGAAACGACGCCGTTCCATCCGCGATCCCCTTACGCCGTGTCCAAATGCGCTGCGCATTGGTACACTGTTAATTACCGTGAGGCGTACGGGATCTTCGCCTGCAATGGAATTCTGTTCAACCACGAGTCGCCGCGGCGAGGAGAGAATTTCGTGACGAGGAAGATCACTAGAGCGGTGGGGAGGATCAA
Organism: Ficus microcarpa; assembly: GCA_025413485.1. Classification (NCBI taxonomy): domain Eukaryota; kingdom Viridiplantae; phylum Streptophyta; class Magnoliopsida; order Rosales; family Moraceae; genus Ficus; species Ficus microcarpa. The sequence goes on along the minus strand of CM046379.1, from coordinate 13,899,755 downwards.
GATTGGGCTTCAAAATAAGCTCTTTTTGGGGAATTTGCAGGCTTCGAGGGACTGGGGTTTCGCGGGGGATTATGTCGAGGCAATGTGGATGATGCTGCAGCAGGAGAAGCCCGATGACTATGTCGTCGCCACGGAGGAGTCGCACACGGTGGAGGAGTTCCTGGAGGTGGCGTTTGGGTACGTGGGGTTGAATTGGAAGGACCATGTCGTGATTGACAAGAGGTATTTCAGGCCTGCAGAAGTGGACAACCTCAAAGGTGATGCCACCAAGGCTAAGAAGGTTCTGGGGTGGAAGCCGAAAGTCGGGTTTGAGCAGCTGGTGAGGATGATGGTGCATGAGGATATTGAGTTGGCCAAAAGAGAGAAAGTGCTTGTTGATGCTGGATACATGGATGCACAACAGCAGCCATGATTTGTGAGTTTGATGATCGTAGAGGAATTTCAGTTACAACGTGGTTCAATTAAGTGGGGTTTTTAAGAGCTATAAGCATAGTTTGGTTTCTTAGTTAATTTTATGTTTTTGTTCCCTTTGTCACATCGCATAAGTTGTTGTTGTTCTTCTTCTTGTTCCAATTCTTTTTTTTTTTTTTTTTTTCCTTTTACTTGATTCATTGGATTCACAAATTACATATCATAGCAAGTTACTGACTTTTCATTTTCTTGCTACATGTACTTCTTATGGAAATCTTGATAGAATGAAAATAATTATGAATTTTGAGGCTTTCTTTGATCTTTGGTATCTGATCTCTAAATTCAATTTTTGCCTGCTAGAAGTTCATGTCGGTAGGAGTTCTTCTAGTTAAATCTGCTAATCGAGAAGAACTTGCAAATATTTGAATTTCACTCACATGATAGTGTCCGACAAAGATTCGACATTACTAGAAATATCTTATTAATGAAAGGGTCACCACACAATTCTAGATTTAGCTTTGAGAGCAAGTTGTTAAGTTGGTAGTGATGTTTGTGTAGGGATCTCGTAAGCTTGTTTGTCAATCTTGTCTTTGACAAAAGAAACAAAAAGATATTTTAATTGTGGGAGTTGTTTGTTGCTTGTCCTCGTCATTTTTATTGTTCTCTCTTCACCCTTATAAGATGGAAGGAGGAATTTTTCAATTGATCAAACATGTTTTGTCAAAGATGAAGGTATGATAACTGTGAATCAACATCAGTATTTGTATACAACTCCATTAGTTGCTTTCTTTGATCCCAAAATATTGAACAAAGAATCAAACAGATGTGATCAGTAAGTTAAAATCTGAATTTCAAACTCGTATAAAGAAAGAAAGGGGGAAAAAAAAAGACAGGCCAAAATATCAATCTAACTTGGTTTCCGAGGGTGGATTTCTTTGAAATTGAATCACCCTTTGTAGAGAAGATGAGCTAGAACCATTTTCTGGAGTGGCCACAGCCACCGCAAATGGCTTAATAGATGACCGAAGAGATTCTGGTCCTTCTGTTGCTATTCTCCTGCATAATGCATCACAATTGCTAATAACTTCAGTCAACCGCCCTTTAAGCTCCCCAATCTCCACCTGCAATGCATGAACTACATGTTCCAATGTGAAACCAAAAGAAACCAGCAACTGATAAAAAATCACCAGTAGATCAGCAAATATTCTGGTAAAACAACGCAGAGAGAGTGCAATGCTCAATGATCAGACATCTACCTTCTGATAAATTCTGTGAAGTGGTCTTCATCGCTGATACCGAGTAGTTAAGACGTTGAAGAAGTTTCATCGCCAAGGCATCTGCAATTTCAATCTTGTTCTCTATTTCTTCCTGCAAAATTTCAGTACAAAGTTCACTAAGCCCTTTTGAAGAAGATTTTAGTAGATGGTAAAACAAGAAAATTCCCAAGCATCTCTAGTCGTTAACAACTTCAAATCCTAGCTAGAGAAAAATTCGAAAGCAACAACAAATAATTGAACTTAACTGCGTATGAACATTGAACTATCAACTTCCAACCAACAACAAACAAAGATTAGAACATGGTTATAGCTTGTCTTCAGAACACACGACATGTTACATACATTAAAATTGGAGTCCTTTGGACCTACCCACATTAGAGTTGCATTTGGATCTTGGAACACATATTTTTAATGCTCATATCAGATCTAACTATTGAGAAAATAAAAATGAAATAACATTAAAAAAAAAAAAAACTCAAATTTAACTATGGAAGCAAAAATGAACAAATGCATGGTAATTAAGGATTCACAATACACCAGTAAAGTGCAAACTCACAACTAAGCCAATAGTCTGACGAACTGTTTAAGACTAATAATTCCTTAATTTCTTTAAAAAAAAAAAAAAAAAACCTGGTTTTTGCTTATTTTCTTCGCCTTCTCCTCCTGATAGTCACGGTACATTGAGAAGAGTTCAAATAGCACCTTTGGATCGACAGTTCCTAAGTTGAAGATCAAACAAAAAAATATATATAAGATGTGAGCACAAAATCCTAAATTAATTTACCTGAAAAAAAAAAAAATCCTAAATTAAAAAATCACGAAAAGAATTCACTGAAACAAAAAAAAAAAAAAAAAAAAAAATTAACAGACAAGAAAAAAAAATTGGATACTTGAAAAAAAAAGAAGAAAGAATTCATACTTGGAGCCAACGAAGAAGAAGGCTTCCTGACAAGAATGTCGGTCAAGCTACCCTCAGTCGGAGGCGACGTCAGTATCGGCGTCGACTGCAATTTCCACATCACAAATCATGATCTGAGAATCAAAAATTTTAAATAAAACGAATTAATTAATAAATTAACCCTAAATTAAAAAGGAAAAAACTCACGATTTTTAGGGCTTGAGCCTTTCTAAGATAGGATCGGCGACTTCCAATCGGTGCGACACGGTTGTTATCTCATTGTCTGGCCTCTTCGCGCAAGAAAAAAAATTGGATTTGGTATTCAGAAAGTAAAATTAGGAAGAATTAAGGGAAAAAAAAAGTACACATTTTTTGTGAATTCGCCATTTCTACCTGCGAGCTTGAAAGAGCTGACTCTGAAGCTCCCATGATTGAAACGGCACCGTTTTTTTTGGCGCTACTCTGTAATCGTTCGCCGTCGGCGATCGGAATAACGGAAGAGAAATGCAGCGAAAGCACGTCTGTTTCTGCAGCAAGTGCCTTCTCCAACAACTAATTCAACAGAATACCCGCCCAATTTCGGGTCGCTCGCTTAACCCGTAATGATTAGCCCTCTGACCTATATTTATTGTCGTTTTAAGTGGACAGTAATTAATTATTGTATTTCAGCTCATTAGCTGACACCGTATTTCATACTAATTGTCGTTTCTTATTTTTACTTTTCCATTTCCATTTTTTTATTTTCCTTTAAATTCCATCTTCTCCGTATTGAAAGCCAACAGGGTCCTTCACTGCAAAATTTCCTCCATTAATCAACGCGAGAGCGTTTCCCAGCTTTGCTTCTCGTCTCTGGTTCATTTCGTCCCCTAGCGCTTTCTTCACTCATCAGTTTCCAATTCCCCAGAAACGAAACAACCGAGGTTTTTTCGTCTCTAAGTTGATCATCCTTAACATGAGAACTCGTAATGCGGCGACGGCGAAGAAGACGCCGCTGGCGAGGAAATCGGCCGCCAAAGCTGCTCCGGAGCCGGCCTCGGAATCGACCACTCCGAAAATCGCCGAACTAAGCGCGCCACTTCAACCAGAGCCAGGCAGGTCAAGAAGAACCAAACTACTCCGCCGACGATGGAGCGGAAGACCGAACAAACATCCAGTTAGTCTCGAACTATTTCGTTTGTGTAACTTCTTATTGATAAATTCAAGTATGGTTCTTAGGGTTTGAATTGATCAATTCAGGTCGGAATCATTTTTTTTTTTTGTTTTGTTTTTTGTTTTGTTTTTTTGTTTTTTTGTTTTTTTGTTTTTACTATTGAACAATATAGAGATTTAGGCTTTTGGTTTCCAATGTTCGGTCTTGTGTTCGATGAGTAGGTGAAGAAGGTGAAGCAATGGCTGGTTCTGTTCAGGTGACACCTAAGACGAGATCCGGTAGAGTCACAAAGTCATCAGCGAGAAGAACACGAGCGGAGATGAAGATTCATAATTCAGGGAGAGAAGATTCCTCGCAGATGCCGGAACGGGAGGGAAAGTTGAGGAATTGAAGGAGGAAGTGGGAGTGTCCGAGGTCGTGGAGGGAGTAGAAGATTGTGGCCAATGCAGTGCTGAAAATACCCAGGAACCTTTACAGGAGGAGGGTACGAATGTAGAGGTTGAAGAACCCGTTGTTGAAAATGTTGGAGAATTGTCGATTGCGGAGTCGGAAATAAGTACTGGTGGAAATGTTAGAGATAGTTTGGAACAAGAAAAACCTGGTCGTATGGATGTTAATGTAGTATTTAATGCTGAAGCGTCTGATGGTGGAGTCGGGAAGGATGTAGAACAAAAGAAGGAAGTAGGAGAGGAGTCGAGGGATGATCTAGATAAGGAGAAGCTCAATTTTGGGCCTTCTAAGATTGAAGAAAATGTGAAAGTGGGATTGCAAGGAGAAGCTACTGAGGCTGTAAAGGAGTTTGGCGGTGATGAGAGGGTCGAATGTGGAGAAAAGTTGAATCTTGGAGAAAAGGAAGATGAGCTTCCAGAGAATGACACAGACGACCCCACTGAGGAAACTAAGGCACTGGAGCAGGAACAGATGGAATTGACAGCAATCGTGAAGGCGCGGAAGAATCGGAAAGAAAGGGAAGTGTTTGTTGGTGGGTTGGATCGGGATGCTGCGGAGGAGGACGTGAGAAAGGTTTTTCAGAAGATGGGAGAAATAGTTGAAATTAGGTTGCACAAGAGTCTTTCAACAAATAAGAATAGGGGATACGCGTTTGTGGAATATGCAAAGAAGGAGGAAGCACAGCGAGCTTTGTTAGAAATGAAAAACCCAGTTGTATGGTTCTAGTTGACTTTCTAAACTCTAAATATGAATAGATTTTTGTTCTGATATGTTGAAATTAATGCAGATTCGTGGAAAGAGATGTGGCACTGCAGCAAGCGAGGACAATGACACGCTGTTCCTGGGCAATATCTGCAATACATGGACCAAGGAAGCGGTGAGTGGACTCGAAAAATGAAAAGAATAGTATATCAGTGAATGATTAGTGCACGTGTATTCTTTTAGGTTTGTGCTAATTCTTTATACGACATACATGGCATGCAGATTAACCAAAAGCTTAAGGAATATGGTGTTGAGGGTGTTGAGAACATTACTCTTGTTCCTGACCTTCAACGTGAAGGGTTGAGCCGGGGTTTTGCTTTGTAGAGTTCTCTTGTCATGCTGATGCCATGTTTGCCTACAAGAGACTTCAAAAACCTGACGTTATATTTGGCCACCTTGAGAGAACTGCCAAAGTTGCTTTTGCTGAACCTTTACGTGAGCCAGATCCAGATGTTATGGCCCAAGTTAAGTCGGTATTTGTTGATGGGCTTCCACCTCATTGGGATGAAGACCGGGTAAGGGTGCAATTTAAAGGTTACGGAGAAATTCTACGTATATGCCTGGCACGGAATATGTCAAAAGCAAAGAGAAAGGATTTTGGATTTGTTGATTTCTCTACGCATGAAGCAGCGTTGCTTGTATTGATGGTATAAACCATTCGGAGTTAGATGATGGGAACACAAAGGTATTTCTTTAACTGCTCTAGTCAATCTATTTTGGTTGAGACATTAGGTTATCGGGGACGTTGAAACAAATGAATTCAAATTGTGTGGTTGAACAGGTATGGGGATTGGAAGTGTTGGCATTACCTGCGTTAGTTATTTCTTTTCCTGTTTTTCATTCCTTTATGAGGACTTGCCTCTCAAATGTCGATCTCTTTCCCCCATGCATGTGGATGGTTGTTTAATCAGTGGACTAACCCACCTTCAAAATTTAATATGCTAATTTCTGATGGTGTATTATGTTTGTGTTTGTGATACTAGATAAAAGTGAAAGCAAGACTGTCAAATCCCTTACCCAAAATTCAAGCTGTGAAGGGTGGATTGTGTGGTGGATTTCGAATAGGTCGTAGTGATGGAGGTTTTCCTAAATCTGGTAGTTTCTCGTCTGTGTATTTCTTTGTTTATTTAGAATGATAACTTTGTTAGGAATCATGTGTTACGTACTCTTCACTTAAATCCTATTACAGGAAGGGGTTTTGGGCGTGGTGGAAATCCATTCAACAATGTAAGTTTCCCACATAACCGGGGTTTCTATCGTGGTGGACGTGGTCAAATGGGTAGAAGTGGTTTTCCTAATGATTATGGCCTCGATAATCCATACCCCGACTTTCATGGGAGACAGTTAGTTGGAAGAGGTTGTCCACTGGACTTGCTATTGTATTGTATTTTGAACCTCCTTTTCTCTCTCTGCTTAAATTTGTGAGGTCAAACCCTAAAATAGATTATTTTATCAATCTAACATGCATAAACAAAGCAGGTGGAAGAAGGGGTTCTTTTAGAGGTGGTCATTACCCAGGCAGCGGGGCTGCTGGACAAAATGTTGATAGACCTTGGCATGGTCCCTCTGATAGAGAATATGGAATGCACTACCCTCATAGCAGGCAACCATATTCCCCAGAAGGCTATTTTGAAAGACCTTTCACTGGAAGTCACTTTGATGACCCATATTTTTATGGTGACAGTATGCATGGAATGAAGCGTCCATTATACATGAGAGTAAGCTTTCCCTTTTGCTCTCCACTCAAATGTAGCTAATCATATCCGTCTCAGTATTTCTTACCATTTGGCAATATGATACTGGATGTAGGATCCTGACCCTGAATATGTGGAGCCGAGTAGAATTCGCCCAAGATTAGATTATCCTGACCCAGCAGCTTCCTTTCATGGAAATCGATATCATGGTACAGATGCTACATTTGGTGTTCCTCTAGCATTTGTGCATGCTTACATTTAACTTCATATCATTTGTGTATAGGGATTTGTGTTATCAATTGTCTCATCAACTTTTTTTTTTCTGTCTTTTTTGTCTAGATAATTACGGAACCGGAAGCAGCCTCTACTCTCATGATTATTATGGCCCTGATGTAAGAAATTAGCTATCGTAGTACTGATGCTACAGCTATATTTGGATGATATTTTAGTCACTAAGCTCATCTTGCAGTATGGTGGAGGTCCTTATTCATCTTTCCATGGGGGTGATCAGCCCCCATATCGAGGTGGCTACTATTAGTCTCAATAAACTCTGGTAAGAAAAATCCTTTACAAGTTTGGTTTCAATTTTTGTGCCATGGTGAAAGTCTCAAAGGTTTTTATATAATGTGCTAATGCAGGATGCACTTCATAACTGATGGGCTAGTGACTTGCTGCTTGAAAAACGGTTGAAGTTCCATGTCATATCTCTCCTTAGACTTTGTTCTGCTTTTACTCCTTATCTTTCTACTTCTGCTTTGTGTTTGCTCGTCCACAAATTTTTGGCAGAGTGATGTCCAGAGTTTAGACGTTTCTAGTTTAGGCTGTCCTCCGAGTCTTGACTAAGAAACAAATTTACTTATATATGATGGAGATGGTACAGACATATACCCTGTCTGACCTAGGTATGAACAGCTTGATGGCTTAACTTATGAGCTGTTGTGTGAGAGCGCAGATTTTGTTTCCTGCTATGTTAATAGTTGTGGAATGGAAACGATTATATTCCTTGATGACATATAATCTTGTGATTTAATGAATAAAGTGGCAACGTATTGGAGAGGTAAAAGATTTCAGGTTGCTGTTTTTTGAATCTTGCATGAAGATAGGAGACTAGGTTGAAACATTCTTATGGGGGCTTTTGTGGATCATGAACTTGAAGGTTTCCTGGTGAGACAAGGAGGTGACGGACTTCAACGTCTGGTGGAATTATGGTGAAATGATCAGGAACTTTAAAATCTTCTTATTAGAGGTTTGTTTCGATTGTGGTAGGATCTTATATGTTTCTGCCTGCCTGACATGGAGTGAGGACTTTTAAAGAAGTTTATTGAAGCTTGTTTTCTTTTATATGAGGAAACTGTGCTGCTGCTTTTAGGAATTTTAAGAATCTTATTGTCATAGGTTCGATTTGATTAGGGTAGGATCGTTTTGGTGTAGTAGAAGTGAGTGATCTTGTCAAATATTTAACAGTCCATTATGATTTTTTTTCCCCCTAAAATAGTGTTTTATTAAATTTGGCCTGAGATTGTAGTTGATGCATTCTTGGTGGGCTTTCTTTTTGGATGAATGCTATGTTTTTAAGGTTTGGTTTGACATTTTCTTCAACTTCTGAAGTACTTGGGAAGAAGACTTGATCTTTCTAATAGATTTTGTTCAACTCAAAGTAGAGGAAAGTCGGAGGATGTCTAAGCAAGCATCTTAGTGCAAGCTCAGTCTTCTAGACATTATCTTTTAAGGTGGCGGTGGTGGTTCTGAGAGCACATAACCTAGGAAAGGAATAGCTTAGTGCACAAGTTTGATGGGGAGAGAGAGAGTTTGATTCCAACAGAAAGAGATTTTCCACTCCATAATTAGTTGTCTGTGTCTTAGTGAAACTCTGAGTGAAGAATCAACATAATAGCTTAATCAATGATCTCAAAGAATCGTGAGGGCTAACTTTTATAAATCTTATATGTGCTTTCTTGTCTTTTTAACTATGACTCTCGGTAGTAAAAGATTAGACGATTAGCCCATATCATGCCTTTATTTTTAACACTCTGATTGAACATCCCAACTTGAGTGTCTCATCCCATGTTCAACTGGACAACCTTCTATTTGATTGTTGAGCTGGAATTGGGAAATAACATGGAATTTTTTTTTTTTTTTTTTGTTATTATTGTTATTTAAATAAGCAGCTAGAACTTGTTTGTAGGATTCTGTGTTAGCATTTTAGTTTATATTCCGTGGATCATAGATGGCTGCTATCTGAAGTCTGACACATGAGATGTATCCTGCTGTTTTATTTTCCTTATCTTTATTCTGACTATAGAGACATGTGTTTTCCTTCCTTTTTTCTTTTTAGCCACCCTAAGCCTTTCTTTACTATTCTATCAAAAACATAGTTGTACTGGAAAATTAATTTGTAGTAATGTTATGATCAGTAAAGTGATGAAAATGTGAGGTATCTAGTTCCTCGTTTTCATTGATTATAATCTGTTCAGTATAGGCAGTTTCTGTCGAAGGTATATGAAACAAATAGTTTGATGTGAATGAAGTACATATCTGGATGTTGCTTCCTTGATATATGTATTTAGGAACAATTCTGACATTGCATATTGTAGTTTTGTTTTTTGAATTTAATTTTATGGACAAAAAAGCGGATCGGTTTACAACCCTGCCTAATGACATTAGAGGAGTTTACTGGGATCGCTGGTGGAATGGAGAGTCTCTTGGTCCTGAGCCTTCAACAACTATTAATCCAAGGTTCAAAGTTGTCTTCCAGCATATAGTTTATGTTAAAGGCTTAAGGATAGACTTTTGCTTATGGTATGACTAAAACCTTCAGAGGATAAAAGTGAAGGCTCCAAATAGGACATCCTCACCGTCATGTCCCGGTCAATTGGTGCTATTTCATCTTATAATTGAATTGTGGATTCTTTTCTGTCGTTACTAGTCTAATATATATATATATATATATATTTAGAACAAAAATAGCATACTGATTGTATTCTGATTTTAAGCAAATACTAACCTTTGAGACCTGACAATGAGGTATTGAAAATAAAGTTTTTATGGTAGTAACTGGTAAATAATAATTTGTGGCTCTAGAATGGTTGTAAACGCATGCATTACCTTTGAGATGGGGACAATGTGTTAATGATCAGAGTGCTTTCAACACCCCAAAAAAAGATTTTTGCATTACCTTTGATATGGGGACAATGTGTTTCTGATCAGAGAGCTTTCAACATCCTAGAAAAGGATTTTTTTTCTTCTTTTTTTTTTTTTTTTTTTTTTGTTTTTTGTTTTTTTTTTTCACGTGGGACGATTTGCTGAACTTTAAACATAGTGCAAGTCATACACTTTACCTAGATATTACCTATAGCGTATTAGTTCAATAATTGTCATAACACTAACATTTTAAAAACTTTTCTTTAGAAGTGAAATCTTTAAGGTTAATAGAAGGATTTCTAGCCTTGCAAACTCACAAGAGAAAATTTTACACTCAATAGTTTGATAGTGAAGTATCGTTGTGAATAAGTTGTAAATTTGAAAATCTTGAGTTTGAGTTTCCCTATAAGGAAGGATCTCTGGACTTTTCAGCTAACGAGCTTATGGGTAGGGATATAAGTTGGTCGGTGCACCCACACTTGTGGTCCGGGTTAACTCACATTAACCAGGGCACTGGAAACCCTAGAAGGAGAGAGTAAACGACGAGAGTTCGAGAGAATAAGGTAAGAGTTACATCTAAGAATATAAGATGACAGTTATAGAATACCTACACTTATAAATATATATGTACATATATATATATATATATTCATCCGACTAGAGCATACTATAAATCTCATTGGAAAATCTTTGTTGCAGTTATGATGTGAGTCTACAATTACCGTGTTCGCAAGCAAGTAGGTGTTTGGTAATTCGGGTTTTTTACTTTAATACACACTTTTTTTTCTAAAGAAAAATAGAAAGAACTCGATGACAATATTATTTTAATATATTTGCGCAATTGTATTACAATAATAAAAGTTCTCAAAAAAATACAATGATAAAATAAATAATAATTTATACTTTATTGTATTTTTTAAAGAATTATCATTTTCTTAAAAAAAAAAAATAGAGTTTATAATTTTTAAACAAAAATTAAACTTATTTTGTTTATTTGTTTACTTTTATTAAATTTATAATTTGACAGCAAAAGTTAACCGCCGTTAAAAGTAACTCCTAACCTATTTCTTAAATTTTGCTATAGGTAGTAATTTCTAAAATCTACTAGGCAAAAGTAGGCTTTACTGAACACTCCACACAAACTGTACAATCTTTAATAATCGAAAAATAACCTTCAAAAACAATGTTAAGCGCCCCTTTAATTTAAATTGGATGGTTGCATTTTTCAAGGTAGGCTAAGACAGGTTGGGTTGGGTTGGATTTGAGTTCTCAAGCCGGTTAGGCTGATGTACAAAGAATTCCACGTTGAAAATGCACATTTCTGGTATTTCCAAAACTCCAATGTGTGTGTGTGTGTTTGTTTTTTTTTTTTTTTTATTTGTTTTTTTTATTTTTTTTTTGGCATTCTTAGAATAAATACCTTCTCAATTACTAACCCATAAGCATCAAGCAAACAGTTTTTTTTCCCCCTGTTTTCTTTTTCCCTATAGGTAGATAAAGAACCTAATTTTATTTTGTTGAGAAGTAATAAAAGAACATAATTTTAAACTTATAATGACACGCAAATACTAAAACCATTTTTCCTGTTTTAACCAGCATTAGAATCTTTGCTTTCTTAGCTTCAACAATCACAAAAAAATCGAGTCGAAACTCGAACCAAATCATCAGAAAATGAATCCCAAAACCACCACAAGAAACACACACACAGTCACACTCACAATGCCACATATAGAGGAAAACCAAAACCAAACCCAAAACCAAAACCAAAAAAGCCACGCTGGTAATCTCATCCGGACTAAAATCCCATTTGCGCCAAAAAATAAATAAATAAAACACTTCCTTTAAACTAACGGCGCAGACTCCTCTTACGTGTACGCTCCAGATTCATCCTCAGACACGCTGGCGATCCACTCAACGCAAAACCAACCAATCAGAAGACACTCTTTGATTTTGGCGCGGATTGCTTGGCCACTATATAAAGGCCAACGGCTGAGTTTCACCGGCGTCAGAAATCTCCCCGTGTTCCAGAAGTTTCTCTTTGGCAAGTGTTTTTCTTTAGCGTTCTGTGAGTGATGTCAACCACTGTCGTCGAAGGCGAAGCTCCGGCCGTCGAGGTCCCGCCGATGGAGCCGGCTCCGGCAGAGGAGCAGATGAAGAAGGCCGAGAAGCCTGTGAAGGAGAGGAAGCCTCGGGTTCCGAAGGAGAAGAAGCCGAGGCAGCCTAAGGCTGCTTCTCATCCTCCATATTTCCAGGTAATTTTCCGATGTTGAGCGTCGAATTTCGTCTTTTGTAGTGTTAGCTTGACGATCACGCGGCTTTGATTGTGGTGATTCTGGAGAAAAATTGTTCTTCGACTGTGAATTATTCCGAGGATGTCGATTAGGTTTGGAGTAGTTGATTCTGTAAAATACTTGAATTATTATCTATGTACTTCAGTGGTGGATTATTCCGATGATTTCAACGATCGGAGAGAATTTTGATTATGTAAGCTTGATTATCATCTTCGCGTTAGGGATTTTGTTTGTTGAATTTCATTTTTGATTCGTTTTCCGATCGTATTGTCGGTGATTACAGATGATCGAGGAGGCTTTGACTGCTCTGAACGACAAGAGCGGCTCGAGCCCCTACGCCATAGCCAAGTACATGGAGGAGAAGCACAAGGCAGTTCTTCCGGCGAATTTCAGGAAGATTCTGGCGCTGCAACTGAAGAACTCCGTCGTGAGAGGAAAGCTGATCAAGATCAAGGCGTCCTACAAGCTCTCCGAGGCAGGAAAGAAGGACAAGAGCAAGACTAAGGTTTCAACCGAGAAGAAGCCGAAACCGGCCAAAACGATGTCTCAGAGGGAAACCAGAGCAACCAAAAAGCCCGAGAAGGTCAAGAAGGCGACCACCGCCGCGAAGAAGAAGAAGAGCAAGAAGTCGACGTCTATGAAGCCGAAGCAGCCGAAATCGATCAAGTCTCCGGCTGCTAAGAAGGCAAAGAAGGCCACTGCTTGAGGGATTAATATAGATAAACGTGTATAACAAAAATGACAGTAAGCTCTTGTGGAAGTTTTAAGTGTCTTTTGGGTTGTGTAAATTAGTCAAATCTCTAGTGGTCTTAGGAGCTTTTTTCTGCAGATGTTATGAACATATTGTGAGTCTTATGTAATCTGCGTTTTTGGTTGTGTTTTGGTGAAATGCAAAAACGGACCTTTGTAGTTGGGGTTTGCATTTCTTCTCTCTGTAAACAATGGCTTCTGTTGTATTTCTCGAGGCTTTTGCTATCTCCTTTCTTTTTTTTTCTTTTTTTTGTGGGAAAGTTAATGGATGGTTGATGATACAAGTCTGTGCTGGAAATTGGAAGTTTGGAGATGTTAATCAATCACTCTTTTTTTAGTTATTAAGTTTTGAATTAGAAGATTCGCTTCACTTGCCAAAATGGCAAAGACCTTCATTCTAGATTCTTCTTCTTTTCGGGAGAGGATCATGTGCTATTATAAATATATAATACTGGTAAAAGTTCGAGACTGTCATGTTAAACTTCAGTGACACTTTAGATTCATTATAATTCAAGAATTTCATAGAGTTTAATTATATTGAGATTATTTCTCATGAAGAAATATATGTGTCGAAATTAAAATGTGTTGATGTGTAGGTTGTTTTTGAGGTCTTGTATTTAACATCTAAAGATTTGTTTAATAAATTATTGATACTCTCTAAGTTGTTATCTTACATAATAGAGTAAATTATTTTTATGCGTCTTAAATTTTTTAAGAAGATGCGATTGATTTTTTTTAAATATTTTTTTAATTAAAAAGTTCTTATATTCTTAAAAATGGTGCAAAGAAAGGTAATGGAGCAGTTTAAGTCTACGTTTGGTAACAAAATTTAATTCCAATTAAATTAAGCTTTTTTTCTTAACTTTTATTTTTTCTGAAAAGTCAAAAAAATTTATAATTAATTTTTAAAAAGTCAACCAATTCAAATTTAAAAATTTTATCTCATCTCAAATTCAATTCAAACACCAAACAAACCCTAAATTTAGATAAAAAATGCATGTGCCTCACGTGATGTATTATTTTTTGTCTAATTTTACAAAAATAACCCTACAAATTAAAAAAAAATTTCCTCACATTCTTTTCTTCTTCTTCATCCTTTACCTTTCTCAGATATAAAGGAGAATTTGCCAAAATGACTTAACAAGAAAGTGAAATTAAGGAAATGACTTTCTTATTATTAATTTTTTTAAGTCAAAAAAATGCTGACTATGTAAGTAAAATTTTTTTTAATTAATAAAATTATTTAAAATCAAAGTTTTGAATAAAAGAAGAAACCTAGGCACTCAAACTTCACTCCACCTCTTCCCTTCCTTCCTTACTCCGCTGGTTCTTCTTCTTCCTCGTTCCCTTCCCCCGAAAGATTCTCCCCAAATCTGCCACCTCCACCTCCGTCACTGCCACCACCCTAAATGACACCGTGAAGATCATGAGTCCATGCCACAAGCTCTGACCACACCTTCTTCTTCCTATTCTTCCCCTCCGACCAGCACAAGCTCTGCGCCACCTCCACCATGTCTTCTCCTTTACCGAAAACGCCTTTGCTCTTCTGGCCGATTTTCTTGCCGGCCTCTCCTCCTACATCTAGTCCCCAGAAATCTCCTTATAAAGGTTAGTTGAACTTTCCATTTGTAGGAACAGTACTTATCTGCCTTAGTCTCTTTTATGCACATTTATGCATTATTATAGCACCAATCAATATTGAACAGTCTAGCATTTCCAGTCATGGCATTTAGAATCATAAGTCCATGGCAATAGAGGATATGCACTTGAAAGAGTAAATTTCCACTGAAATGTTATTTTAAAAATAAAAAAAAACACTTGAAATATATACATATTTGGTTTCATCTCTATTCCTCTGAATTTTGAAGTTTTGCATTTTAGATCCCATAATATCTTATTCCAGTGTGTCTAGATGCTAGAGTTAGCTCTAAGTCTGGGGTGGCGCAAATCCACAATGCTATAGTGTTGGGCGTGAAAGCTTTTGTATGTAATACTTGTTTAGTGTTTGCTTTACATGGATTAGACTCTATGCGTTTATAATCAATTTTCCTGGTAATCATAAAGGAATATGGGCTAGTCTGTTTCCCCTGATATGGTCATCCCGTCTCAGGTGTCGGAGTTTAATAGAAATTTGTGGTACTTGTGTTTTTTGGTAAGTAATTTTATGGTACTTGTTGACAAATACGAAATTCTACTCTGAAAATAAAGAATTGTAGGAGATGCCATTAGTGCCAGCCATAACTGCTTTTGTTAAAGTAGTCCTGGTAATCATAAATTTCCAGTCATGGCACTCAGAGATATTTAAGTTCCCAACCAACGCGTGGACATTTAGATTGAAATAATGAGTTGTTTTTTTCCTATGAAATTGACACATTTTTAGCCAAAGAGTGTTCAGGTGATTTTGCAGTGTTTTCCGTCTGTTTTGTCCTCACCATTTTGGGGCCTATGGCTCGGGCCATAGTAGGTCATTTTTTGAGAATAAACAGATTTTGACAAGTTTTACCGGAAAAAGGGTGAAATTGAAGGATGGCTTTTGAGTATGATTTTTCTTATCCTTTTTCAAACTCTTCATATTTCCATCATTCTGTACCATTTCCTTGAATCTCAAAGTCCTTATACTCCCTCCAACCAACTCTTGAAGCTCGAGATGTCGGAGTCGTGCCTTCCATCGTCACCGCCTTTGATGCTGCCGTCGGCTTCGTCATCGCAGTCAACCACGTCGCTGCTATCGTCCTCACCTCCGGGGTTTAGTAGGAATGTTAAAAAGGTAATATGGGCGTTGTAATTGTATGTAAATTTTTAGTAGTTACTCTTTCTTTTAATCTTTCTGTTCTTCTAAAAATTATGATGATATTCCTTTGTTATACGTTATGATTTTTGGCCATTATTTTAAACATTATAGTGAGTATTGTATTTGTAATTAATGTGAAACATTTGGATAATTGGTTTTTGTCCCTTCAAGGAATAGTTTTATATTTTCTTTATTAGTTGGGGAATGGTTTTAAATGGAAAAATATTTTGAATGATACATGAATGCATGCATTTCTTTTAGCTAAATGAGTGTTAATATATTTCACATGACTTTAAAATGAACACCATAAGCAAAAAAAAAAAAAAAATATTTTTTTGTGTCAAATGAAAGATAACATGATTTTGACATAATGTTAACCGTAATTGACACTTTTACTCGTAATTATTATATGTTTTAGGAAATCACTGAGAATATAGAAAATTCAAGAGTAAATGAAGGTGATGAGGTAGATGCCGAGGTGATAAATAATAAGCCACTTATTTTATTTACAATTATTATGCAATGGTTCCCTTTTTTTTTTAAAATATTTCTAAACAATATATATTTGTATGTTTAAGAAACAAATGAGATTACAGAAAATTTGAGTGATGAAGAGGTTGATGAGAAGATCATGACATATCTAAGATGGTCTTCACATCGGAGCTCCAAGAATTGCCTCCACTTATCCTCTCAGAATATTTTAGTGCCAAAGTTAGAGTCAGATCGAAAATGGCAATCCTCGAAGATATTCAAATATGGCTAACTGAGGAAGATAAGACCATTTTTCGAAGTTACCTTTAACTTGGTCCTTTCATAGACTTGCTCATAGGAGGGGAATTTTCCGGTGCGTTGGCTCATAATTTGCGGTTGAGAAAGACAGTATGTCTGAAGGACCATGAAGTGTGGTTCTTAATTGAGGGAAAACCATTGAGGTTCTCTCTCAATGAGTTCGTATTGATTTCAGGTTTATACATGGGTGGTGAACCTTTTGAGGATGAAATCAAAGCTCAAGAAGATAAGAATGAGTTGAAAAACAAATATTGACCAACAAAGAAAAGTGTTTTATTAGCGGATGTTGCCAAAAAACTAAAACAGTTGAGTACTACAAAGGTTAGGACCAAAGATAGGATAAAGTTAGCATTTTTGTACATGGTAGCAGGGTTCTTGATATCTTTTGACAGCAAAAAGGTGGTTAAACCTTCTTGGCTCTAATATGCCAACGATTTAAAATTCTTCACTCAATATCCTTGGGGGAATGTTTGTTATAATCAAACATTGAAGTACATAAAAACTGATCTGGTGGTAAAGTTTAACAAATCTGCATCAGCCTACAACTTCTATGGTTGCCCATGGATATTTCAAGTAAGTTTTTCTTTAATACTTTTCTTAGTTAAATATATTTTATAAATTGATTGGTATTATATCCATCATTTAATTTGTGATACAGATATGGACTTTTAAGGCTATGTCGAAGTTAGGTGAGATGATGGCTAAGAAATTAGCTTTGAATGAGAAGAACAAAAATGAGCCACGGTGGCTTTTTTGGCAGAATGTTCAGAATCCTATTAGCACCTCATTTGATCCTTGCTTAGAGGCCATGAGATCTGCTGAGGTATTAACCAACTCATTACAGGTTAAATTTTATGATTTTTGTTTAGATCTATTAGTCTAGTTAATCATTATTTTTCCATTGTGTTTATTCAGTTTACAGTCTGTCCTACTTTGAATCATTCATCCAAGGAGAGGCAACAAGAATATTATTTGCGAATGGAAAGGCATGAGGATTGCAGTGATGATGTCATTGATGGCCTAATGAAGTTATTAAAGGGAGATGTCATCCTGTGTAGTGCTGCCGATTCCAATGAGAGAAATGATGAACTTAGATCAAGTCACATCTCTCGTGATCCTACTACGCCTACGTGCTCGAGGTCTTTCCTCGCCAGTTCGGCCCATAAGAAGATGATTAGATCCTCTACCTCTATGGTTTGCCACCGACAACACCCGATGCCTACAAGTCCCACCTCTCTTGATCCTGCTACAGCCTTGAGGTCCTTCCCAGCCATATTGACTCATGAGCAGATTCGAGCCGCTACCCCCAGGGACGGGCAAACGCTTGACCCGACGCCTACATGCTCGACCCATGTTGGCCCCCAGACGCACGGTGCAATGCCCACAGCCTCAACTCATACTTTAGAGTCATTGATGCATTATATTGATCGTCGTATAGGCGAGCACAAAACCTATATGAAATCAATGTTGGCCAATCACGAGGCGGCAATTGTGCAGAAGATGGAGGAAAATAATAAGGCAATTATGAAAAAAAAAAATAGAGTCTGCTATGACTATGAATAAGGAGACATGTAGTGGCGGGGTGAATGTTGAGTTCAAGCGAAAGTTATTACGAGGTGTAGAAACCAGATACAGTGGGGGTGATAATTTCGAATGCCAACAACATCCCTCACAAGACGAACGAATAAGAGATGGTGGCGAATATGGACATAACGGGGTAGTTGGTATGCAAGCCGATGCCAATTTTGAAAATGTGAAAAACCACGAAGGCCGATCGGAGAAGTAGAGGAAAAGAGTGCCAGCCTTACTATCACCTTATGTGGTACAGTTGCCAAAAAAGATTCAGCACTCGAGGTCTGATGTTCAAAAAAAATTGCAAGATGCTTCTAAACCCACAGAAACACTTTAACTGATCAAAAAAATCTAATATGATCAGTACTTTGAGTTATAATTTGGTTATATATGCATATGGAAAGATAATAGTGGATTCCTATTTTAGTTTTTAACGCTTTAATGTTAACTGAGATAATTTTGTTTATGAAAATTACATGTGTATAATCAGGAACTACAACAAATATAACAGGAATGACCGAAGAAAAGTTAATGAGCGACCGTCTGGTCGTTCCTTCTAAATTAGTTTTTTTCCTATAAATAATAAAATAACATAAACAACTACTAAAATAACAGGAATAACCACTGAAATTTTTGGAACAACCATCTAGTTGTTTCTTTTAAATTAACTTTTGCTTTTTTTTTTTTTTTTTGGTAAACCGAAAGCAAAAATTATTATATCAAATTCTATCTTCACGTATATTTCGCCTCAATACCCTCGAAATGACCACAAAATAGAAAGAATAACCATTCGATCATTCCTTGTAAACATTGATGTTAGCTTTTTTTTTTTTTTTTTTTTTTCCTTAAAGGATAAACGCAAATTTCCATATGAGAGTCTTTCTCCATGTATGATTTGTGTGAAAAACCTTGGAACGATAAAAAAAAAAAAAAAAAAAAAAAGAATGACCACTAAAATTTCAAGAACAACCATTTGGTCGTTCCTTATAAACATTGACTTTTTTTATTTTTTTTCCCTTAAACGAAAAGCAAAATTAACTAGATTAGTGATGTATGTCATATATGATTTATCTCGAAACACACGGAACGGCCATAAAAGATAAAAAATGACTACTAAAATTTCAAAAACAACTATACAATTGTTCATTCCAACTATTGATTTTTTTTTTCCATTAAACGAAAAACAAAAATAACGAGATTAGTGGCTTTCGTCATGTATGATTTACCTCAAAACACATAGAATGACCACAAAAGAGAAGAATGATCACTAAAATTTCAAGTATGGTCGTTCCTTCCAAACCGTAACTTCATTTTTTTCCCTTAAACAAAAAGCAAAATTAACCAAATTAGTGACTTTTGTCATGTATGATTTATCTCAAAACACATAGAATGACCACAAAACAGAATGAACGACCACTAAAATTTCAGGAACATCCATACGGTCGTTCCTTCCAAACCGTGACTTAATTTTTTTCCCTTAAACAAAAAGCAAAAATAACTAAATTAGTGATTTTTGTCATGTATAATTTACCTTAAAACACACGGAACGACCACAAAAGAGAAGAAACGACTACTAAAATTTCAGGAACGACCAGTTGTTCTTTCTAAACATTGACTTTTTTTTTTCCCTTAAACGAAAAGCAAAATTAATCAGATTAGTGACTTTTGTCTTGTATGATTTGCCTCAAAACACATGAAACGACCATAAAAGAAAAGAAACGACCACTAAAATTTCATGAACGACTATACGGTCGTTCATTCTAAACCGTGACTTCATTTTTCTTCCCTTAAACAAAAAGCAAAATTAACCAGATTAGTGACTTTTGTCATGTATGATTTGCCTCAAAACACACTGAACGACCACTAAAATTTCAGAAACGACCATACGATCGTTCTTTCCAAACCGTGACTTCATTTTTTTCCTTAAACAAAAAGCAAAATTAACCAGATTAGTGAATTTTGTCATGTATGATTTATTTCAAAACACACAGAATGACTACAAAAGATAAGGAATGACCACTAAAATTTCATGAACAACCATACGGTCGTTCATTTCAAATATTGACTTTTTTCTTCCCTTAAACGAAAAGCAAAAATAACTAGATTATTGACTTTTGTTATGTATGATTTGCCTCAAAACACACGGAACGACCACAGAAGATAAATAACGACCACTAAAATTTCAGGAACAACCATATGGTCGTTTCTTGTAAACATTGACTTTTTTTTTTAATTTTTTTCCTTAAACGAAAAGCAAAATTAACCAGATTAGTAACTTTTATCATGTATGATTTATCTTAAAACACACGGAACGACCACTAAAATTTCAAGAACGATCATACGGTCGTTCTTTCTAAACATTGACTTTTTTAATTTTTTCCCTTTAACAAAAAGCAAAATTAACCAAATTAGTGACTTTTATCATGTATAATTTATCTCAAAACACACGGAACGATCACTAAACTTTTTGGAACGATCATACGGTCGTTCTTTCTAAACATTGACTTTTTTTATTTTTTCCTTTTAACGAAAGGCAAAAATAACCATACACGATATTTGTTCATGTATGATTTGCTTCAAAAACGTCAGACCACCCACAAAAAAGAATAGAACGACCACAAAACATTCAAGAACAACCACAAAAAAAAAAAAAAGGAACGACCACTAAAATTTCAGAAACGACTATACGATTGTTCTTTCTAAACATTGACTTTTTTTATTTTTTCCCTTTAATGAAAAGTAAAAATAACCATATGCGATCTTTGTTCATGTATGATTTGCCTTAAAAAAGTCAGACCACCCACAAAAAAGAATGGAACGATTACAAACATTCAAGAACAACCACAAAAGAAAAGAAACGACTACTAAAATTTTAGGAACGACCATACGATCGTTCTTTCTAAACATTGACTTTTTTTTTTCCCCTTTAACGAAAGACAAAAATAACTATACACGATCTTTGTTCATGTATGATTTGCCTCAAAAACGTCAGACCACACACAAAAAAGAATAAAACGACTATAAAACATTCAAAACAACCACTTGTTCGTTGTTTTCAAATAGTCCATTTTTTTGCTTTTAAACATTCGAGAACGATCACAAAACATTCAAGAACGATCACAAAAGAAAAGGAACGACCACTAAAATTTCAGGAATGACCATACGGTCGTTCTTTCTAAACATTGACTTTTTTTTTATTTTTTCCCTTTAACGAAAAGCAAAAATAACCATATGCAATCTTTGTTCATGTATGATTTGCCTTAAAAACGTCGGACACCCAGAAAAAAAAAAAAAAGAATGACCACAAAACATTCAAGAATAACCACTTATTCGTTGCTTTTAAATAGTCCCCTTTTTTTGCTATTTAAAAAAACTAATAAATGAAATATTAAATATCTAATATTCAAAAAAACAAAAAAAAAAAACAAAAAACAAAATTAATTACTTTCTTAAACATACTTCGTGATTTTTACAATTGACTAGAATCCATAAAACGACATTAATGAAAATATAAACTGTCAAACTCATAATTGTCATTATTAGGTACTGCTTTTAACATCGGATGGATGTGATAATTTGTGACATTTTTTTGAATTATGTCCTTTTTAACCACATGTTGTACATTTATACTTTTTGACTACATATTCTCCTTGTGAAGTGTCCTGACTCACAAATTCCATGAGAACTTTTGGATTGGGTGGTTGCTTACAATTGATGAAGTGTCCTTTCATGCGAGCTCCAATTACACGATTGGATGTTTGTCTGTGATTGATCAATCAATTCATCAACGAGCAACTGTGGATACCATTATATTGTCTAATGACAAAAACATTCGAATCTGGCATTTTTGTAGCTCGCACCCGCCACAAGCAATTTGGTTCATCTACACATACAACTTCCTTCAATGACTTGGTTGACTTCTTGACTTTCATTTTAAACTTTCCATTAATGGCGACGAGGTTTAACTTTATATTCAATTCTTCCTTGCTATCAAAATGTTTACCCACCATTAAATCTGAACCATCATTTCTGCCGCTATCAGAACTTATCAGTTGAACAAATCTTGTCTCTTCAGATTCAGAATGTTGATAATGACTATGATAAACTCTCTTATGTAGACCATCACCTCCTTCAGGTACACCATCATCTTTTTGGGTACACCATCACGTTCTTTACGCACCTCATCACCTCCTTCGGGTACATTATCACCTACTTTATCTACACCATTATCTTCATTAGCTACTTCCTCAAGCACTGTCTCTTCTGGTGTTGAATTGGAACCGGTGATTGGAGTTGGATTGAAGCCAGTGATCTTTTCATTGATTGGTACACTAGTTGCACAAATATGCAGCGGATGTTCATAACTACCAAATAATTCAGTTGGAACAAACCTTGCAACAACAGGGATTTCTTCATTGATCCGACATCCAAAATAATCATCATGGAAGCTTAGTGCATCACCACCATTACTGTTCAGATCATCATCACCACGAACATATATTGCTTTTCCTTTATCACATTTTTCTTTGATTATAACATGTAGAGTCATTCCTCGTTTTTCTTTGTACAAAAACATAAGATCTATAATATCTGAATCGTTGGAAATAAGAGTTGGTGCAACGGTGTCACCAAATATGTCACCAACAGATTTATGTGTTATCTCAATTGCATACATACTTTGGTCAATACTTGTTCTGTCGTAGATTGTCTTTTCCAATTCCAAAAAGTTGATACCCCTATCAACCACAAAGCCCTTGCTCATACTAACTCCGAACCACCTCCAAAATCCGTCATCCACTTTTTTCCACTTTCCATTAAACTCTAGGAGAATGTAAATCTGATTCATACCTATCATGGATTTTGAGACTACCAATTAACAAACACTATAAAGAATACAACTACAAATTTTACATCAATCAACACAAATAAATAAAAAAATAAATCAAACAAGAATCATGTAGAAACATTCGTTATTATTCCACACTATAAATATAAGGCATACTCAATCAAAGGAACATAAATCATTATTAGCCAAAAATCTTATTTCTCCTTTGGTGGAAAACTCAATCAAAGGAACAAAGATCAAATCAAAAAATTAGCCAAAGTTTACATTCTTCAACGTTAACTAACAGGGGCTAACTAGATAAATATATCAACAATCAATAACAATATCAACGGATTATTGTATAATGTGGTGTGTGAAGGTCAAATACAACTGAAGTTTAAATTTGAAAAGTCATATAAACAACGTGCTTGTAATGACAAGACTACCAAAGTTCTTCCAATATTTTTCTCAAAACATAAAACCCACTACCACAATTTCAGATCAGTCCCTACAGATTCAGAATTATTTTTCTCGTATTTTTTTTTTAAATAACATTTCAGTGGAAATTTACTGTTTCAATTATAAATCCTCTGTTGCCATGGACTTATGATTCTGAGTGCGATGACTGGAAATGCTAAACTGTGCAATATTGATTGGTGTTATAATAATGCATAAATGTGTATAAAAGAGACTAAGGCAGAGAAGTACTGTTCCTACAAATGGAAAGTTCAACTGACCTTTATAAGGAGATCTAGGGGACTGGAGGTAGGAGGAGAGGCCAGCGAGAAAATCGGCGCGAAGAGCAGGGGTGTTTTCGGTAAAGGAAAAGGCGTGGTGGAGGTGGCGGCGGAGCTTGTGGTGGTCGGAGGGGAAGAAGAGGAAGAAGAAGGTGTGGTTGGAGCTTGTGGCGTGGTCTCCGGATCTTTGACAGCGTCGTTTAGGGTGGCAGCGGTGGCGGAGGTAGAGGCGGCGGATTTGGGGAGACTCTTTTGGGGAGGGAACGAGGAAAAAGAAACGGAGGAAGCAATGCCCTCTACTCTCCCTCCCTGCGAAGATGGAAGCTGTTAGGATTTTTTTTTTAAACCTTATACTAATATCTTTATTTTTTATATTATATTAAAAAAAAGTTATTTTGTTAATTAAATTTTTTTAAGTCATTTTATAAATTAAAAAAAATTAAAAGATTATCAGTAAAACACTCATGTACAAATCAATGGTTTCACGTAGAAAATCTCAAAGCATGCTATCACAATTCACAAGATTCCATGCCATCAAAATAATGGAGAATTTATAAACAAAATAACATATGGGTACTAAAACAAAATCCAAACCAGAGCATTAGCCCAAAAAAAAAAAAAAAAAAATCAACCAGAGAAAAAAAAAAGTTTCAAGAAATCTTTAACCTGCTCAATCCACTCAAAAATAAAAATCCAAGATTTAAGGTGGCCGACAGCCGCAACCGTCGCGTCGCGGCCTGCGCTCTTGTCGCGAAACCCACCCCTGCGAGCCTCTTCACAGGATCCCACAGTGAATCCAACTTCCCATCGCAAGATCCCTTCACCAGGAGCTCAGCATTTGTCGCCCTGTCGCAAGCCTAGCCCCCCGTCGCGAGATGACCCTTGGAAGTCCCACCCCCGTTGCAAACCCATCGCAGCGGCTCTCGAAGAGCATGGACTCGACGGATCTGTGAAGCCAGGCCAATCTGATCATCCCCCACTCTCCGGCTGCCCACCCATAGTCGATGAGCCCATCCTCCAAAACCCCCTCTGTTCTCCGGTGAACAAGATTGCAGAGAGAAAGAGAGAGAGAGAGGGGGGAAGGAAGGGAATGTTGGGTTTTTTATTTTTTAGTTTTTTATATAAATGTTAATTACAGTCTTTTTTTTTTTCACTTTAATTTTAAATTTTAAAGTTTTCATTGAAAAAAAAAAAACGTCTTTTATCTCGATGTCCCCCTAATTGAAGACATGTGCAACTCACGTGACAAAAAAAAACGTTCTTTTATCTAAATGTCCCCCTAAATGTTGATAGCATTTTACCCTTCTCTACACATTTTTTAAGAGTTTGGAGATCTTTTAATAATAACAAAAAAGTTTAGGATCAATCGGTATCTTCTTGAAAGATTCAGGGATTATGGGAGTAATTTGTCTTATATAATGAGGGATCATGGGTTTTACCTTTCTTTGCACATTTTTTAAGAGTTCGGAGATCTTTTAATAATAAAAAAAAGGTTAGGAGTCAATCAATATCTTCTTAAAAAGTTCAAGGATCATAGGAGTAATTTGTCTTATATAATGAGAGATTCACATCTTCTGTCTAATTTTTGATATCTCAAATGATGTCTAACCAATAATATTACACTACGTCATCTAAAAAAATTTAAATTGCTTTATAGCTGATTTTTCATATCTTAAAATCTAACTTCTTTCAATAATATGTCAAAATATAATTGGTTAGATATAATTTGAAATATCAAAATTAGATAGGATATGTCAATCCGTATAATAAGTACTTTAGTTAGTATCTCACAGTTGGAATCAGTGTTACATATTTAGTTTGTCAAAATCGTTTGACACTTTAATATATAGAAAGATACGTATAGAAAAAATCAACGAAAATTTTGTTAATTTGTCGGTGAATTTTGTTGTTAGTATTAACATGAAACCCCAAATTTAGAACATACCAGGGTGAGGGCACGCGCATAGCGTGTGTAATTTGTTGTACAATGATGATGCGTGTAAATATATACAGTGATGAAATATAGTTAAAAACAAATATTTATATTTTGTAGTACATTCTTTAAGAAAAGTATTACATCACATAAAACTAATATAAATTACGTAGTTATTAGATTTTTCTCTTCCCTATTGCACTTGGCTTTTGATATTATTCTCCTACCTCAGATATGTCAATTACTTAGGGCCTGATTGATTGGCAAGTTTAACTCAGGTCCCGTTTAGTGAATGAGTTTGAGTTAAAATTTTTAAATTTGAATAGTAACTTTTGTTGACTTTTTAGAAAAGACAAAAAACTTTTTAGAAAAGATAAAAAAATTTTTAAGAAAAAGATAAAATTTTGAATTTAAACCATAAGTTTGAGTTTGAGCTCCAAACGGGCTCTCAAGTTAAACTGTACTTTTTTTTGTCTTTTTTGAAAAAATTTTTTGTTTTTTCTAAAAAGTCAACAAAAATTACTATTAAAACTTAAAATTTTTAAACTCAACTCATTCACCAAACACCCCATTATAGTTAAACTGATTATCTCCACAATATTCATATCTGTTGATCTTGAAATATATGAGGTACTCTTTAGTGCTTTTTTGTCTTCTAGAAAACCTTAAATTTTTTTGCTATATCCTACAATCAGTAAAACCTTTTTTTTTTTTTTTTTTGAAATTTTCAATGAAATATTGTTTATAAATATTAAATTAGAAAATTTACCTCCGGACTTTGTTGGAAAAAATCATCTGCTGAACAATTCAATATTTCTTCACCATTTTTGACAAAAATTACTGCTGCTATTGTTCCAGTAGGATTTTTCAGATATGCTAAGAACTTGCATATGTTAAAATGGTAAAATAACAATTAGTAGTCATTAAATATAAGTTAGTTAATAAATTATAATCAATTAATATTTAATTTAAGTAATCAATACCTTGGAGAAACTTTAACATTTCTGTCACAATTACTGCATGTAAAGTGTTGATTAAATGCCGCACCTGTGAGCTTATGACATTGTGGACAAGCTATATAGCAAAACTTTTGTTGAAGATTTTCTATTATAACTGATGCTTTGATCCAGAAATTCGTTTTCTATAAAGATAATGTTAATACTTAATTTATTAGTTGTTTCAAAAATTAAATTGTAATCGATAAAGGCATAAAATATTTTTTAATAAACAATAATTACATTATCAGCAAGATTTTGTTTGTCACTAATTTTTATTATCGTTTCAGGTGTAGGTAATGCAGTTCTTACTGTAGGTGAAATTCGTGAAAATTCTGAAATTAATTTTGCAAGACAATCTCCATTGTTGGAAGCCCTGCAATCATATAATGTTACAAATTATTGTTATAAATTATAGAAAGTATATATATAATAAATTATTTATTTATTCATAAATTAGTGGATATAAAACACATACTAAGATTGCAGTTCAACAGCTTCTGAAATATTTGGATTTATGAGAAAAGTAATTCAATTTAAGTTTAATAAATGAAGAATAGTATATTGTACTATTGTATCGTGAGGCTTGCACTCTTAGACAGGTAACTATTGACTTTGTTTCAATAACATTTGATATAGTTGTAACTTCATTTGTGATATATATTGATTCCACATGGTTAATAATATAGGACGACGTCTGGAAAAAATATAAAAATAGTAATAGTAATTACTAAATATAATAGGTAATATATTATGCAAATAATATGATATAAATTGAAGTTAATACATATTCTTGATTGATTAGATATATTTCTTCAACTTCTGATGTTTCATAATTTGTATTGACTTGTTTTGATGGTTTTACGTGGAAAACTACACCAAAAATATCTATCATATGAAAAAAGAGATTAATACATATGAAAAAAATAATTTATAACTTAAGGAAGTTTTAACAAAAAATGAAAAAATAAAAAAATGAAAAAAACATACCAAGATTTATAGTTGTGTCCACATAGTCCTTGAGGTAAGCAAAATGGACAAAATTGAAGACATAAAGAATTTCAACATCTTCTTCATTGTTAGCTTCTTCGACGATTGTAGCTCCATAAATAATCCATTCGTATTTATTCTCCACAATTTGATATTCGGATTTGATAGGACGTATATAGGCATTTGACACAAAAATAAAATTTTGATGCTTTTGCTGTGTGTTGAAATTGTTCAATATCGGTTTCCATTATTGTTGCTTGTATTTTAATTCCCTGGTGCATATTAAAAAATTGGAAAAAAAAAAGTATATCTTTTTAGAAAATAAAATGTTGAAAAATTGCAAATATATTTCATATACCATTGTGCCAATCAAAATTAATTTTTGATATCTTTTGGAGCCGAAACGGCTGTTCTTGGTGATATTTTATCAAATACCATCACTTTGGTGGTCCATCCTTTAGTTCTTGTAGATATGTCTTTTGTAGCAGTAATTCTTCTTGCCATTACTGAAAAAAAAATAAAATAAAAATAAAAATAATTTAATATTTAATTTATATTAATAAAACAATTAAAAAATTTGAAGAAAAAAATTACGAAAATATACCTTACTGTACAGCAACATGGAAAATTTTTTAGAGAGAAGTGTATTTTGGGGTTAGACTTTGTCTCTCCATAACACTATAATTGGGTCATCGCGACCACTTAATAAACAGACGACGAATGACGGCCTCCGATGGATCAAGTATTCTCAAACATTTGGGCTCGGCCCAAACGACGATTTCAACTTGGCGGAGCGGCGAACGACAAATGACTGCACTCAACCATTTGTTCTCATTTTCTTTGAGGTCCGTCAATTCACCAAGTGTGGATTGGGTGAGCATTTGGCCCGACAAAACGAACGATAAATGATGCTTAATCCTGGGTCGTTGTGAATGACTAGTTCGTCGTTTTGCATTCATATTTGGCAAACATCGCATGGAAAAAGATCAATCTCACTATCAAGCCCACGATCAATCGTGGCATTATGACTTACGTTCTTACACATGTTCCGAATTACTTGGGTTAGTGGGGAACCATCCACTACTATCTATGAATTCAGGCTCATTACTTTCTCTCTTTAAATAGATGAGAACCCATCTCATTTGAAAAAATCCCCCCCCCCCCTTTCTTTTTGAGCCCTTCGTTTACAGTCATTTTGCTAGATATTCACAGAAATTGTAAATCCTTTGTATGAAAGAAATTCTTACATAGTGAAACCCACATACTTAGAGAACATAGTACATTTCTGGCGAACTTCTCTAAATATCGGTGTTGTTATCCTATATTTCTTTCATTTTTTCTGACTTATTTGCATCTTTCTAATCGTGATTGTTTCGTGATTTTCATATACGATATCTAAGGACTCTAATAATCACTGTTTGCTCATTTATTTATCAATTAACTCTGATTAAAATTTGACAGTAAATTCTCAGCATCTTCGTGTATGAATGAAGTGAGATTGTTGTTGAACAAAAGAAGTTGTTGTGTATGATTTATGATAAAGGTAATTCTCATCAATATATATACAAAAAAATAAACCGACATGATGAATTCTATCGATTATCTATGTTTGAGTCGGAAGAGATATTCATCAAATTTTTAACTATTTATACTTTCTTATTTAAGACTGGATATAATTATTACCTTTTCGGTTTTTTTTTTTTTTTTTTTTTTTTTTTTCAGATAGAACCGGGCACAGAGCATTCTATTCGATCGTGCTGAAATCTTCAAAAAGTCAGAAATAGGAGAAAAAGAATGTTATATATGTGAGGCACAATATTAAGATATTGAAGGAAATAAACTAATTGAACACGTAGATTACAGTATTTTCTTCCTTTCTTTCTCTGTCTCCATGCTCAAAATTTGTTTAGAGAGGAAATGTACGAAGTGAGATTGTTGCTGAACTGAATAAGTTGTTTTATATGAATTATCATAAATGTAATTCTCATCAATATATATGTAGAAAATAAACGGACATAATAGATTTTATCCATTATCTACATTTGAGCCGGATGAGATATTCATCAAATATTTTAACTATTAATACTTTTTATTTGAGATTGGATATATAATTAGTACATTTTCGTTTTTTATTTTCAGACAGAACCGGGCACAGAGCATTTTATCTGATCTTGCTAAAATCTTCAAAAAGTCAGAAATGAGGAAAAAGAATGTTATATATGTGAGGATATTGAAGGAAATAACTAATTGAACACAGAGATTACAATATTTTCTTCGTCTCTCTCTCTTTCCTTTCTTTGTCTCCACGCTCAAAATTTTTTAAAGAGTCAATAAATACTTTAGGAGGAAAGTAAAGGGGAAAAAAAATAAAAAGAAAATTAACAAGAAGTACAAAAGGAATGGCAAAAAGTTTTTAAAAAAGAGATTCTCAAGATGAATTATTCTTCGTAAAAAACCAAAAATATATTCGTTTTTAAGAGTAAATTGCTAAGTTGGTTACTAAATTTTTAACTTTATTCAACTTCGGTCGTTAAAATTTTATTTTATTTTTTTATAGTTGAAATACCCCTAAATTATTAAAATATTACTATTATAGTACTTTAAGTTAATTTTTGGATGGAATCCGTTAATTAATGTAACTTTTTGACAAAATTACTAACGAATTTCGTTTAAAAATTATCAGAAATGATTATTGAAACAACTTTCAATGGTTTAGGGCATTTCCTATTCTTTTTTTCGTAACTGGAATGACCGTAAACTATTAAAAACATTACTACAGCAATCTTTTCCGTTAATTTTTAGTTAGCATCACTTCTTGATTAAATTACTAATAATTTTTTCTAAAAATTGATGGAAATGACTATTATAGCAACATTTTTAAAATTTAGGAGTACTCTAACTACAAAAAAAAAATGCAGGGACTAAAGTTGTATAAAATTAAAAATTTAGAAACCAAATAAGTAATTTACTTTGTTTTAAAATATGGACACAATATTTAAAAGAAAACAATAAAAAATTAACTATTTGAAAACGTTTGAGATGTAATGTATTTGTATACGTTGCATTGATAATTTCGTAACTTATAAAAAAAAAAAAAAAAAGTAACTTATTCCATTTTTCACCAAATAATAACAAATCAAAGAAAGAAACAGGCAACCACCCTTTTTCCGGATATTCTATCAAATTACTTTAGGAAACTTACAATCTTTGTCTATTCCTTATTTTATCCTATTGTTCTGTTCATTTTTCTTTCCCTCTTGCCAAACACGTCCAAATGTGTCAAGGACAGATTTTCTATTTTCTATTTGC
Organism: Ficus microcarpa; assembly: GCA_025413485.1. Classification (NCBI taxonomy): domain Eukaryota; kingdom Viridiplantae; phylum Streptophyta; class Magnoliopsida; order Rosales; family Moraceae; genus Ficus; species Ficus microcarpa. The sequence continues at coordinate 13,868,990 of CM046379.1, read as the reverse complement.
TCTTTTCTATTCTCTCTTTCTTTTCTCCTTTTGTTTTTTTTTTGGTGGCCTACATGTAATGATGGGCTGTACGAATATCAGACAAGCCGAAAGGAAGCTAAAATGAGCCCATGGAGGACTGGAGGTTGTTTGCTTGGACATGTTATCCAGTTCGGGTTTTACGAGCCCATGTAGCCCTATTGCAGCAAGCTCAATCTAGGCCCAGAGTTGAGCTTTTGGAGGCCCATTCCCAAAATTCGTCACTGCAAGTTAAGCCAATACATATGATCAAACTGAAAAAATAATAATAATAATAATAAGACTGTTGAACATTTAAGCATGAATTATAAATATATTCTTTACTAGTAGTGATGTTAAAAAATATATATATATTAGGATATTTTGCAAACAGTAAAAATTCACATCATTACGAGAATTACTACATTATCTTATAGCATAAATGTGAAAATAATAATAGTAATTACAACGTAATTATGTTGTTCTTAATATAATTCAAAAAACTTGTATATTTCAATTTTACTGTTATAACCATGCTATGCAGTGTAATTTCTCAAAAATGTAAAACTATTAAACGAAGAAAAGAACAGTTAATCTGAAATGGATTTTATTCATTCATTATTTTAAAGAAAAAGTAACAATATGTATCAGATTAAATTGAGCTCAATTCATAAAACCATGATACAAACTTGGGATAGTTACCCTTCAATTTAGAGCATTTTCTGAATAAGACCCCCACAACTGATAAAAATTACCTTTCCTTTATGCATGAGGTGTGATGGGACATGTTTCAGAAAAATCGATAAGGTGGGAATCACAAAAGTGGCAAACAGAGCTAGGAAGGCCCTTCTCTTGTCGGTGCTTCCTTTTCCTGCCTTTTAATTACAAGTTGCTAATTCTTTAGTTAACATTATACATCACGATTAATATCTCATTTTTAGTCTCTTAAATTATAGGAATTCCGTTGGCGATAGCTCAATGCGTAAAAAGGAGGTTAGCTAATTTATGATAATCTGATGAATTAGAGAGTACTCGTCTGGAGACATTTTACAAGTTAGCGATTAGAATGAGATTTGACCTATACCCCACGGACTAAAAATGAAATTGAACATAGATATTATCCGTGCTTAACTGTCCATTGAACTTCTATTTACATTGCATTTCAAATTATTGATGACGCTAAAAGTCCATTTGGTGATATTTATACTTGCATAAGCATCATTTTCATGTCTTCAATTTCATTCTTCCAAAATTTCGTTGTACTTAGTGAAATCATTTATTTTTGTCATCAATATTAAGATCCATAGTAATGGGATATTGGCTTTTGTTAAGTACCATAATGTTGGTTTAGTCCTATCATTTCTGTATTATTGACATGCTTTTTTGTGTTAAGGAGAACGTTTTTTTTTTTTTTTTAAGGAGAACTTCTTGAATTGGTTTGGTTGCTTCTTAAGTATATTAATAAAAGACCACAGCTAATTTGCTCCTTTTTAGTACCAAGTGGACCAAAATCAACAACAAAGTTACTTCAAAGTTTTCTCAATTGACTTAACCTAATTGAAAGTGATACAGATCATATTTATCAGCAAACAAAAGGACAAAAACAATCCAAAGTGAGAAAATTAGACAAAAGAAATATATTAGACTGGGACAAAATAACTTTCTTTGAATTTAAAGTACTTTCTCAATAAGACTCATAAATATTTCATGAAATGCGTTTTTAAACATTATCATGTCATAAACATATCAGAATAAATAAATAGTAAGAAATATCCGGTTAAGAATCGATTTATTAAGACCGTATGGTTTGGTAAAGTATATTTTTGCACCCTAAAGTTCTAATACCTTCTATCCATGAGGTGTGGTACACATATTTTTTTAAGAAAAGGGTAAGTGGGAATGGCATGAACCACACTGACTTATACAAGAGCGAGTGGCAAACAGTAGTAGAAGTTACCTTTTCCTTTCAGTGCTTCCTTTTTCAATGTCTACCAAGTATGATTCTTACAAACATTTGATTTATTAAATGTTTTTTGTTTTCTTTTCTTTTCTCCTTTTTGTAACTTTCCTGCTGTTTTCAACATTATCCTTTAACACACACAAAAAGGGAAAAAAAAAAAAAATGTAAAACCTGTTCTTTTCCCAGTCCACCCTATATGCGTGTGTGTGTGTGTCTATATATATATATTTATATATATATATTTGTTTTTAATATATAACTTTGTAGGTCCATCCATAGGCCGGCAGTCTCCTTTAAAGCTATAATCAGACAAAATTTATTGTCGTGTAGAAGTGTAATCCATTAAGCACAGACATTTCACATGAAAAATTTGGCACCCCCTCCGTAATTTTCTCATGCAGGCTACAATTTTCACACTAATTTAGTGGAAATATTTTGAAGTACTATTTATTATTCAAACTTCAACCTATGAGAATAAAGATTCGAAATCTAAGAAAATCAAAACAACGTTATAAAGATATTTCTGAAGGGTATTGGTGCATGAACCACATAATGACTAATTGAAGCTCATATACATACAAGTATAGCCATTTTCAAGATGTCCCTTTCACATTAAAATGGTGCATTCCCATTGGAGGGACTCTACAAATTGGTTTTATACATGTCATATTTGAATTGGAATGCCTAATTAGATTATTGTTTTTATAATTATGATGCTTTCTTTAATTCTTCTTCTCACATCTCCCTCGTCACTATCTAAAGTTTTTCATAAACATTTTGAGATCATGGAAGTCATGAAAGGGGGAAAAAAAAAAGATTATCTTGGCTTCTTTTTTTTTCTTTTTTTTTTTTTTTAAGTTTTTTCTTTTTTTCAAACCAATCCCTTTTGGAGGCTCCCAACCTTATCTTTAATATTGCATGAAAAGTTCACCAAAGATAAGCTGGGTTGCATTTTGTTGCGTGCCATCGTAAGTATCATTTGTTCTCCAAAAAGGAGGGCTTGTTTTGGTCAACCATTATACTAATTGCCCTTTTCTCATCTTCATCAAAACATGTTCATATATATATATATGTATGTTATATATGTCTGTGTGTGTATATATATGTCTGTTTCCATTTTTCAAAAGCTCAAACGCCATGTTATGTGGGAACTTTTGGCTGGCCCATGACACCCTAAATGTGTGACCCAACCAATCGAACTACATGTGTATGATCAATTTCAATTCTCCATTTTTTTTTTTTTTTACTTTTCTTTTTTAAAATTTTTGTCAATATTGAAAGTGTAGCAATCAAGAGAAGAGGAAAATATTCTTTATGGCAGTGACATGATATCAAACATGGTTTTCACTGCACTCATTTGATCAAACGTGATTGGTCTAGCAAGCTCATGGGCAGCTGAATGAGACTCTTTCATTTTCATTTTCATTTATTTTATTATTATTTGGGGGCAATGGGACAAGTGTCGGCAGAGAGAGAAGTAAAAATGCATTTTGATAGCAATGTTTGTGTCATGAATAATCTTAATAATATCTTATCGTATCTTAATCTTAATCTTAATCTTAATCTTTAATATATATAAAAAAGTTAATAATACTATCTTTCTTTCCGCAATGTATCAAACCCTTTTTTTTTTTTTTTTTACTTTTCTTTTTTTGCTTTCGTCCTTTTTCTTTCTTTTATTTTTTTCTTTTTCTTTTCTAATTTGTTTTCTCTTATGCTTTTATCCTTTTTTTTTTTTAATTTTTATTATCTTGTTTCGTTTCTCATTATATATATATAGATAAAAACATATACATAATTTTCCATATATCTATTCAATAACTTATATTTTTATTAATATAGTGGAAAATAATTTTTGTCTAATTTTTTTTAAAATTTTGTTTGAAGTTTTGGTTTTGGTTGTTTAAATTTCTTATGGAGTTTCAATTTTTTGTTTCGTTTTCTTATTTTATCGTTTTGTACTTTTTAAAAAAATTTTCTATTTAAATTCTTATATATTTTACGTAATATATTATTCATAAGTGCGAAGCGCGTGTTTAATTAGTTAGACCAAAAAGCATGGGGATGATAAGAAAAACACCATGCCACGTGTTTGAAATTTCGGAGTTTAAAATCTTTTAGTTGGATTGTATAAATGATTATGAAGTAACTCATAAAGCCCAAACGGAATGTATTTTTCATATCCAAGTATGTGAACCATTTGGTTTCTTTCGGCTTGAAAGAAAGAAACATGCATAAGCATTTTTTATTACTTCTCAATTCTTGGATAAATATATATTTTTTAATAAAAAGTAATTTTTACGTGAAGAAAAAGGGATATTACCAATTTTGGTAGCTTATTATTTGCCTTGGTTCAATATTCCATGTAATTATAATTAAGAAAGGGAAAAAAAATGACATCTTCAATAATAAAAATGGGATGATATATATGTACCTTTTTGGAAGAAGGCATATACATTCATACATATACATATATATATATATATATATATATAAGTTCCAAAAGTCTTCAAATAAGCCGAGAGCCAACATATATGAAGAGAGGAAAATCATTATTTGGAAGACTTACTAAGGCAATCATTTCATTGTAATGGGATGAATAATTATGGTTGTTATTTAACCATATGCTGCAAATTTGGCACCTATTAATAAGGCCAAGTATGTTGATTAAAAATTATGCCAAACGGACATAATTTTGGCATCCACAAATCCAAAAGTGAGTTTTTTTTACTAATTTTGCAATCTCAAGTAAGACTGAACAAAAATATATATATATATATATATATATGTAAATACATATCATAGTCCCTGATAAAGATGAATTTTACATGTGTTTCGTGCCTTCTAAATTTTGCACTTTTTTCATTATCTATTTAAAAGCGGAAAGCATGCATTAATGTGTCTTGGTACCATTCACCAAATGCAAAGGAAGCATTTTTATTCTACTCCAACAATTATGGTTAAGCCGAAGTTGCAGGTGTTCATGGAAACCAAAAAACAAGAGAAGATAACAAAACAAAATAAGGAAAAAGTATCACCTATCTATATATAAGACAAAAATCGCCTCAAATTTACTGATCATGATATATTTACAGGCTTATATGAATAAATTATAAAGGTTGACTTTTGAGACCTACTAAGAAGTGTTTGGCTAATGGCCAAGTTGCTAGTAGAATGTGTGTCATGCATGTAGTACGATACACATTATATAAAGCTCAAGATGTAATAAGAAATTTAATGTAAAAATATCTCTATCAATAATGCATGTTTATAAATAGAGTAATTGACCTAAATAGTCTTTGAATTTTTTTTAAAGGTGATAGTTTGGTCCCTCTTGATTTTCTTGGCCAATATAGTCATTTCTGTTAAACTCAGTTATTTGAGTTCTACCACCCCCCTCACTGCGCCCCTTAGTTGGCCCCCTTCCCGAACCTAGATCTGGGTTTTGGGAAGTTGTCACGCCACCTCGTGCCCCCTCTGAACCCATATCTGGGTTTTGCCATTGTTGCCCCCCCGCGTCCACAAAGTTGCCTCTCTTGCGGCCCCCCTGCGAGGCCCCCACTGCCGCCATGATCTGAGTTCTCCCTTCCTCGCTCTAATCTAGGTTTGGTTTGCCCCCCCCCCCAACCACCAAAAAATCTTGACCTAGGTTTGTTAAAAAATTTGTTATTGGAGAGAGAGAGAGGGGAGGGGAAGACGGAGGAGAGAAGGATGAATTTTTATTTTTATGAGTTTTATTTTTATTTTTAAAAATAATTATTAATGAATTATTAATTTACCATCTTATTCTATTAGAAATTAATGGAATTGGACGGAAATGACTATAAATGACCAATATTTTAAGAGTTCAGAATCATTTCCACCAAAAAAAATAAAGCAGGGATCAGACTTTCATATTTTAAAGAATTAAGGGACTCTTTGGTCCAATTACTCTTATAAATAATATATATTAATAATATTATATTAAAATAAAAAATATTTATAAAATTAATAAAATCCTATATAGATCGAACCGTCATAACCCCGAACCCTATTAAAAGTCTGTGGAATTCTCCACAGGATAAAAAGGTACATAGAAGATATATGTATTATAATCATAAAGTATACATTTAGGTAGGACCTGAAGTTAGTGAAGCAAAAAGAGTTTGCGTAAGGTGCTGAATGTTATTCTAGGGGTTACCATGAAAAAGCACCTCTAATAGTTCCTGTAACATTTGTCAGTTTCCTATAAACTGGTCCACATGGCAAGAAAAAAGCGCACAACATTTTTTTACCAGTTAGTCCAATCAAGGTTCCACAGTTGGCATATTATGCACAAACTTACATTACCAAAAAAGCAGAATTATTCTATATTATTGGGATTGTAGAATATTATAATACTATGTATATAACATAGGAAAAAGTTTTCACTTAACCTTTGTTAACTTCTAACATTAATTTAGGACTGTTCGAATTATTCTATATACATATATATATATATATATAATATAAGTATTTCTTATTGTTTTTTCACATGTGTTTTGGAAACCGCATATTATGTGTGGCACTAGGAGAACATGTGAAGAGAAGGCAAAGACATGTATACATGTAGAAGAAGGGGGAGAGTGGTCAAATTTGTCAACAAGGACAAAGCATGCCCAACAAGAGCCACGGTTGCACAGCGCATGCTAGACAAGCCATGGGCCCACCACACCCCCAAGATGCCCCCATGCTGATGACTACGACCAATCTCATTTAATCAAATTTATAAACCTCTTTAATTCCCCTTAGCTAATATTAATCTACTTCTACTAATTAGCTCTTATTCATTTCCTTTTAATTGCAATTCCTTTGATATGATATAATATGATGTATGTATATATATATATATGTACATATGTGTTCTTGTTTCTGTAATATTTGGTCCCGAAGAGAGAACATATAAGAAGCTTGTATTCCATGTGCTATCTCATTTTTCTATTTAATTGACTTTTCCCTCTAATACCATTTTGATAACTCAATTAATTGTTCAAGTAATTTATCTTTACCATGTGAGAAAACTCTTAAATTTATTGTAGGATAGTAAATGGGAATAGAAAATTCAGGACAGTTGATAGCACCCCATGCTAAGCAATTGATTCTTATGTTCGGTCGTCTTTTTTTTTTAAACAAGAAAAAAAATTTTTGGTCATCTTCTTTTCTTTTGATTTGTCTAGGTCTCATGCATGTAACTTTGTAATAGTCTAATCTTTAATTCAAGTTACTGTGGGTGGGTTTTCCTTCATCATCATGATTTGGCTCCCCATCAGAAGTCATTGATATATTATAAAGAGCATGTTTTTTTATGGAAAGTGGTACTTAGATTGCCCAAGGGAGGGAGGGCAAGATATTAACTATCTTTGGCCTTTGTATTTATGTTGTCTCATTTCAAGTGTCTTATATATTGTAGCTTTCCCATAACTAATTTTCCTCAAATCAACAGTTAAATTTATCATTAAGAACTGGTTTTTTAACCCTAGCAACTGATCATGTCCTATGTTAATATGTGATCATGAACTCCGTCTCTCATAATCCGACCCGTAAATTTCATCAAAATGTTACTGTAACAGTAGTTATAGGCTATGCACAATATACTTTTAGCTCCATCATTGTCGAGCAACATGTCCAGTAAATTAATGTAAAGAATTATATGAATTAGGTTGCACACATTTTCTAATTAATTCCTATGATAATTTAATAATTAAAAAAAAAAAAAGAGTCCGATTATTTAAAACTTTTTCCTATCAACGAAATACTTTTTTCTCATACGTACGTACTATAGTGTATATATTATATATTTGATCAAGGAACACTTTCTATATCGATCCGGTTTGAGTACTTCTGTGCTCATCGGCCTACTTGTAATTATCAATTAGTTTTTGTTTTGAGAGAATTCAGACGCGTGAGAGGAGAATATTAGAACAACTAAAAACTACAAAATATTTTGATAAAAAAAAAATATGATCACATAATTCAGAATGATGGTCATGTGTTTCGAACTTCTGTGTTGGTATAAGTTCAGGTTGAGCTTGATAAACCCTGATGATCGGAATATTAATTAAATAATCAGGGTTTTAATCATTACTAATTCTTAATTTTATATATGCTCCTGTCAGTTATAACTTTCATCTCTCTCAAAACCATTTGTTTTTCCAAGACTATAAATAGCTTTTTTTTTTTTTTTTGGCTGAAAGTGTAAATAACAAATTGATTTATAAACGAATAAGAAACTATAGTTATTAATTAGAATTAGAGACAACGTGATTAACTATTCGACAAATGGTCTTTTTTTTAACATGAAGTATGAGGATGTTATTATAAAACTAATGTGTGAACTTAGTATTAAACTATATGTTTTTCTTTCTTGTTCAGTTGTTTACACCCGGTCCTAATACTTTGTAGTTTAAAGCAGCAAAATATATATTAGATATACAATATCCCACCAATGGAAGGTCCATATATTTATAAGCTGGCTTTTAAGTGTATTAAGAAAAAAAAAATCAATCTTCTCAGCTTAAAAGAGGTTTTGTGATAAATAAAGTAACATATACATAAAGTCGTTAATGTTAATTAATTTGCTCAAAACCGTGCTTATCAAATCAATTAAAACTACGTCAGTTAGCTAGCTTTTCTGAGAGGTACAGCAACAAATATATTCATATTATTAGACATGGAGAACATGTTGTTCTTTTTCTTTTTTTACTCTACGTTAAAAACCCACTTTAGCTACATAGTCATGATAAAGGTTGTCTATTTAAAGCAACGCTTTCTCCTCTATATACACACACACACACACTAAAGCCTTTGCAGGTAAATGCTACAAACTACTGTAGTGTATATATATATACATTGCAGTGCTTTGTATTTTTTTTTCTTTTGGTTAAGAATTTGACTACCACTTAAGATTTATGTTACTGTTTGTTAGCTAAAGTACTTGTACACAAAATATTGTGTGTGTGTGTGTGTGTGTGCGAGAGAGAGAGAGAGACAGAGAGAAAGAGAGAGAGAGAGAGAGAGAGCTGCTGATGAGTTCTTCACTCATATTGCACAACCACATTTTTACAAAAATATATGTTATATATCCCAACATCAGGATATACATATTTATATATATGTTCTCCAATATTACGGTCAACTCCTCATAACAATAATACTACGTACGTACCAATTATATTAAACCTTCTCGAATATCGGCTGGCTGGATTAATATCAATCACATTTCACACCTGATCTGTTTGAATATATATATATATATATATATTCATTTCTCGAATATGCATATCCCAAAACCACAGTCCTCCGAGCTTGACGAGTTGAAGAACGCACTCAACTTACTATTATTCCCTTCTTGATCATGATCTCTAGTACTACTACTACTGCTCTGCAACAACATAAACGCCGCGGCCGAGTCCAAATCCGGGCCGTTCATCCCAAAGCTACACGGATCTCCATCATGATCTTGATCATCATGACTCAACTGCGAAGCAACAAACTTATCCAACGCCCTCCAATCAGTCACTTTTTTCTCCATGCTAATATTGTTATTGATCATGTTTTCGCACCGGCCTTTGATGATCTGGTCGTTTTCTTCTTCGTTGATCTCCGATATAAGCGACACCGAGCTAGGCCGCTTTATAAAGGGAAGAGAGGGGCTCTCCAGCTGAGGCAGCTGAACAAATGGATCGGCACTAGTGGTAGTACTGCTTTGGTGCATTGCGAAGTTGCTCAAGTTGTCGGCTTCGATCTCTTGCTTGCACAAGAAACTCTGGCTGCAGGCCAAGAAGTTCGGCGGTGCCTGCCTTGAGACGTATTGGTCGATTGGATCGACCACAGAGCTCACTCCGCTAGGTTCGTCGTAAAAGTAGTTCGATTCCCATCCTTCTATGGTCTTGCTCTGGCCGTTGTTCGCTTCTTGAAGGCTCGGCATACCACCCATCCTTCTTCCTAAAAAAAAACAAGAGGAAAGAATTTAATATATACCATAATTCATTTAAAAAAAGGAGACATATGAAAAAGTTTTAGTACTTTTTTCAATGCGGTAAGAAATTGTCATGTAAAACTGTGAGAGTTTTTGTATAAATAATAATAATAAAAAAAGAGGTTATCTTGAATATTACACATGTTTTAATATTATTTTTGTCTCCGGAGGAAAAAGAGGAGATTAGAAGCTCACGAACGTGTTTTTTTGTAAGGAAAAGAAGGTTATTTTGCTTTCTGCTTTTGTGTTGAGTCAAATATTTTCTTTTCCCGTTAGGTAAAGATTAGAGAGGAAGTAGATGTCAAAAGTGACAGAAGAATATAAATATTAGGGAATGGGAATTTTTTTTTTTTTTTTTTTCCTTTTTAACAAATTGATCAATGAAGAGACAGAGAAAGCCGTACTGAAAAGGGGAATTTGGAAGACAGTGTTTTACGTGCTTTTGCAAGCACTTAATTACTTTTGACTTGAAATAGTTTGGTGGAAGTCTTCTTCCAAAACAACTAATACGCGGTGAGAAATATTGCAGAGACATTCAATCACGAATATATATATATATATATATATATATGGGGTAAGGAATTAGAAAAAGGGTAGTATTTGTAAATAGTTATCTTTCTTTGGATGATGTACAATCAATATCAATGACACATATACACGCACACACTTAACACATAAATCTTCAATTCAAATAACATGAAAAAGAAAAATGTGTGACACATGAACTATTTTCTAGACACGATGATATCTCATCGACTTATCATACAGATGGATGTGAATAAAATTTGAACCAAAATTTTATATTTTCCTCAACAAAAAAAAAAAAAAAAAAAACATGGAAGGAGAAGGAGATCCACCATACATTAGGTCAAAAATCAAGAGATATTTTATTCTTATATAGTAGATTTGTTCACCATTGATCTTACTATATCAAAAACTATATATACTATAATTTGTTTTTAATTAAGTAGTTATACAAGTTTATTGTCTAATTATATATAAAAAGATATAGAGATGAACATTATATACAGTAATAACTAGAACTTGCCTGAGGAGGTCCATTCTCGTCGGATTCAAGTCTGTATTCATGCATGATCCAGTCAGTCTTCTGGCCATTAGGAGCCCTTCCTTTATAAAAGACGAGGGTTTTCCTCATTCCGATCAGCCTGCTCTTATCATACACCGCCTTGTCCCTCCCCGTCGCCTTCCAAAACCCGGCCATCGTGGCTCGGTTAGTCCTCGTCCCCGTCGGATACTTCTTGTCCTTGTGGCTGAAGAAGTACCACTCATTCTGCTCTTCATATCCGATCCGACATCTCTCTATTATATCATATCAATATGTATCAAACAGAAGAAACCCTAGCCACTTATATGATTAACAGATTGCGTATACATGAAAGCTAGGAAAAATTAGTATAACATATAGTACTGTATGTATATATAAATATATATATGCAACTATATATATATATAGATAGATGTACCTTGGAGATCCCATGGTTCGATTCTGTAGAGATCAATGTCTCTGATGACATCAAGATCGATCTTCTGAGAAGCAACTTTCTTCCTCAAATAATAGCCAACGAGCTCCTCGTCCGTCGGATGAAACCGGAATCCGGGAGGGACGGTACTCGACTCCGTTGAATCCATCGCAAGGGTACTACTGCATCAAATTCACCACCACCACTATTCCCCTTATTACTTCATTCTATCATCCTTAAATCATAACGGTGTGGAGTTATAAAGAGAGAGATTAGAGAGAGGAGAGAGAAGAGAAGAGAAGAGAAAATGAGAACTGGGGAAAAAGTTAAAAAGAAGGGGTAACTTTGCTAAAATAAAGAAAAAATAAAATAAATTCTAAAAGGGAACAGTTAATGAACCTTCTAAATTATTATGTAGGTGACAAGTGTTATCAGAGATAATCATCAGCTCATTTGGTGGTGAGAGCAACACCATTCATTTTTTTTTTAATTTTTAATTTTATTTTTTTCCCTCTGATATGTGGTAAATGTGCGCGTGTTACAAAACGAGGCCTAATTATGATATAAACTTTTTGTTTTTTATTTGGTCCTCGGGGTTGGGAAATATATATAAAAGAAGAGAGGACTTGGGGTGAAAAGGCGAAGAAAACCAAATCATGAGCTTTTTCAATTTTTTAACTTTTTAATTTTTTGGGATAAAAACCAAGAATAAATCGGAGTTCGGAGAATTAATAGCCCATCTGTGGTGTAGTGGTGCTGAGGAGCCTGAAAGAGAAAACGGGACAACTAGAGGTTTGTGCTAATGATGTTGTCTAGTGTTGGTGAATGGTGCAAATGATGCATCAAGAACGGGGTTTCTCTATTATATTCTTATATTATATAAATATTAAAAAACTATTTAAAAAAAAAAAACAAAAAAAACAAAACAAAAACAAAGACATTTCTCCACAAATTAATACTCCATTCCCCTTTAACATAAAAAATATATATATATAAATATATGAGAGAGAGAGGATGACGTGATCAAAATTTAGCACGCGTAGATTTCTCGAAAGAGAAAAGGAGGATAGAAGAAGAGAGGGGGACTTTGTAGTTGGAGGGGAGCGTAATAAGCTAAAGGTGTAGCCTAGAGCTGAGTCCGAGAGAACAACAACTCAAAAACACAAAAACATAAACAGAGAGAGAGAGAGAGATTAAAGGGTAGAAAAGGAAAGGACTCTGAGTCCATGTCTCATTGTTGAACGGGAAGAGGGGGTCTCTGACTCTTTTGTCTCTTTGTCGAGAATTTCCTTGGCACATGATATCTGACCCAAAAACAACTTCCTTTCCTCTACAATTACATTCATACATATAACACTCGGCAACAAATATTTCTATATCTATACATATATATATATATGACCCCCCCAAAATTAACAGGGTAACATTCTCTCCTCTTTTTTTTTTTTTTAATATCGAGACTAGCAACACTAATTATGCATTTTGAGCTCGCATTAGTGTTCCTTAAGCTGGTTCAACTTTAGCTAAATCAAATTTGAAGAGAGAGAGAGAGAGAGAAAGGGTTGGCTCAAACAGCATGTTTCTCGGAATATCCCAGGGTTAGAAATTTATATATTTTGCCGATCATCTTGATGATCAGTACTACTACTACAGACCTTTCTTCTCAGGTATAATTGATTCTTCTTTTTGACTCCTGAAGCTTAATCCCAGAGGGAGGAAAACAAAAACAAAAACAAAACAAAAAAATATATATATGTTTTGAGTGTGACTCGAATTAATGTTATAGTCAGCCGCAAACTTTAAATTGGGCTATTATAATAATGTTTATATTTTAGAAGGAGGAGAGGAAGAGAACACCTTTACATGTATATATATGTATATATGTCGATAGAATCTTATGGAGAATGAAGAGTAAGATGAAGAGGATATAAATGTTTTTTTTTTTTTTCTTTTGGGGATTTGTTTGGTTGATATAAATATGATCGGATCACAAAGGGATATATAGTGATAACTTCCCATGCATGAAATTGATGAGTTGAAAATAAATTCATACCTGCTTCAGGTGGGTTGGGGAAGTAGTAGTAGTAGTAGAAGAGTTGGTTGTGTTTTTGTGTTATATATATATATATATATAACTATGACTCGTTATAAGACAGAAACAATGAAGAAGAAGAAGACAAAGAAGGGTGAAGAAGAAGGGAAAAACAAAGAAAACAAGCTAGCTAGCTATAAGGATAAAAAGAAGAGTAGGAGAGAGAAAGAGAGAGAGAGAGAGTGGGCCGTGGGAGATAAGAAAATTCCGTTAGGAGGAGAGAGAAAGGAGAGACAGAATATAAAAGGAGCAAGTGAGGACCGCTCGATTGCGCATGTTCAAGGGTTGTCCCCAGTTGCTGACGTCACTGCTCCACCCTTGTGCCTTTATACCCTCTTTAATTTCTCACGATAATTTAACCTTCCATTTCTCATCTCTCGCGTTACAAATGTTTACTAGCCTTAAGCTTTATATAAAACTGATATTCTTTAACTCTATTATAATTCTACATAATATCAGTGATATTTAACATCATATATTAACAAAAAAAAATTAGCTTCACATATGAGACTGATCAAATGCAGAGGTAGCAAAAGTACTAGAAACAGAGTTGGCTTGTTAGAGTTAGGTTGTTGAGTTAAAGTAAACGAGCTAGTCATACAAGTCAATGACCTAGATAGCTTGTTATCGTTGCTACGGTAATATGGAGTAATATCCATTCTTTATTAATTATGATGCTCAACACCGTTTGTTTTTCCGCGTATTTTTCTTAACTTCGTTCTACTTTAAAAAAAAAAAAAAAAAAAAAACTTTGTTCTAGCTTAGTGAGATGGTAGCTAGTCTTGCTTCCATGGAGTAGTCTTTTTCATGGTATTCTTTCATGTGGTAATTGTAGGATGAACCAACATTTGTTTCAAGAAAGATATTATTATTGCACTTAGACATTGACGTTTTATCCAATTTGTCAATGTCTAAATTAGAAGCTGCAGTTAGATAATAATATATTTCTCTCTTTGAAAAAATGTGTAAATATTGTCAAACTTAAATTTTGATAACTTGCCAAAGCTTTAGTTTTACTTCTTATTTTCTGGTTGTCTTAATCAACTCAACATGTTTATTGAATACTTTAAACCAATTATACATTTGAAATTGGGAGAGAAAGTACAGGTAAGCTTCATACTAAAAATGTGTTTACCAACCTGTAAATGAATGCAATGGGGAAAGGTAATGAATTGGAGAGTAAAACAAATAGTAATAAAAGAGGATCATGGATTCTCTTTATGTTTACTGAATTTAACGATTTTGTTATTATCAATATAATTACTAAAATATTATTTTACACCAAACAATTATACTGACACTTTTATACCAAACAATTATTGACATATGGGAACTGATTAAGAGTATAGAAACAAAATTGGCATTCATTCTCTTCGAGAAGGAATTAGTATCAAGTAGATGCAAGATCTGACATTACATTTATCATAACCTGTATTTTTATGTGGGACTCACTAAATTATCATACTCTAATTTGTAAGTAAATACATGGGACTCACTAAATTCTCATACTCTAATTTGTGAGTAAATACATGATTAAATAGAAGATATAATAACTACTTATTTTTTCTTTCATTTTCACGCGAAATAAACGTGCCTTACCAAATAAGAAATTAAAAAAAAAATTATCGGGCATTCAAGATTTTCTTGTTCCATTAATTAGCAGGACTTTTAATTATAAATTATATGAATTTTCAGCTGCATACATGTTAGTGGATTGAACAAAATAATCCGAAAGTACAATTTCAAACTTCCCTAGTATGGTAGGATTCATCCCTCAATCACTTTCAAATTGGCCAATTACTCTTCTTTTAATAGTATTGTCTTACCTAAATTCTTATTATTTTAGTCCAATTACACGTCACTAAAATGGTATGAGGCCCTATTTGGTTTGATCAATTGTAATATTAGGACTAATGCTAGGCAATATGAAACTCATAATTATAGTAACCAATCTAGTTTGCTAAGAGGGATTCAACACCTTAATCTCTTTTCCATTTTGCACTGAATTATCTCATGCATGTAATATAATTATAAGAATTATCTTCTCCATATAATATAATTATATTTTATATATGTTATTTCTGAGTCCAATAACTTTGGGATTCAACTTATATGTCTTCTTATTCCCATTCATTTTATGTTACTTTTAATAATATCATAATACGTCAATTAAAAATATACATTTAATTATAATATCATGGTCCCATTTGGCATTATTTTTACAAGCTGTTTTTAGATTATTAAATAATCTACAGCAAAGTATTTGGTAAACTTTACTTTTGTCCAGTAGATTATAAAAATTGCTGCAGCACAATAGAATTTTGATAAATAAGTCAGGGAGTCAATTACTTTAATACAGTAGCTTTTGTTGTCATTAAACAAATTTACTAAAATATCTTTAATAATAAATAATAATTCAAATCTACTCAATTTATTATCTCCATAACAAATAATAAAATAGCATCCCACTAATTCTATAAAATTATCTTTTCCTCTTAAAAATAATTTCAAATCGTAAATTATAACTTTATAACTTATTTTAACTTTTAATATTGCAAATTTATGTGTACTTCAAGATTAAGAAAGAAAAAAAAAGATGGAAGTAAATTTTTTTCAAAAATATTATTGTTATAACTTTATAATTACCGATAAATTATTTATATTTTATAGGAGAATATATTATTGGTTTTTTTTTTTTTTTTTGAAACGGAGAATATTTTATTGTTGGTATACACATTCACCCATCTAGGTGTTAGAGAAGAATACAATATGTCCTTTTTATCATTAAACGTATATACAATAATTTTTATTCATAATTTATCAAACACCAGAAAATTCTGCTTTTGCTATCCACATAACTTTTGAAAAATAATTTACCAAATACCTATTTGCTTTTAGGTATAGTAATTTTGGATTCACAATACAGCTACATTGAAAAATTTTCACAACACAATAATGCCAAATTGATCCCATATCACATCAATTAAGAAATAGTGTTAGTTAAACATGTATTACAATATTGAAAAGACAAAAATAAAATAAAAACACAAATAAGAAAATATTTAAACCAAATCCATAATTTTGCCTTTGACTGCTACCTTCCCTAGGGGCCCTATAAGCCCCTAACTGAAAGCTCCTCATGAACTTGCCTTGAATAATTTTTATAATTCTCCCCCAAAACTAAAACTAAAATAAAAATTAAAAATATCGTCAAAATATCGCGAGATAATGATCATTCCCGTAGCCTTTTCACTTTTCGTTATCAAACATGCTGACAACACCTGCCACGCTGGCAAAACTGGAGGACAGCGCGCCACGTGTTGCCGCCAAAACGACCGTCCAGTCATCGGAGCCGAGCTCTTCTTTCGCGCGGCTCACATGGCTTATTTTCATGGCGGAATTACCAAAAAGCCCCCACCAAGACAACAATGATCAGTAGGGGCGTTACGGTCAATTTCGAGCCGTCCAATTTACTGTCTACAAATGATTGGTGGACAAGTATTTCTGAGAAGGACCGTAGGGGAGGGAGTAGAAAAGCAAGGGAAAACGTAGACTGGAGGAGAAAGATCAAACAAAACCAAATAAACAAACAACATTATAAAAAATAAAATAAAATAAAATAAAATAAAAAGAGCAACAGTCGATTTGGGAACAAGATCACAAACGTGGAAGAGTCTGGGTTGGTGTAGTAGTACTTTACGTAGATGATAAACAAAGCAAACATCCAAAACAATAACAAAAATTTCCTAGAAAAGCCCCTTTCCTTTGATTATTTTATATCAGGTTTTGAGGACCCCCACTTGTTGTTTATTTTAGAATTTCTTATATATATATATATATATGAATATATATACACACCCTCCAAATAAAACAACGTTGTATATATATTAATATATATATATATATTGTGTGTGTATAACCATTTTTTGCTCTTGGTTTGCACTATATTTTGTTCTTGAGTTTTAATATATCTTGTAGTCTAGAGCTGAAGAACTACTCAATCGTTCATTTTATATGTCTGTGATATGTTATAATATAAAAACATTAATGACCACATTCATGATATGGAAGCTATATATTTGACTAATCAAGTTATTAATAGTTCGTCATTAATTCCAGATCTTCTTGATTGCTCCATCTCGATTCTCGATTTGCTTGACACTTGTTTATGAGAAAATTGAGAGACGAGATTCGATCCCGACAGATCAGATTTGATTTGGTTCACTTCCTAAGTAAATAGAAATTTGGAAGTCCAAACTGTTTTACCTAAGCCATTTAAGTGTTTCTATTGATCTGAGAATATTGAGTTATAATTAAACGCGAGTGACTATAAGCATATGGAATCATGCAGTTTACATGACTTATATATATCATTGCAATTAATTAAGTAAGTTTCTGGAAGATATTAAAATGATCAAACAAAGTAGAGATATTATTAACTATCATAACAAAGTT
Source organism: Ficus microcarpa (assembly GCA_025413485.1). Taxonomy (NCBI): domain Eukaryota; kingdom Viridiplantae; phylum Streptophyta; class Magnoliopsida; order Rosales; family Moraceae; genus Ficus; species Ficus microcarpa. The sequence goes on along the minus strand of CM046379.1, from coordinate 13,851,009 downwards.
GAGGGTCGGCATATAAGCTATTCTCCAAGCGAGAAAGATATTTGTATGGAAAATTGTTTCTTTATATGTGATGGAGAACTGTGAGAGATAACGTCATTATTTCTAACTGTAGAAAGTACTGAGTCATATATTATATATATATATATATATATAATATGCTTATTATATTTATTTGTTTCTAGTGAAAGATTAGAAATAAAAAAAAAAGGGGTTATGGGTACTAGTTAGGCGGTGGTGATGCAAAAATATCTCATGCATAGTTGTACTGTCATTATTATGTGCAGCTCTCTTTTTTTACATGCCATTTCTCTCAGACGATTAGAAGAAAGAAAACAGTGTACGTTATCCTTGATGAAGCTGCAAAAGGTTAATATTCTGCAAATATTCAAAGTGGTCCGCTCACTTTGTTTCCAAGATTGCAATCATATTATACATAAGGAATAGACCACGGATAAAGACGCTCAACATGATGAAGAAGATATTTATATTTTTATATCTATAATATATCAATTCTCTACTAAGCTACCTCTAGAATTTAACGGTTAAAATAGTTTTATGCTACCGTGTATATTCGGGTTCAAATTAAGATATATAAACACACATAATATTTAGAATATCTATACAGTGATCAACATACATATATATATATATATATATCTAGACATAAATAGAGAGTAAAAGTACTTGAATGAGCGTGAAAGCAAAAATCATAATTGTTTCAATCAAATTGTCCCGTTGAAATTAGCTTCATGGATCTTTTCCTTGAGATTTTGTTGAGTTATTTGTGTGTGTGTGTGTGCGCGTGTGTGCCTGTGTATATATATATATGTATATGTACTCGAAATGATGAAATTATTGAAAGCTAGCAAAACGTGGTTCACGTGTCAATATTATTAAAACTAAAGTATGAAAACCAAATTAGATTTTTTTGGCCTTCTACACATATATATATGTAACTAAAAGACCAATTTATATATACACACGCATATACATCGTCGTGTATATATGTATGTAGTCGGTGAAGACAAACGCATGCGTGAGTGAAATTTTAAAAATTTTACATAGCTCATATGATGCGCCAAACAACATAATATTTACAAATAAAGTATAGATATATACACAATATACTAATAACAATACAAGCTCACAATCAAAATCAAAGAATATTTCTCTCTCTCTCTCTCTCTCTTTGGGGTCTTTTTAGTCCAAAGGTTATGGTTTAGGTGTATGATCAGGGCGGTCCATATAAAGTTGATTGACAGGGATGCATGGCATGGTGTTGGGTATAAACCCACCCAAGTTTTGAACTTTGACCGACCAAGAAAAGGATGTGTGGCAAATGCGACGTCGTCGTGTGGCTCAGACGTACGCAGGGCTATATTGGGTAAAACAAGAAAAAAAAAAAAAAAAAAAAAACGGGTAATGAATGAGCTTGGGGAAGCCGAATATATATATAGATATATATAAATGTTTTGTTTTGTAATGAAGTAGTAGTATATGGCTAGTGATGTGGACACGCAGCCACGTAGGACGGTGGTGGGTCGGCCGCGGTCGCCAATCATGCGGCGGACCTCATCATTGAATCTCCCCTCTCTTGTGGTCCCCGCCATAAACGGGGTTTTTACTTGGGCGGTGACCCAGAACCCTGCACTGTACTACTACTTCTACTTATGTAATCTCTCTCTCTCTCTCTCTCTCGATATATTTTCCATTTTTTTTTCAATTTAAATACAAAAATTTAGGGAGAAATGGACCATGGGGGTGTTTGCGTAACCAGCAAAAGGAGATCCTTTGGGGGTCCTATTAGGATCTTAAACCTTTTGACACTGACCCTTCTCCCAACTCTCTCTCTCTCAATCTAATTACATTACAATCTAACCTTTTAAGAACTTTTATTTTTATTTTTATTTATTTTTTGGGGTGTTTGAAAAGAAACAGAAATACTATGGTTGATATTGGCGGTTGGTGAAGACTGAAGAGAAATCACTACAAAATTTGCTGACTCAAAATAGTTTTTAACCGGACGACACTTGAACTTCACTACTCCTATGTGCATCAATTCCTCCTAACTCACTCTCTCTTTCTTTTCTTTATAAGTAGAAGTAGTGTGAGGTGTGAAGCATAAGCTTTCTTTCAAAGGGGAATGCACTATGTCATACCATAATTGCACCTCTCTTGTAGCTATACTAATTCTAACATTTTGTTGACGTGAAAATAAAATTATATTTCTTTTTAGACCCCCTCCATAGAGTTTCACCAGACAATTATGATTATTATCATGAAATTATCAAATGAAACACCAATTTTTTAGACCCCAATTTGATGGATATTAATGAATTTGTTTGTCTTTTCTAGATTTTGTGGGGGGTGTGATTAAAATTTTTTTTTTTTAATTTTTTTGGCATCTAAATTTTGTCGTTCTATGAGGTGATGATTGTTCATCATGTGGAAAAATTAATAGAGTAGAATACTCCCTGTGGCTAAGACCATCTCCAATGTATTGAGACATGCCGATGTTATATTTATTATAAAAAAATGTAAAAATAACGTTATTTTACTTTATACTTCAACGTATAATGTTATTTCTGCTTTTTGTTATTACTATTATGCTTTGGAACTCGTAAAAATGAGCATCTAGTATTTAAATAATTTAAAAATGAAACTAGTACAATAATTACATGACAAAAGTAAAGCTAACAACCAATAGGAATCAAACGCTAAATTTGACATTAGCTTTACCTTGTGGAAAATTTGCCACAAAATTTAGTATTTGGCAAATTTAACATCAAATATAACACTACATTAGAGAGTACTTTTTTCATCCAAATACCAAAAGTTATCATTGGCATAAACTTTTAGCATTGCATTGGAGATACTCTAATATATATATATATATATATATATATGCATCAAATTTTCAAAAAGTTTTGGATTGATTGGGAAAACGGAATGAATACTTCTTCAAATGAGTAATAAGTATTAACATTATCTTTCTCAAATGGTAGAGCTATATTGTTGCCATAGCAAACGTATGGTCTTGATGTTAGAATCATTAGTAAGAGCAAAATCCCTAAAGACAAAAGAAGTGTATTGGAGGTTCTACCTTAGTACTCATCATGGTTCATCGATAAAAAATGAAGGAAAGTTCCAATAAAAATGATTTTTTTTTTAATTTTTTATTTAAAAAAAAAAAAAAAGCAATGGAAGGTAGAACTTTCTATGTATGATGCATGTTATGAGACTGAAATGAATACAGTCCAGCAGGCAATAAACCAATGGGACAGAACTCAAACGACTTTATAATTATATACATGTTGTTCTTACCAATAGAGAATAAGACCTTGTAAGAGAATATTTGATTATATATATATATATATATATGACGTTGATGGCTAGTCCATGCACATGTATATTTCACTTCAACCTATATCTATAGGTGTAAAAGTGAGGGGTGGCAAACATGGGCCAGTATAGTTGAGAAAGGCATATCTAAGAGAATATTTATGTAAACTGGTATAATGTAGATTTGATTTAGTAGTCTTACCAAAAAAAGATTTAATTTAGTGGTAAATCTGCACCAACCTCTCATGTTAAAGTTTCAGAGTTAGAAGCTGATCATCTCAATATCTAGTTGAGTTGAGGACTATAGATCTTTTCGTTTTGTAAACCGCACTATGATATTGATATTGATAAATTGAAGTAAATATATATATAAATATATTATATGTATATGTATAATGTATATGTATGTATGTACATACTAGTTCTGTAGGTGTAGTGCAGGGGTGGCAACTGATGGGACGGTAAATGAGAAAGACCGAACAGATTAATTGATGGAATGATAGTCACAAATGAGAAGAGAGGGTCCCAACTAAGAAGATCATATATATGGGATCATATTTGGTGGGATTGTCCTATATATGCGTTGTCTCCGACTCTGCCAAGCCTCGTGTAAACATGGAAGTGAGAGGGTACTCTAAATAATTATAATCCGATTTTTTTTATTTTTAATTATTTTTATTTTTTGCTCGTTCATTCATTCATTCATTTTGGCGGGTCCAAATGGAATAATATCAGAGATATAGAGCGCGTCGAATTGACTTGTTAGATCTGTTTTGTTGCTTATTGTGTTGCAAAAGTACATGCCCAACTTTTTTGGTTTCTAGATTCATTTTTTTGGATACTGATTAGACACGTTAATATAAGTTTGCCTTAGTTTGTCAAAAAGTTTGGCCTTGAATATTCTTACTTTGTCACCTTTTCAAAATCCTTCCATAATTCTTTATAAACTTTTTTTTTTTTTTATGGATAATTTTTCCGAGTCATGGCCTAGGGACGTTCTCTTTGGTGAACTCCAATTAATGGACTTGTCATCTACAATTACTAATGACGTGTGGGAAAATGTAATGGTTACCTAGCTTGATGAAGGTCTTGAATACATATATGTATCAAAATATTTATCTATATATATATATATATTACATAATGGACTGGTCGTTTAGGTCATATATGAAAAATAAAATTAATGTTAAGAAATATCATTGTTGTTTAACATACACAAAAAAAAGTGTATGAAACTCATATATTATGAGATATATTAGTTACGATATTTAACATTTTTGATAAGTACTTTAAACATTTTTCAAGTTAATCACGTAGTTATAAGAAGAGATTTCTAAGGGGGAAAATTCTAAAATGTTACACTCTTTTGATTCTTTACCTCTCTTCGTAACATTTACAAAAATAAATAAATAAATAACATCCATGTATAAACTTTTCTAATTTTTGTGCTCATATTAATTTGAAATATATATGTATATTTTTTCACATTTTTACTTACTGAAAAGAACTTTGAGGGCAACAAACCAAACTGCAAAAAACTACCCATTTCATAGAATTCAGAGATATTGATTGATATACGTATGTGTGCGTGTTTGTGTATTCACCACACAATAAGAACTGAATCCGATTATACTCATTAATTTGACACGCAACAGGGGAAAAAATGGGCTCATCATAAAAGTTATGGAAAGCATATCAAAAAGAATGATTCTATTTCGATTAAAGGGAATGTCCACAAACGGCCTTATAATTATTCCTCAGCGATGCTTCCATGAGCTTCCAATTCACACATTTACATTTCACATTGGCCCCATATAGATATAATTAGTATATATACACATTTATATGGGTGTATATATATATATGTATACGCGTGTGTGTACCATGCATATCTCAAGAAAACGTGTGGCCTGTAAAACCGATCCACATCTTCTTGAAGATACAGTAGTATATTATAGCTACATGAACAACATGTTTCAGGCAGGTGAAAATATTTTTTTTGATTAAATCATAGCCAAATTCATTATAACAAAACCCCAATAATCACTAATCATTCAATTAATTAAGTCCACTTTTTAGGGGTTTTTTTATGGATCAAAGTTAAGCACTACTTGTAAATTAGCAAATAGAATGATTATGAAAACAAGTATGATTATTATTATCAAATTTTTTTTTTTTTAGGGGGGGTGAGGTAGATGATCTTCATAATCAAATTAGTGCATTAAATGTTAAGCATCCCGCACGTTTGTGGTGAAGTACTCTCCATCAAACCGACTCATAATTATTTTACTTTGAGTGGACTCTTACCCTTTTTGTCAGTAATAAAGAACGCAATAAGAGAGGTGAAAAAAAAGTTTTTTTTTTTTTTACTACATGCAACTTGGGGGATAAAAAAAAAAAAAAAGAAGCTAGTTTTTCTGTCTTATAAATTACATTAATACATATAATAAAAAAATAAAAAATAAAAAAAGAAGAAGAAGCTAGCTAGTTGTAACTGGCCACTTGTTGGAATCAGGAACAAAGAGACCTGAAACGCATGATCATGAGAGATCGAAAGGACTAGTCAGCTAGTCGTGTGAACTCTTGAACATGGCGTGATGTGTTGTTGTAAAGCTATTGTCCTTTTTAGCTTTTTTTTTTTTTTTTTTTTGGAAAAGAATTTTGTGACAAAGTATAAAAAGAAAAGTTCTACCATCTTACTGTTCTTCTTTTCTTTTTTTTTTTTCTTTTTTAATAATGATAGTTTTAAATTGTTAGATGACATAAGAATTATGTCAAAGTACAAAAATATGAGAATTTAGAGAAGCTCAAGGAAAATCTAATGTTTTCAAAAAATTATATCTACATGTGGGATTTTTCAGGGGTGTGACAGTGTGGGGGAGAATAGATTTTTTTTTTTTTTTTTTGGGGGATGGAAAAGATAAGGAATAACCGAATTTCTTTTACAATGCTTACTAAAATTAAGAATATAAATCTTATTAATGTAATTGAACGTCCCTTTTTATGATCAAATGATCTATTGAGTTATCTCGTGTGAGCTTATTAAGAGTATATAAATAAATTTAGCACTCATTTAAAAGAATATTATTAAAAAGATACAAAGATTGAACTCCCTTTTCTTATTATCTTATATTATGTGAGGGATACTATATTTTTGTTGTTCATCTTCTAAGTAAAATAAATGATTAGATAGTAAATATTATTAAAAAAAAAAAATCAGTACTCATTTTTCTAGAAATTGGAAACTCCCTTTGGATCGCTATCTCAATAACTATTATATAACTCCAATATAATGTGTGTTTGGTTTCTGGTGAACTTTCAAGTACTCTTGAATGATTTTACTATTTCATAATAATTCTAACTCAAATCTAAATCCAATTTTTTCACTCTTTAGAAATTCATACCTAACTTATTTTTCTATATTTTCACTATTCAAATATTATCTTTGATAAAAACTATGCAAACATTCTTTTTAAATAAATATTTAAATGTAATCTACGATCTAAATAGCACTTGATCAATTTTTTTGAAGAGAAAATTATTTAGATAACCACTTTATTTTTTAATCTATTAACCACCAAGATACAAATTCTCCGTTATTGATCAACGTGAAATAAATTTTAATTAATTTTAACTTAATTTTATATTATATTAATCTAATGTTAATTTTTTATATTATATTCATATAATAATCTCTAAATTTATGTTATTTTGTTATTTAGATTCTTTCCCTTTTGCTGAATGAGATAAATTTTTTGATTTGTAATATAGTTCAATTGAGTTGGATCTAGATCAGCCCTTCAACTCTAGAGCTCTAGAACAAAAATGGAAATTTGGCCAACCATCGCATTTTGGGGAGCTAATTTTGGACCTTGGGTTGGGCCTGGAAATTAATGGACCAGAATTTCATCCATAATAGTGAATTAATAGAGAAGAAAGAAGTAAATAGTACTTTTAAAAAAATAATTAAAGTAAATAATAGGTCTTGAAAATATTTAAAATTAATAATAAATAAAAAATTAATCATATAAATGATTTATTTATGTTCTATAAATATATAATTTATTATAATTCATATTTTACCTAGTAAAATTTTTATTAATTGAGTAAATTTTTTATTACTTTATTATAAAATCTTACTATTTATTTTAATTATTTTATAAAAAAAAAACTACTTACTACAATTTCCCAATTAAAATACAGTGGTATTGCTTTGAAAGGCTTCAAAATGATTAATGGTGGTGGTTTGTTTAATTAGAATTTCCACCGCACCCCATAAAAGTTGAGGACTACCCCAACAAAACATGGTTCTTCCTTGATTTATTTATTCGTTTATTCTTTTCCAATTCCATTGCAATAACCTTTTTCCTCAATGTATTCATTTTCTTTTTGCAAACTATTTGAAATATTAGTACACGACAACTAATTACATACTATTTTTTTTTTCCATGTTTATTAATCTTAGAATAAGCCATGCACCAACTTATGAAAGTCATATATTCAAAAGAAAAAAAAAAATTCGAAAGTCACAGGCTAATCAAATAAATTAAAGTCTATGGTTGACTTTCTTTGTGGGGAACAGATCATATCTCCCTTTTCCCACAAGATTTTCAAAACTCCTATCAGTGCTAATCTGCGCCACTTATGTCATAACAGAGAGTGGTCATGTGATAATGCTAAATGGCGACCATGTTCTTTCTACTAGTATTGGTGTTTTCAAATCACCGACTAAATTTGCTTTATACATCAAGTAAGAAATATATATAACAAAAGAGATAAATAAGAAAATGACCTAATGAGAAAGTGATGTTTAAAAATAAATAAAATAAAATAAAAAAACCTATACGTCACCATTACCCGAGTCGCCAATTTTGTTAGACAATTAAAAATTTTAAGAATCATGCAACATGATCAGCAGTTCGAGTTCAAACTTGGATTAGTAAATTTTCAATAAAGATAATTAAGTTATGCCCTAATTTGTTTGAGGGACATGAAATATTTAACTTATTTTTTTAAAGACAATAAGATCTCTTCTTTATTTTCTTTGGTTATGGTCAATTTAAGAAGGACATAATTTTAAAAGAACACAAATCTAAATAAATGAGTTAAGCGCTTGTTTGGTTGTGAGTTTAGTTTAAGTTAAACTGTACTTTTTTCATCATGATTTTTGTCTTTTTCTGAAAAAGTTTTTTATCTTTTCTAAAAAATTACTATTGAAACTTAAAAATTTTAAACTAAACTCATTCACCAAACTCATTTATATTCTTTCCCCTACGCTGAAAGAGAATTTCAAATGAAGTGTCAATGCTAAATTTTGACATTTGAGCAAAAAAATAACTCTCTAATGAAGTGTTGTTTTTTTGTGTTAAATTGGCTAAATACTACTTCATGGTAAATTTAACATTAAATATAGGGAAAATGAAATAAAATTTGATATCAAGTATAATTGCTTGTTATTGGTTGAGGGGTTAACCTTTTTTTATTATTTTAATAATAAAAGTACTTCACTTTTACAAGTCTAAAAGCTTTATTAATTATGACAAAAATTACTCAGTAGGTATAACATTAAAAATAAACATTAAATAAAAATAAAATAACATTTTAAATATGTCCGTTATATTTTTTAGAGTCAATGCAATTTTCACGTTGATATTTTCATTCGAGATGGTGTCAGAAGATAGATATTCACTAATTTTCTGTTGAATTTCACGAGACGTGGATTTTCTGATGTGGGAATGCATGCACAGGAACTCTGGGCCTCAAGAAGCCCAGTGGCGTTAGTCTTCGGCCCAAATGGCATTGGGCCCATGTTTCGGCCCAAAAACGGCCCACTGCATTGATTTTCGTCTTCAATGGCAGCAGTGGCAGATTCTGAGTGGGGACCACCTGGGAAGCTTCCTGCCACTGCCAGCTCCACACCTTTCCAAAATTCCAAAAAAAAAAAAAAACACCTCAATTGATAGAGAGGAAGAAAAGAAAGAAGAGAGCCAAGGAACGAGCAATCTCGCCGATCAAAATCCCCAATCTCCCAAACCCTAACACTCAGAAGCCAATCAACAATGTCTTCCACCTTCAGCGGCGACGAAACTGCTCCTTTCTTCGGCTTCCTCGGCGCCGCCGCAGCCTTGTCTTCTCCTGTACGCACTACTAAACTTTTCCGTTTGGTTCCCGAGAAAACAAACCCTAAATTGAAACTTGCAGAATAATTGACTGATCGAATCTGTAACAAAGTCTTTATTGTCTCGATTAACTTTTGCAATTGTGAATTTCGACGCAAAATTGATGTACTTTTGGTTGTTAGGTCATACGAGGGGAAAAAACGAAATTGTAGATCGAATTTCATATTGGACGTGTCATTTAGATGTTCTGATGCGAAATTGATGAGTTTTGTGGCTGATTAGGTATGGGAGCGGCGTACGGGACGGCGAAGAGCGGAGTCGGAGTGGCGTCGATGGGAGTGATGAGGCCGGAGCTCGTGATGAAGTCGATTGTTCCGGTTGTTATGGCTGGAGTGTTAGGTATTTATGGATTGATTATCGCCGTTATTATCAGCACCGGGATTAACCCTAAGGCCAAATCCTATTACCTCTTTGATGGTTACGCTCACCTCTCTTCCGGTCTCGCTTGTGGCCTCGCCGGTCTCTCTGCCGGTATGGCCATCGGTATCGTCGGCGACGCCGGTGTTAGGTACGCTTAATTTTCCATTTTGCTATAGTTGATTGACTTCATTAGCTAATTTTTTTTATACCAAAATTCCCAATATATTGTTGGGAATCAACTATGGTAGCCATAGAAGGCTAGCTTGTAGCAAGTGCTCAGTTGCTAACTACTTCAGCAAAATTATTACTAACCATGAAAGCTATATCTAAATTGTTAAATTCAAGATTTTTTTTTTTTTCGAGATAATAACAAAAATTTCCGTTCTATTTCAGTGAACTAACGTATTCCAACCATGTTTTTATGAATGTTTTATTTATCTGCTACTAATACAGATATTATTAGAACTTATCCGTTTGTTTTACGAGTCGTGTTAAAAACCTCTCATAGCCTCCTTCAGAAATTATGTTCAAATGGTGCAGGGGATAGTTGTTGCATTTCCAAATATATAGAGGGGATTTTTTTTTAATCGTTTTTTTTTTTCTGGGTGCTTTTTATTTTTGTTTCTTTCTATTTGTTTGAAAGTGTCAACTCTGATATTTATGTTGGTGGTTGTGTATTGATTTCTTTGTTCTGACCTGTGAAACTATGTTGTGTACTTTATTGTGTGCTTCACTATGTTAACTTAAACGTGACAATTGAAAAGGCAATGTCCATGTGCAAATATCCGTTCAATTGGTCTTGATGATGTTTGCGTGGAATGTGTTCCATCAAAGGATGTGTTCGGTGAATGATGCTACTGAGCTTTTGGTCTTATTTGTTTGGACTACTTTCTTTTCTTTTGATGTATCTGTTTCTAATGGTTATCACATAGTTTCAATTTGACGTTTGAAGACTTTATCATTCTCTTTTCTTTGTATCCTGGATGACACACTTGAACAAGATAGGGAAAAGGTGATCCTGCTTTTTGGTTTTATGATTTCTGCAATCTGTTTTCTGATTGAGATTTGTAGTGTTCTAGTTGGTTGTTTTCACCTGTCTTTGCTGAGTTCTATGGAAAAAACATAATATCTGTTTATTTATCTAGTTGCCAAGTTGCCCGATTGCCCAGTTGCCCAATTGCCTAGTTGCTTTACTTATCAAAGTCATGAATGACGGGGCCTTTTAATCAAAAGTTCTTTTTTAATGATGTATTTGGCAGTATATGATAAATCCTTTTCATTGCCGAATGATTGGACTTGATTGGCCAAAATGTAGTTTCTAGCTTGTTGGGTCGGTAAGTCTTCACCAGGTTAGGGAAGGTTTATGGGAAAAGAGACATTACTTTTCTTTATTTAACCAATGAGTTAAAAATTGTAATAATTATTTTATAAAACAGCTAAAAGTTTTCGCTATTGGTCCTTGACATCAAAACTTTGTCAGGAGTCAATCGTAGGATAGGCTCTCTACATTTCAGATGTCTTCTTATACCTTTTTTTTTTTTTGGGTAAAGATTGAAAGATTTATTCTCACACAGCTAAATAGTTTGTATTGGCTGGATAAACTTATCCGCTTTGTTTGTCTCAAATGTTAAAACAAATATATAGTCCGTCATGACTTGATCAATCAAGAAATGCCGTACCCTCTAGCTTTACTTGATTGTTGATATACAGGTTATTTGAAGGGGGGAAAAAATGGTGTTGACAGAATTGACTTGATGCATAAGCTCCTATATTTTGTGACAGTGGAGGAAAATAATAGTTGCTTATGAATGTTTTTGGACAGATTAGATAACTCCGTATTCTTGGTAACTTTTCGGTTTAATTAGTTAGACAGGAAACTTCTATGATGCACATAGTCTATAAGATTACGGCTACCGATTGCTGACTTTTTATTTTTTTGGCTGCAAAAGAAAGGGCATAAATTATCTGACTCTATTACTCGGCTACCTGTAAAATATCTAAGGGGAAATAATCTTTTTGGTATACCATGTTTTTTCTAATTGTTTTTTTTTTTGGTACTCTGTATTTTTTTTTATATTTAAATGGCACCTTTTAAAAATGTCATTTCGAAACCTCAAAAGAAAAATTTTTTCCACATAAACTCTATACACTTTTTCTCCTCTTTCCTCTTTCTATTTAACTGATCCAAAATTAGGGAAAAAAAATTTCATCATTTCAGTCTTTTTTTTTTCCTTAAATTGCGGACCAGTTGAACTCTTTTTTTCTTTATTTAAAAAAAGGGAGGTGGTGCCAAAATGATTTTCCCCATCTACAATGAAATATTATTTTTACACTGGGACTGCTCTACGGCACCCCTCCCATACGTTCCTTGTATCTTGTCTTGCAGTCTATTGTAACAATCACGTGATTCTAATGTAACATTTTCAGTGATACTTGTTTTTTGTATTAATATTTGAATAGTACCATATGACAAGATCTTAAATAAAAAATTACATATAAAGCAACTAGTTATTATAAGTTTCTAAATAGATTGTTACAAGTGCCACATGGTATGCAGTACCACGTAGGAGACATTTCCATTGTTATTATGATACTACTCCTGTAGCACTTCAAATATTCACTATGCTGCAATATAATTGTTTCCGCAGAGCAAACGCGCAACAGCCAAAGCTTTTTGTTGGAATGATTCTAATTCTTATCTTTGCGGAAGCCTTGGCTTTGTACGGCCTTATTGTCGGAATCATTCTTTCATCACGAGCTGGCCAATCAAGAGCAGAATAGAGAGAGAGAGAGAGAGATTCCATGGCAAAATTTCTAGCATGGACGGGTGTCGTTTGAAATGTGTGTGGTTCCTCAGTCACAGAACGTCACGATCTACAGTGAATTGATGGTGTCGATTTTATTATTATCTTCCCTATGAACTTGTGATTTCTTCGTTTTAAAATTCAAAGTCTACTACTTGTTGTTGAATACCAGAGCAAGTTTTCTTTGTAATAAAGCATACTTTACTGAGCTGTGCTATTAATTGCTCTATTTCTGTATCTACTTGAAAGAGTTCAACGTAGCTTAGAAGGCATTATCTTGGAAATATTTCCAAACACTTTTTAAAATCCCTTTTGTGTTGTTTTCTTTTGGAAATTGCTTTCTATACTATGATTTTGTGATGGATTTTTTTCTCTTTAATTGAGAATAATTAAGAGCAGTACAATGTTGAAAAAGGCATCTTGTCTTAGCTTCGTTGCCTTTGTTTCTTCTTCTTCTTCTTTGATTTTTGTATTTTTATTTGTAGAGTTGGCCTTCAAAAACAATGTTTTTAATAATAATTTCAGTTAGGACATTGTGGTGCCTCAAATTTTTTTTACCTCAAATTCGATGAGTGTGGAGAGTTAAAAATCTAAACTAGTATTAAGAAAGGGCAAAAAACATTAGTAGAGTGTGGGGTATAGGATTAGGTATTTGTAAGATTGTCAATCAAAAGCTACGTCTATAGATTATCTCACATATAATATCTTTAAATTTTTTGATTTCTAATTAAAAAAGTATAGAGGGTCAGAAATTCAAATAATAAACAATATCTATTTGAAAGGTTATTTCCATAATTTTCTCCATCAAAAACATATTATATAGCTAGTTGGCATGCCATTGTCACCGGTCCGTGTGAGTGAACTCTTCGTCTTCTCTGCCTAACATAAAAGGCTTGATATGCTGGTGCTAATATTAGATGCAAATACGCTAAACACTAGCATTAGATTTAGGGAAACTGCTAAGGTCTGGGAACATGATTGGTTTTAAATCCCTTCGATGAAGCGCTTCATCGTTTTAGTGGAGTTCTCACGTCTTCTAATCAACATCATTTCTACGATATACTAAAATGACATGTAAAATAAGAGAAGAAAACTACTATACATTTTCGTCAACAATCTTTAGAGGTTCATGTACATTAGTCATGCAAAGATGAGAAAAAAAAAAAAAAAAAAAAAAGGATCTTCTTTTGCTGCTGTGTGACTACAACGTGTGGATCTTTCGAAACGGTCACATGAGGGATACGTCGAAAGAAATGGCTTAATTTTATTTTTATTTTTTGAAATTTGTTTTGCTTCCGATTTCTTTAATGTAATCCACCACAGTTGTCAGAAAACAATAATAAATACAAACTGGCTTAGATTGGAACGAGACAATAGTACCAGCAAAATTATTAAACTGTTTTGTCAGCTTTATGACCTAAACTTGAACATACTGAAAACGATTTCACCCAAATACAAAAATAAAAAAAGAAACTAATAAATAAATAAATAAATTTAAAAAGAAAAAACGCCCTGTAAACAGGAGAGTATTATAATACGCACTTAACGGTCACTGCTTCAGATTCATCATAATTTGTCCTGTTCTCTGTGTCTCTCCGTATATTTTATCTTAATTTTATTTCGTTGTTTTACCCACTTGTTCTAACTTGTCTAAATTTTTTTTTTTTATTTCAGAAGAATCTCTTGGACTTCTTGCCGTATCAATGCATACAGAATAACACATGCTAATAAAACAAATACAAAGACTTAGAAATACGAAATTTAACCTTCTAAAGGAAATTAAGGTCGATTTTCTAAGCATGCTTGTTTCTCCTTTTCCAGGCCCCTAAAAAGAGCCCTTTAGCAAATTATTTAAAAAAAAAAAAAAAAAACCCAGAAGGCTAGTTTCACGTAATCCAATATCTACTACAACATGGAAAAAGGTACTGTACTACAATATCTACTAAACCAGCACAATCTAATACAACATGGAAAAAGGTTCTGAACTAAAATGGTTGGAACAAACTATTAAGATGATAATTGAGCAGATGAGTTTTCAATTTCAATTACAGAAAGTCCAAAAGTTGTATTAGAGAGTTGTCACAATCTCTCTCTCTCTCTCTCTCTCTCTCATATATATATATATATATATAACTCAGCGAAATCAGAACTTTGCCATTCCCGGCTGATCCAAGTGGGGTCTTGAAATTTTGGGTCCTTTTTGTCTTCTCCTCTTAATCATCCTCCGTTACCTAAAAATAATTAAAAAAATAAATTGGGAAGACAGAGACGCCCACGTGGCGGCCCAACACTGTGTTGCAAAGCCCAATGCCTCATCAGACGAGAAAAAATAATAATAATCTTTTAAAGTATTTTTGGCAGGGTGTCCTTGGACTTTCGACCTTGTAGTTTGGACCCCACGACGTTAACGGCTATATATATTTTTTTTCATGAAGCTCAACTCAAGAGAAGAACCCAGCGGAGACTTGAGCCACGTGAACAAAACAGAGTTAAGACTTGTGAGTTGAGTCCTTCGCGTTTGGCGGGAATCAGGAATGTGGTGGGCCCCATCATTTTGTTCATTTCCACTCTTTTTTATTTTTCTATTTATTTTTTTAATTATTAATTAACAGTGCCTGCGTTTGTCTAAGTCGTTGACTGAAACACTTGGACTTTGCTCAATCTATGTGGACCCCACTCTTCCCCCTAGAGCCGGCACAAATTTTGAATTTACAGAAATAAAAAAGGCACGCCAAAGAGAAACAACAAAAACAACCAAAAAAACTAGACTACGGTCAAGTAAACAAACAACCAGATAAAGAAGAAAGAAATAACACATTTCCAAATAAGAAGGAAAAAAAAATGGTTAATGTTTTCTTTGACAAGCTTTTGGTTTCGGGTCTCAGGTCTAGGGTCACGCTGGAGACGGTTGTGACGTAGGGTCGGCCGACGACGGGATGTCGGGTCCGACCCGGCAACCTTCGAGCATGAACACAATGTCCGACATTGTCGGTCGGTCTAGGGGGTCGGGTGCAGTGCAAAGCAACCCGACTTTGACTCCGAGAAGAAACTCTTCCCACTCTGAGGATTCAGGGTCAAGCTCAAGCAAGCCTGGTTCTAACAACTCCGTGATTTGGCCCTTTTGGAGCTGCTTCTTCACCCACTTGACAATGTCTTCGTCTTGCGTGAACATAACCGGTCTCTTTCCGGTTAAAAGCTCGAGCAACACAATCCCGAAGCTGTAGACGTCGGACTCTTTGGTGACTTCCCCTGTGAGTACAGCTTCCGGAGAGACGTATCCCAATGTCCCAACTGCTGTGGAAGTTGAGGCCTCAGCTGGGGTGGCGATGGTGAGGCGTTCCAGGCCGAAATCGGACAAATGGGCTTCGAAGTCAGCGTCGAAGAGGACGTTTTGGGGCTTGACGTCTCCGTGGACCATCGTGGAGGTGTGGAGGAAGGCCAAGCCCCGGGCAATGCCAAGCGCAATGAGATGCCGCATTGGCCAATTGAGGACATGGCCGTCTTGGTGGGAGGCTTCTTGGAGGAGGGTTGCAAGGTTACCGTTCGGCATGTAGTCGTAGACCAGGAGGCGCAAGTCTGGTGGACCAGCGTAGTAGCCACGGAGAACTGTTAGGTTCCTGTGCCTAACACGGCCAAGCGATTCAGCCTCTTTTCGGAACATGTTCTCGTCGAGGGCCCCATCAGGGAGACGGCGGATTGCAAGGACTGTCCCGTCGTTGTAGCAGGCCTTGAATGCCATTCCATAGCGTGTCCTGCTTAGCACATTTTCCTCATCGAATTGTCTGGTTGCTTCAACTGTCTCCGCAAGCGTGATCTTCGTGTAGAACATGGTGAGTTTCGGCCCTCCATTGTCTGTGCTTCCCCTGCCACCACTGGCCCCGGAGCTTGCCCTTGCCGGGCTTCTTTTCTTCTCACCAGACGCCCTTTCTTTCAGCCTCTTTCGCCACCTCAATAGACTGAAAATGTAAAAGCAACAACACAGAGAAAGTAATAAAGCCCCACTAGCAGCCACAACGATTAACAGAATTAGCCTTTTCTTTCTATCCCTGTCTATCATGTCCTCGCACTTTTTATCTAATGGCCTCCCACATAAGTTCCGGTTATCTGCAAAAGCCAACGGATTGTTGATTCGAGAACCGAGCAGTACCGGAATCTCGCCTTCGAGATTGTTCCTTGAGACGTTGAAGTTCACCAAAGCAGGAATTAATGAGAGATTAGCCGGAATCTCCCCAGTCAAGTTGTTATTAGAGAGATCCAATGTCCTTAAATTTGATAGATTGGACAATGAGGCCGGTATGCCACCCGAAAGACGATTGAAGTTCAATTTCAGAGATACTAATGACGAGCATTCGGAGATTTCATCCGGGATTTCGCCTGTTAAGTTGTTACCACCCAAATCAAGCTCTTGCAAATGTGAAAGACGCGAGAGATCCTCCGGGATTTCCCCAATAAACGAATTGGATTCAAGCTGTAGAACTTCGAGACCAGAGCAATTACCGAGCTCCGGCGGAATTGACCCGGAAATGTGATTTTCAGACAATGAGAGTACAACTAGAGACCTAAGAAAGCCATAGTTTGATGGGATATGACCAGAAAATGCATTGGAACTCAAGTTCAAATGTCTTAAACCCATCAAGCTACTGAAACCTTCAGGAACATCACCAGACAACATGTTCTCTTGCAATGCAATAAATTGTAGATTGGGTAAACCAGAGAGCTCAAATGGCAACTCACCAGAAAGGTTTTGTCTGCTCAAATCAAGAGTGGTCAGCCTGAAAAGATTGCCCAAGCTCGCTGGAACCCGACCCGAAAAGCCATTGCCGCTCAGATTCAGAACCATTAACCTGCTCATATTCCCAATACTCGCAGCAATTCCACCAGAGAACTTGTTCCTGCTGAGGTCCAATGTGGTCAAGTTCCTCAAACCCATAAGCTCCTCCTCAGGCATGGCTCCACTCAACAAATTACCCCTCAAACTCAAGGTCTCAAGCTCGGAAAGATTGCGAAAACTCCCCGGAATCGAACCGGAAAACTGATTCTCACCAATGGCCAACACTTTTAGGCCTGTCAAATTGGCAAAAAATGAGGGAATTGCACCGGAAAATTGGTTCCTTTCAACATCAAGGATCAACAATGAGCTACATTTCGTGATCTCCTGCGGAATAGTACCGGAAAAGGAGTTATTCGCCATTTTCAGCTCTTCCAACCTCGAGAGATTCCCAATTTCTAAAGGAATTTTTCCGGAAAAAGAATTTCCAGAAATATCCAGTCTTGTCAAGGTTTGGACCTGCGTTAACCACGAAGGAAACTTTCCATCTAGCCGATTGTGTTGGAGATCGAGAACTTGAAGAATGCTGAAGCAGGTTGCTGTCTCAGGCCTAATGATGTCCGTGAAGGCATTAAACCCTAACTGGACGATCCGAAGCGACGGCGTATAAACAGAGACATTGCAGAACATTGACGACGGAACCGAACCGGAGAGACTGTTTTGGGAAAGAGAGAGCACCTGTAGATTTGGTAGAGCTCCGATCGCCGGCGGAATCACGCCGCCGACGGCGTTCCCTTCGGCGCTCAAGTGGACTAGCGACGAACAGTTGGCAATGGCGGAAGGCAAGGTTCCTTCCAACAGATTGTGATCCAGCCAGAGGTACTGCAACTCCTGGAGCTCGCCGAAGCTCGCCGGAATCTCTCCGGCGAACTGGTTGTAGGAGAGGTTCAGGAGCTGGAGCGCCGTCAGGTTCGAGATGCTCCGCGGAATGTCGCCGGAGAAGGAGTTCGAGGAAAGATCAAGGTATCTGAGGGCAGAGGGGAGATTACCCGAAATGTCGCCCGAGAGAAGGTTCTGAGCGACGTTGAGTATTTGGAGCTCGGTGAGGTTCCCTATCTCCGACGGGAGTTCACCGGAGAATGAGTTGTACTGCAGGAAAACCGACCGGAGAGAAACACATTTGGAGAGGGAAGGAGGAATGGAGCCATTGAAGGAGTTGGAGCGGAGGCTGAGCTTCCTCAGCATCTGGAGGTCGCCGACGCGGTCACTGAGCCGGCCGCCGAGTTGGAGGTGAGGCAGGCGGAGCTCAACAACTCTGCCGTCCGTACACCCCACGCCACGCCAGTCGCATGGAGCCGCCGGCGTCGCGCCGTCCCAGCTGCTAAGCGCGCCAAGCGGGTCGTGGAGGTTGAGCCGGAAGAAAGTCAGCGCCTCGATCTCCGCCGCGCTCGCGGCACTGCGTTCGCCGGCGGCGCATGATAGCAGAGGTGCGCAGAACAATAAGAGTAGTAATAACAAAAAGAATGAAAATGCAATCTTTGTTAAGGCCATGGAAGGAAGGAAAACTAGTTTCTTTCGTGAAATGAAAAAGTCTTTGAGATTTTGTTATATGTTGTTTCAAACTACTTTCTTTTGTGGAGGTTGAGGTTAAGGTTAAGGGAGAGATGCGCACTGGGGGCGTAGGTTAGAGGGGAAGGTCGGAGAGCGTTGTTGGCAGAGAAGGGGAAGAGAGGGGTCGCCATGTTGCGCCAGTGGTGCGTAGTTTTGGTCAGGGAGACCCACACACTCACTCTCTCACTCACTGACGCAGAAGAGAAAGCAGAACAAATAGAGAGAGAGATGCTTGCAGAGGAAAAAAAAAATGGCAGTGGGTTCAGTTTCCCCCCCTCTCTCTCTCTGTCTCTGCTCTCAAAACCCCTTTGAATACTAATATCAATAATTACTAATTAATAATATTTTCTTTTTTTTTTCCTCTTGTTTAGTTATTGGTTTTTAATTTTGTTTTTTTTTTTTTAATAAATTTTTATTTATTTGGGAGGCAATGGCTTTTAAGAAGCACTTTTTCAAAAAAAAAAAAAAAAAAGAACAGCATGTGAGATGGGCTGGGCTGGCTTTTTTCAGCCTCATATGACAAGACGTTGGATGAATCATTGAGCCCTGTGTGTCTGACCCCCCCCCCCCCCCCTTTTTTTCCCATTGTAGTTTCATTTCATCCTACTTCTGGGATTATTTTCAAAAACCAAAAAAAAAAAAAAAAGTAACTTTCATGAACTGAATCAAATAGGCAAAACAACACATTTGCTCTTCCCGTAAATAAATAAATAAATAACATATTCACTCACAAATGCAGTCTAAACTTATTATCACGTGTAAAATCTAATATACTATTTGATATTTAATTTAAATTAAAATTTTTATCTTATTTTTATCTTTTTTGAAAAATTTTTTTATCTTTTTGAAATTTTTTTTGTCTTTTTAAAAAATCAACAAAAATTACTATTGAAACTTAGGGTTCATTTAATAAATGAGTTTAAGTTAAAAAAGTACAGTTTGAGTTGAAAATTTTTATTGACTTTTCAGAAAAGACGAAAATTTTTTCAAAAAAAGACAAAAATTTTTTTATAAAAAAACAAAAACTGAGATGAAAAAATACGATTTAAGTTAAATTGTCAAACAAAATCTTAAAATTTCAAATTCAAACTTATTCACCAAACAGATCCTGAATCTGATATTATCAAATTTTTACTCAAAAATTTGTTTAAAAAATAAATTTAATAACAATTTAATGACTCAACAATTTAATACATATTCAAAATCAAATGACAACCCGCACATATCACACAGCCTCATTTCTGGCTGTGAATTGTATTTCATTAGCTGGTCCAAAGCTAATTTTGCTCCTTATGACCGCCTTTGATTTGTGGCTCTAATTTCAAAAATTAGCCCAAATGATATGATGTAAAAGTTCAAAGGGGGGTATGGTATCTAGCTGTGACGTACCCTTTTACTGCTTTTCCTCTTTTTCTTTTGCCTCTTCTTTGACATTTTTCCTTATCTTTCTCTTGCTAATCAACCTTTTCTTTTTTCTTCTTCTTCTTTTTTTTTTTTTTCCTTTTTATTCTTCTTATTCCTCCTCCTTTTTTTATTTTTAACCCGTCCAGACAATTAGACCAGACGTCTCTTTCAATAATTTGTTTTTCTTGTGTCTTTTTAACCTGGGGGGTCAAAATGTGAAAGTGGACGGTGAAAAGTTGGACAAAGGATATATATCCTCGGACGTTTTATATAGCTAGCCATAAAGTTGTGTGACAAAGTACAGAAAGTAAATCTCAATGGAGCAAATTAGATTTAGTCAATATGCTTGGTTGGACCACAAGTTCTATATATGTATATATATAACTTGAATATATTATAAATATACATATAGAGAAAGTTCTGCATGATGTTAAAAGCATCCAATTTTCAATAAGAGGATGCCAATTGGCACATATGCAGCAAAATAAGACCACCATGCAAGAAGTGGGCAAAATTTTTTTTTTTTTTAATCTCTTTTTTATTCATTTAATTATGGGTTTTAGCGGGATCTTAATTTGAGCTCTTTTTTTAACTTTCGAAATGATCAAAACTTCCCAACTAACCCAAGAAAGGTCCCCCTCTATTATTGTGAATCAACAATCATTCTCTTGAAAGTGGTACACCAAAATTGTTTAATTTCTAACCTAATTTATGTTAATGGGCTAAAGAGACAAGGAAGATGGTGTTTATAAAGCAGAGGCCAATGACCATACTATTTTTGCTTTATTATTTATGAGAAATCAGAAGTTCCTCTTTGACGTGTCGTCTTTAAATTATTTTTCTTGTTGGGTTGATTTATGAAAAGTATTTTGATAACAACAAAACATACCTATAATTTAAGAAGTGAGAGGATGAGCTTGGATGCGACCCCATTTGGTGGGTTTTTTTTTTTTTTTTTTTTTCCTTCTCTAAATATAGGACCAAAATTCATAGAGGCCAAATAATTATTGTGGAGAATTATAGCTAGGCTCTTATTTCACCTAGCTCGTTGTAAATAACACTGATGGCATCGCATGCCATGAATGAGTGGCAGTTTTGAGATTTTAAATTCAATCTTCTACCTTTAAACTCATCGCCACCAAATACCAATGTCCCATAGGGTGCTGGTACAATACCTTTTCTTTTTTTTTATTTTCTTGAGATGGATTCAAGGTCCGAAACCCTAATTTAAAATTCCCGTCTTATTAATAAACTCTATAGCGTTTAGCTTGTGATGGTAAGAATGAAATCGAACTCATTCTTCGAGTAGAATCGAGATATGTACTTTTCCATTTTATTATGAGACCAGAAAATTTCTAAACAAGAAGGCAAGACACCAATGATTAAAAATAATAATAATAATAATGAGTAATCTACAAACTCATCATTTAAAGGCCCATCTGTGTACCTAACTCCTTCCATGAACTCTCTGGCCCAATCTTGCGAAGAAAAATGAATAAGTAAATAAATAAAAAGGTGCATAAACTAACCCCAGAATAAAAAGTGGGACTGACGGTAGTTAATTTCCTTTCTGTTCGAAAAAAGCAACTAGCCAATTATCAATCTGTCGTGTTTTCAGACAAAATGTATTGCACGAAAGGATTCTGTTGGTTTGCACTCATCTTGTAATTAATTGTACTTGAAGGTGAAAATGGCCAACTTTTTAGCTTACTTTCTTCCTTGCAATTATCTCAAATGTACCTTTCTCTCTCTCTCTCTCTCTTTTTTTTTTTTTTTGCTGCTAAATATTAAATGTATCTTGGAATAGGTTATTAGCCAGAGAACACATGCTACCCTTTACTCTCTTATTCAAAAATAAATATATTAAAAAAAAAAAAAAAAAAAAAGGAATGGTTGAAAGTTGAAATGGTAGCCTTTACTCTTCGAATATCTGTCTTTTTATTATTAATTTTTATTATTAATTTTTATTTTTGGCCTTTCCGTGATAGGAAATAAGCTATTATAGAGTTACTGCTTTAGGACTAGAATTTGGACAATAAAGCACATGAAAGGCAAAAACACCAATAAGTTAAAAGGGTCCCCACTAGAAATACTTTAACCAGACCAAATGCCTTTGTGTTGGGAAGAAGAATGATTTGGGCGTGAGTCTTTTTCGACTGGCCCATTAACAGGCCCACCAAAACCAAGGATGAAGTTCGTGTATAGATTTGCCTTGTGTCCCCTTTCATTACCAAACAACACAATGTTTGTAATAATCTTAAAAGTTGAAAAGGGAAAAAAATGAAAATAATTTGTATCATGTATGGTTAAAATAGAAATGAGACAACAATTTGATACATTTTTTGGATTCACACCTCTTTTAAAGCTTTTCTGTTTCATTTGCCCTACACACACTAGGACATTGCAAAACAAAAAAAAAAAAAAAAAAAAAAAAAGAGAGAGAAGAAGAAATTATTTACACTGTTATTCTTTCATAAAGTCAAACATAATTCAATTAAAAAACGAAAATAAAAATAAATAGTTTAAAGAATATTTACACCACAATATTAGTATTGGTATTAGAATTAGAGTTAGATGTGGGTGATTTGAACAAATTTTTACAAGCTTCAAAAATTAGGAGGACAGAAAAAAAAAGTGATCATAATAATTAGAACAAATGTGAAAGTGAGGCTAAGAAAATAAATGGCAGGGGTGTTTTGGTGTGGATGGATCGACCTTCCATGTAAACCTCATAATCAAAAGCACCAAAAAACCAACTACACAAACATACCACAACCCTTTCACTATTCCATCACATGTCCTCTTCTGTTTTCTCATCCATTAACACTGAATAAAAATAAAAAAAAAATTACTAGGACGAATTTTATGGTTTCTTTTACAATGTTAAAGGGTAAGAAAAATAAAAAATTAATTATTAAAAAAAAAAAGATTTTGCTCACGTGAGGATTTTAGTATTGTAGCATATGACTTTTTTTTGTCTTCTACGTCTATTTTTGTTTCGTCACCAAAACCAAAAACACAAGGTTTTAGACTCTTACAGACAAAATACAAATGCTGAAAAGCTGTCTCTTCTTCTTCCTTTTTTTTTTTTTTTTTTTCTTTTCTCTTTTTTTTTTCTTTTAATTTTTCTTTCTTTTGCTTCTTTTAAAATTAAGGCAGAAAAAGGAATTGAAACTTTTAAGACTGGTGCTCCAATGCGCAGATATATATATATATATATATAATTGAAAAAAAAAATAATGGTTTTAACTAAATCATACAATCTATTGGAAGCACATGGACTACAAAGGGGATTATATACATATTCAAAATGGGCACAATGAGATTGGACAGTTTATATTTGCCCCCTTGAGACATCAGAAAAATAGGTCTAAGATGCATATAATATATATATATATATATATATATATCTGTAATAGCATTTCTCTATCATTACAATCTGTTCATTTACAGGAAACAATTGACGTCTGAAATAAAATAATTAAAAAAAAAACTAATAGAAGAATTATCAATAATATTCTTCCACGAGGCAGTAACACTCATGTGAATGTCCACCCAATTAATAAAGGTAACAAATAATTACATACAATGATATAAAATTTTACAGTTACATTTTGTGGAATATGTAGAGAGTGCTAGATAGAGAGAAGGGAAAAAGGTAGTACAGAAGGAAAAAAAAAAAAAAGAAAAAAAGAAAAAAAGCGTGAATTGTTTATACTGTAATGAGTTATAGGTAACACAGAGAAAAGAGAATATATGGTCCTCCTCCAATAGCATAGCGTGACCTATTTTTGGTCCTTTGTGTGTGCGTGTATATGCCTATTGGTGCTTAAGAACTTCTCAATAGTTTAGATTAACAAAGGCATATTTTAATTTTGATAACTATCGACATGTTAAAATACAACATAAACCTTTTTGAGATTCATAATTCTTAACAATAATTCGTTAAAAGTCCACCTCCTAATAATTTAAGCTTCATTTCTTAAGTTCCAATAATGTTTACTTTTGATAGCTTAAAAAAAAAAAATGACTTCACAAAAAATACCAATTCAAAAGAAATACAAACGCCAAGTTAATTTTCTGTTCCAAAATATCATTCAAAATTCATAACACTATAATTTCGTATGAGACCATAGTCAATTCATTGACTTCCTTAAATATCAACATTAAAAAAAATGCAATTACTAATTAAAGTATCAAAGTTGGTTGATAACCGAATACATAACGATCTCAGGGACAAAAATCATGGAAAACGAAGAGAGACGAGATGAGATGGGGTTCAGTTCAAGGCTACACCAGATCAGACGGGGGAGGTTCTGTGTGATTGTTTTCGTGACGATGATCGGACGGCTGTGGACGCGAGCTAGTTCTCTTGGATCTGAAGAAGCTGATGATCAAATCTTTTACAGTAGGATCTCCAACTGGGTTGTTGATAAGAATCATGGCTAAAACTTGCCATATGAAGAAAGCACAGAGGCCCATCAACACTACCAACACCATTGACTGAAAAGCTTCTCCAAAATCTGATTCCATACCTGCCCTGCGAACTCAGATTCCATCGCTGCCTCTCCAAAATCAGACTCCATAGCTGCCCTGTTTTTCACTTTTTACCACCCAAAATAAATATATATATATATATTTTGCCCTTTGTTTCTCTTAATTGAAATGCAACATTTTTTGGGATAAAAGGAAGAAAGATAGAGGTGTGACCAGAATATTGCTAGTGAGTGGTGAAGGTGTGTCGAAATGGGAAGAATGTGTGGAGAGGTCAAGAGGGGAGGGAGGACTCAGAAAAGTCAACGAGTCGTTAACGTGTAACATGCTGCTTGACTTTAGGAAGTCTCAAAGGGTGTGTTTAGGTTGTGATTTCAGATAAACTACTCTTTTTTTTTTTTTTTTTTTTAAACACTATTTGTGGATTTCAAACATGAGAATACTTATTCTATTGTTTGGTATGGTACGTTTGGCATAAGAAATTATGGATGGTTAGCGAGCATTTTGAAAGTGATTTTATTTTTTATACGAAATAAAAACTAGAATATTTTGGAGATGATATTGAGATTTCTTTTTGATATTGTGTTTGATTGCATTTTTAAGGAGATTAGTTTGAGTTCGATAAAAAGTTAAATTGTCTCTGGATATGTTCTTTAAAAACATTTATTGAGTATATGGAACCTTAAAAAATGAAAATGGAAGTGAGAAAATAATTTTGTTTCATTTTGTTTTTCCTTAACAAAATATGAAAATGATTTTTTGTTTTCATTTATGTTTTATAACTTGATGCATAACAAACACTAGGACCCAAAATACTTTTTTGGAATTGTTTTTGAATATAACTTTTTGAATAATTAATCAGAAAATGTTTAAAAAACGTTTTGGAAATGATACCAGACAGACCAATTATGTCTCTAAGGCTCCGTTTAGTTCGTTTTAAATTAAAATGTATTTTTTCATCTCAGTTTTTATCTTTTTCTGAAAAAAATTTTTCTCTTTTCTAAAAAGTCAACAAAAATTACTGTTGAAACTTAAAATTTCCAACTCAAACTCATTCATCAAACGGATCCTAACATTATTCCACTTATATAGTAGAAAGCTAAAAACTAACTTCTTAAATTAAAGGCAATTATGTGAATGGAGGTATAGCGTAGCGCTAATTACGCATTTAATTCCAATCCTCCGTACCCCAAGTTGAAAAATAAAAATAAATTAAAAAAGTAGTTATATACTTGACTCTCCATGTAAAGTAAAAATCATCTGATCTTTAAGTTCAAAAAGGAAAAAAGTTGAAATCTAGCTTAATGTCATTATATGTTTCTATGATTTTAAGTAAATTTAACTAATTAAAAACTCTATAAGAAGTAGCTAAATTTACAAGATGGACTAATAATTTGTTTCAAATATAGTCTAAACCGATCAAACCAAACGGATTATATATGATTTTGTTATCAACAAAATTTTCATTCCAAAATATCATTCAGAATTCACAGACCATAATTTCGTATTAGACTATACTCAAATTATTGTCTTCCATATGTAATCAACATTAGAGGGAAAAAAAAAAAGAAAGAAAAAAGGAAAAGAAATTGTAATTGCTAATTAATGTACGAAAGTTGGTTGATAACCGAATACATAACGATCTCAAGAACAACAATCATGGAAAACAAAGAGAGATGAGATGAGAAGGGTTCAGTTAAAGGCTACACCAGATCAGACGGTGGAGGTTCTGGGTGATTGTTTTCCTGATGATGATCAGACGGCTGTGGACGCCTAGTTCTCTTCCTTCTGAAGAAGCTCATGATCAATTCTTTTAAAGTTGGATCTCCATCTGGGGTGTTGAGAAGAATCATCACTACAACTTGCCATATGAAGAAACCCCAAAAACCCACAAAAACTAACATCACCATTGCCCTAAAAGGTTCTGCAAAATCAGAGTCCATAGCTGCCCCGTACAAAAATACCACAAGAAATTTAAAAACAAAAGAAGAAAAAAAAAAAAAGAAAATTGTGATTCTTTTTTTTTTTTTTTTTTTGCCCTTTACTCCTCTTAATTGAATACCACTTTTTTGGGAGTCAAGGAAGAAAGAAAGAAGTGTTTCCGGAATACTGTGAGTGATGAAGAAGGTGCGCCGAAAAGGGATGACTGGGTCAAGAGAGGAGGGATAAGAAAAGTCAACAAGTCGTTGGCGTATAACAGGGTGCTTGACTTAAAGAATTCTCAAAGGGTGTGTTTGGATTGTGATTTCAATTTACTTTTCATTTTCTTTTAACAAGTTATGTTTTGGAAGCTATTCTATTATTAGAAAATTGTTTTTTCCAATTGCTTACTTGGTTCTGTTAGTTATTACGGAACGTTTAGCATAAGAATTATTTGACTTACACAGTGGAAAGCTTAAAACTAGCTTTATTATAAGTGAAATTAATTCTACACTTTACTCTCCATTATAGAGTTTAAGTTTGAAAAAACAAAAAAAAAAACAAAAAAAACAAAAAAAAAAAAAAAAGGAAAAGTGACGATCAAAGTCAAACCAATTGGTTTTTATTTTTGATTAGTTTCGTTTGGCGAATTTGAAAGCTTCATTTTTTTATTTTTTATTTTGGTGAAGATCTGAATCAAACTATAGGTTTGAACTTACAGTTTTTGGCACAATTAGACCTTATTACCGATGTACGTTAAAATTAGGACGATATTTTTGCCCATAAATAGCATATTTGTGTTGTTGATTCCATAAACAACTTGTAGCTGGAGTTCAGA
The DNA here is from genome assembly GCA_025413485.1 of Ficus microcarpa. Lineage (NCBI taxonomy): Eukaryota > Viridiplantae > Streptophyta > Magnoliopsida > Rosales > Moraceae > Ficus > Ficus microcarpa. Next base: position 13,823,289 of record CM046379.1, on the reverse strand, counting down.
AAGCCTGCTATTCGTTTTGCATATTGTTGTGGTTTGATTCCATAACGACTTGTGGCTTTCTGTGTCAATTTTGTAAGTCTGATATCGTTTTTTAAGGAAGTTTGATGTGGCTTTTGTGAACATGAAGGTAAATTGTTGTCTAAAGTTTTTCTGTCGTTTTTTCAGGTTAACGGCATGTACGTATAATCATGTTAAAGTTTCGTGTCTTTGGGTCCCTACACAACTTGTAGCTGTTGGTTTTTAATTTTTGCACGTTTGATGTTGTTAAAGAGAACAAAAGGACATGTAGGGTCATTTCACATAGTTTTTGCTTTTGTTTCTAACTAGTAGAAGAAATGAAGTAAAAGTTATCGCTTCTCAGTAAGTATTTAGAATCAAAGAGTTTTTAAGGTCAAAATGATCTTTACAGTATCCTAACAAGTACTAAAAATATTAAATAATATTTATAATGTTTAATTTAAATTTTGTTACAAGTTTAAAATCTACTTAGAAGAGTTTTTACCAAAAGATATTTTTTGTTGACAGGAAATATTTTTGTAGACTGAAAGTTCTTCTAACTGAACATTCAAATATTTTTAAAGCTGCTTTTAGATCTGAGAATCCAAAAGTAGTTTCTAAGAAACTCTGCGAAACATGCCCGTAGCCGGTGCTTGATAGGTCGCTGTCGTTTTAGTGGAAAAAGCAATATGGGTTTCCATGTGAACGTTTGATGCCCTTCGAGTACATAAACAAGCCATTGTGCAAGTTTGATGTCGTTCAAGTGGATAAAACGACATGAAATTAGCAATTAAGTTTGCTTTTGTATCTTTGTAAAAACGACGTAGGGTTTCTCCTGTTAAAGTTCGTTCTCTGCAAGTTTGATGTCGTTCATGTTAGCAAAAGCTTCGTGTAGTTTAAAAAGGTTTGACGTCGTTTTCGCTGAAAAGGATAGTGATCGGCAACGGTCCATCAGTTTTTGAACACGGCCTGACATGTTGATTGGTATGATCGTAATTCGTTGTCCACAAGATACTGGTACCTTTCGGTATTAAATTTTTCAAGTTTTATGTCGTTCGTTCTCCTTCAGGTATGAGAAAAAAGGAGCATGAGTTTGAAAACAATGGAGAAAGTACTGTACCAAACAGGAAAGAAACAATGTATATTGAATATGTGGCTTCCAAATCTCATGATTCGTGCTTTTCACAAGAACCAACTAACTATATATCTAAAACCTACTTCAACAAAATAAAATATGTACAAATAATAAAGAGCTCAACCAAATTAATTCAACATTTTATAATATATTTTGCGACTGATTAAAAGGTCTATGGATTTTAGATTTTCTTTTTTAACTGTCTGGGATATATGGCTCTCAATTTTTTTTTTTTTTAAGAGAAAATGAAAATTGCTTTCAAATGTGAAAGCTTTTACTCAAATCCCTCCCTTTCCAACCGTTGAGCTAGCCCCAATGGGGAGGTCAATAGATTATAAATATCGAGTTATCATCGATCAATAGCACCCTTAAAATGAGGCTACACAACTTTAAGAAAAAAAAAAAAAAAAAAAAGGAAAAGGTAAGAGGCTACAAAAGGGATGAACCATCCTCGGCTGATGAAGTTGGTGAAGGTGAGACCTTGTTCTTCCGAAACAGTGATTTTGCAGTCTCCCAACAAGCCAAAGTACTCGAGTCAAAACTTGAACAAGAGGAATGACAAATATACAACCACTAACAAAAAAACAAATAGCACTCCTAATATTCTTACCCTGCGATCAATATTTTTTCTTATAGTCAAATGGACAGCCCCCCAGACTAAATAGCTACCGAATGCTGCAGACACTAGAACCCCAATACCCAAAATCAAACAAAAACCAATATTGAAACAAGACATTTTTCTAGACAAACCAAGTTAAAATTATTGGCAGTAATTCCAATTTGGTCTCTCTTCTGAAAAAAAAGGGGGTCGGCTGGAGAAGAGAGATGATTAGCAGAATGTCGTTGTAGAACAGCTTAAAGGATAGTTAGGGCATTAAGAATCTGATGAGAAGACCGTCCAAAACAACGATTTCAATGTTGCATTTATGAGAGAGAGCTAATGGATCAACTTACAATTAAATATAAGGGTGAAAAAACAAGGCTTTTATTATCTTAGACTAGGCCTCCAACTAATTTTATAAGAAAAATAAGTAGGCGTTGTTAATAATGCAGCCCTTAAACTGTATTCATCTTAAGATAAAAGTCACCCACGTCTGCAAAACCTGTTAGGATGTCACCCTTGGAAGGACATGTATGAACTTCAAATGGTGAAAAGCGATAAACAACACTTGTATTTCCATGTTCATCATTGATTCAAACTACAATGACGAGGAATAAGATCGAGCTAAAATTTATGCCTCATTTGTGACTAGGACAAATTTACAGCCTCTCTTACGATCAGAAGCAGATGATTAGGGAAAAAAATCTCTGAAAGAATCATAGTCATCTTTGTAATGAGAGCGAAAGGAATCGTTATCAAGGCACCAGCTTAAAGGAGAGACTTGACACCCTGCTTCAGTCCATAATATTTACTGCTCGTGCGTCTGGGAGTAAATCTGAGCCCGAACATCTCCTTGGAAGCTTGGTCTGGCCCTCCCGATCCCACCAGCTTCACGACTATTGTGGTGCTTTCCATGACGTGGTCCAGGTCTTTTGTGTTAGTCCACAAGCGGTGAGCCAACTGCAGCCTTCTGTGCTTCGTGTTTAACCCAATACCCCACTTTAGGTAGATGTTCTCTCTTTCATGTTTAGAGAGCTTCTTTTGCATTTGCTTGCTGAGCATCAGCCTCTCGCGGCATAGAGCCCTTACACTGTTCATGAAAGATGCATGTTACCAACTAAGTTCTTTCATTTCATGCATGTAAAATTGAATGAAGTGTGCAATCTCCTAGGCAAAATGCTTTTCGTTTTTTTTACCTTGATGCGTAAGTTAGAGTTCGACCATCTTCTATTGTTTGATTGCCGCGAGAAAATGTGTCTTTGAGGAAGGACAATCTTCTCAGCTCTACTTCCATGTAAATAGAATCTGACTGGTCACCCCTGAATAGTAAGAAGAAATAAGTCCTGTGAACCAATGACACATTGCATGCATGCCAGAGCTCGATAATCTCTCTTTGAAGCCTCTTGAATTCTAAAGGCCACTTTGGAGGACTTCCCAGATCATTCTGAATTGGGTCCAAGCCAACATCTTTTACACTCCTTCCAGACACTATCAAATTCTCCGTCTCTAGGACCTGTCACACAATGTCACCATTAGTTAACAAGTATTTTACTAGTTTCCTTTAAACAGCAGTTTCTCCTCAAAAGCTCCTGTTGAAGATGAATAAGAACTGGTTGAACATCTTACTAAATTGCCCTCATGCTACACTTTATATATTGAAGATGTTTCCAAGAATTAGTTAGTAATGTATCAATTAAACAGACAGAGGTCCTTGCTTAACAAGTAATCCCCGACAGGTAGTCAGGTTAGGAATATAGCAGTTGCAAAGTATTTATAAGCAACCTTACAGTAGTATCGAAAAATCTATCCGTTTTTGGCTAATGTAAGGTCGTACATACCTCGGAATCAGCATGCGGTTTCTCGCACGGGTAATTGTCTGATTCCTCTATTCCACCAGCTGAAGTACTGATGTTAGTACTCTCGTCATTATTTGAAGATTTGATTTCCAGTGTTTTCAGCTCATCAACATCAACACTCCTAGCAGAACCTTGAGAATCGTTTCTTGATAATTTCTCCTCTCGAGAACCAGTTCTTGATAATATTTCCTGAGAACGCTGAGAACCATTTCTTGATAATTTCTCCTCTCGAGAACCTGTTCTTGAAAATGTTTCCTGAGAACGTTGAGAACCATTTCTTGATAATTTCTCCTGAGAATCACTTCTTGATAATTTCTCCTGAGAATCATTTCTTGATAATTTCTCTTGAGAACCACTTTTTGATAACATTGCCAGCGAAACATTTCTTGATAACATTTCAATGTCAGGACCAAAATTCAATGCAGGAACTTTCTTCTGGAAACCCTCAGGTCTTCCCATGAAACTTCTATCAAATGTAAGTGGTGGCGTGCTCTCATCCTTTTCTTCTCTCTCAAACCAATTTGAATGAAAAGTGGTAGTAAGACGTGCTTTGCAACTTCTGCTCCTTGTTAGCTTAAAGCATGTGGAGCCAGAGAAATCTTTCTCCAATAGCCATTGAGATGGTCTTTCAGGAGATGGAATTTGGAACACTGATTGGAAGTTATTCTGATCTTCAGTTTTCTTCAAAGGGGGCGATCCCGATTCTTCATTTGTGCTAACTCCCTTCTCAACCATTATTAATCCTGAAATAGCAGATTTTGCATGGGAAGATGACATATTGGAGCTGATAAATCTCTTCAGGCTAGAATCTGAAATATTCGACTCTACATGTCTGTTCGTGCTAGTCTCTTCCACCTCAATGCATCGAACTTCCATGCAAAGATCATCTAAATTTCCATCAGAATGTTCTCTGCTCTCTTCCTGGTTCAGATCAATCTCATCGTAATTTGGAATTCTAACTGACAAGCGCGAAGAGGAAGAATTTGTGGGCGGGGAATTCTCATCAAAGTCAGGAAGTTGGAAAAAGTTCTCCTCCGAATTACTGCTCTGTGCATCTGAGTTCTGATATGTATCAGGTGATCTAGTGCAGCTGTTGACGCATTGAGAACCACTGAAAATACGAGTATGTGGAGTTTGATTTTCAAAATCCCAAGAACTCCGTACTCGCAATTTGGGGTAATACTGATCCAGGCCAACCTACAGAATGTGATCAGCAAATGAACTTAGGAGGCAGGGTGAAGAAATAAAATGAGTTTGTCAATCTTAGTAACTTCACATACCGACACCGATGGTCTATCTTCTTCAGCTGTTCGCAGCAAATCTTTGACCTGAGATTGAGCAGCATCACGTTGCAGTATGACCTCTGAAATCTCGTTCTTGAGCTGTATGGCAGATAAAATTAAAGAAAAGCGTGTAAGAACAAGCACTCTGTTGCAATACTGTGGTAACTTGAAGTTTTCTGCTAAAAGGCCATTAATCACCTTTTCAATCTGAAGGTCCTTCTCTCTCATTAATGCAGAAGAATCAGGTGACATCATCGCTGTTCCTGCACATCTCAACTCATTCTCCAATCTAGCCAATTCTCTTTGCAACTTCTTCACCAGTGCTTTATCCGACATGACTAAATTGACCTGTGCATTGGTTGTCACTTCTTTGGCACAACTAGCAAACAAGAGGGTATTTCTCGACTGTTCAACGTGGCTTCGTGCAGGGCTCAAGGTACAGATGATGGCAGTTCTAGCATTGCCCCCTAAAGAGGACTGCAGTATGCGGGTTAGCTTCGAATCTCTGTAGGGAACATGACTATTTCTTCCCTTGCTGCATCCAGAAAAGTTTAAGGAATTAGTAGAAGCAATAATTTCTCAAATGCTAGAATGTCATTTTCACAAGACCATAAGAAAGAATCAAACATAGCCAACGCATTGAAGACAGGTTAATCACTCATGTTTACCCAGGAAGTTGCCCATTTGATTTGACAGTATGGGTTAAATGTACATGACTACTCTCTGATGGAAAAACTATAAAATGAGAGCAAATTTATAAAGGCATACGCTATCGTAACTGACCTGAGCTTGCGAATAACAGTGCCTAGAGTTAGTAAACTGCGATTTATATGGCAACCTTCTTTTAACCTGGTACCAGCTGATAATGTCTGAGATGCACGCTCACTTCCAGCAAGATCGATGAAGTTCTGGACAAAGAACATAATAAATTAGCCTATTTTTAAATATAATCTCCTTTAACTGACACATGAACATGCATAGACTGTCGTTCTTACCACAGTTGCTGAAAGGGAGCTTGATTTGTCATTGCCTTTAAACTCACGCGATGAACTTTCAATCGTCTGAGAAAACCACATTGAAAAGTGAAAGGACATAGAAATTAGCTGTCAAGTGGTGAAACATTTATCTTACGGTGAAAACAATCCCACCTACCAGTCTGAGAATCTGATGAGATCTGGAGCTTGCTTCATTAAGGGATGTCTCCCCAATCTGTCTTTGAGCTGAAAAAATGGTAAAAGGTTATTACTTAAATATTGAGTCATAGTTAAATATTTGAAGCAGACTTTGTATCCTTACCTTCGCACACAAATAAAAGTTCTTTGAAATGGTTCCAGTCCCTCAGAGTTTCCTCTATAAGCCTCTCGACAATGGTCCCTCTCTGTTAAAAAAAAGGGGCTAAAAGTTATCGCATAAAATTTAAAGTTTAAACAGAAAGTTCTTCAGAATATCATAAATGATGTTCACCTCTGGATCGTCAAGAAGTCTAAGAGGAGTGCTATCTGCACTAAGTAGGTCTCTGACAGATTCATTGTATATCTCCAAAGCAGAGAACTTCATAACAAATTCTCTTTCATTGTGCTACGTTCAATGATGTTGTTTGTCAGAAAGACATTAAAGCCAAAAGATATAATGAACTGCAGAAGAAATAACAATGATGAATTAGCTATTAATCTGCAAATTACCTTATTTATGTAGTCATATATATCCGCAACAGTGTACTCCGTTATTCCGCTCATGGTGTACGTCTTTCCACTGCTTGTTTGTCCATATGCAAAAATGCTCGCTGAACAGAGAGTGTCATGGGAAACAAAAATGCGTCAAATAATTATAACATTCAGGAAAGGTCATAAAACAGAAGCTACGGAAAATAAAGGGCATAGAGGTATACTCACAATTTATACCACCGACAACTGAAAGAGCGACATCCTTGGCTCCTTCCTTGTACACCTGCCTTGTGGAGCAATCGAAGCTAAATACTCTGTCTAGTACCAGAAAGAGGAAAAGTCAGGTGAGACGGGTAGGCATATTCCAGTGCTAACTCCATCACTATTGAGAATTAACATCTTGCAAAGACGAATTGCTTTAATGACAAGATCATTAAAAAAAAAAGAAAAGAGAAAAAAGAAAAGAAATGAAACAAAAGATGAGATACAACTTCTTATAAGTGTTCACTCAGAAATACAAAATATCAGTCTAGGCTTCAATGCGTATAAATTATTTTTTAAAAGAAGAAATTAGGCTGAAATCAGCGGTAATAGCAAAGACAATTTGATTTTAAGTTTTTTTAAAAAAATTAAATATATATATATATATCTCAGTGCACAACATCCTTGTTAGGTATCCCTAATGTTGGAACATAATCAAGCAAAATTTCTCATAATTAGTTAAACATATGCAGGCCCAATTTACAGCAATGTGGTATACTGTTGATCGACCATGATGACAGAAATCCAAACACTTTGGCCAATTGAGAAGCAAAGGTTTGATGATTCATAGAACTTGTTACACTGATAACGTAATCAAAGCATGTCCTACCAAATGTATAGCCAGTTGGGTACATGGAGCGCTCAGAAACTGTAAGGTTGTTCCTGTATATGATCGTGTCGTCATTGATGCATTCCCAATCTGACACATCATTCCTTGCAATCTCCTTCTCGTTCAAAGGCCGTAGCCGAATTGAAACAAAGATTTTCTCCTCATGGCCACTTGCTGCTTGCACTAGTGCCTCTCCACCAACGGCCCCCATTTCTCAACCTTGATCTTCTTCCAAAACCCACCTCTAAAGCAAGACGTTTCGAGACAATATATCAAGAGATTATCATATATTCGAATGTACACCCCCAATCATTGACTCCTTTCTCCATCTCCTATCAACTTTTTCTGCACTATTCAACTAATGCGTTAAGATTCAGAGCGTTGAATGAGGCAATCATCCTGCAGGGCTCTCTCGAAACATAAGGACAGACCAAACTTTACAGGGCAATCATCATCTGCACGCAACAAACTAATCATGGGTCATTATAATTATTCATCCACATTTCTTTTAGTATTTTGTCTCAAAAATGAACACCGATTATTTTATTGAGATTTTCTATTGAGCAATTGTCGGAATAAATACAAAATCCAGTACACAAACAGACAGGCTCTTTGATATATTTATATGGAGTTTTTGGAGTTTTCTTAAATGGTCCCAAGTTACAGACTGTCATTAGGCTTACACTAACACCACAGAATTTTATAATCCAAAACGTTGAAGAATTTCTTACTGCAACACCCCAAAACAAAAAAGAAAAGAAAAAAGTTACCTTAGAGATTGATGATTCAGTCATTTTCAAAAGAATGTTTGCAAGCTCTGGAAGATTCTTCTCCAGCTTCATGGGCTCAGTAGATGGAGAGAGAAAAAAGAGAGAGAAAGTTCATGGTTTTTCTGAAACGTAGGTGGATTTGATTGATTTTTTATTTATTTATTTTTTTTCCGACGGAGTTTCTCTCTGTTTTTTTTTTTTTTTTTTGGCCTTTTCCTTCCTAAAACTTAGCCTGTACAACAAAAATACAAACCACATATAACATAAATTCCCACAAATAGAAAATCCAAAAAAAAAAAAAAGTAAAAGTAATAATAACCAAAAAAAAAAAAAAAGGCAAAACAAAAATCAGGAATCACTTCTATATCTTTGCACAATACAAAACAGAATCCTGCAGATTGGAGCTAAACTTTGCCAAAACTAAAAATTCTAGCTAAATTCTACTGAGAACTACTCGAAATAACAGCTTCTGGAACTGTACTTGCTTCAGCTGATTTAAAAGGGAGGTTATTTTGAAGCTTAATACAAACAACCAAAAAAATCTTGCGAAAAATTGTCAAAAGAAATGCAAAAACGCGAACTCAGCCCAGAAAAATCAGATCAACGAGAAGGAAAAAGAAATTCGAAAAACAAAATCACAAAACACTTCTGTACCTATGCACATTACAACAGACTTGAGTTAAAATCGTCAAAATTCAAATATTGCAAGTAAAATTACACTAAAAATTACTCGAAATAATAATATCTTTCGGAACTGGACTTGCTTCGGTTGCTTAAAAAGGAAGGTTGGAAGCAAAATAGGGAAAAACAAAACTTTCTAAGGAAAATTATCGCATTAAATGCAGAATGCGAACTCAGTCCAGAACCAGATCAACGAGAACAAAAGAGAAGAAAACACAGAGAAATACTGGGAAATCAAAAGAAAATGATTAGGCGAAAAAACCTGTAAAATAATTCTCTTTCTAACTGAGGTCCTCAGCGAAGCTTTTTTGAAAGAAGTCGTTATGGCGTCTCTCTCTCTCTGTCTCTCTGTTCAGGTTTTCATTGGCGCTATAATTTGCTGTTTTACTGTTTATTTATTTGACAACAGTACAAAGCGGGGTTGTCAATCGTTATTAAGGGGCCATTTTTTACTTATTAAAGAAACGGAATGAAATGACGGTTTTACCCATGACGTTGCACCTAATTTGCGTGGTAACTACGCGTGGACTGGAGGGACTTAAAAAAAAAACGAAGCAGAAAAGGCATTAAATAATTATCGCTGGATAGCCTCTTTTCTTTTTTTTTTTTTTACCTTTTTTTTTTTTTTTATGGTAAACGTGAAGTGAGCTTGAAAAAGTTTCTCCACCGCCAAATGGATTTCAAAAAAAAAAAAAAAAAAGGTGGCATAAATGTAAATTGAAAATCACGATTTCTAGTGTCAACTTTTTCTTTTTTTTTTTTTTCACGAACAAAAACTATTACTAGGTAGCAAATAATGTTATTCATATATTATTAGGGATAAAAAAAAAAAAAAAAGGTAATGTTGTTGTGAATTACGTACCTTAAGGCTCAAGGTAAGGACGTTCAAAAGGTTATAAAACTACTTTTGTTTAATCCAATCTATTTTTAGGGGGATAACTAATATGTAGTGGACTTTATTGGAAATTGCTTAGAATATTATAAACAAAATGGCAAATGAAAAATTTATATATCGCTTTAAAATAAGGGAGAGATGTTGTTGGAGAAAAAACAGATTTTATGGTTGGTGCTTCCACACACCCAATAAATAAGTTTCAAAAACTCTTTGTCTTTCTTTCTTTCTTTTCCTTTCTTCCATTTATTATTATTATTATTTTTTTTGAAAAGGACTTTGATTTAATTCCAATTTTTTATTTAAAAAGATCCAATATTTTTATTTTCTAAAAATCCAATATTGGACTCTTGCAAGTCATGTATTTGATGAGACAAGTTTTAAATTCAAAAACATCTTATTTGATAGTATTATCCAATACAAATTTGAGTTAAAAGATGTAAAAAAATATTTTTTTAAAACTAAATAATTAAAGTAAATAATGAAAATATTTGAAGTAAATAATAAGTTTATAAAATAAATAAGCTACTTACTTCTAGTAACTCATATAATTTTTAATAAATAGATTATTTTTTATATAAAATTATTATTTACTGGTATTTACCTTAAACGTTCTAAGATATTTTTATGTCTTTTTTTTTTCCTAGTTTGTAAAAAAATTTTGTTTTTGTGAGAAAAAAAAAAAAAAAAAAGAAGGCATAATTAGTGTTTCTGTAATTTTCCCTTTAATAACGTTTCTAAAGAAAAAGTCGTTGCATTAGAGAGCTCACAAATATATGCTACTCTAATTTAATTCAGTCATTAAACTACAATACGAACAACATTTTAATCATTATAATATAAAAGTATTCCCTAAAACATTCATTAAACTACAATACGGACAACATTTTAATCATTATAATATACAAGTATTCCCTAAAACATACTAGAATAATTTTATTCAATAATTGATCATTGTAACATCAATTATCACATACTAGTATTTTTTATAATAATAATAATAATAATAATAATAACAATGTCTCTCTACTTCAATTTTTTTGTAAGGTGAAAAAATGTGAAGATTAATTGATGTTATTATGTATCTTATCTCTGTAATTGATAGTAAATAAACTGTTATAGGTCCAACACAACACATAACATTAATCGAGTAAGATCTTTGATATTGGACTATGAGTGGTGAATCTAGACACATCTTGAGTGAGAACATAAACCTATATTTGATTGATCTAGTCTAATCAAATTTTCCAAAAGTTTTTTTTTATGTTTTTTCTCTAAAAATAAACCAATTTTATTATTTATATCTTTAGATCTTTTTTAAAAACTCATACTTTAAAAACTCGTAATTTTCTATTTCATGTTAAAATCAAATGATTGATTTTTTTTACATACATAAAATAATTTGTAAATGAAAAAATATTCATATTGTTTTTTTTTTCTCTGAGCATACTTCAAATTTTTACACTTTTTAATTTTTAAACAATTCAATTTCAACCAAACACGTATTTTCAAAATGCAACTCAAACTCTATAAAAATATTTTTAGAACTCTAACTCAAATAAACACACCAAAAGTGGTCAAAGAGTACAGGGCATCCAAACTCGTGGAGTTTTTCTTTTCCTCTTAATTTTTTCCTTAAAAGAATTATATGGGTATTTTTCCTAAACCAACATCCACGACTACAGCCAGTACCATGCAGAAGACGGCATTACAATTTTAACAAGTCAAAAGTTTTTGGAAAGTTTCTACCCCAACAAGAGGTGTGAGTCAAAGCTGCCGAATACAGTGGATGTGGGACCCATTTGACCAATATATTTATCTTCTACATTAGAAGGTACTGACACCCCATGTGAATGAGAGGAACAACGGCTTAAAATTCGTCTTTTTGATTAGGGGTCCCCTTTTGCATTTTTTGCACCCATTGCCATTGCATGTGTTTCCCAACACCACCACCACAAAAAAAAAAAAAAAAAAAAAAAAAAAAAAAAAGAACGTCACATAACCTTATATTTAAAACAAAGGTATCAAAGATTCCATATAACTGTCTTTTTGTTATTTTCACTTCACATTTGCATGTGCTTCAGCTTCTCCAATTTCTCCTTTTTCCCCCTTTTTTTTTTTTTTTTTTATTTTTTTATTTACTGCCGACAAGGGTATTTGTGTCCATGTGATTATGATTTTCTCTTCTTCTTCTTCCTTTTTTTCCCCCCTTCTCTCTCTCTCTCGTTTGCCACTATTTTCATTTAATATGGGCAAAGGCAACTCATCTTGTACTGCTTTCTATTATTAGGAAAAATTATTCGTGTCAACGGCATATTAAATCTCGCTTTTAATTTTAGGACATATGCAATATTCTAGTTAGGTCACTAATGTTAAAGCAATTTATTTATTTATTTATTTTAAGAAATAAAGCTTTTAATTCCTCAACGAGATGGTTGCTGGTTTGCTTAGTAATAAATCTAGATTCCTGCCTATTTAGAGTACGAATTTCTCAGATTATATATTTTAAAAAAAAAAAAAAAAAAACCTCAGAGTGGTAAAAATGCCGTCTATTAGTTGAGGGGTAGAACGTACGACATGAAAAACTGCGTCGTTGATATATTGAGATAGGACATTATAGAGTTGTAAAGACATTGCAACCGCAGGAGCGGGAAAACAACGTTTCCTCCGTTTAAAAAACGACAGGGAAAATGACGCCGTTTAACTACTGATAAAATGACTTCAAGGATATTTTTCACTTCGGAAAAACGATTGACAACAAAAACGACGTCATTCAGATCAGAAAACGACAGCAAGTTGGCCTCTTCATGCACACTCGAACGCATTGATGTAGGCGTTAATTGATGTATGGAAAACGACAAGAATCCAAGATAAATCAGTGTTAGAGTTAGATATAAAGAGACATCACTTAAATGCAAAAATCAATAATTAGGTGCTCTGTTGAAGTCAATAATAGAACCCTCAACATCTCACGAGCCATAAATAAGCATCAGATTAATAATTTTCACTTTTAGCGTACATAATGAAGTTGGAATTGCCTCTTCTTTGAAAATCCCTTTTACCCTTCATGAAAATTTCATGATTTTTGAGATTTAAATCAGTTTAGATTATAAAAAGTACCACAAACAAAAATGCCCATCGTGGGGTCCGTCTTGTTGACCATACAGGTAAGAGCACTACTCAAAAGTGTTTTCCCTACCAAATTTAAATTCTTTTACGTGGTATTCTTGAACCTCAAGCATGGAAAAATTATAGGTGGGATATAAAAGAAGCAAAAAAAACTTATGATAGAAACTGGAGTGTTTTATCATTAGATTAACTTTTTAAGTTGTGATATATAGTGTTTATGTTAAAAATTTACAACACGATATGAAAAACTGCCTCCATTTACTTTAAAAAAAAAAAAAAAAAAAAAGAGAGAAAAGTATAGTTTCTATTATAAATTGTTCATCTAAAAATTACATCATCGGTATGTCGTATTTTTTAATTGTTGGATCAAATTCAGTAAGATTTTTTATGATTAAATCAAATCAGAATCATGTCAAATTAAAAATATGCATATATGTGTATAAATATATATATGCATATATGACAATAATAGTTGGTTATTTTATCAAATTGATCGCGTATTTTTCATACTCTAAAAATAAAAAATAAAAAATTTTCACCTCTGAGTATATACAATATTTAGAAAAGGCCTATTGGTCTGCTTGGGAGGAAGAGTGTTCAAAATGATTGCAATTTTGCTACAAACCATCTTAGGTGTTGGCATACAACAAAGTTGAAACAACACAAATGCAGAGAAAGAGGAACAAAAATGGGAAAAAATTCCTACGAAATTAAAGGGGCAAATCAAATGTGGGGTGGTGGGTGTCCAATCTGATCCCAAAGCAGACTACACATTTGGTGGCACAGGGCCACAACACAACCCCATGCAGCCTGTGTTACCACCGTCGGACTCAGTCTTGGTCCACATTTCAATATCTCTCTTCCTTCCCTTTTTTAGGCTCTGGAAATTCTAATAAGTCACATTCTATATTTACTTATCTCTCCTCATTATATAAAGATATCTTCAAATATTAACAACATGAGAATTCTAATAATTATAATGACAATAACCTATCATTATTGATTCTTGCATAGTTTTTAACTATCGGATCAAACGAGATAATTCAGAAAAGATGTGTATATAAATTATGGAACTTCTACAAACATCTAATAAGGTTGTACCTACATACACCTTAGAGCATAATTTTATACACTTATCGGAATAATCACGTATTAGGTTGGATGATTTGTTTATAAGTTTTGTGGGGAAACAGACACACAAATGCAAACAATGAAGTAGGTAACCAAGTGGAATACTATTTTCTGTTGAAGCCATTCACGGCCTGCTTCACTAGCAGCCATATTAGTAGTGGAACAGGTTAATCTAACACTCCAAACCATGAGAAATTGGCGGTGCAAGACAGGCATGCCTCGGCTATTGATCTTTAGATTCCCCATTCCAAACAAGAGCAAAACAAGTGCAATATTCCAAAACTGAGCTTTCACATTCGTCACTTCTAACTACTCTCTTTAGGAGTTCTACTAAAAATTTCCTTTTAATGCGTGCATTATAAGATCTTATCAATTCTTCTTAGGTTAGATTCTTTTTGTTTATAATTAACGCCTCCCTGAATTTCAATGACAAACGAACAAGATGTCGACGGGATGGTATCATCAATTTTTTCTAGCGGAAAAAAAAAGTGTGACAAAATATGAATGTTTGTTACACTTTGCCCGTTTTTTATTTTTTGGTCCTTGCAAAGTGATTTGGCCATGAAATACTACTTTGAGACCATTTTCTTATTTTAGAGATCAATTTGGCATTTGTTCAAGGGATGATGTACCTAGCTAGTCTTGTCTTGCATTAGTTAAAGCTATTATACAAATTGATGATAATATTGATGTATCCATGTTTTTATTTTGGGTTAGCCCACGTGGAATTGTTTTGGACCAGTCACTCAGGTGCATTAGAGGATTAACAATACTTTCAAAGATTTTTTTTTTTTTTAAACAACGCGGATTCGAATTCTACACCTTAAAATATAGTCATGTATAAAATTTTTATTACATCACGCCTAAAACCACAATAATTTTATAGATTTGCATTCAAATATATTACTTTTATGAAAATAAAAAATTTAAATCTAATTTTCAAATGGATTAACTATACTTTAAAAGTGATAGACATCCTAATTAATACTGAACTATTGCGCTCGTCATGTCTTGAGGATTTTGAGTAATTGTGAATTGCCATGTTGCAAAAGAAATTTCCAAATTGCCATGGAGGAATTGAAAATTCCAACTACAGAGCTTTTTATGCCATTTTTATTTTCCATGTGAGCAATCAAATGGAGAATGATCACGTTATCCTTTTGTTTTGTCTTAACAATTTCTCTATATTTCAAATATTTTCATGCATTAATATTTTGAATAGACGTTTGAGAACCAACCTTTAAAATGGTATAAATATTGTAAAAATTTTTTATCTACAACTTTTAGACAAAATTTTAAATATCAAGAGAGGTAATATTTTAACTATTTGAACAATTTTCTATAATACTAAATATTTTCATTTGAATATTTTTGTCACAAATATTTCCATTCAAATATTTCTCCCTAAAGGAGATTTTAGAGGTCATCAATGAAAGATTATAAATAGAGGATGACAAAAGTGGTTGTATCTTTGTTCCTTGTTATTTTCTCTTGCTGTCGTTTTTCAAATTTGTTGTCCCTTTTCTCCTTTTGTCGTTTCAATTGAAGAGTTTTTCATTCTATTCAGATTTCTTATGTTTAACCGTTTTACCGGTTTTTTTTATTTATTTTTTTTTTATAATAGTGCTGTTCATCAATCAATAGCCTACGTTTTTCATGGATTTCAGTCACCGATTGAACGTCTTCGATTTTCTGGAAGACAGACCGACCACCAAATTGATAGTGAAAAATTGGTCGGTTTTTTAATAGTCAGCTTCTTATTTTCTGGAGAACTGAATAAAATATATTAACACAAATATTTTATAATATTTATTCACATTGTCACATAAACACACAAATATATAAGGTGTAGAGTCGTAAAGGACTGTAAAGCGTCCAAAGAACATTTCATTAGTTCATCCATAAGATTTATGGAGTTAATAAGGATACCAAATGGACTTACATAATTGAAACTCCAATAATTAGAATTTAATTATTTTAATCTTTCAATTAATTAAGCATTAACTGTGGTTTGAGTCACAGAAACAAAATATAAAAGCTTTGTCTATCAATATAATCAATTATATCGTGTGATATGACCTTTCATATTCGTAATTAAAGCTAGGTAATAATTTCACTTAACCTCGCTAATTACATTTTTGCACATGAGTTCTGTTAACACTCTAATGAGTGATATATTTTTTAAATTTACCACAAATGAGGATAATCAATTGATTCAATATATATCTCATAGTATATAGGTTCGTACACTCATTTCCCCAAGTACTCGAATAACACTACATGTGAATTTAATTAATTTCTTAATGAAATTGTGAATTTCATATGTTCATATTTCCCCAAGTACGCTCGAATTAACACTTCATGTGAATTTCATTAACATCCATAATAAAATTGTGAATAAGATGTTATCAAAAGACATAAAATGTTTTAGTCATGAAATAATCTCACTTGTCGACAGATGAAGCTCCACACAAATAACTCGATTTGTTCACAACACAAGTATATTTCATTTTGGGGTACTTGTCTTACACTTAATTGTCGTTTAGTTTTCTGTCCTCCTTTGTCCGTTTTTGTTTCTTCCTTTCCTTATACTCCATTCTTGCTTTTCTATGATGTCGTGTTGTCCTTTCAATGTCGTTCATAAATTTAATTGTCGTTTTAAGATCCTCTCACCTTTCCTCCAAACAATGTACTAGTCAAATTTGCTCTCAGTTGTAGACCTGGGAATTTGGGCTGGGCCAAACGGGCGAGCCCACGGCCCCTAATTTAGACCTGATCGGTGGCTCAGCCCGGCTTGCATTCTATGAGCTCAGTAAAAGCCCGGCCCTATAGTAAGAGTCGAGCTAGGCTCTCCTCGCCGGGTCGACCTGAATATATATATAATCGTTGGACCAAGGGCTATTACAGTTGTTAATGTTTTTTTTTTTAATAATAATAATAATAAATTTTTTATTAAAAACTGTAAAATTTTTATTTTTATTTTTTTTAAATTTCATTCCCATTCTATAAATACCTTTCTACTTTTTCATTTTTTCACACATCTTCTCTCCTTTCAATCTCTTATTCTCTAATTTTTTCTCTATATTCTCTTATTTCCAATTTCTCAATTATCATTATTCAATAATTAATATTCTATAATTTTTTTTTTGTCTAATATCCTAAATTTACAATAACTCATATTCTCATTATTTTTATAATCCCTATTCTTTTATAAATCATAACCTATATAACAACATTCTCATTATTTCTCTACTTTTTAATAACTCGTATTCTTATTCTCATTATTTCTAAATTTTAAATTTCTAATACTTACTTTCCTACCAAAAAAAAAAAAAATCAAAATGGATCCAAATCCAAATATTTAACAACCAATTGTTAATCTTGATGATGATTACTACGGGGTGGATGACCGCGACATCGAAGATGATGAATTTTTTATTTTTTTATCTAAGATAAAATATTAAGATAAATTATTAAATTATCAAAAATATATAATTTATTCAAAAATTACAAATAAAAAATAAAATTAAATAAAAATTTTAAAAATTAGATTAGGCCCGACCTGGCCAGCTCTAAGCCTGCAGGCCGGGCTGGGCTTATATTTTGAAAATTCGGGCCGAGCCGGCCCAAATTTTGAAATAACCCATCGGGCTCGGGCCGAGCGGCCCGAACTCCCAACACTACTCAATTGTCATATGTACTATTTATTTGCTCACTAGTCTATTATGTTTTGAAGATATTAAAGTGACAACTTGAGTTAGATTTTATCACAAATTACATTTAGATATCTAAAATTTGAAGTGATTCTAACCTACTTCACTTTTCTTTTCTTCTTTTCTTTTTTCTTTTTTTCTTTTTTTCTTTTTTCAAATTAATCACTCCACCTTTATATCCAGACTATCATTGATTTCAACATAGAACTCCATCTACAATATCATTGCGATATATATGCTTTGTCGATTATCCTCCAACATTTTGCAGAGGAACGCTAGCATAGCTGGAGGTCAGGACAAAAGAAGGACAAGCGACATGAGATTGGGCAATAAATTCTCTCTCGTCTCGCGTCAAAGAACATGCCATTTTAATAGTTGTTTTAGTATTTATTCATCTATATATTTCATTGCTTTAACAGTACGATACGAATAAGATAATTGTAATAAATAAAGTAGTTGACCAAAAACAATTGTAAGGATTAATAAGATATACATTTATTTTAAAAATTGTTTACAAGAGAAATGTAATAATTTAAAACTCATTTATATATATGGTTTATCTTAAAGTTCTTAAAACCAGTCCTATAGTATAACATTTATTTTATACAATAGTTATTTTACAACATATAATGTTATATAAGATAGAAAAATTATTCGTTATTATATGTTTACAAATTCAATTATTAAATAGATTAGTTTCATATCATTATTATATTTACGTTCACATTTTTAACTATATCTTTTAAAAGCGTTAATGGAGGCTTTCGTACTCCCTTCTCTATTCGTCACGTGACAGCCACATGATTGCCACATCATCACCATATGGTGGCCACATCAATATCATATGTTTTTTGTTTTTTTTGTCCACATACGTGCTTGTCAACTAAGAACATATAAGACCAATCTTTCACGAAAGATTTAGTTCTCCCTCTCTCTCTATTTTATATATATAGGATAATTATGTTATCCAGCACAGTCGGACTAGAGAGATTGTATCATAATAATGAGAAGTTGTATTATAATAAATCTTCTTTTTTATCAATACCATTTATTTTTTGATCCAACGACTCCAAAGGGACAGCCGTTCTTGTCTGGCAAAATTTGGATGCCGGAAAAGAGAGTTTGTGTGTGTGTGTGGGTATATTTATGCATGCAGAGTGAGTGTTGTGTATTGGTTGATTGGTTTTGTTTTCTGCACGACATCATTTAATGCTTTGTTTGCCTTTTCTCCTCTGCATACGGATATAGCCAAGGACGAGTTGAAAAATTATTCTCCCCTTTTTTCTTCTTCCTTGGTAATAAGTTAATAAGGAAAACTTGTAATGCAATTAAAAGGAGCCCACCCAAGTAAATATAAAGAAATTGAAAGTTACATATTTAAAACTTGATAGTACAAAGTTCTAGTACTTCTACCACATTTGGCGTGGAAGAGTTGGCTTAAGAAGTTTCTTTAGTCAGTTAAAGCAAATAGGGTTATTATATAATCTTATGATTATAGTTTAGTTGAAAACGCCACGTCAAACGTCTTACATTTATTGTGGGATTTTAGCACATCAAGCAATATCAATTTATACGTAAATCAATCATCCCTGATTAACTGTAGTTATAATCTAGCAGTAATTTTATAAGTAAATCCATGATAAAGTGAAAATGTTTAAATCTTCTATCATAAATTCAATATATATATATATATATATTTATGTATGTATAGAGACGGGTTCTTCAAGTTGAGAGAAGTTGTTTTTGTTGTTGTTATTATTATTTTAAGAGCCGTAAAACAATGAGGAATACCCATATAGGCGATAATTGATTTGGAATATGCAATGTGTTTACGCCATCTCCCTCCCAATATATTAAAGTTTTTGGATCCAATTATTTGTACTACTTTCACCCACTTGTGGTTGGGAAGATTTACTAGGCATTATTCTTAGAGGTCGTTTAGTAACAAGAGGGGAAAGCGGAAGGATGAATAGGGTAGGGGATTAATGAAAAGATTTTAAGATTCATCATGGTTTCTACGAGAGAATGAATTGTATAAGGGATTAAAAATCCCGTAAAGTCTCAAAATATTTACACCTGCCGTAACATCAAATTTTTTTTACACTTTTTTTTTCTTTTTATTTTCTTCCCTCCCTAGCAAATCACTATTTCTAGTTGGATTCATATGATATGCTTAATTGAAGAGTGTTAAAGTGCCTCATTCAATTAAAACAAAGCCCTATGGCCTATATCGTGGAAAATGGAGAATTTGAAAATAAATAAATTGGATTATTTTGTGTAGGCTTTTTATTTCACCTGAATTACCAAAGAAATAGCTTATGTCACATCATGAGAGGATACTATCTTTAAATAGTCTCTACGTGCAAGAATGGGAAACACATTCCCAAATTATACAAAAGAGTAGCCGAAAGTACGAAGTTACGTCTTGTTTAAATGGAAACCGAACAAAGGAGCTGATTTTGGGCAACATATAACGTCTTTAAAAAAAAAAAACCTTGTTTGATGGTTACTGGCACCCAAAAGCAAACTCAGCTTTTGATGTTACGTTAGGCGTAAATGCACAAAAACTCTAGGCCTCGTTTGGCAATTTAACTCAAAGTGTACTTTTTCATTTCAGTTTTTGTCTTTTTTCTGAAAAAGTGTCTGTCTTTTCTGAAAAGTCAATAAAAATTTTTAACTGAAACTGTACTTTTTCAACTCAAACTCATTCACCAAACGGATCCGAAACATCCCGGCTCACCTGGGACGGGTTGGTCTAGACTGCTTGGAAATATAGTTTAGTATGTTGAACATGGAGTTGTTTAACAAAAACTCCGTCACATTTGAATTATTGAGTTTGCAGGGAAAAAAATAAAAAATAAAAAATAAAAAATAAAATTGCTTGACATGAAGGCCATGTTGTGAGAGGAAACATCATAGAAGTTTCTCAAATTTTTGGAGCCTTGTACTAATTTCCTGTCTCTACAAGCTTCGACGGGGCAAAAAGGTTGTTTATTTTTAAGTCACATTAATTTAAATATATATATATATATCACCATTTTCAGTTCTAATGACTACTTTTGTTTCTGTTTAAGTGGATTATTCTTTCTACAAATAGTGAAAACGAGCTACATACAAAGGTCACTTGGAAACTTTATTTTGGTTGTGATTTCCCCTTAGCATGTTATTATAAATTTCTTTAGGGAAAGCAAAACTGTAGTCATTTCACATATATCTTCCATGCTTTGTGAAGCACAAATTGGATGTGCGTCAAGCCGTCAAGTAATCAACTTCAATTATACTTTGTCTATGATAGGAGCCTGTTATATTGGTTCTAGTTAAAATCTTTTTATCTTGAAGAGTATATAACCTTATTAGTGAAAATTTTGGAGAATTGAGGCTAGTTTAATTGGTGTTTAGTGGGCGTATGAGTTGTCTTTAGTGTATTGAGTTCTGAATTCAAGTTTCGGGAAATAATTTTTATTTCTTTTTTGAAAAAATTAAAATTAATCCAATCAATTGGGTTATTCTAATATCTAAGTTATTGTCTTTCAGAACTTAACTTGGCCACTAGGATTTAATTGGAAAAAGGGAGATTGTATAATGCGGGGCAATTGATTACAATCGTAAAATTTAAATAAGATGGTACTTATTACTAAGTGAGTGCAACAATGTTATCAAAAATTTTTTCTCACTACACCCAATTTCATAAAATACGCACTGTTCAATTTAGATTTTATATTTACAATTAATAATCCTATTAGACCTCCTACACGTGATGGCACCCAGCGAAAAATTAAAAAAGGCTTGGTTAGGCCAAAGCTACAAATTATGCTATATTTTAGCCATAGTTTCTACTTTATTTAATCTCTCTTCATGTAATCATATTCAATGGTAAAACCAACAATTATTTCTCCGACAAAACAAACAAAGAAAAATGAGGAGTATTCAGTTGGGCGAGAATGACTTCTTTATTTGTCTGATTTGGTATGAGAGAATCTGCTAGGAAAGTTCGTCAATGAGGAAATTACACAACACCCCACAAGCGTAAGAAAATTGCTAATTAAACAAACATTATTTGAAATTTTGAAAAAAAAAAAAACAGGAATTAAAATTTCCACAACCTTTCTATATAAAAGGGACATTCCTAACGTTGGAGTTCAAGCAAAACAATTGAAACACATTACAACATCATAAGAGCAAAGGCTAAAGTATTTATCAAAAATTTAAGAGCGGCCCAAATATGATGGAGATTGAGGAAGTAAGCAACTGCGAGGCACTTCCGTTGCTCTCCTTAAATCATGTTTCTTTGCTCTGCAGATCAGTTTGGGAATCCGTTCGCTTCTATGAAGAAATTCTAGGCTTTGTTCTCATCAAGCGACCCTCTTCCTTCAACTTCAATGGAGCTTGGTAAATTTGCCTTCTTTTTCTCCATCAAAATTAATAAGGAATGAAAATAAATTTGTTAATTATGAAAGTCTTTGAATTTCTCTATCTAATATATATAGAGTTTTGTGTATGTATAGGTTGTACAACTATGGCATTGGGATACACTTGATCGAGAATCCATCACTAGTGGATGAGTATGATAGTACTATGAATGAACCAAGACCAATCAATCCCAAGGACAACCACATCTCCTTCCAAGTAAGAAAAAAATCATCACCATTCATAATTGTTATTATTACATGATTTACGAAAAGTAAACGAAGAAAAATCAATCTTTATCGAGCAATATTATAATACTAAAAAATGAACTACGGAAAATATCAAACGTATACCAAAAAAAAAGATAAATAAATAAAGGTCTGATTAAAGTTGATCGTGACTAAATAAATTTTTGGTGTTAAAATAGTGCACAGATGTTGGGCTAGTGAAGAGGAGGCTACAAGAGATGGGGATGAGGTACGTGACAGCACTAGTGGAGGCTGATGACGGAATAAAGGTGGACCAGGTGTTCTTTCACGACCCCGACGGGTACATGATCGAGCTTTGCAACTGCGAGAACATTCCGATCCTTCCTCTCTCCTCTTGCCCCTTCAAGCCTAGAGGAAGCAGCTTTAAGAAGGCCCCAATCACCAAGTGTGGTTTCATGGAGAATGCGATGATGGAGAGCTTGAGCGTGGACATGTTGAACTTCTCATTCTGATTGAGTCCAAATCATTAAGCCTAATTACAGAGCGAAAAGAGAGAGTGAGCAAGTTAAATTAAGTTCAGTTTCTTTCTTGATCGGTTGTGAGATCTCTCCTACAAGGAGAACCTTTTATTTTATTTTATTTTATTTTATTTTAATTATATTATTACAATATGGTCACTCCTTTTTATTATAATGGTCTTTTAATGGGTTCTGGTTTGATACTCATGAGGACTAGTTTGTATTGGTTTTGTTCTATTTGTAATAATGGGTTATTATATTTATAATATTGGGTCCTAATGCGTGTGATATATACGACATTTCAAGTTAATATGTGGCAGTTGATAATTATGTCCAAGTTGTTAAGAAAAAAAATTGTCAAGTGTTTTGCTTCTCAAAGGTGTAGATAATGATCATTTACTCTATTGCTTTATATAATTCTGTCTTTTATCTAAGCATACATATAAATATATAGATATATATATATATATATATATAACTCTCTTTTTTTCTGGAAGAAATAGGTTGGTGGTTGTAAAGTAGTTCCATTTACCCTCCAGCAAAATATTACAAATTTTTGGTAACTTGTTCTTTTTTCTCCAAAAAAAAAATAATAATAATAATAACAAATAAATAAATCTCCTTTATCATGCAATGCCTTCTTGTTTTTTATTGAGGTGAAAGAAAGGAATACACATACACATACGCATACACACATATACATATATATATATATTTATCAGGATCAAATTGTACGGAAACTAGGCCTTTCATTTTGGGTGCAAATAGTTAAGACATGGGTTTCACATCAAAGCATGCTTCGATTGAGACAATATTTAGGATAGCCACTTGGGGCCGAGCCGAAGCTGTCAGGAAGTTGCTCAAACTTTGGCTTTGTGCCGTAACATAAGAAGTGAAGTTTAACATATATTTATACATAATATTTGAGTGCAGATATAAATATATATTTAGGAACATATGTTTATACATAATATTTGAGTACAGATATAATCCTAAATTATATATTTATGCACACACATTACAAAATATACGTTTTTCCCCTAGAAATATAATCTATTAACTTGAACACAAAATTAACATGTTTCCTTAGAAATGAACATGTCGTTTAACATGGAATGAGAAAACAAGCAAGTCCTTACTTCACTTGAACTTTGTAGGGCATTTCATTGTTAGTAGCAAAAGTGAATGCATGTCGTATTTAAGCCTGAAAAAGACATATGCATGTCGTTTACTTCGATTGAACCTAAACGACACGTCATTTTTTTCTTTAAGCCTGAAAAAGACACGGCATTCATTTTTCTCTTTGCATGCTATTTTCTATGTTATGATATGTCGTTTTCGTAAAGTCACTTCTTTCTTCTTCAAACGACACGTAGCTTTTTAAATAACGAACAACATGGTTTTTGTTTTTTTTTTTTGTTGGCCTTTCTATGAATTTCCTACGCCATGTCGTTCAGATGTTCGAAAAAGTAAAGACATGTCATTTTTTTAAAGGAAAATTGTTAGATTAATCTTTGAACTTTTGATTTTATACAATTTTAGTCTTTTGATCTTTTTTTTAAATTGAAATATCTTTGAACCATTAAACTGTTATTATAATAGTTCTTTTCATTAATTTTTGGACAGAACCTATTAATTAACATCACTCTTTTATCAAATTATTAATAGATTTTGTCCAAAAATTAATGAAAATGGCTATCGTAGTAATATTTTAATAGTTTATAGAGGCATTTCCCTTTTTTTTTTGCCCCTTTTGTAGCTAGAATAATCATAAACTATTAAGAACGTTGTTACAGTAATATTTTCTATTAATTTTTTTGATAGAATCCATTTGTTAGCATCACTTTTTAACCAAATTAACAATAGATTTCGTCTGAAAATTGAAAATATTTTAAAAGTTTAAGGGCATTCCAGTTACGAAAAAAAAATTATGAACCAAAGTTACATAATGTTAAAAGTTTAGGGATAAATGAGTAATTTATCTTTTTTTCTTAACTTAAAGATGGAGATTCAAACTCTATATGTTTTGATATAATTAGATAAAGTATTACTGTTAGATTATATCTACAATTACTTATTTTTTTTAATTAAATAATTGATAGGTATAGAAAGAAACTTTGGCGTGGATAAGTCAACAAGACCTTATACGCATCAATATATTAAAATGAAAAACAGACAACTTCGTCCATTGAAAAAACCACAAGCATGATATATTCTTCACAAAAATTGAAAGTATTTATCTGGTTTTCTTTTAAAAAAGCATCTAATTAAAGACCAACGAGATTAATGGTGAGTGGCGGGGGATCTAATCTGTCCTAGTCCCATCAAATAATCTTGAACAAACAATTAGGTAGAGATCACGTTAAGGGGCTGAACTATGAGATTCCTTTGTGGACGGCAAAGCTCGTAAGAAAGGAAAATAAATAGAAAATAAAAAGTTTATTAAGATTAAAAAAAAAAAACCATCATTTATCAATATAGCATAAATTGGAGGTTTATATAACAGAAATTATCATTTTCTAATAAAAACCGTATTTTAATTATTGGATTAACTTTTGAATTGTATTATAAATTTTTTAATATGTACAATCATAACTGTTATAATTCAACGACTAGAACTATAATTTCTATCAACAGTGACAAAAAATACGGTTCTTATTGTATAAAACTCATCACTTTTTAATTATCAATATTAAATAATATATCTTTAGAAATTAAATAAAAGGATGATATAATCCATCTATCTTTTAAAATTAATGACTTGTTTGAACCAACAATTTAAATCAAACAATTACATATAATTTTTGCCTTTTTCCTTAGTTTCACTATTTATATAGTTTTATAACTCAAACTTTAAAAATCCAAAATTTTATATAGATAAGTCTAAATGAGATGATTTTTTTTTAATTGCATAGAATTTCCAGACGAACGAAAAAAACTCCACATTAGTATTTGCTTTCCGAACACATTTCAATTTTTTATACTTTTTAATTCAAGCAATTCAAATATTTCGATAAAGTCACAATCAATCCAAACTTAAATTTTACAATCTAAATTTAACATCAAACACATATTAAGAAAATTATTGATATAATCGCTCTCAATCCAACACATCTAAGGATCCAATAGGATTATAACAACGTCACTTATCTTTGAGTTTTAAAAGAAAAAGAAAGTTATAAAACAGTCGTTTCTTATCGCCAAATCACCATCGTAGTGGCATTCGATCTAACAAAATGACACTTGTATGATGTTTGATTATTTTTTACACGCCACAAAATTCTCCTAAATGAATCACAACAGAACTAAAACAAATGAATGACCAACCTCCAAAGGTAGATAAAATCTAAATGAGGTGGGACCCACGGCAGATATGTAAGTAATGGGCGACAATTGCTGGGAGGCATTGTCAAATGTCAACCCCACATTTGCTTTTGAAACTTGTGGCCACGGAGTGAGTTTTGTGGCAATTTAAGTTGACGAAAAAACCCCCCACAAACACACACTCCCCCCAAACCTTCTCTCTTCTTTTTACGTCTTTTTTTGGTTTACAAAATTCCAGATATACATGTCTTCTCGAATCTTCTTTTGTTTTGTCCGACCCAAAAATTTTTTTATCAAAAAATAAAAAATAAAAATTCCCATTACTATTTTTATTTATTACAATTTTGGTTCCCTCCATATTCTCTTCTAATCCTAGTCCTTCCCCATTATCCGTGTAATCATTTTCATTCATTCATCAATAGCCCAACCACCGAGGCACAGAGACAAACTTTACTTGGCTGTTGTATGCATATACATATACATATACTTATACACATATACATATTAAAAAAAATAATTGGTGAACTGGGTTTTGTTTGGTTTTGTTTTGTTTTGTTTGTTTTGTTTCTGATGAGCTAGATGTGGGAATTAAGAGGTTTGTTTAGATTTTATGGAGGCGTTTCTGTGATTTTTCATTTGGAGAAATGAAAAATTGCAAGGGCTGTTTAGTAATATTATTAATTATGCGAACACTTTGTGACTCCTGTGAAAGCGCCGCCGCCATCGTTTTTTGCGCTGCCGACGAGGCTGCTCTCTGCCGTGCCTGTGATGAAAAGGTGTATATACACTATATTTATGTATATTTATATATATATAAATCTATATATAGTTTTATTTTATATTATTTACCCATCTGGTATTTCAATAAGCAGAATCCAAAGAACTTACCTCTCCCCCTTTTTTCAGTTGGTGGTTGAAATATTAACTTGCTTTTTTCAATGTTGGTCCGAAATAGAGCAAGAGATTTGATGAACTAATAAAGGATTTTGATTGGGAAAGAGAAAACAATAAAATTTCTTGAACTTAGACAAAAAGACGTGCTCTAGTTGGTGTTTGTCCTCTGTTGTGGTGAAACTTAGAGAAACATGTCTTGTTTTCTTCAGAACTCGTTGACTATATTTCCTTCACAAATTTTCCCACATCTTTTTTTCAAGCCTCCTTGAGAATAAACTGAATTTGGCACATATTTTGGCTGGAAAAAGTGTGTTCAAAATTTCTTAAAGGTCTTAAATTTGCCATAATTTGTTTTTAAATTATTGCATTTGTCGGTTGAAAAAGAGGTTCTTGGTCACATTTATTGCATGCTCTTATATTTGATCAGCTTGAAAACTTATAGCAATCTTTACGTTTTTGACGGGCATGGCAGGTCCACATGTGCAACAAACTTGCTAGCCGGCACGTGAGAGTTGGCCTCGCAAATCCCAGCGATGTTCCTCGGTGCGACATTTGCGAAAATGCACCTGGTGCACACACTAATCTTTTTACTCACCGTCAATTTTTGACTAATCGTATATTCACATGCCGACTTTCAAAGTTAATTGATATGACAAACTTTGGCTAATTTGGTTTTAGCGTTTTTCTTTTGCATAACATGTACTTCTTTTTCATGTGTATGGCGTTTGTCTTGTTGTAGAAAGAATTTCACCCTTTTATTTATTTTGGGTTTGTTTTTGCTCTTGGAAACCGCATGTGTAGCTTTCTTTTATTGCGAGGTAGATGGAAGTTCCCTTTGTTTGCAATGTGATATGATTGTTCATGTTGGAGGTAAAAGAACGCATGGAAGATATCTCCTCTTGAGGCAGAGAGTTGAGGTTTGTTCATCTTATCTAACAACGACTTTGATCTTCTTGGATTAATTTTACTCTTTTTTTTTTTTTTTTTCCCAAACTAGGGTCGGTCTCGAACTTCAATTTGCGAGATCTAGAGCCCTACAACTTCAAAAATTATCTCAACTTGCACCTTTTAGTTTGCGATATAGGAGCAAATTTTGATTGCTGATGTTACAAATTGAAATTCGAGGAGAAAATAAGATGGCCATTATGATTTGAGGACAAAAGCGGAATTAACCTGATTTTCTCTTTTACTTATGTGGGAGAGAATTAACAGTTTGCTCGTTCTATAGTTTCCAGGGGACAAACCTGGTAATCTTGAGGAATCGACTTCCCAACCGGCGGAGCGAGGTGAGGCAAGGAGAGGACAAAACCAGGCTCTTTCGAGAATGGTGGCGGAAGAGAACCAGGAAAATCATAGGGTGTCTCCTGTTTGGACGGCGGAGGCCAACAATGCTGATGGGCATGCTTCCAAGAGAGATACTAAATTGATTGATTTGAATATAAAGCCTTACAAGTTGCATGATCAATCTCCAAATAATCAGGTTAGCCTTGCTTACTCATTGTGTTTTAGCAACTTGATCTCGAGTTTTACGTTTGTATCGTTGGCAAGTAAATCATGTCTACAAGAATGCTAAATGCACTTACAAGTGTCGTGAGTGCACGATCTGAGCCATTTGATTTCTATAAACCTACGTGGATCTTATAATAGGGCCCATTTGTTACGGTCGCAAATGCATTTAGCATTCCTCGTTTCTAATTATGTATCTGTTTGTCAACAAAATCCATTTCCCGTCCCACACAGCTTAACTGGACTAGTATAAAAACTACAAACTTTTGTAAGGTGTAAGCTTTTGATTGCCTACCGGCGTAGCTAACAAACAGTTGTTTTTCAGGATCAATGAGAAGTAGCATCATCACGAAGCAGCCATTTTCGCGACAAAGTTAGGACGGTCGAGCTATGTGTCGACAAATAAATTTGGTTAAGGTGCTTGTTCAAGTGAAGTGAAGAAAGTGATGGTCATTGAGGTTTTTGGAGAGTGATGTGTTTTTTCTTTTCTTTTTTTTTTTTTTTTTTTTTGGGTTAGCTAATTGTGCAAAGTTGGTAGTTTGATAGCTTTCCACTCAACTTTCGAAAACATAGACTATAATGCACTGCGACGAATGCCAATAGTACTCACTGCTCAAGTTTTCATTTGTTTTTCACAAAATTTTTTTTTTTTTTTTTTTGATTAGGACTCTTTTTTTTATTTTTTAACCTTAAAAAATAAAAGATAAAAAAACTATTATAATCAAGTTTTTTAAATCATCATTCTATGATTTACTTGAAATATATATTTTTTTATTTAGGATTGGAGATTCAAACTCTTCACTTTATACTTTAGATTTTCTTTTTTTCTTTTTCAAGTTTAGAAAAAAAATTTCGTTGGATTATGGTAGTTCTTATTGCCTAAAAGGATGAGATGCTGAAGCTTGTTCCAAGCGGGTGCAATAAAATAGTACAAACAATTGCTGTGAAACAATTTTCCCAACAAAAAAAGGGGGGGCGGGGGGGAAAAGGGGGGACAAAATTATAAAAATAATATTACAAATTAAAAAAAAAAAAACTTATAAAAAGTAGAAGAACTTGATAAGAATCTAACGCAATTCTGCAGTATCAATATTTGTAACGTATTTCTTAACAATCTTTCTACGGAAAAAAAAAAAAAAGAGATAATGATGAATATTTGCTTCCAAGGCAATGGAAAAGTATGTCGTTTACTCAGTACCGGATTCTAAAACCATAACACATTCTGTAGCCCCAAGGGTCCCGTTCTAGTAATTGCTTACTTCGAATGAAAGTGATACTAATCTTTTCTTTTGAGCAAAGTAATAATTACGAAAATTAGGTATCAATTATGAAGTTCAGTTGTTTATGTGTATACTTTTCTTAAACTATTATTTGTGTTAGATATTTTTTAAGAAATTTTTAATAAATGGTCGAAATTTTGTAAAAGTAACAAGGTGGTCGTTTTTTTAAAGGTCAATCGATTATTATTGATTGATCAATATTTATATTTATTTTTAATTGATTAGTTATGATCAATCACTGATTGATTATGATTATTGATAAATTATTGATTAATGATTAATTTTTTAAATAAAAAATCAGTAAAGTGTACAACATTTTATAAATAGTTCATATTAAAATAATTTTAACAGTTACTATGTAATCTTGTAGCATTAATATGTGAAAATAAGTATAGTAATTACTATGGAATCTTTTATTACTAAAAAATTGTTGTATTTATTTGTGCGTGTGTGTGTGTCTGTGTGTGTGTGTCTGTGTGTGTGTGTATTTTTTTGTAAGAATTGCCGTAACTGCACTCTTGAAACGATTTCACCCTTTCTCGGAAGAAACGATGTACCTAGTTTGCACATGGGCCGATGGGACGACAATGAGCCCAAATAGTCTGATCGTGGGCCTGAAATCTCCCATATTCTTAGGATTGCACGCAAGCATACGGCTTTCTTATATTTATATTTATCGTACTATTAAAATTAATAATTTTATTATTTATAATATTAAATGATTAATTTTAATATTAACGTGAGTAAAATTATTATTAGGTTTTTGGTTGAATGTTCAAATCATCCAATTCAATTTTTTTTTATTTTTTTCTCAAAAATTTTTGTCTTTTTAAAATTTTAAAAATTTAGAGGTGTTTGATGAGTAGTTTGGTTGAGATTTTTAAGTTTAATAGTAATTTTTTGAATTTTTAAAAAGACAAAAAATTTTGAAAAAAGACAAAATTTTAAAGAAAAAGATAAAAAAATTTACAATAAGTGTTTAAAATAATGTACCAAACACCTTATTATTATTGAAATTTAAAAATCTCAACTCAAATTATTTACCAAACGAGTCCTTAAAATGAGTCAAAATATAACTCTTTACGTAATTTTCTCGTATTCTTCTTAACATCTTTACTGATTCCACCCCCGAAAAAAAAAAAAAAAAAAAAGATTACCAAAAAAAAGAAAAAGAAAAAACAAAATGAAAAGATAACGTACGATAAACACACACACACGTGGGCCGTGGAGGGGGACAATGTTAAAAAAAAAAAAAAAAAAAAAAAAAAAAAAAAAAAACGTGGAAAAGGCAGGCAGGTGTTGATTTTCTTCAATATTTTTGTCGAAGTGAAGCTGTACAAGAACAAACTAGAAATCGATTGGGCGATTAACAGGGACGACGACAATGAGAGTGCAGAACTGGAAAACGACATCGGTTTTGCTGCTTCCGCTGGTGATATCGTCGCTCTTCTCTAGCTATGGCTTCTTCGTCAGTGGAATGCCTCCTCGTTCCATGTTCAACCGCTTGGCCGGAAGCAGCAAGTACTTGACCACCGACGAGCTCTGGTTCTCTCAGAATCTCGATCACTTTTCTCCTTACGTACACAAATCCTTTCCTCTCTCTCTTCGTATTACTCTGAGTTCGTCTCTTTCATGTAAATGTTGTTCAAAATTCAATTTTTCTTTTTCTTTTTTCTTTTTTTCTTTTTTCTTTTTTTCTTTTTTTTTTTTTTTTTGGTGTGGAAATTGCAGGATCATCGTCAATTTCAGCAGCGTTACTACGAATTCCTCGAAAATTTTCGGATTCCAGATGGACCGATCTTCCTCTATATCTGCGGCGAAGGACCTTGCAATGGAATTCAGAATGATTATCTTAGCGTAGGTCTTCGATTTTTCGTTTTTTTTTTTTTTTTTTTTTTTTTTTTTTTTTTTTTTTTTGTGGAGTAGAAGAACAGATGAGCAAAAATGGCGTTCACGTTGTACAGATTTTGTCGAAGAAGTTCGGAGCAGCTGTAGTGTCGCTGGAGCATCGCTACTATGGAAAAAGTTCTCCTTTCAAATCGCTGACTACTGAGAATCTCAAGTACCTGTCTTCAAAGCAGGCGCTTTTCGATCTCGCTGTGTTTCGTCAATATTACCAGGTAAGAATCGCTTTCGAATCGATGGATTTGCTGAGAAAATTCTAATTTTCCTCTTAATTACGAAAATTCACATTTTGTTTTGCAAATTTGGTAGGAGTCTTTGAATAAGAAGCTGAATCGAACAAATGTGGAAAATACATGGTTTTTCTTCGGTGTTTCGTATCCCGGAGCTCTTAGCGCGTGGTTTCGTCTCAAATTCCCTCACTTAACATGTGGAAGTCTCGCGAGCTCTGCCGTTGTTCTTGCTGTTTACGATTTCCCTGAATTTGACCAACAGGTTAAAAATTGATTAACCGTCTTTCTTTTATTGTATTTCTTCTTAATTGGTTATTGATAAGATAGAAGCTTCACTGATTTGTTTGCTGAATTCTAAATGCAGATTGGTGTCTCGGCTGGTCCGGAATGTAAAGCAGCCTTGCAAGAGGGTACTCGGCTCGTTGAAGAAAGACTTGCCAAGGAAGGAAAATCCGTGAAGGCGTTGTTCGGTGCAGCAGAGGTTTGCTTACCTTTTTCATTTTCTTTTAATTCATGTCCATTGTGATATATGTGAGAATCTTAGATGACAAACTGATGAGTTTTTTTTTCTTGTGTTTGTAGCTTGAGATCGATGGTGATTTCTTTTATTTTCTCGCCGATGCTGCTGTTATAGGGGTATGTTGTTGCTTTTGGTGTTTCTTATTAATGAATTTTGCTATTGCTGATCAATATTACGTGCTTAATTTTTTCAGTTTCAGTATGGAAATCCTGATACAGTATGTTCTCCTCTTGTTGAAGCAAAGAAGAATGGAGAGGATTTGGTGGTATGATCCTTTTTAAGCCATTCGTCTAATAATTTCTTTGAGATATTCTGCAAAATTAGCATGAGTTTGCCAGGGTATTATATTGATTCCTTTACCTACTTAGCAAGCCTTATGCTTCCAGGATCAAACAGTTGATCATATTATTAAATACATGTCTATGCTAATTACCTTAAAAAAAAAAAAAAAGCACATATCGTGTACTATCCTGTAAATAAGAGATAAAGATTACAAGTGGGGTTGAACCTACAACCCCGCCTAAAAAATGACATGATATGTCTATATGGATTCCCTTACCTGGCCATGTCATCCGTGATTATAATCGAAATGTCCGACGACATTATTTATAGGAAAATTATAAGGTATTTTAGATGTAGAGTTGAAGATGTTTGTAAGCTAAATAGTATGGATCTGTGATTATGGTCATCATGATGTTCATATTTGAGTTTTGATCTAGTTCCCTAGTATTTCAAATAGCAATAAAGAATAATGTTCTTTTAATGTAATGTAGGGTGCATATGCCAAGTATGTCAAAGAATATTACATTGGAAGTTTTGGCACAAATGTCAGGACATACGATCAGAAGTTCTTGAAAAACACTGCCCTTACCGAAGACAGTTCTTCGCGATTGTGGTGGTTCCAAGTTTGTACTGAAGTTGCATACTTTCAGGTGGCACCTAAAAATGACAGCATCCGGTCATCGAAAGTGGACACAAGGCATGTTCTGACAGCTACATTTTAGTTTACATGCTTTCTCACACACGCGATTTCTTATTTCTCTTCTTACTTTGCAATCATTTCAATTTTTTTTAAAACAAATTATTGTTTTTGGTTTTGTACACACTTTATAAATCTCAAGTAACTGGTCTTGTGTGGCAGATACCATTTGGACCTCTGCAGGAATGTTTTTGGAGAGGGCATATATCCTGAGGTTGATGTAACAAATCTATACTACGGGGGCACAAAAATTGGAGGTCCAACACAGCTCCTCTTACCATCTTTTTCTTCTTCTTCTTTCTCTCCCCCCCCCCCCCCCCCCCCCCCCCTTCTCTCTCAGATTTAGAGTTCTCTCCTTTTCCATGTTACCAAGAACAGTATTTATCCAGTTATGCTGTTTTCTTTAGTCCATAATTTCTTGTTCTTACCATCTCCCTGAATCTGAACTCCCTCTCTCTCTCAATTTATTTTGAATGCCCTCTTTGATGCTTTATCTCCTAATACTTGAACATTTTCTACTTTATATCGGTTTCGTGATAATTTATGTTCTGTAGTCCTTATTTAGTTACAGCCGATGGCTGAAAGTGCATTCTATATGCTTACCTGACGTTGATTTTTGCGTTGTTGTGATGTGATTAGGAACCCCATCAATAGATTTACCCATCAGCCAATTTTTTTCTTTTTTTTTTTTTTTTTTTCCTTCCTGAAACGTACCCATCAGCCACTTGAGCTAAGGAAATCATTAATATCTGCAGGCACGAAGATAATATTTACAAATGGCTCCCAGGATCCATGGCGTCATGCGTCAAAGCAAACTTCATCTCCAGATCGTGAGTCTCCTCATGCTTTAAGAATAATTTCTCCTTTGAGTGAATTTGAATCAATTTTTTGTGCTCTACTCAAATGCCTTTTTTAACTTTTCAGTGCCTTCCTACATTATCACTTGCAATAATTGTGGCCACGGAACCGATCTGCGAGGCTGTCCCCAAAGTCCTTTAAGCCTTGAAGGTACGATAGATAGAATAAGAAAGTTTTTTGTTTCTCAAAGCAACCTAATCATCAACATGCTGATCATCATAGGTTAAGGTCCAAATTGAACAGTATTATTGTAATGTGAAATTCATGAATAGAAATATTTCTAAGGCTGAAAGTGCCATCTTATAAAGCTGAAAGTGCTGTCTTCTTTTTCAGGCAACGCAGAGAAATGCAGCTCTCCTGATGCAGTTAAGAAAGTAAGGCAACAGATCATAGAGAACATAGATTTATGGTTGTCTCAGTGCCACGACGCAGAAAAGAATTATATGTAAGATACTTATATCTTGCTTTAGGAAAGAGTAATTGTCTAACTGACTGCTTAACTATCTTCACATTCAGTTATTACCTTCTCAATGGATCTTTTATAGTGAATCCGTGAAGGTGAAGGATATTGCCACTACTTGTACTTTCATGCCATGTATAACACAAATCCTCAGTCTTATGACGTCTTTGTTTTCCCTTTTAATTCCAAACACAAGTAATCAGGACGGATTTTTATCAACGAAATTCATTTACTAGATAACTATCGAGTACAAATTAAGGCCCAAAAATAGTCTCCACAGAACGTGTATAGAGACGAGATGTTTTCACCACTTGACCACATTCTCACGACAAACATCTACAGAAGTATTTGGTGTGAACAAACAAAACAACTTAGTAAACGTAGCCCTTGACAAACATGCCTTTCTTGGCCTCGTCGGACTCTCCCTCACCAGTGTATTTACCAAGCTGAGCCAGAGAGTTGGCCTTCGCACGGATAAGCAGAGCATCCTGAGCGGCCATGACATTCTCAGATCTGCCTCCCCAAGTCTTGAGGCAAGTGTTTTGAAGTGCGCGCGCGTACGAGAATGAGATGTACCACGGGTTGGGAGCTTGGTTCATTGCATTCAAGTTCAGGGTCGCCTCTACCTCTGATTGCCCGCCCGACAAGAACTGCTCAACCAAAAACCAATTCAAGACAACATTAATAACACAAACCACATTTGTAATCTCATAAAATGTAATATCGGTATTGAGATTCAAGTGCTTGCCATGATTCCTGGAACAGCAGGGGGGATTCTTTGCCTGAGGAGTCTAAGGGTGTAATCAGCGACCTGCTGCGGTGTGGCCTTGTCCTTGCTCTCTGCACCAGGGGTGACCATGCTGGGCTTGAGAAGAATACCCTCGAACGTGACATTGTTCTCTGCTAAGTAGAAGAACACCTCAGCCCAAACCTTCCGGGCTACTTCAAAGGTCCTATCAATCCCATGGTCACCATCAAGCAAGATCTCAGGCTCAACAATTGGCACCAAACCGTTGTCCTGAAAAAAAATCACCACAGACCAAACTTTTCAGCGAAAACTAGTCATCTCGGGCTCTCAGGGTGAATAAACGGTCCTATTCAATAGCCATCTTACCTGAGAGATGGCAGCGTAGCGAGCCAAACCCCAGGCAGCTTCCTTGACAGCCAGAGCAGACGGTCCATTTGGAATGCTAACAACGGTGCGCCTGATGAATCACAAATATGTTAGAAAAAAAAAAAAAGAAGTCAAATAATTTTGTTTCTTCAATCACTCTAGACAAGGAGTCCATTTTCCTACTCTTAATGCACAGTTTGCCAGAGGGAGACTTGCCATTTTGCAAAACGAGCTCCTTGTTGGTAGTAAGCAGCAGAGCGAGAGGCGAGTCCATCAAGACCTTGGCACCATGACTCGTTGTTGGAACCTGCCAGAGGAACCAAACCCTGCAGTATTCATCATCCAACTATTGCTCAACAAAAATACATACACATAATCCTTTTTTTTAGCATTGTAGTTCATCATCATTGGTAATGCATCACTACACATGTAACAGCAAAACAAATCTATCATATGACAAATTAAAATTACTGTCTGATAATGTTAGGTGGGAGTTTTGATGCACTGATAAATGTGTATGTTTTTAGGTTACCTTGTCAACCTTGATGCCGGGGACAATGTTTTGCTCAGTGAGCACATCAACTATTTTTTTGCCATCAGTGGTGGATTGGTAGAGCGTCTCCTCGAAGAGGATAGCACCTGAGATGTACTGGCCAAGCCCAGGAGCTGTAACAAGAAGAGTCCTGTATGCCTGGCGGTTCGCCTCAGTGTTCTCTAGACCGATTGAGGCCAGCCTCTTCCCACAGGTGGCGTTTGATTCATCCATGGCCAGGATTCCTCGCCCTGGAGATGCAATAGTTTTCTACACCCAAAAAAAAAAGAAAAAGAGAGAGAGAGAGAGTGTTGTGTTCATGTCCAAGTTTCAAGTGTGTTTGTGTTCGAGTTTATTCACAAGTCACCCTCTTAATAAAACAATAGGTCTTGTGTTCACGTTAGGCTCATAATTCATTTAACCGTGTTGTATTCAACTTGATTCACATGTATTTTTTTTTATAAAAACAAATTCAATACAAAGTTTTTTTTTTTTTTTCTTGGTAAATAATCAATGCTGATTTAGAATATTGGAAAGAGAAGACAGAGGACAATACACAACATATTTTCTCTTTTCTTGATTTCAGCATTTGTATGGACTTTGAGAATTGTACTTGAATTTAGACTGAAATTCTCAAAATATTGGAATTACCAAAAACTGAATTCAAAAAACACATTTCTACTTGTTTTTGGAGTTCTAGTAATAATCAAATAAAAGCTCATAGACTGTAACCAAGTAGTATAGCGTCAAAAACTAAAACATCTTAAGCTCGATTTTCGACTAATAAAAACTTAACAAGCATGTGAACATGAACATACCGCGGTCTTGACAAGCTCATCGGCATATGAAGAGGCACGGACAGTGAGTGAAGAAGGTGAGACTGGCTGGAAACGAACCACGGAAACAGAAGGCTGGCGAAAAGAGACTGACCACCCTTCACAAACTCAGACTTGTCAAGAACTGGTGCTGACTTTAGAAGAGAAGCAGAGGCCATTTTCTCTTTTGAAAAACAAAAACAAAAAAAAACAAAAACAAAAAAAAGCTGCCCTTCTCTTTTTTCTGATTATCAAGCGCTCTGGTTTTTTTCTTTTGCTCTTATCACTCTCTCCTGTGTCACAATCTTGCTTGGGTTACACCAAAATTTATAGTTGGAAAGCCTTGAGTGTGAGAGATATGACGTTTGAGGCTGTTAGAGACTGACCAACGAGTTGTTG
Organism: Ficus microcarpa; assembly: GCA_025413485.1. Classification (NCBI taxonomy): domain Eukaryota; kingdom Viridiplantae; phylum Streptophyta; class Magnoliopsida; order Rosales; family Moraceae; genus Ficus; species Ficus microcarpa. The sequence continues at coordinate 13,785,616 of CM046379.1, read as the reverse complement.
CCAAGTGGTCGTGATGGCTGTCTCCTTTGGCATGAAACGACAACATGCTTGATTTTATGGAAGGATGGATATTTATGGTCGAGTTTTTTCAGTTTTGTAAAGCCAGAAATAACGTAGAATTTACTTGTCGCCTAAAAGAAAATTAAAGATTGATATTTACTTGAGAATGATTGGTGACCCCCATATTTTTTTCCCCCCTTTCTTTTGTTTTCGCTCGTCCCGTGCTGCGAAAAACAAGAGTGGAGACATTTGATGGACAATAACCGAAAAATAAAATCACTTGAATAGTCTGCTAAAATTACTTTCATTGTGATGCAAACCATTTTGTTTTTTGTTTTTGTTTCTTTTTTTTTTTTGTTTTTTTTTTGGTACCTTTGCCTATAAAATCAGTTGGGAGGTTGTGCAAATTGCATTCAGAATCACGACTTGAACTAGATCAGTGGGTGAGAGATAAGTGATTCAAATAAGAACTCCTAAATTCATAAAATTTGAGTGTTTTCATTTCTTCTTGACGAGTAAAGCCATAGAACCCATTCTTCTTTTAAGAAAAAAAAAAAATTAAACACACACACACACACACACACACACATATATATATATGAATGAAGAGGTTATAGCTCCTGGAGCTTCTCGCGTGATACTAGGAACTTGTTTGAGTCTTTGAGAGTTTTTTTTTTTTTTTTTTTTTTTTTTTTTAAGTATAAACTATAGTTTCTAAGCGAATATTGACTTAATATCTCTTGAACTTTGTTAGAGATTTATAAAGCTTTTCTATATATCACCTGTTAAAAGAGTAAAATACCAAAAAAATAAAAAATGAAACACTAGATAACTTCTCGTTTTGTGAAAGTTCTTCCAAGAGAAGTGGAATATATTTAGATTCGTGGTTGTTACAAGACTAGGATGGAAAGAATCCAGGAATTCCAAATTGCAAACCATCGTCCAGCCAGTTCCTTGTAATCTCTCCCATTTCTCTCTTTCCAAAAGGGCATTATGGGAAAGTTCTATCGGCCAATCATCATTGGGCATCCAAAAGATCTTGCTAGTGCAAGCCTAGTTCAGACTAAAGTTGTGGAAGAGATGGAAAGATTTCATAAAAAACGACATTGAAGGAATTCTGAGGCCAGGGTCTCTAGCAAGAAACGACGAAACGTTGAAAACCAAAAACCAAAACGTCCTCAACCGCCAATATAACATGGAGACACCTACCGCTCAGGTGAATTAGAGGGAACAAAATGGTTGCCTTGCAATTTCCACTATTGCCCCTCCCCATAAACACAAATTCTCCACCAAGATATTCCCTTTTTTTGTCCATTGTTGCTCACTAGTGGTTCCAAAGTTCCATGCCCAAGCTAGGAGCCTAGAGACATATTAACCGACCAAAATGTACTTGTGATTATAAAACGAAGTGAATAATGAGAGGGGAAAAGGAAAAAAAAATTCATGTATTGGCTTAAAGTTCCACTTTTTTCATCTTGTTTTACACCTTTTCTTCGGAAAACAAAGCAGTCACTTCCCATAATTCTCTCTATTCTAAACTAGGATGCTTGCAAACAAACCGCTATCAGAAAGTAGGGATGATGTAACCAGAAAACAGAAAGCCGTCTATAAGCTAAATATTTGTGAAATGCGGTGTAGATGAGTCCAGCAAAATTGGGATTCACACAAAAAGGGAAGGCACTACTACTTCAGATAGGTGGATGAAACCCAGAGTAGCAAATAGGTTATCAATGAAGTTGTGACCTCAAAACTCCTCGGTCCTTTAAGTATAGGTGGAATTACAGACACCATCAAGAAGGTTCCCAGGAGCCATGAGACAATGAATGATCCAGCACTGCACCACAGTAACAACAGTATCACTCGAACGTTTATTCGCATTAATTTTCAACAATAGAAGGCTTAAATGTTGGGGAAGCAGCAAGTTCGTATTTGAACTCAGATTGGAAAAAAGCATTGGTCTTTATTCGAGAACTAATTGGCTTTATTTATGAAATGCCAATAGTGCAATTTATGATAAATATGTGCTTGATGATGTGATGGCATACAATCAACAACAGGTAGATAGATGAACTAGGAATGTTCTACTGTGGAGAAGGTTTTACTACTGAATAAAAACCATAAAGGGAAATGATTAAAAGGTGATGCAACAGAGGAAATCCACCTACCTGTAGAGAAAAGCTCGAAGTTTACTCTTCAGCCGATCATGCACAAAGTAAATCGTTGCCAGCAGAGAGATGGCTACCTGAAGAGTTGGGCCTTCTTCAGTTGGAAAGAGAACGGTGAGCGCGCCAAGTACGATAAATGCAATGGAGGTTTTTATGATGAACTGCGTTGATGGTGCTTGAAACCTACTCATCACAAACTGCATAACACGGGACTGACTGACTTCCCTGACCTTTTTCTTAATGTCAATTTTTGGGTTCTTTCTTTCATAAAACTTCTGCATGATTATCTTATCATGAGCTGATTCAATGGCATCCACACTAGGTTTGTGCCCCTCATACTGTCGAATAAGAAAGTTTCTCGCTGCTTGAATTTCATCTTCTGAAGCCTCCCTGCTTATACCGAGCCTTTTGTAGGGGTCCCTCACATTAATCCTAGGAAAGATAACTGCACTTGCAGATGCAATTGAGTAAGAAGGTCAGAGAGTGGATTATAGCAATTTGTGAAGCACATTAATTACAAACCACTAAGATGTCACCTTCAGTGTGACGATAATTCAACAAAATCGAAGCCATGCAAAAGCAAATAGGGAAATTTTGATGCATATTAAGCACCCTGAAAACGTATTGGTCGTCGTTTTGTTCATCTCATTGTATACATCACACATAATATTTGTTGCACACAAAATTAGCATGAATTTACCAGTTGGTTCGTTTGCCATATCACCATAAGAAGCATCCATTGCACAATTGATCAAATGAATTTTTCTAGTGTTCCATCTTTGTGCAGAACCAGCTGAGTGACTTCTGTTCATGAAAAAAATGAAGAATATTAAAAATGTCCGGAACACTAAAACAACCTTATAATTATCAATAATAAATGCAAATATGCGAGCTTTACCTTCCCAGATGAAGTACCTTGATCTTTTCTGTTGGTTTCCCAATACAAGGAAAATTCGAAACTCGCCTGTACAATAAGCTGGAACTGCTTACAGGTATTCGGATACTACATCTTGAAGGGCTACCAGTCAGACCAGATACAGTCATTTTTGGTATACCCCACTGATTGTCAGTCACACTGCTACACAAAGTTCACATTGTGAAAATCAGAAACCAAAATTAAGTAAAGAATCAGTCATATCCCGCACTCAAACAAGAAAACTAATCGAGAGAAGAAAAAAATTCATTGATAAACCAAATTAAGCGGAAAGCTCCAATGGTCGTGCATATCACAACTAATCTATCCAATAAGATCCTCTTCCCTAGTCTTCGAGGTGATATAGTTATCAATTCGTACTCAACAATTGGAATCGGAGCAAACACCACGTGATTACGATGTTGTCAAAAGTGAAGGTTCCTAGGAGTGGATTAAGGAACCCCGCTTACTCATGGCAATGGGACAGATCACCTGGGAAAGGTTAGCCCCGTTGTTCGTAACTAGCTGCCTAGAGCAGGGTATCAGACCCACTCTTCGTGGCATTTTGTTTACCACCATGGATATCGGCTTCAAACCATGCTAGAACGTAGTAGTAGCGCACCTAATTTAAGTAATTAGACCTCTTCTACTTATCAGGCCAGTCTTTTTAGGTGAAATAGTTCAAGTATTTAACATCAACTTCAAAAAACAAAACAAAAACACACCCACACAATTGATTAGTTTGCCTTGCAGACGAAAACCTTCCCAATTCCAGTTTCATCCCGTAGTGGAGTTACATCCCGAAGTTGAGCTCAACCACTCCACAGGAAAACATAACTGGACTATTTCTTCTATTCAATTTCTTCGGTCAATTTTTTTGTTTTTTTTCGTTTAATTTTTGATGCCAACTAAAAATCCTAGTAAAAAGCAAGAAACTTGAAGAAATTAATGAAAAAAATCAATAGGTTCGTGATTGGCATTAAGAGCTTTATCTACTATCGAAATGAAAGCATAGAAAAAAAATATATGGGGAGAATTGACAATAAATGTAAATATATATTACCTGAAGGAAGGTGGAAACTAGAGATTGAGAGTTAGGGCTTTGTCTCAAGACGAAACGATTTGGAGACGGAATTTTGGTTGAAATAACGGATGGGAAAATCGCAGAGCCAACAAGAATGAGAAGGGGCTTGCTTGCCCTGGACAAGGACAAACAGACGGCTAAAGCCTAAACCTCTCTAGTGTGTTCGTATCAAACACTAAAAATCAAAAATGTTAAGAAAAATTTTGTTGTGAGGAAAAACATCAATCCGTTGTAGTCTAGTTGGTTAGGATATTCGGCTCTCACCCGAAAGACCCGGGTTCAAGTCCCGGCAACGGAATTTCTCCTGTTTTTTAATTCCCTTCCCCTAATGCGTTGTCGTTGTTGTTTTAACTAGACGACACTGTGTCTGATATTTTGTTTTTGTTTCCCTAGAATTTTCAGTTTAAAAAGAACGAAAAAGCAAAAGAAAAAAAGCAATGATTGGTGTGCATTGTAAATTGTAGTTGTGCCAAAATTTTATCGATTTTATAAAGCTGAAATTATTTGTCTCCTTTTTTATGAAAATAATATCTTAAAAGCTATTTTTTCATAATATTTATCATGTTAATCTTTTAGCATAAGCATGATCAAATCAAGAAGCTCATTTTTGCAAAAAAATGATGTTCTACAGTACTAGCCAAAAAAAAAAAAAAAGAAGTAAAAGTAAGAAAGAAAGTGCCAAGAATGACAATAAGAGCAATAGTAAGGTCAGATATTTTTGTAGAGAGCGTGAATTGAAAATTTTTAAACTAAAAATAACCAGACAACTATTTTTCTAATTATTTTTCTCTACTTTTTTCTTTTCTTTGTCTATTTATATGTTCATTTTCTTATTATAAGTATACACAATATGCAATCATTTATGATTATAGACTCAAACATTAATTTCACACTTGACTTCTCGTTAAATGTAGAATTTGAATCCTCCTATATCAAATTCAAAAAATAAAAGCATATAATCAGTTTAATTCACTAACCCTGAATTTATACAATAGGGTGGTTGATCTTTAGTTATTAGTATTTTAAGTTTGAAATATAAATATATTAAAAGTCAAAATGTAGGGCATAATTGAAGCTTTTTCAAATATATATGTATATATGAATATCGTAATTTAAAAGTACCAGTGGGACGAATTAAGAACAAAAATATCAAAAAATTTTGGAATTGAATTAAAGTGTACGATAGTCTCTTTTTTTTTTTTTTTTTCTTTATAAAATAAAATGGGTTATGGGGATAGAGATTTAAATAATCCCAAGAAGATTGATACTTCCTACGTGATATATGGATCTTTTACGAAGTGGATTATCTGTATATCCTGACCAATATGATAGCGACAACTTTAACTTAAGCTTTTAACGAAGAAAACAAGCGCCCTACCAACCCACTTAAAAAACTTTGGCGTACAAGAGAGTCTCTTATGTCATGAACAGGCACCCAGGACCAAAAGTGGCTTCACTATTGATTATAAATGCTAAAAGGTCTTCAATTATTCACTAAAACTATAATGATATGGTAATAAACTATTACTTGTCAATATATATATATATATATATAATTGGTTAAGTAAAAGATATATAATTGACTCAAACATCATGTATCTATTATATTTAAGTTAGTTGCCATGTCATGTATTCAAAATTTAGCAAATAATCTAGCGTGTGAAACATTCTTAAGAAGAGAGGAAGCAATTCCCCAAGTTGCTTTGACACTCGAATCTCTCTTGCATAATACGAGAATATTACAAGCTTTGCTTTATTCTGAGAAAGGACAAGCAGTCCTTGTACGCCAAAAATAGCCTTTAGATAGATAACTATATGTGTTGTGCTCTCCATTCTCACGTTCTTTTGCATAATCATCATAACATCTCCATTATCAACATAACGCAACAAAGTACTAACTATATATATATTTAAACTTTTTATTTAACACTATAGGATTATTTTTAAATAATGAATTAATTTTTTAGTTATATGATATATGAATATTTACATTAAAAAATTATAATATATAACATATGACATCTAACTACTCTAGTCAAAAACTAAATTGCTGAAAATTTAATATAACCATTAAAATAATAATTTTAACCGATAATGTAAAACAAGATATTTTACCTAAGGGAAAGATTAAGGACATGTTTAATATTACATCTTAAACTCATATTTTTCATCTTAATTTTTATTTTTTTCAGAAAAATTAATAAAAATTATAATTAATTTTTAAAAAATCAATTAACTCAAACTTAAAAATTTTAACTTAAATCGTTTCACCAAACATGACTTAAATAAAAAAAGCTTTGGAGCCGAAGAGCGGGGGAGAAAAGAGGAAAAGAAAAGAACATCTAAATCAAATCAAAGTACAAGCTTTTTGTCATTCTTTACCACACCGAAAACAAATGCACGCTTTTCCACTCAACTACGCTTTGAGAGACTTTTCCCTTTTTTGACACTGATTTTAAAGGCATTTGATTAGTCTCATTACACAAGCAAATAATACACACACACACACATATATATATATGAATATGTATATATACACATGCATGTTTACACGTATATTCTACAGCCTTTTAAAAACCAAAAACGGACAAGAGGAAACGCCACTTTGCGACAGGTCACGGCAGCTCCCAAATTTATCAGTCGGAATGGTAGGAAGAGACAATGCATATACGGCTAAACCCTGTCAGATTCCATTAGCCTTTTTTTTTTTTTTTTTTTTTTTTTTTTTTTTTTTTTTTTGGGACCTCACTTTCTAACTCCTTTAGTTTCTAACACCTTATCACCTTTTTTTTTTTTTTTTTTTTAATTATAACCTTGTCTCTTTTTACCTTCTTTCCTTTGTTTGAAACTACATTTGCAAGAGTTTCTCTCCAAAACACAATGAGAATTTTGGAACTGTTTTTGCTGATTTTGGTGCTTCAAAGAGTGGGTTATTCTTCAACAAGTCCTAATGAGTTGGAAACTGTTGAAGAAGCCTACCTGAATTGGGTGAAGCAAATGGGGTCTTACAAACACTCTCTCTTCCAAAGACCAATGAACAAGTTTCATCCTTGCAAGACCATTAAAGTGAATAAGAACCCAAGATTTGGAGCTTTTAGTTCCGTGCAAAAGGCCATTAATTCACTGCCTGTGGTCAACAACTGTAGGGTGATTATCTCCCTTGGTCCAGGCATTTACAGGTCATATGATATAATGTAACTGCTTAAACTAGCTTTCTTCGTCATGGTTTTTTCCCATCAAATTATATGGTTTGTTTCACGTTTTTTGTGTTGGAAATGGATGTGAAAATGCAGGGAAAAGGTTGAGATTCCTAGTACCATGTCTTACATTACCTTGGAAGGTTCTGGTTCAGACACCACCCTTATTGAGTGGGATGATACAGCTGATAGATTGGGGCAAAGTGGGCGTCCTTTGGGGACCTTTGGTTCCGCAACTTTTGCGGTTAACTCTCCGTATTTTTTAGCAAAGAATGTTACATTCAAGGTAAGCTAAATTGTAAAGCTAGAGTTATGAATTTGCTTCTGTATAGCTGGAGTGTGCTATATTGGCGTGTTGTTCCGTTGACAGAACAAAGCGCCGTCACCGCCATCAGGAGCTCTAGGAAAGCAAGCGGTGGCGCTGCGTATCTCGGCGGACACAGCAGCCTTCATAAGCTGCAAGTTCATAGGGTCACAAGACACTCTATACGATCACATTGGTAGGCACTACTTCGAGAACTGCTACATCGAGGGCTCTGTCGACTTCATCTTCGGCAACGGCCTTTCCCTCTACAGAAGGTGTCATTTGCACGCGACGGGCAACAGCTACGGAGCCTTGACGGCTCAGAAGAGGGGTAACTTCCTTCAGGAGACAGGGTTCTCGTTTGTCAAGTGTAAGGTTACGGGGTCGGGTGCGCTGTACTTGGGCAGGGCATGGGGAACTTTCAGTAGGGTCGTCTTTGCCTTCACTTTTATGGACAAGATAGTCACTCCAAAAGGATGGTATGACTGGGGAGACAAAAACAGGGACATGTAAGTCTTCTTGAATCTTCTCTCTTTATTCCATGATGTCTTTTCATGTGCAAATGTGGGATTTAATCAAAGGAATATACATTTATATATTTATGTATATGTATAGATAGAGTAGAGACATGAAAATCTTATGAAGAATTGTGGTGCATTTGTAGGACCGTTTTTTATGGACAATATAAGTGTATGGGACCAGGTGCTGGCTCTGGAGAGCGAGTGTCATGGTCAAGAGAGCTCACTCCACAAGAAGCAAGACCATTTATTTCACTCGGTTTCATCAATGGCTATGAATGGCTTCCAAAGTTGTTCTAGTTTGGAAATCTGTACACTAGGGACCATCCAAAAAACATATATATATATATATATATATATATATATTTTGTTCCAAAAATGATGGAGATTTGGAGACGTTTTTTTAATCGTTTGAATGTTACGTGCAAATTTGATAGAAAATCCACCTTGCAAGTTAACGAGACAAAAGACAACTATTTAAGGAAAAAGAGAGGCCACAGAGGATAAGGAAAGAGCAGGTGAAGCTCTTGATTGAAACTCTTTAATAATACTGAATATACAATGTATGGTTAAGTACCAACCATATTTACAAGTGAATACACAAACTGTACAGTTGTCATTGCTCCCTGCCGTGATTCGTTCCCATATTGATTTTGCAGCATTGAAACGCACCAGCATAAGTCTGCCACAACGATGAACATCAGAACAAAGTACCCAGAGATCAAAAACTGTAGCAAAATGAGAGTTGGAGATTCTAGTCTCTGTAATTTCAAGCACGATCCAGGACTCCAGGTTGCATATAGAGAGTAAATTGTTGTGTTGCAATGCGTAATATAGATGTGGAAAGCTTCAAAGATCGACTATCGACAATGGCTGATAATAAAAATGACTGACATCCAAATGGAACATACCGTACGACATAATGATCATGACTGGAAGAGAGTCACTGTGGCAATATAACCATTCTTCATTACCTAAGAATATTAAGAGAACTTTTGTAAACCAGGGATATAATCTTTTTTGCTCAACATAGAACTTAGCATAAAATGTTTATTTCCTTCTTCGCCTCCTTCAGGGGGTTAAATTTACTCGACAGTTAAGGTGGATCAAGTATTCATGGCCAACTCACCTCAAATGCAGCATTTTGATAACCATATACAAAGGTAGATCCAAAAGGATTGCTTGTAGAACCTTGTGTTTGGATGGCAGCCCGGCCACAGTCCCCAAGTATTTCCTACAGGTTTTCCAATCTTATTATTAACACATCACTATAACTACACTTAGAAAAAGTCTCAAACAGAGTAGAACCAGAAAAGCCTGCACCCAAAATGGAAACAAAAATGACAAAGTAAACAGGGGAGAACACAGTGTTACCTTTACTTGCTCCCACTTGGTACTTGGTGTAATCCTATATTTCCCATCCTGAAAAGACCCCCCAACTAGAAAATACAATCTAGTTTATTAGTTTAAAGGTAAATAATTCTAAACTAAACTATTAAAAAGAAGATAGAAAAAAACTCACGGTTGGAACCAAAAATAACAAAATTGCACTTTATGTAAGAGTTGAAATCTGCATGACCAGGATAGTTTGTATGCAAAACAAACTTCTTGATTTTATGAGTCTGCAAATACAAGAGACAGATCAGAAAATTGCTACCTTAAGGCATGGTAGCACAAAACAGAAACAAACTTAGTACCTGTCCATCAAACAAGATGTCCAGACCTCGGGTGAAATAATTGTAGAAATAATCACCACAAAGTGTTGTCCGCGGACGAGGATCCGAGGCAGAGTGAATGACCATCTGGTCAACCTTTACACAGAAAGCAAGTTTCTTAGTTCTTGAGAAACTACACAATGTTGCATCAGAATTCAGAAGCAAACATCTTCTGCCAATCTATAAAAGCGCAGCATCCTATTTCAAAATATGGCAATACCTGCTTCTGATGAATTCCACATGGACGACCTAATTCAGTCCAAACATCCTGCGTCAAAAAGGAAACCATGAGAGAATAAACTAGACTACTGGACATAAACAAGAAGAGGTGATGTCGTCCAACATAGCTATAGAAAAGCATCAAGCAGAAATCTGGCCAAAACGAAAACTAAAGCTCAAGTGCGTGCAAAAAACACTTGCCTGTGGTGATGCACCAAAAGGAATATGCTGGCCGCCAACTGTAAAGTACAATTCTTCCCCAAGCTGGCATCATGTTGAGAGAATTAGATCCAACAAAATAAAATAACTCATCAAACAAACATCAAAGCAGAACTCTTCCTATCAGTAGGAATTGATTTCAATGCACCAGATCTGATGGAAGCTAACCTTAACATGAACCTCTTCCATGTATAGGCTACCTGTTGGTAACGGGGGAGCTGATGCCCTATCCATTAAGGATCCAACACCAACTTTTTTGTCTGTAGAACTATCATACACAGAGACACGGCATGTAACCGGTGTTGTGCCATCTGGAAACTCCAACGGTAATTCAGCTGCCATAATTAGGAAAACAAAAATAATTGTTACCGAGTAGAGCTTGAAAATTTTACAAGGAAACATGGCATGAATGTGGATGAACTACCTTCCCCATCATGGCAGCAATCTGTATACTGGCTCGGAATAGGAAAAGCAAATGATAGCCCCTGAAAGGTAAATACATAGCAGATTCCCAATAAGAAATGTGCTTAGACAAAAGAAATCATAAACGCATAATATTTAGAGCCTTGCAATACACATACTGGATAAAACAGAAAGTAAACTCCTCTGTCTTTGTCATAAATTCCAGGAAACGTGGGCCCAAAAAGTGCATATACAGCTACGAAGGTGGCGAGAGTGGATGGTCCCCTGGGTACAGAAATATGGGTCAGTAATATTACCAGTATCCATAACATAAGTACTTATAACTTAAACTCAGGTACCCACCCTATTAGAGATGTGGCATAGCGCATTTGAAGTCGCTTTACATCGAAAATTTCAATCAGGCGTAGCCTCTGCAACATATTCATGTTAAATCAACCAAACCATAATATGATGCAGGCATGAAAAAATCAAAACTACCATATCTAGATGCATCATCCGCACGTGTTATCAAGACAGAAAACAAAACACAATATTCTCAAGTTTTAGAGATATCAGCAATGCGACAAAAAACTCAGGCAAGGAAAAAAGAAGCAACAAATTAGCATAGACAGAAAGGATACCTGTGACCAGGAATCAAAACGAAGATGAAAACCATGATCCGGAAAGCTAATAACAATATCCAATTTCAACGGATCCTGAAAACAAGAAGCACAGTGATGCAATTTCATCAAATAACTGTAACAAACAAACTTAATACCCATACAGATTTCCAGTTGCCCACAAAAAGAATCCCACCAAAGACCGGAGCGATGACTAGAAAATCCTAAAACCATATCAACTCGATGAAAGAAATCTTTTGTAGCATTTTTCTAAATCCTAAATTTATAGCATTTGACAGTTGAAAGCATACCTCGTCAAAATGCTTCACGTGGACAACATCGTATATGTTGGGCTGCTGTTCAATTTGAGCAAACGCCTCACAAATTGGCATCCCTGAGCAACATTTTACCAGTAACATCATCCAAATGAGTAAGCTTTCCAATACCAAACGACAATTATAACTTCAAACGACAACTACCACACCAGAAGCTCAACACGCCAACAATTTGTCGATTCTTAAGACACAAAAACAACATAGGAAAGGATAATTGAGCGTTTTCGATCAAACAAAACCATATCAAACCTCAACCTAATTCGAAGTTCTCTAATTGAATTCGACGGGAAACTGATCTTGTAGACTCGAATTCGGAAATTATTTCTAATTGGAAACCCGAAAAAAAAAATTTTGAATTGAATTATAACCTCGAATTGAAAACGCAAGATTGGGGGGGAAATGGAAGTGAAAAAATAAAAATCGGGAAGGGGAAAAATACCGAGGGAGAAGGGGCCGATGCCGAGGCCGGGACGGAGATCGAGAACGATGGCGCCCATGGCGGTGCCCTCGCACCGGCGTCTAGGTCTCTGCAAATTGTTCATCTTTTTTTTTCGTTGGATTATTGGGGAAGATCTCTGAGAGTTTTTTTTTTTTTTTTTTTTTTGGGCCAAAGGAAGACGATGACGAGAAGCCTTCTGTCTGTTCTCTCTCTCGCTCTTTATCAGCTGTACGGAAGCCTCTCTCTCTGATTGAATCTCGTGTGCGTTTGCCTCTCTCCGCAAGGAATGTCGACAGCGGGGGGACTTAGGTGTGCAAGTGGGACCAACTTCTCTCTCTCTTTTTTTTGGTTGGTAGGACCCACGTAATTTTTTTTTAATAAAGTAGACCTAATTTTTTTTAAATCTATTTTTGTTGCGATGAATTAGCCTGTGAATGAACACTTTTTTTTTTTTTCCCCTTAATATAAAAAGAACAGTGGTGTATTCGTGTTAACATTTATTTGAAAATCTCATAAAATTACAGGTAAAAAAAGTATTAGGATATGACTTATATGAGTTTAAATTTTAATATTGAGATTGGAAGAACAGAAAGCATTCACGATCACTATACCACTGTTGTCGGTGGTGTATGAAAATGAACTTTTTTTTTTTTTTTGGGTAAATGTATGAAAATGAACTTGAAAAAAAGCCCTATTGTCCTAATATAATTAAAAAATAATATATTGTGAAGGAAAATTAATAAAACGTTTTTTTTTTTAAATGAATGACAGTTTTTGCCGAGAAAAGAAAAATGAACGAGGGCTGAGAAACTAGGGCTCCAATTGCGGACGTCTTTCCAAAAATTCTTCTGAAATATCTTAATCTTTTCTCTCTAATTTTATTATTTATTTTTCCAAATAGTTTTAAAAAATTTAAATTTTAAAGTTTATAACTTTATCATTTTAAGTTGAAACTTGATGATTTTTTTTTTTCAAATTATATAGAATTTTGGAAAAAACAAAATAAGATTCATATTGTTAATTTTTTTCTTAGCATATTTTAGGTTTTTACACTTTTTCGCACTAAATAGTTTATTTTTACCAAACACACATTTTCAAAACTCAAACTTTCTCCAACTTTCAAAATATCGTCTTCAAATATGTCTTCAAACGGGGCCTTAATAGTGATGTCCAAAGGAAAAAAAAAAAAACTAAATAGTGATGTACTTTAAAAAAATTATAAAGCGGAGATGTTGATTGTTTTACGCAATGCCAAAATTTAGCAAATGAATTAATATATAATTCAAGACACTGACGTACTCTAAAGAGAAGTGTCACAAAGTGGAAATATTGATTGTTTTGCATAATTAGATTACTTCACGTCACTCAAATACTCAATGAATTAAAAGAAACCACAGATTGTACAAATAGCATATATTTGTTTAAAGAGTAAAAATAGCATAGATTTTGATGTCTAAACAATTTTTTATAAAATATGAAGGAAAAAAATAAAGATGATATACTCTTTCAACAACCCAAAGAAAACAAAATGGATAATAGGTTATTGATAATTTGGAGTCTCAACTTATATTAAAATAGCATTAAATAAAAATGAACTAATGCAACTTTTTTTTTTGGTAATAAAGAGGAAATTTAATGCAACTTGATAAATATTAAATATACAAATTGCATATTATTAGTAGAGGGTTTATCCACTGAATCTTATCAAAGAGTTATCCAAACGAAAAGTGCAAATTAGGATAATATGTGTGTGTGTGTGAGGGGTCTATTGAATAAGTCCTACGTGACCTCCACGGCTAAAGTATGTAATTGGTGTCCAAAGTCATACTTGTTTAAAAGTTCTACAGGAAAGTTGAATCCAACCAGTTAATTAAGTTTTTTTTTTTTAGTAGTAGATAAATTTTGACTTTGTTTGAATCATGTGTCTATGAAAAAGAAAAATTTTTTATTTTAAATGAAAAATTTTATTATTTTTTAAATAAAATGATATTTGAATGTGTAAAAAAAAATTTTTAGAAACAAAAAATTATTTGGAATGAAAAAAATGGTGTTAGATATAATATAGTGTGGGAAAATTTCAAAATGATATATTTTCTTTTTTCAAAAAAAGTATTGCACAAAATGACAAAATATTTTTGAAAATAAGATAAATTTTCTTTTTCGAAACGAGTGAATAATGGAAAAAGTTGAGAAAAATACTCTTTTGGAAAAATTTTCCAATGTCAGAGATTGAATATGTAATCCAAATATAGAGTTTGATTTTAGACTTGATTCACAGCATTAAAAGTAGACTTGGATCATGAATTCAAACCCATGACTCCAGCTTTACTTTTATAATGTTTTTTTTTTATGAAGATTTTAAATTTTTTATTTAAATTCATTGTTAAAACTTATGAACTAATGCCTTTAAAAAATAAATAAATAAATAAACTATGAACTAAACCGGTTATAAATTATCCAAACTCTCACGCTACCTTGCCTAATTCCAATCTCAACTACCAAAATTTATGGCAATTACCTTCCCATACTCATCTTCATACCAAAAACTTAAGTGAAAAAAAAAAAAAAAAAAAAAGAATTTGAAGGATGGAAAGCACGCGATGCTATTAAGTATATATATGTGTGTGTGGAAAATATAAACATGCTTGCTGAAGACATGGCATCTTAATTAATTGGTTTGAAATCTTGGAAAAATAAAAAATAAAAAGGAATGGTAATTTGCTCGTTTATTCAAGAATTTATGTATATTCTATAATTTTGTGATCTGAATTTTTAATTTTGGTATATTAATCCTAGATATAGATTTTTTTATATAATTGCTCTCGAACATTGCAATTGATTTGATATTATTGAAATTTAATACAAATAATCACATGTCAATTTCATGTTAATGTGAAAAGTTACCCAAAAAAAAATTACAACAAAACTAAAATATCGTTATTCTTATTAAACGTGCATAAAAGTATAACATTTTATACTTAATGTAATAAATTCTTTAAAAGTTTTTACTACTATTAAATAAAAAAGATGCTAGTGTTTAAGCTAAATTTGGGAAACGTTTGTTGTTCAATTTTAATGTCAGTGACTAGAACTGTCAAAAAATAAAAATTCATGAATTAATTTATCAAAATTAAAAGTTAAAAGACTGGATTGACAATATATTCAATGACTAAATGGAAAATTTTCCCAAAAGGAAACAAAATAATTAGTTCATTTTGAATTAAATTGTACTTTTTTCATCATGATTTTTATCTTTTTCTGAAAAAGTTTTTTGTCTTTTCTGAAAAATTACTATTCAAACTTAAAAATCTTAAACTAAACTCATTCACCAAACACTCCGTTAAAGATAAGTCTTGACAATATTCTGTTGTATTTTTCATGAAATGGTAAGTTGTAGTTTAGAAATTAATTTTGACAAATTACTCTCGACATATTTAGGGTATTGCTCGATATTAATTGATGATAATCGTAAACTTTTAGACTGATATATTTTTGTATAGTTTATATAGGGCACACCATGGAATTTAGACTATTGCACAACGATATTTTTATAATGAAAATGAGCTGACTCTCATAACTCAAAATTATTCAAATTGGTAATGATTATTTGGAAACACCTGCCCACATGACATGAACTTATTTAAAGGTCAGAGCTCATAGTTTGTATGTTTGAAATTTGAACGAAATATGAAAAATATCGGTGCTGCCTGTACTTAAAAAAATTTTCAGATAAAATATAGATGGTGGAAATTTCGGTAAAAAATTTATGAAAAATATAGATATTTATTATAAATTCAATTTTTTAAAAAATATTTTAAGGAATGATATACACTGAAAAATGCAAAAAGAAGCATGTTTAATACAAAAACTTTGAACATGTTAGATAGAAATCTCAATAGCAAAATAAAATCCAATAAATTGCTAGTATGATTGAGAATTTATCGTGATTGAAACAATCTTAAAATCATGATATATTGACACATGTCGTGTATAACTAGTAAAGTTAGGGAGAATTTGTCAACAAAACTCCATTTAGTAATAGGGAAAGAAAAATGGCGAGAGATAAGGATGGATGAGATTAGGAGAGTAAGGAATTAGAAAAACAAAAAGGTTGATGGACAACTAATTAATTATTTTATCAATTAATTGATTTTTTTAAGTTAGATAAAAAGGTGATTTTATTAATTATCATAAGTTTTCTTCCAAAAATCTCTCTACATTTTTAGTGATAAAAATATTGGACCGCAAAGGCGTTTATTCTATATATTTTTCTTTTTGCTTTTTAACATTTCTCTCCTAACAAACAACTGAACCTATATATTGTTATTACAAATTTAACCGTGCACTAAATTTATTATACTTCCTCTTTAGACATGTAAGAATTGCAAACCGTGATAAATTCTTATTAGTAAAATAAGTAGTTTAGTCAATAAATTTAATTTTTAACCGTCGAATTAATATATATGTATCCTATAAAATACACAATTTGATATAAAAAATGCTCTTATTTATCAATATCAAAATTCAAGTTTAATTTAAGATACTAAAAATTTGCTCTGTCCTTAGAAGATGGGTCTGCTGCTGTATAATTTATCCAATTTGTCTTCTTATGAAATTTAATACAAGCAGATATTTAATGTGCTAAAAAAAAAAAAAAAGTGCGCAAAAGGTACTGAAATTTCTAATCATCACCAACCAAGACAAACATTAAAGAAAGTGAAATCTCTCGGTTTCTTGACACGTATGATTCGCATAACATATGTTAGAATAGTTTATTTTACATTTAATTATGTTTTCATTTGACTTTTACTCTATGATTTCTTTTACCATAAGATCGCATATTATATGCTATCTGTATTTAATTTTTTAATCGATGAACAAATCTCTATCGGTTAAGAATTGTCCATTTCAAAAATTTATTTTGATAACTATTACAGTTTCATTGAGAATTTAATTCAATAACTAAAATAATTGTTTTTAATAATAACGTAAAAGAGAAGGTTATAGAATAAAAACTCTCTTTACCTCGTGAAAATGTATAGGAAATTTTTTTTTTAATGTTTGCTGGAAATTGTATAAGAATTAGACTAACGATTCACCTCACTTGAATATATTATATAAGCACTCTGAAGGAAATTTATTTAAAATTGACAGAAGGTTCTGACATTTAGGGGTGTCTAGGTGAACATCTCGGATACATTTCTACATTTTTTTTTCTTTTTCTTCAATTCAAAATTACTTTTCACTATTTATATTTATAAATATTTATAATAAACTCAAATTTTAAAAATCCATAATTTGTTATTTTAAGTCAAAATGAGATAATTTTTTTTCTATATTGTATAGAATTTATAGGATAACGAAACAAGACTAATATTAATATATTTTTTTCCGAACACATTTTAAGTTTTTACATTTTTTCATTACAAATAGTTTATTTTCACCAAACTCATATTTTTAAAACTTAACTCATCTCCAACTTCCGAAACACTATCTTTAAATGACCCTAATCGAGTCCTTAATACTAATACAATAATCTTATTTATCTTGATTCAAACTTTTGGTCTATGTTTGATAGAGTATAAAAGGAGGAGGAACAGGATAGAGGAGGGATTTCAATCCAACTCATACTCAATTTTACAAAATTCGAACCACATTTATTTTGGTCACCTATCCAATTTAGATTCCCAGTTTGAATTAACAACTAAGGAAGTAGTAAAGACGTTGGACTTCCCAATTTTTAATTATTTCAACTTGAAAAGAAAATAGAAAGAAGAATTTGACAAATTAAATGGAACGAAAAAAGGAAAAACTTTTATTTTATACTTTATGTCAAACAATTTCTCTCTCTTTTTTTTTCCTTCTAAATTTTCTTCACGTAAACGTTCCTTCGTTAATAATTTCCATCCACCTCTTTAAAAAAGAGCATTAGATTGGTTAAAAGCAATTTTATTTTTGTTGTCTTTAATCTGCCATATCATTATATTTCTTTATAATATATTGAAAAGTCAAATCATAACTTTTTTGCAACCGCTAGGCATCAAAAGAGCAGTTCACCAAACTAACAAGCAGCCGGCAAATTGACAGTGGCTATAAATGCGCCTGAGCAAGCCCAACTAAAAAAGAAGTTTTTTTTGATAAAAAAAATTAATCATTAAAAATATTGAAAAATATTTATATTAAAAAAAATAGAAATGTTTATCAAATTTTCCATTAAAAAAAAGGGAAATGTTAATTTATCACCATCTATTTAATCTTTTTTTTATATAATGTACGAAATTCGAATTTTATACATCACTATTAAATCAGATGTGAATTTACATTTCATCATCACTGATACCAAAATTAGTGATATTATCACATTATGATAAAATGGTATTGTAATGATAAAAATTACTTTTAAAGTTGCAATTCTAAAATAATAAGTGTTCGATTTACCTTCTAAAAATGTAAATCAAGGAAAGTTAGTTTAACCTGAATTTAGCAAAACTATGCTCTATTTTCTTAAATCTTAAAAGTGTCAAATAACTAATAAACATGTTTTTCTCGTCTGAATTTTTATAATATTTTTAAAAATCATAAAAATGAAAACAGAAGCCCAACTAAAAATGGTCAAAATATTATGTATATTACGGTCAAAATGCACCGTATGAACGAGTAATAAAACAACAGGGATTGGACTGTAGACTACGGTAGAGTTTCAAATCTATTTGGATAGTTTAATCATGTTTTTATCGTTGATCAAAAGCCAAAAAAAAAAAAAAAAGCATTTTTTTTGTAAATGTTTTTTTTTTCAAGGTGGCCCCCACCTTTCCCCGGTCGCCTTTTCTCGGTGCCCACTAACCACGTGGTGCTCGAGATTAGAGAATCCTAGAGAGAGAGAGGAAGAAAGTTTGATAGATAGAGAGAGAAAGTAGAACAAAGCAAAGCAAAACAAAACAAAGCAAAGAGGACTCGCAAAGTCTAACAAAGCCCGCGTTTGACGCCTCTCTCTCTCTCTCTCTCTCTCTCCTCTCTCTAGAGTAGTGAGAGAAAGTAGTAAAATATTTAAAATAAAAAAAAAAAAAGAAAAAGGAAGAACCAGCATTCTTTTCAGCCAATCTCGAGTGGCCGTCTTCTTTCGGTGTCGTTCTTCTCTCAACTTTCTCTCTCTATCTCTAAACTCTCTCTCCTCTCTCTCTCTCTCTCTCTTTCTTTACCTTCCCATCTCTGTCTCAGAACGCACATAAACCAACCAAACAGACCCAACGTGACAATGGCAAGTCACATCCTAGCCGCGTCCGTTTCCGTGTTCTTACCTCTCACACCACCGCCACTTCCTCCCAATCTCTCCCAGACCTAGGGTTTTTTCCTCTCTATCCTCTTCTCTTGTTTGTTTCTTCTTGATTTTGTTTCGAAGCGGAAGTTCGTGGAATTTTGTTGTTGTTGTTGTTTTTGTTTTCTTCCTGAATTCCACGAATTTGGAAGCTCCAATCATGGAACCGCAAGCTTCGAGCTTGTATAGACCTTCTGTTGAGGACGATGGAGGTGGTGGTGGTGATCGAGGCGGTGGCGGCGGCGGTTTTGACCAGTCGGTGAAGGAGAGGGAACTTATGAGCGGCGTCGATCAATGTGAAACTATTGGGGATTTGGACGATTCCCAGCTCATCGGAGCTCCGGTGGCGATCGCCCCTGGAATTGGCGACGCGGCGGCGGCGGCGGGGAAGGACGGTCAGGCGGTGCCCGTGGAGGTGAGATTGGGGGAGAAGGCGGTGGTGGAGAAGCGGAGGCGAGGTCGACCGCCAAGGGGACAGGGGAGAGCGACGACGCCCGTGAGGATGAAGAAGGACGAGGAGGACGTTTGCTTCATATGCTTCGATGGTGGGAGCCTCGTTCTCTGTGATCGCCGGTGAGTTATATATATATAAATATATTTTAATACTTATATTCTTTGTTATGTGGGGGCTTTTAGTTGCCGTAGAAAATTTTGGAAAGAGGGGAAGGAAAAATTGAGCTTTCTTTCTCGTATGTTGATTTCGGCCAGGGATGGGAAATCTTTATTCAAGTGAGAAACTTTTCTTCTGTTCAAGTAGGGAAATTTGGAAACATACTCAATTGGGTATGTTTGTGATTAGTTGAAGGTGAAGAAACTAAGGATTTTTGTTGGTTGAGCTTCGAATATGGTTGTCCCAACTGGGCTGAGTTTTTTCATTTGATTTGAGCTATTCATCTGATAAAAACCATTTGTGTTTTCATTTTTGTGATTTATTGGCAATCAAATAAGGAGTTTAAGGATAATTTCCTTTCTTGGAATGATTTAGATTTGGTTTTTTAATGCTTCTTTGATTCTGATTATTCATATGCTTGTTATGGATTATTTACTATTTAGGGGCTGCCCAAAGGCATATCATCCGGCGTGTATCAAGAGGGACGAGTCATTTTTTAAATCAAGGGCTAAATGGAATTGTGGTATATTTCATACAATTGCTTCTCCTTCTTCCTTTTATATTTTTATTTCTATTTCTTTTACAGTATAAATTTGGTTAATTTACCTCTCAAGTCGAGGAAATTTTATGGTTTTTTTAACTTTTCTTTTTCTAAAAAATTGTTCTGCCCGTCAGGTTGGCATATTTGCAGCACTTGTCAGAAAGCTTCCCATTATATGTGCTACACCTGTACTTATTCTTTGTGCAAAGGATGTACTAAGGATGCTGATTATGTATGTGTACGAGGAAACAAAGGACTTTGTGGAACGTGCATGAGAACTATCTTACTGATTGAAAAATTTCAAGTAAATAAGGAAGCGGTATGTTGATCGTATCTCTCTTCAGCCTGTTTCCTGCAATTTTTTTTTTTGTCAATTCCCCCTCAAAGTTAAAGATGCTCTTCTTGTTTGGATTTGCAAGGAAGATATTTGTTGAGTTTACACCATATGATTATTCTCTGGTTTGGGTTTTAAACTCCTTAGCTTGCTGTCGTTATCCTTTCTAGTCGTAAATTTTGAGACTGAAGAGTGTTCGGTAATGTATTTGGAGCGCTTGGTTGTTTATTAACCTTCTGCTGGTGCCATTTTTAAACGTTCATTGAAACTTTTGCAGGCTCAAGTGGATTTTGATGACCAAACCAGCTGGGAGTATCTATTCAAGGTCTATTGGGTTCTTTTAAAAGGGAAATTGTCGTTGACTTTAGATGAGCTTGTGAAAGCAAAAAATCCATGGAAAGCACCCCAGTTGCTGCTTCTAATTGGGGATATTCGAGTAAAATTTATGTTGGAAACGGGGACCAAAATTCCGTGTCTGTGAACTGTTGTGCAAACATTGAAATTGTGAATGCTAAAAGAAGAAAAGTTGACAAACAGCCCAAAGTTCTTGGAAAAGAGAGTTCTTTGCCTGTTGAAAAATCTGGTGGTGACGGAGTGGGTCATTTTCACGAAGAAACAAGTTGGGCTTCAAAGGAGCTCCTGGAGTTTGTTTCACATATGAGAAATGGTGATAAATCTGTCATGACCCATTCTGATGTCCAGGATTTACTGGCTGATTATATAAAAAGAAACAACCTTCGTGATCCTTGTCAAAAATGTCAAATTGTTTGTGATTCAAGGCTTTTAAGCATGTTCGGTAGAGCACGTTTGGGTCACATTGAAATGCTAAATCTTCTTGAGTCTCATTTTCTTATAAAAAATGATGTTCCAGTAAGAAGTATTATTACAGCAGGACTTTTGGATGCCGTTGGTAGCCAGATGGAGTCTGATTGGAACTATGATAGCCAAATGACACTGGTTAATGATAAGAGGCGCAAAGTACGTAAGGGGATTGATGACAAAGGACTGCCACTGATCTAGAAGCATATGCAGCGACTAATGCTCATAACATTAACTTAATTTACTTGCGGCGCAATTTGTTGGAGAATTTAGTTGATGACGCTGAAAAATTTCATCAGAAGGTTGTTGGTTCATTTGTGCGAATAAAAGTTAATACTAGTGATTCAAAGCCAGAAATGCATAGGCTTGTCCGAGTTGTAGGTATTACATTTATGATTTGGTCATCAGTTTTTTTATTATCTTTCAGTTATACCATAAACCATTGCAAAATTTTGCAATATTTTGCTAAATCTTGGCGTGCAGGTACCAGTAAGGCTATGGAACCTTATAAAATAGGTACAAGGGAAGCTGATGTCATGCTTGAAATCTTGAATTTAAACAAGAAAGAGGTTATATCAATTGATGGGATTTCAAATCAGGAATTTTCTCAGGTGATTACGATCCTTTTATATTTGTTTCTTAAATTAACGTTTTCTATTGTTACGTATCCTTTATTTTTCCATTTTTTTTTTCACCTTTGATTCTTTGAATCTACTCAATTTGCAAAAAAAGCTCCTAGTTTTGTTGTTTATCTAACTTTATAAACTAATAATAATAAAAAAGATACCTAGCTTCAGGCATGTCCCATGTATGCAAGTCTTATAAGCATTATAGTTTTCTATTAATAGCATCTGTTGGTTTTTTTTTTTTTTTTTTTTCTTTTAGTTTATATCCCTCTGGTTCTCCAAATCTCCTTAATCTGTTTTATTTTTTTATTTTTAGAAAGGTTAGTAGCGTTGTTGGTTGGCCTAAATGTATAACTAGGACGAAATACTTGGCCTCAGCCATGAAGCCACATCAGTTAAATGAATAGTACCATGGTGGAGGTTTTCCTTAATTTGTCTTTGGCTAAAAATCGTGGATTATTAGGCAGCATATGATGATAGCGAGGTCTAGCATGGAGCATCATGATATCATTTGTTTGTCCAATTATTTATGTGATAGCCATTTCTGCAGGATGAGTGTGAACGTTTACGCCAATGTATAGAATGCGGGCTCATCAAGCGGCTCACTGTTGTAAGCGTGCCTATGATGTTTCCTCTCTGTTTTATATACGCAATATTGTTTTCCTCCTTTACAAACGATATTTGCTTGATGTAGGGTGAGATTCAGGAGAAAGCAATGACACTTCAAGCAGTGAAAGTAAATGATGTGAGTTACTTTATTATATAACTTTGTGACAAGTGATTATGTTAGCTAGCACTTTCTTTCTTTTTATTTTCTTTAGCTTGATTAAGGAAAAACAAAAGAAAAGCATTTACGCAAATTCTAAACATGCCTCGTCATGCATGATCACCCTGTCTGATTCAGTGGCTGGAGAGAGAGATATTGAAGTTTAATCATCTTCGTGACCGAGCAAGTGAAAAGGGACTTAGAAAAGAATATCCTTTCTTTTTTTTTTTTCCAGTTTCAATCTGTGTGTTATGTTCTGTCCTTTTTATTTTATTTGTTTATTTATTTTTATCCATGAGTGGAACACAATACTTGCTTTGGTTCGAAATGACAGAGGCAGTTTAAGTTGTCACCTATGCAGTCTGTTAGTATTTTTCTACGGAAAGTGAAAAGTGTTCAAACTTTGGACATTCCTTGACCAAATTGCACGCATAGAGAATGGGTGGAGAGGTTAGAGCTTCTGAATTCACCAGAGGAACGCAAGCGCAGGCTGGAAGAAGTTCCCATAGTACATGCTGATCCAAATACGGATCCATCTTCCGACAATGCTGGAGAAGTAGATGAAGAGAAACAAGGTTACTTCTTGTTTGTTCTAGTTTCCGTTTCTGACATGGAAAAGATTTTGTTTTTGTTTCTTAAAGCTATTTTCGTTGGTAATTATACTGATTTTTCTATGCAGATGAAAAAGTGAAGCCAACAGATTCCAGCTTTGATAGAAAGAGAAGGGAGTCCCTCTCTCCAGGACGAGGAGGTGATATATTGATTAATAGTGGAAGCTATGCATTAAAGAATTTAATTATCCCTGTTGAGCAATGTACAGATAAAGAAATGGTTGGATTAGATAGTTGGGATACATCAAATAACCAGGTTGATTGTACTTCTTCAGGTATTATTGGTTGCAGCAGGTCTGATTCGTGTTCTGAGACGTCGGAAATTTCGACGCTACTTCTATCGACAGGGGCAAACCAATCTGTTAATGATTTTGAAATAGACAGGACATGGCACTACCAGGACCCAACTGGGAAGGTTCAAGGCCCATTTTCCATGACACAGCTGCGGAAGTGGAAAACAAGTGGGTTCTTTCCTCAGGATTTGAAGATCTGGAGGTTGAATGAGAAACAAGAGGACTCAATTCTTCTGACTGATGCATTGAGTGTGCAGTGCCCTAATTTACCATTAAACAGCCATTTGCCACCACAGGAAGTCAAGGTCGCTCCTGATGATAGAGACAATGTGGATGCGGGGCCGAGCAAGAGCATGAATGCCACTCTAGTGAATGGTGAAACACTTGAGGAGAGCAGGAATCTTGAGCAGGATGGCCGGAGCAAGCATCCTGACAAAAATAATGAAGCTGTAGGAAATGATGGATTGGGCTCCCATTTGTCAAGTTGCACTGCAGTTGCAGTTGTTAACTCCACTGAGAGGCATAGTGGAATTTTTTCCGAGGGCTCAGATTCGTTGAAGGCTAATACCATTTGGCCGACTCATCCCCAAGTTTCATTACCCACGCCCATTTTTCCTGGGAAGCAAACCCGTTGCATGAAATGAGCGGAGATCACGTAACTGAGAGAAACTCTGAAAAGGGTGATGGAAACTTGAATGTTTGGCCGACTGTTGATTGTCAAACTAGAAGTAACCAAGCTTGCGAAAATCGATCTGATGGAGATTCCGGTCAATCTTCTGGTCAAAACTGGAGACCACCTGTAGGTAGTCCTTCAAATGGATGCGATACCAACTCAGGATTGAATTCTTTGGTCAAATCACTTGATACATCAGAGCAAAATCGGGAGGGTACTGATCTTCCTAATATGCCCAGCCACACTGTGAAGCCAAGCAATGGGAGCTTGGAAGGTGAGGCTGCTGAAAACAGACTGTCGGCTTCTTCAAGCGCTCCTGTCCAGGATGCTGGCCGTAGTTGGAGCACTGCTTCTAGTTTGGTGGTTAGCAGTGCGCAATTACAGGAAGTAGCTGGCGATTGGAGTGGATATTCCACCAATCCAGCCAAACCTTGTGCTGTTGAGGAATGGGACTCGAGTCTTGCCTCCGGGTCATCTCTGAAACAAACAGAAATGGTTGGTGATCACGCCGCTACTCCAGCTTCATTGAGTGACCAACTAACACATTCTTCCCCATCACATCCTCAATCTAATACCTCCAGTTGGCATGACATTGAGCCCAATGAGTTCAGCTCTCTAGTTGATGAATCGGTTTCAGATCTATTGGCTGAAGTCGAAGCGATGGAGACTCTACATGCGCTGTCTTCCCATATACCGATTGTCTACGGAGGGGAGGTGACACAGGGTTCTAATACCGATTGTCTTAGTCCTGTTGAGGCATTTAGCCCAGCTCCGGAGCCTGGAAAAGGTGATGCTTTGAGTTCCACTGCAGGTGTACACTTGCCTCCTCAAACAAACGTGACAGACGAACCTCTTAGGGTAGGTAATCCTGATGTTCTTGACACCGAAAAGAGATCCACGGTGAATCCTTCTATAAGTCCTGAAGTTGAAGGAGATACAAAGCACAGTGATGTTTCAGTCAACCAATGGGAAGCAAGTGCAGACATTCAACCGTCCGCACCGCCGACAACGAGTTGGGATGTGACCATGACAGACACTCCTTGGACTGCAAGATCGGAAAGCATGGATACCAATTGGGGAGTGGTTCAGACAAGTGCAGATGTGAGCTGGGAAGGAGGGTTGCATCAAGGTAATTCAATTATGGATTGGGCTCAGCCTACAGCACAGGCAAACACGAACATGAATTCAGGTCCAACTGCACCAAGCATTTTGGGAAGCCAACCGAGATACGGTGGAGAGAGATTTCCTGGTTCAAGAGATCGGGTTTTCCACGGTAGGGATTCAGGTTTTGGTAGGAATAGGCATGCCTGGAACAGGCAGCAATTTTTTGGCAGCGGTAATAGCGGAGCCCCATTCAGGCCTCCTCCGAAAGGGCAGCGAATTTGTAAATTCTACGAAAGCGGGTACTGCAAGAAAGGAGCAGCATGCAGCTATTTTCACCCATGATTTTGGGGGTTAGACACGGCATAAAGTTAGACACATTTGTTATGTAATCATTAATTTGTAGTGGGAAGTTTCTTCTTGCCAAGATGTTGTAATTTTAACCTGTAAAATTAGAAGTCAGTGAGGAGGGCATAATTTGCATAATGTATCTTTGGATAGCTTAGCGGGTCCATAGTTTAAACTTTGTGGACGACTTAAAATTCATTTTTATAATGGGCAAATGAAGCAGGTAATTTCTGCCATTCATACAATATGAAGAGTTGGCTGTTTCACAATAATTTCACCTCCCATCTACCAATAACAATAACGGTAACAGTAACAATAATAGTTGTTATTATTTCACCTATCAAACACGACCTTTCGAGCATCAATTGGTGTTTGGCACTTTTTTCTTTTTAGGATTAGGATGTTTCACTATTTAATATAGGTCTCAATCTTACAAAAATGTTATGTGACGTGTTAGAATAATTGCGTTAGGGTAATGGATTGTGAACATCGGGTCGGTTTGGTGTGTTTTTGAGATATTTCAACCTGTCTAATTGAGTTTGGGTGCTTTGATTTTTTAATTTTATTTAATTTTATTTTTTTGACATATACAATCAACCTACTAGTGAATATTGTGTTGGATTGGGCCTATTGAACGGGTTAGACATTACAAGTTCAAATCCAATGTAATTTCCCTGGAATTACATTAAGCAATGAGAATCTAAAATAAATAGGTATTTGGACAAATGTAGTATGGATTTTGATAAAAATGAAAAAGTAGATTTGGATTTTTTTTTCTTTTGAAGTAATTAGCCAAAATGATCATTGAATTTTTTAGAAGGTGATAATTTAATATCTGTTTTTTTTAATTTTGGTTGAAAATACTCTAAATTCTCTATATGTTGACAATCTTAATCCTTTCCATCTAAATCCATTAAATTGCTAACGGAATCACACATGGGAGCAATCATTTGATAATTTTTTTAGGTTAAAAGACGAAAGCACCCTTTGAATCTTAAACAATAAATAAAAAAGAAAAAAAAGGAAAATGTCATGCATAACCAAAAAAAAACTTGTTTTACTTCTTTTTCAACTGATTTTTCTCTCAGAAACAAAACATATTCATAACCAATAACGATGGAAATAGAGGAGATTTATTTTTGGTTTAAAAAAAAAAAAAAGCTTATGAGAAGGAACCCCTGAGCTTTCCCATCTCCTTCTACCACACCCAAAAAGTAAAAAAATTTCAAATTGTTCTTAATTTAACCTCTGCGATTCTCTCCTCCAATGGCTATACTAAAATCACAAACTTCTACCAAGAGTACCACCTTCCTTAGTTTCCTCATCACTACTTCCCACTCCCATTTTCCCATTTTACCCTCCCCTAGATCCATCAACCTTTTTTGGCCAAAATCAAGAACAAAAGGGTAGATTTTGCGGCTGTGGTAGCTGTGGCTTGGCGGTCACCTTGGAGTCCATGTTCACCAGAAGCTTCGAGAGCATGTCTGTTGTGAGAGACGCCATTGATGAACGACAAGAAGAAGGAGGAGAAGACTGGTTTGGGCACTGTTGAAGAGAGAGAAACTGGGTTTTGGGATGAAGGGAGAGAGCAAAAAGGTCCGTTGAGATTTGAGAAAAATATGATTTTTTTATGAGTTTTTTTTTTAAAATTAAATTTATTTAAATAATTAAAATAATCTTTTAAATTAGATCATATACATTGTATATGACTCATTTCATTAGAAACTTAATGAATTTATATAGAAATGACTAAGATTGTCAACATTTAAAGATTTTAGAATCTTTTCGGTCAAAATTAGAAAAATATGAATTAAATTGTCACTTTTTAAAGAGTTCGGAAACCATGTTAATCAATTATTCCCTTTTTTTTTTTTTTTTTAGTAAAAGTAGATTTGGATTTGACATGAGATGATATGAATATTTTGGATTTAAAAATGATATGCTAAACACACTAGTATATTCAAAAATCAAAGATCAACAATACAAGTTTTAATATAAAGATATATTTATTTTTTTTTGCACAAAAATATTATAAACTTATCATAAAGTTATAATTTATATTTTTAATTTTGATGTTTTGCTTCATGAATTTGAAAATATGTTATAATCTGCCTCGTTAACAACAATGTTAATTTTTTAAAAGAAATTTATACCACTACATCCATTCTCAAAAAAAAAAAAAAAAAATATATATATATATATATATATTTTTTTCCTCGCCATTTGCAACATACCTTTTGCAATAGATGAAGGGGAATTTATTTACATTTATTATTTTTCCCTGCTGAATACATGGAAGTGGAGCTTGGTAACGAGGAAAGGTCATTTTTGCAGGCAATTATTCCTAGTACTGAAACCTTAAATTATTAAAAAATAAAAATAAAAAGAAAAAGAAAAAGAAAAAGAAAAAAGAACCTTCATTCCGGCACGTGTTCATTTGTGTGCGACACGTTTTCTTAAAGGATTTAACTCAAAAATAAAAAAGAAAAGAAAAATAAAAAAAGATAAATGATTACATTAATCCTTGAACTTTTTATAAAAGTGTCATTGGATCTCTGAATTTTTTTTGATTGATTCATCTCTAAACTTGTTAAAAGGGTGTAAATTAGTTATCAATGGACCTATTTCGCATCACTTATTTTTCAGGGGTAATTTAGGAAATTCAGCTGATAAAAATTACAAATTATTTTTCAAAAATGACAAAAACCAAAAGAAAACTCTGTACTTTTTATCCTTTCTGCTCGTTCCATCTCTCTCCCTCTCTCTCTCTCTCTCTCTCTCTACTTGCAGGCAGCAGAACAAAAACTCATACCCAACAAAGAGGAAGGCCGCCCACCTTCAGTCATCGTGAACCCGACGCCACGCCCACCCTTCCCCGTTGAGAGCCAAAAGCCACCTACCGTGACACCGTCGGCACCTTGCGAACCATGATCCGCCGCCGTTGATTCGCAAACCCAGATCCGCCATCGCGAGCTTCCACCAACTCGATCGGCTACCGCGAGCCTTCGCAAGCTCCATGGCGCATTGCCTCCGTGCGAGATCGCAAGTCCCTCTCTGGTCTTCAGTCAAAAATGGCAGAGTAAAATTGTTGTTTTTTTTTGAACTTGTAAGTGAAAAATTTTGTAATTTGCTCGAGTGTTTGTGTGGGACTTTGGTAATGGTGTTGGCTTTTACAGAAGAAAGCGACGAAGGAGAAGAGGAATGAGAGTTTTTTTTTTTTTTTTTTTTTGGAAAAATAATCAGTATATACGTTAGGGGTAGTTTAGTCTTTTCAAATTAAGTCAGATTATTTAACAGAAAAAAAGTGAATTTTTAACGTCCAACACGTTGGATTAAAGGAAAAAAGAAAAAGAAAAAAAACAACGGCAAGAAAGTGAAATGACAGGCAAAACGGCACCGTTCCAAGACTTTCTTGCTTCAAACGTTTTGTCCAAATCAAACTTCTCCATTTTCCGGCGATTGACCTCTTGAAATCTTTTAATTCCGAACTCCCCCAAAAGAAAAAAAAAAAAAAATTTCGCGGGACGAGTTGATCAAATCAACAGAATTGATTTTAAAAGCGTGTTTTCAACGTCCTTGTTCAGGATCGACTTCCAATGCGATGGCGACGACGTCGTTTTTAACGCCGACGCAGAGGTACGCCGCCGGGGCTCTCCTAGCCCTGGCTCTCCACCAGGCTCAGATCAACCAGACCCGTCCCTTGGGCGGCTCCTTCCCCGACGAGGAAACCTCCGACGACCGAACCAGCAGCGGCAGCAGTGCTGACTCCGTCGCCGACGACCCTGGCCTCTGGGTCCACGAGGTCTCCGGCCTCCTCCGCCCTGTATTCAGGCAATTTTTCTTTTTGGTTTGAAATGAAATCCAAATTATTGAATTTGATTGTTTGGAATTTGATTTTCCGGTTTTGGTCGTTGGTTGGTTGGAGATGTTTGGAGAGAGGAATTCGTAAATGATTTTGAATCCTTTTTCAATTCTCATTGTTGAAGAGATCAAAAATGTAATTTACTGTTTGGCTGTCGATAATTTTGTTGGAAAAGAGGAATCCACACAATAATTTGGAGTTTTTTGAGTTGTTTTTTGTGGAAAACCGAGCGAATTGTGCAGTTTCATTCTGATGATGGTTGGTGAATCGGCATTGGTATTATTATGAGCAGGTTTTTGGAGATTGACTCAGTGGCATGGTCTGGCCTTGAGGAAACCGCTGGATCTTCTCCGGCCAAGCATCATGTTGGAGCAGTATGTTTTCACTTTTGGGTTTACTACTATTTTTTTTTTTTTTTTTTGGGTAAGTTATAATTTAATTTGGTGTCTGTTTTTTTTTGTCACGGTATGTTTTTTGTGTTGTTATAGTTTTTGAGGTTGCTAGCGGAGGAAAATGATGGGAATTCTTCTCAAAATTCTGATCAAGAACTTGCTTTGTCGAAAGCGGTTGATGCCATGTGGTGTAGCATGGAAAAGAGTTCCGAATGTTCCGAGTCTAAGAAGGAAAAGCATCGTGAATATGAAACCGAGTGTCGCGAGAAATGTTCAACGGCTGAGGTGCAATCAAACTTGGAAGCATCTAGTGCGAACATGGAAGTTCAGCCGAAGACTGAGGGAAATATTTTGCCCATTGAAGATGCATTTGATGTGTCCAGCAGTCAAGTTGATGAGAACCCCGTTGAAGAGGTAATGATGCTTGGCTATCAGAGGAAAGTGACGGTTCTCTACGTGCTTCTCTCGGCTTGTTTAGCGGACACACATGAGGACAACAAAAAGGGTACCCGTAAAAGAAAGGGATATGATGCTCGACATCGTGTTGCTCTGCGGTTGCTGGCTACTTGGCTTGATGTCAAGTGGATTAAAATGGTTTGTACGTACAATTTGTTAGTACAGAGTTGTTCACTCAACCTTAGAACATTATTTGTATACAATAAAAAGTGTGTGAGTTGTAATGCTCTACATTTCTTTTTGCTTTATCATGTTTTATTGAGAGTTCGGAATATTATTTCACATCCGGCATAAATTATGTATCGTTCTTTATCAGTTCGATATCATGTTCTAAAATTTTTTACTAAGGGATATTTTCTCTGAGCAGGAAGCTATTGAAACAATGGTTGCTTGCTCTGCCATGGCTTTGGCCAAAATGGAAGAGTCAAGTGAAGAACAACCTCAGTCATCAAATAGTAAATGGGCCAAGTGGAAGCGTGGTGGTATTATTGGTGCAGCTGCGTTAACTGGGGGAACACTGTTGGCTATTACTGGTGGTATAGAGCCAGCTACAGATTAATGGATATATTTGGAGAACTTTAAATGCTCGGTTGAAAATTTTTCTCATTGCCTGAACGGTTTTGACTCTGTTCCACTTATTTTCATTTGACAGGATTGGCTGCCCCAGCAATTGCTGCAGGACTTAGTGCTCTAGCTCCAACATTGGGTACTCTCATTCCGGTAATTGGGGCGAGTGGATTTGCAGCAGCTGCTGGTGCTGCGGGAACCGTGGCTGGATCTGTTGCTGTTGCTGCGTCTTTTGGAGGTGAATAGTTGGTTACACTTGTAGGAATACATGTTACTTATAAATAACATAGTGGTAGTATATGCCTACATGGCACTTCGTTTCATATACATTTTTCTCCAATGTCTCAGACATGCTTAGAACAGAATTTACATCTGTTTGAGACTTTCAGCACAGTTTTGTGTCTAATACAAGAGTTGCTTGGAAGTCTCTCTATTCAACTCATAACTATTTCCAGTACTGCATCAAAGTGAAAATGACCAGTATGGTAGCTAGGAATTGTTATTCTTGTCATTTGATCTGGTAAACATGATGAGGTTTTAGTTTTTGAGAGATAAAGTTTATGTAGACCAAGTGACTTAATTTGGTTGTTTTTTGTCAACCTAGCTGCTGGAGCTGGACTTACAGGGAGCAAAATGGCTAGGAGAACTGGGAATGTTGATGAATTTGAATTCAGAGCTATAGGAGAAAATCATAACCAAGGCGTGAGTTTTTCCAGCTTCTTTTTTATAGGACAGTTTGATTTCCTTGTGGACATGTTTAACCTACAGACGCTAATGTGTTGAAGTTTCATTCACTTTCATACTGACGAAGTATTCTAGTGTCTCAAACTTTTAATTTTCTTCTATGCCAGAGGCTAGCAGTTGAGATCATGATCTCAGGACTTGTTTTTGATGAGGAAGATTTTGTAAGACCTTGGGAAGTGCAGAGTGACAACTTGGAAAGGTTTGAACTTTTTACCACTGCATATGAATCTTCACATTACATTCTTCCGGGAAATAACAGACGTAAGAAGGCAGGATTCTAAAACTGTGGATGCTAAATTAATAGTAGGGTTGAGTAGGCTTTAGCTGCTGAGTTCAGTTTGTATTCAGTTTCTGGCGGTTCTTTTGCTTTAAGTAGTTTCTGCCTTATCGATTGATGTCACCTTTTGTCGTCTTTTAGTGTTACCTTCCTTTCTTTTTGCTTTAAAAAATAAATTTTCTTTGGCCTATTAAATTGTCATCCTTTGTCGTCTTTTGGTGTTACCTTCCTTTCCTTTTGCTTTAAAAAATAAAATTTCTTTGGCCTATGAAATTGTCAATTTGTACGAGGTACTGTTTGTAGACTAGTAAATTTGTCATGGTATTCTTTTGCAAGAAAAGTATCACATAGTTGGAACTTGGAACACGGATTGCCTAACTTTGTTATTTTTATCTTGTATTGAACATGGTCTGTAGAGCTAGAAACGGAGTTGCAACTTACATCTCTCTTATGATTGTAAATTCTCTATAGGTATGTGCTGCAGTGGGAGTCCAAGAATCTGATTGCAGTGAGTACAGCAATTCAGGATTGGCTTACATCAAGTAAATAATTTGAACCTCATGGCTGTTATTGTTGTTTAGCATGTAGTATGATGATAATAGCATCATGGCTTCTTTTCGTAGGACTTGCTATGGAATTGATGACGCGAGGTGCAATGATGACTGTGTTAAGCACCCTTATGGCAGCACTGGCGTGGCCAGCAGCATTAATTACTGCTGCTGATTTCATCGATAGCAAGTGGACAATTGCGGTTGACAGGTTAGCATTTTCTTTTTCCCATGCACGTTGAATTGTTAGATGAATGGTTTACGGAATAGGTTGAAATTATTTGTTGAGTTTCTATTCGCTTATTAGATCACTAACCTTTGACATTTTCTAGATCGGACAAAGCAGGAAAGTTGCTTGCTGAAGTATTGTTAAAGGGAGTTCATGGGAACAGGTTTACTCATCATCACTTGATTGAAAATGCCAGTACCTTTGTAAGGTTTGGTCTTTTTAATATCTATTTTTGGCTTTCCATGAATCTCCAGGCCCGTGACACTTGTAGGTTACTCACTTGGAGCAAGAGTTATATTTAAGTGTCTGCAGTTTTTGGCTAAAAACGAAAATAATGGTAACACTTTTACTTTTCACTCTTGGAAGTGTCCTTGACTTATGGAATAACCCAAATGTAATGAATTTTGGCAGCTGAACTTGTAGAAAGAGTTGTTCTTCTTGGAGCGCCCATTTCAATTAAAGATGAGAACTGGGGAGCTGCTAGAAAGGTGTTTTATTTTCTTTTAGCCTAGCCGTATTGTGATTTCTGTGGGTGATTTCCAATGCAAAACTGTATTTGCATAATTCCATCATCACTGAATGCTCTTCCATATGCTCCTGCTCTTTGCAGATGGTTGCTGGAAGATTAGTGAATGCTTATTCTACAAATGATTGGACGCTTGGACTTGCTTTTCGAGCTAGGTATGCTTGACATTGTTGATTCTCTCTGAATCAAAGGCTCATCTATACGAATTTTTATTTGCCGTTGATAAGCACTAAATCAAAACGGGCAGGTCCTGATTTTTTT
Source organism: Ficus microcarpa (assembly GCA_025413485.1). Classification (NCBI taxonomy): domain Eukaryota; kingdom Viridiplantae; phylum Streptophyta; class Magnoliopsida; order Rosales; family Moraceae; genus Ficus; species Ficus microcarpa. Next base: position 13,751,587 of record CM046379.1, on the reverse strand, counting down.
TGAAAAATTATTTTGGTAATTAATAAATGCAAGGTGCTGATTGGATCTCTAGTTCTAGGATTCTGTCAATTGGGGATTTATTTAGCTATTATGGTTCTATTATTTTGGAGAAATTATTGTTTGCTGATTTCTGTTCTGGTAAATGGTACCATGGATGAACAGCTTGCTTAGTCAAGGATTAGCAGGCATTCAACCTGTAGATGTCCCAGGAATTGAAAATGTAAGTTTACTCTTGTTTTTCAATGACACGATTACCCAGGGAAGACATAATCTCCTTCATGAAACATTGCCAATTTTGCAACAAAATAAATATTCTTCTTATATCTTCAGGTCGATGTAACGGATCTCATTGAAGGCCATTCTTCCTATTTGTGGGCTACACAACACATCATCGAGCTTCTTGATCTGGACACATATTATCCTGTTTTCCGGGGTTCTAAACGCCTAGAGTAGGGTTTCTTTTCTTATTCAGCTACACTACCTCCTTTTTCTTGTTTGGAAGCTTTTGTATAGTTGTTGAATGAAGGTGTGGCATTCGCTTGGGGAATTTTCAGCTGATTCGGACATCTTACAGGCACGAACAATGAATGAACAAAGGTGATGTTTATATGGTGGAGAAGTCACAGAATCAGTGTTCCTCTTCCTCCATACAAGTTGAAATGGATACCGTAATAGAAAGAAAAAATCGACGGTACATCCCTGCCATGTAAAAAAAAAAAGGCCGAGGAAAGACTTTTTCCATGGAGAAACGATGGAAGAGTGAATGGTCGTACTGGTTTTTTGATTTTTTAATTGATTTTGTAATCCGTGATTTTCAAAATTGACACGTGAATTTGTAATTAATCGAAGAAGATGCGGTGACCGTGTTGACTTTCCATTGTCAAGAAGCCGTTAGTTCAAATAACTTCGTCGTACTGTATATGTTTGTAGAAAGGATACAAAGCAGACAAGTGGTCCATTCGTGAGATAAGATCAACCGCCCAAGGACTGAAGGTTGTGCCTTTTCAATGCAGCCACAGTTTACAGAGGTGTCACGGGCGATTATGCTAGTGACTGATTATCTTATTTTGGCTGAGTATCATGTGGAACGTTGATTATACGTGCCCTTCAAACTTCATGATTATTTCCTTTCTGGTTCCTATTTTATAAAATTTCTGTTAAAAATAGATAATAAAAAATAAGAAGTTAAGTGCGATCATGGTCTCTCTCCATTTGTTTTCAACAAAAATTCTAATTAAATGAGATTGAGAGAGGCTTACTCTTCTCTCTCTCTTTTATTCATTTGTGTTTTTAACAAAAATTGAGTATGAAACGTTAAGTGGGCCGGGATCTAAATTCAATAATGTGGAGTTTTCAAAAGAGCAAAATATAAATAAAATATCTAGGAAGATTGATCTGGTTTTTTTTTTTTTTTTTTTTTTTAATTACTTTGATATAATTTTAATATTTTAACGTTCATATGTGTGTAGATAGAGATAAGGGTGTGGTACAAAGCTTTGGTAAAAAGTTTTCCCAAATGATAAAAAGGTTGCAAAAATAAGCAACTAGTTTAAGTCAATAAAACGTCACTATGGAGCTAGTAAGAAGCAGGAACAAAGCTTGCACTAAAATTATCCAAGTTACCTGTTTTTGCTGGAAGTATCCAAAGTTCTGTTTATTTTGTTTAGAAAAAGAGAAGAATAAAAAAAAAAATTGCACACAATTTGTCATGTGAGCTGTATTTGTCAATGTGATAAACCAGAATATATATCTCGTTCCTACCTGTCCTGAAGTTTTGGGAATTATTTTCTCTTTCCATCATCATAGGATATTCCTATTCACATGTGGGTTTATACATCATATCAAAAATTTTTAAAAAAAAATATGAATCCTAACAATTTACAAATAATTTATCCATTTTAAATATCTGGCACAACCTAAACCGCGGGAAATCATGAGGCTAACAATTATTTTTACTAAAATAGAAATTTTGTTTCCTTGCCTGATACTACCTATTTACTTATTTTAAGAACCTACTTCATATTAATGACGGAGAAAGAATCAAGTTAAGTTTTACAAAACAAATATTAAAAAATAAAGAATTCTATAATAAGATAGGAAAAAAAAAAAAAAAAAAAACTGCGACCATTTTCTAATCGAGATGCAATTTAAACCATCATGATGAGAAGTAATCAAATTGAATAAATAATCAAATTACTCTCTATTAAAATTTATTCCATTTTCTCATTATAAAACGATATTTATAACCCTTTAATAAATTAATATAATAATAAATTGATTTTAATGTAATAATTTCAATGATACATGTTAATTTTATATAAAAATAAAAATAAAAATAAAAATTGTTGAATATATCCGATGACAAGAAAAAGAGATATTTCCTAAATTTTTTATTACAACATTAAATTGTATGGCTCTGTAGATGTTTTTGCATAACCTAAAAAAAAAAAAAATTCTTCTTTTTATTTTTACCGTACAAATTTCTTTTAAGCCCAAAAAAAAAAAAAAAAAAAAAAAGTTTAGGGAATGCAAGTTGAGCTGTGTTTGGCAGGGCGAGCAGCGCACGCAATTTGAACGAACGCGGTGCTTGCTTCGCTCCGTCTTTGGTCAAACAAGGTCTTCTTCTTCTTTTTCTTCTTCTTCTTCTAGCAACTGCGAAGCCCTAGAGACGAAGCTAAACCAATGTCTGTGAACGATTACAACGAGCAGAGGATAAGGATCGTCCTTCTATAGAACGCGCTCTAAAGGTTTTTTCTCTGCTATTCTCGCCTTCCTCGATTCGATTTCCTCTTGTGCTCGCCCTAAATTTTCCCCAATCTCGTCTTTCGACATAAGGTACGATCCCTTGGACGCGCCTGATTTTTGTGTGAATTTCGTTTTTTTTTTTTTTTGTTTGGTAGCCGAGAAAATGTGTCGCTAGGATGATAAACTTGATTTATGCAGAATATTTTATGGTTCAATTGAGGATTGGAAGACGATTTGGAATCGGTAGATTTTGCAAAATTGCGTTTACAATTTTTTTTTTTCCCATTTGGTAGCTGAGAAAATGTGTCGATAAAAGGATGAACTTGGTTTGCGTGGAATCTTTTCTTCGTTGTTGTATCTTCGGTCGAAAATGCGATTTTATGTGAGTGAATGGTTCAATCACGAAGTGGAAGACGATTTGGAATCAACAGATTTTGCAAAATTGCTTATTTAATTTTGTCCGTTTGGGAGCCGAGAAAATGTACCCCTAAAAGGATAAAGTTGATTTATGTGGACTCTGTGTTTTTGTTGTTATATATTCTGTCCAAAATGCCATTATATGTGAGTGAATGGTTGAATTAAGAATTGGGAGATGATTTACAAATGTAGTTTTATAAAATTGCATTTTCTTTTCCATTTGGTAGCCGGGAAAATGTGCGCTGAAAGGATTAACTTGATTTGTGTGGAATATTTATTTCATTGTATCTTCATTTCAAAATGTGATCCTTATGTGAGTGAATTGTTGAATTAAGATTTTAGAGATGGTTTGGAATTGGGAGATTTTGAGTCATTGTTTATTTCTTTTCAGAAATTAGGTGAGGATTAGAATGGTCGCTGGTGCAGCATGTAAGCGATTGATGGCATTGGGAACGAATTCAGGGATAGGATTATCCAGATTTCGGACTTTTGTTGCTTTGCAAGATTTCTGTCCGGCTTCACGGTTGGGGTATTTGGATTGTAGGCAGATTTCTCAGCTCGCAAACTCTAATGGAAAGCGGTTGTTTCTTGTTGACACTTTAGCTTTGGTGATTTCCAATTTTCATTACTCTTTGTTCTTCCATTTGGGGAAGTTAATTTCCCTCATTGATAGTACGATTTGTTATAGAAATTGTTAAATGCTTTTCTTTGTGAAAGGAATAGAATGAAAGTCTAAAATGAAGGTATCGGATTGAAGGGTTTAATGGCATTTGGCATTGTGGTTTAGGTGAGGAGACTAGAGGGACAAGGTGTGCCCTCGAAGCAAGCTGAGGCAATAACGGCTGCCATTACTGAAGTACTGAACGACAGCTTGGAGAATGTATCTCAGTCCTTTGTGTCAAAGGGAGAAATGCAGAAGGTGAGCTTTCATCTTTGCTGCTTTTATTATCCTACGCTTTAGTTACTTCTGTTATCTAAAAATTTCTTCTTGGTTGTCTGTTTTGTGTTGTTAGATCGAAATGATTCAAGAATCCAATGTGTCCAAGTTCAAATCCGAAGTTCAAAGCTCACAGGTACTAACTAGCTTTTGCAATAGTATTGGATTGTGTTTTTTACCAAGGTCATTTGCATAACGTTCTTGGCTTTGACAAGAGGCAAAAATGTAGTTGGTTCCGGTTGAATTTTGAACTTTATTCACTGTGAGCTGCTAGAATCAATGATTTTGGGGCTGCAAATTAACGCTCTTTATTTCTCATAAGTCACAAAGTACTTACTCCCTGCTCCCCACATATGTTCTCCTACATTGACATATGTTCCCCCGACATAAATGTCTTTTGTGAAATAATGCAGGGTCACCATTTTTCCTTATTGCAACATGAGACTGAGAAATTGAGGAATGACATTGAGAAGATGCGCAGTGAACTGAGGTCTGACTTGTTAGTGAAAATTGAATACTGTCTGCTACCATGTGATTATCTATTTGCTCTATCGGAAATCCATGTATCAACAACAATTATTCTGATGTAGGTATGAGATTGATAAAGTTACTGCAGGGCAGCGGCTCGATTTGAATCTTGAAAGGGGGTAAGTAAAAAAAGTCATCATTTTTAATTTTCTAGGAACTTTACAACCTCTGTCTTACTCATTATGTTTATCATCTTCCATGTTGTGTTCTTGTGGTTTACCTGCAGGAGAATAAGGGAAGAACTTGCTAATCAGAATGCAGAAACCAGTAACCTTACTAACAAACTTGATCGGGTGAGAACTAGGGGCAATTCGTCCCCCCTCCCCACCACACACACACCATTTTTTTGACAAGTTATACCGATTTTCTTAGCTAATTCTTGTTCATCACATAAATTAATTGCCAGGAAATTCATGCTTTAAGGGCTCAGTTGGAAGCAGCGAAATACGATGTCATAAAATACTGCATAGGTACTCTTGTTTCTATATCTGCAGTTGGTCTTGCTGTAATTCGCATTTTGATGTAATCATCTTATATGAGACAAGAAAGAACCAAATAGAGGAGTTCATTTTTTCAAAATCCTCTTATATGTTTTAGAATGTTAAAAATACTATTAAAAAGGAAATGGAAGAAATTGCTTTGTTAGTTGGGGCTCAAAGAAGCATTCCCAAATAAAAAATAAACTTTCATTATTTGTTAATGAATCAATTTTTTTTCTTGGCTTTTCGTCATGCTAGGGTTGTGATTCTGCTTAAATTTTCTCTTAAATGATATTTTAAATATTATTTTGATAGAAAGGGTATAACATAATTATGGGATCAAAGATAAATAATCAATGTATGTCTCTATTTTTATGATAGAAATTGTAGTAAATAGTATTTTTCACAAAATTAAAAAAATAAATAACATTATCTTAAAATATTTGAAGTAAAAATAGCAGTAGTGCTTTTTACTCTAATTGTTTTTAAAACCTGCAATTTACTTCAATTGTTACTGGAAAATGCTATTCTACACCAACATATTTACTGAACGGAAATTGTAGTATGTAGCGTATTTTAAACTACATTGGAAGTAAATAAAATGGCAGGGTAACTTTCACGAGTAGTAAAATAGCATTTGAAAAAATTTTTTTTTTTCCTTTTCCCATATTAGACATTTCTATGATGTTTTTCTTCTGTTTCGTTATTCTCTCTGTTCTCTCGCTCCTCAGTCGTTCGTCTCATTGAATTCTACTTTTTCTTGTTTGATGTTTGCCACTCCTCTTTCCATGTCCTCCCTTGTTCGTGGTGGTTCAATTTTCGATTTTCCTTTCTCGTTTTTCTGGATTTTTGGCTAGAATCCATTGGTTTTGTAGAGAATTTTTGTTTTTTTTTGGAGTTTTTGGAGATTCTGAGCTTGCATTTTTTATTTTTGGCCAGAAAACACGGGTTTTAGCGATAAAATTGAAATTTCTTGCAAAGTTTTCAGGATTTTTTTGGTTAATTAAGGGGAAAGTACCTGAACAACACAAGTTAAAATTGAATTTCCTGTCAAGTTTTCAGGATTTTTTTGGTTAATTAAAGGGGAAAGTACTGGAACAACACAAATTCAAAGACTATTACATCAATGGAATACAAAAAAATTAACACTACACTAATGCGATAATATTAAATTAAAGTTAATTAAATTTGTATTATGTTGATTAAGAGTGAAGAATTTATACTTAGGTTGACTATAAATGAAAACAAAATATTTTCAGGAGTAGCGGTGAAAAAAGCCCAGAAGTAATTGCCTTAGGGCAACTGTACATCCCCGAAATTTCCAAAATTTTTCCAACGTAAGTTTCTAACATTTCGGTAGAAATTTTTGAAATTCCAAAGTTTTTAAATGTCTTTTGGTGTGTAAATTTTTTGATTTCGGGAAAATTTTGACAAAAATCATTAAGACATATATATATTTTTAATAAATTTCCTTGAATATGTAATATTGGTATTTTCGTCAATAATTATGTTTTCACCCTTGAATATGTAATATTGGTGTATATTGGTATTTTGGTCAATGATTCACCAACATTAATATTTTCATGCTTGTTTAGTATGCTATGTCAATCTTTCGAGTTTTGACCCGTCAATCAAGTTTTGTGGTTGAGATATTATTACAATGAGACTCAGACCTTCTGTTTCTTTAATTTTTCTTTTTTGAGTACATTCTATTTAATTTATGTTGTTGGATGATATTTTCGTTATCATATAAAAGTTATTAGTAATTGATTGAATTAAGACCCGAACCTAGGTAGGAGTATACCTAGTAGAAGCCTACTTAGTAATGAGTAGGAGTTTATCAATAATAAGATAGAAGTTTACCTAACAACGAAGTAAGAGTCAACCTAAATAGATGCCTATCTGGTTATAAGGTAGGAGTTTACCTAGTTATGAGGTAGGAGTTTACCTAATTATCAGATAGGAGATAACTTAGGTTGATGTCTACCTATTTATGAGAAGAAGTCCACCCAAGTAGGAGTCTTTCTAAGATTATATTAGACATCAGAAGGAGAAGTTCAAGCATCTACAAGGTAGTAACGGTCGACAATTAATAGGAGTTTACAAAGAGAATTCAATTGTCCATATTTAATATCAAAGACGTTAAATGTTCAGATTTATTATATATCAAATCACCGGAATGTGAAGGTTTTATTGTAATTAAAGAGAGAATAAACTCTAAAATTAATAGAAGAATTAAACTCCTTTATGCCTAATATATTATAAATTCTCTCGAATTGAGAGGAAAATGATAAGACACAATTCTCAATTCAAAGCCCTGAGACAATTATACTAGACTCCGGTTTTCTCTATATTGTTCTTGAGGTTCTCTTATTTTCTTACTTAACGTTTTTTATTATTTTATTTGTTTGATCTTATTTTCTAGTTTAGAAACGTTCATTTAGTGTTGGACGGAATTTTACTACAATATTTGGTGTTAGAAGAGGGCCTTGTGCGATTAATATCTAAAGCTCTCATTGGCATTTAATTTTTTCTCTTCATCAGTCTTCCAACCAAATGGTAAGAAAGAACATTTCAAGTAAGAATCAACGCTTAAGCAAGTCTAAGTGAAAAGTGGCTTGGCTAACCAAAGAGGAAGGACAGAACAATCACATCAATCTTGACTTGTATGGATAGGCACAAAGTTTGGTGGAAACAAACTCAATCACGTACGTATACACATGGGTAGCAGTACAACCAATCAGGGAAGAAGAATGAGGTGAATCTCACGGCACTCAACCAGTATGAATAGACTTGAAGCATGCACAAAAAACTTAGCTGGACTTGTAACAAAATTCGTCACCCTTGTCAATGCGACATTATCAACTGATAGGCAACAAACACCATAACTCGCGGAGTGTTGGAAACAAACAAAGTGGTCAATCTAAAGAGAAAGGCCAATTCGATGAATGACTAGGAGGGGACCTGCTTGCTAAGCAATAAGGGTTCTGAGAGAAAAACTACCCAAGTCAAAGCAAAAATAAGCACACTCAAGTAGAGAAGACAAGAACTTTTATTTTTGATAGGCTAGAGACCTATTACGGAGAAATCCAAGATGAAGTTTACGACATACTGACTACCTTGGGCTTTTTGGAGAATGTCAACAACAGTTTACGATTTCAATTGAATAGGCGACAAAACACCCAACTTGAGTCCATCATGCACCAAAGTTTCCCAATTAGACAAGTATACCGAAGTAAAGTCGACAAGGAAAAACAAAGAAGAAGCGATCCAAGATGTTTCAGAATCCCCAAACAAATAAAACAAGGACTTTAGTATTTGAGAGGTTGAAGGCATACTCATAAAGAAGCTTTAATGAAGTAGATGACATATGGACTCTTTCAAGCTTACAAGAATATGACACCAACGACTTGCAAGATCGACTGAATGCTCGACGGACTTCCTATTGTAACATGTTTAGGAGAAATTCTCCTTAATGATTAAGCCAATCAAGACAACGGAGATGACCATACTATCCAATACAATAAGATTATCCAACTAAAGGTGGAGAAGTTAAGCATACCAATGAGCTACTTAGGGGCCAAGAGGTAGGATTGACAAAGAACAGTCATGATAAGACAATGGAACAGTTAGGTACCCAAATGATTTTTGTCAGAATGAGGAGAAGAAAACGCTTATTACAACAAGCAATCGAAGAAGTACTCAATTTAGCAATGAAAGTGATAACAGTGATTTGCCCCACAAGGTGAAATTATGATAGAATTGACGAGAAATTGGAATTGAAAGGTGAGAGGACAGACTGAACAGTAAAAATGAAGCATCCACTTAAGTAGAAGTAAAGGAATAAGCCAACCCAAGCATTTGTTTGAGAACCACCATGAAAAAAAAGACATAAGTTCTACTTTTCAACCAAAAAAAAAAAAAAAAAAAAGAAGCAAATTTCTTAGTCTCAACAAGGCTATAAAAAAAAAAAAAAAAAAAAGGAATTTCTTCAATTTGTCCTAGTAGTCACTCTTGCAATTTGACATATGCTTGCAACCAGACAAGTTTGTGCCTAGAAACAGGCTCGAAGATGTACATTATAATTTCAATTATCGACCAAAAATTATTCTTAACTATGCTTGAGCTTCACACAAGAAGCCATCTTATATGCATTACTTATAACATGGTCAGGATACAAGATCAAGATTAATGAGTCTGAATTGATATAGGCAAATGGTCATGATACTATCAAGAAATGAAGTCAAGTTCGACACTTAAACCAAAGCATATAACTGTGACATCACCAAGCCACAAATAAAGTTTGGTATGCCTATACATAAAATTGTCCAGTAGATCGAACTAGATAAAAACTTGTTCAGTAGAACTAGACATAAACAAATCCAGCAGGACTGGACATAAACTTGTTCGGCAGGTTCGAAGGTAAAAAGTCTAGCAGGATTAGATATAAAAACTTTAGTAGGTCTGAACACAAATTGTTTAGTAGGTCCAGACACAAACAAATCCATCATGACTAGACATACACTTGTTCAGCAGGTCCAGACGTAAATTCTAGCAAGACTAGGCATAAAATCGTCTAATAGGACTAGACATAAAAAGTTTAGCAGGTATGAACATAACAAGTTCAGCAAGTCTAGACATAAATTGTTCAACAGATCTGGACATAAACAAATTCAATTGGACTAGATAAAAACTTGTCTAGCAAGACTAGACATAAAATCCAGTAGGACTGGACATAAACTTGTACATCAGGTCCGGATGTAAAAATTTTTGTAGGTTTGAACACAAACTTGTTCGGCATGTTCGATTGTAAATCTGTTCAACAAAACTGAATGCGGTTTAATATCTCAAGTTCCCTTCTCTCGACATGTTAATCGGAAACTAGGAGGCTGATGTTGGATGATATTTTTGTCATCATATAAAGGTTATTAATAATGGGTTGAACTTAGACCCAAACCTAGGTAGGAGTCTACCTAGGTAGAGGCCTACTTAATAATGAGGTGGGAGTCTACCTATTACAAGTAGAAATCTACCTAGCGACGAGGTAGATTTTACCTAAATAGATGTTTATCTAGTTATAAGGTAGGAGCCTACTTAGTTATAAGGTAGGAGCTTACCTAGCTATGAGGTAGGAGTCTATCTAATTATAAGGTAGGAGATAATCTAAGTAGATGTCTACCTATTTATGAGGAAGAAGTCCACCAAGTAGGAGTCTTCCTAAGGTTATATAGGATATCAGAGGGGGAAGTTCCAGCATCTACAACGTAGTAACGGTCGACAATTAATAAGAGTTTACAAAGAAAACTCAATTGTCCATATTTAATATCGAAAACATTAAACATTCGGATTTATTACATATCAAATCATTGGAATGTGAAGGTTTTATTGTAATTAAAGAGAAAATAAATTCTCAAATTAATAGGAGAATTAAACTCTTTATTCTAATGTACTATAAATTCTCTCGAATTGAGAGGAAAATAATAAGATACAATTTTTAATACAAAGCCTTTAGACAATTATATCGGATTCTGGTTTTCGCTATATTGTTCTTGAGGTTCTCTTGTGTTTTTGTTTAACGTTCTTGATTATTTTATTTGTTTGATCTTATTTTCTAGTTCATGAATGTTCATTTAGTGTTGAGAGGAAAATGATAAGACACAATTCTCAATGCAAAGCCTTTAGGTAATTATACCAGACTGGTTTTCTTTATATTGTTCTTGAGGTTCTCTTATGTTCTTGCTTAATGTTCTTGATTATTTGATTTGTTTGATCTTATTTCTAGCTTAGGAAGGTTCATTTAGTGTTGGATGAAATTTTGCTCCAACATATGTTGTCTCAAATAATATCTAACTAATTATATTATATTATGTTATTTTAAAAAGTTTGAAATGCTATTTATTTTCCTATATTTAGATATTCTAATTTCATTTAATAATGTGTCGTAATATGATTAGTTAGACATTATTTGAGACATCAAAATCAAACATGTGATCTCAATCTATTACAATATGAAGTTTCAAAAGTTTGATAATAGTCCTTGATGATAGATTTTTTTGGGGCAACAAAGAAGCAAAAAGTAATATTTTTTTTGTAAGACATTAAAAAAAGAGGGGGAAATTGGAGAAAAATACTCCCCTTGTATACCATTACCTTTAATTATTGAATCACATTAAAATTATATGATATTAAATATAAACATGTAAAGATTTAGCCAAACTTAATGGAAATCCAAAAGTTTTAGACATAAAAAGATTCAAAAGTTTCATAATATTTTTAAAAAATTACTTAAAAAAAATTTCGTATCTGCCAAAAAAAAAAAAAACCCCCCGTAAAAAATCATTTGATCATGTCTTGGTGATTAGAATAGCATTGAAAATATCAGAACCACTTAAACTTATCCTCCTAATTCCTATACTTTTGTAGTGTCATGTGGAGAGAGACACTCGAATACAATGGGTGCTATTCCATTACAGCCTCGAGCTCAACATCTTTTAAATTACAATAAAAATAACATATCTATTCACCAAAAAATAAAAATAAAATATCTTCTTAATTACTCCTGCCCAATTAAAAAAGAAAAAAGGAAAAAAAAAAAAGTACATGAATGTGGTTTGCCACAAAGTTATTGTTTAGTAATTGCTTTTAAAGCATGCCACTTTATGGGATGGTCATATAAACAATTCAAGATAACGGTAAGCAACAAAAAAATAAGGAGAAGATGAGAGATGAGGATTGAAATCCTTAATGGACCTTGAGATGAAAAAAAGAAATATTTTTTCGTCCCCTAAACCTAATTTTTCTTTCCCTTATTAATTCTAATTTTTAATAATATATTTTTTTAAGTTTTAACTTACGTTTGGTATATGAATTTAAAATGATATTTTTAAGTTGAACTTAATTTATTTTTTAAAAATTAATTATAATTTTATTATCTTAAAAAAAATCTGAAATAATAACTTTAGATTCGAACCTTAAAGTCAACGGAAGATTACAACCATCATTATTTGGTTGAAGAAAAACGTGGAAGGCCCCACGTCCTCCTCAAACCCCACTAAAAAACTCCAAACCCCTCTCTCTCTCTCTCTCTCTCTCTCTCTCTCTCATACACAAATGCAAAAACAGAAATATGTACAAATCTAAAATTAGCTTTACACCTGTCTAACTGTTGTAGTACAATCCCAAATACGTTTCAATCTTCATCACTCCTCACTTGAAAAAGTTAAATCCGATCCACAAGAGAAATATTAATTTTTCACCAATAGTTGTATTTGCCATGTGAGACTGTATTAATAAACAACAATTTAATAAATGAATTCGTAATTGATTAACAAAATATGATGATAATCACTTGTGATAATGTGTGTGTGTGTAAATATATATATATGTATATGTATATAAATAAACATTGTTGAGTGTTATATCCATTAACCACCGGATAGGATCAAATGAGATTTGTCAAATCTTATGTCATGAAATAGAGTTTATCTTGCAATTGAACACCCCGGACTTGAAGGGTCCCTATCAATATTTATGTCTCAAGAAATTTGGTGGGTGGGCCCAACTAAAAACATCTTGGTTTTTATGTCCTCACCAAATTTACTAAATATAAGTGTACAAATCCATTCAATGAGATGTAGGAAAAACCTAGAAGGTAAGAAACATCCTAATAAATGAAGAGTTGGTGCCAAGTTCACCACATCAATCAACAAACTTGCTACTTTATAGATTTCAAAACCAAGAAACTCTTCAAAAATTTAAAAAAAAAAAAATGATTGTGGACTTGTCCTGGCATGGGACTTGTATGCGAAATGGATGATATCTTGTGGAGAAATGTTGGCATTAGCCCACAAATAATGCGGATATGTCCATTCCCACAATATATCCTAATTGATGGAAAACATGGACAATTCATGTAATAATGAGTTAAAAAGTCAAATCAAGAGATTCCTCCAAAGGTAATACCAATAATTAGAAGCACAAAAGTTCATGCAATGTATATAATGTGCATATATACATATCTAGGGGCCAAATTGATTTCGGATATACAGAAAAGCAAAAGAATAAGGACAAGGGTCAAGGTGGATTTGGTTCTTGTTTCCTTTAAATGAAAATAAACATTTTTTTTTTTTTTTGTATATGATCAATTGTTCAACTTTATTCAAGGGGTATTTCAGCCAAAAAAAAAAAATACAATACAAATTTACACATACAGGACAAATGAAGAGACCTTTGTACACGAAAGAAAGAGAATTCAACTCCCTCTCACTTTTTTCCATCGTTAATCGATCTTTTCAGTTATTTTTCTTCTCCTTCTAATCTTTTCTTTCATTTTTTTTTTTACCACATATTTTGATATAAAGAAACGAAATTAAAAGAAAAAACGAAATAAAACCATGCAATGCATTGAGGCAAATCAAATTCACATGTGGTCGTTTTCATTCGCCACACATGGGCTCGAACTCTTTTTTCTTTTTTCCCGAAGATAGATCAAATGGTGCACACAACACGTTTAGTAGGGATCGCGATGAGTCGAGTTGCCCTAGGTGCGGTGAGGCCAAACACATCATTCATGTCGAGCTCACTTGGCTTCATCCCATCGGGCAACTCCCACGTGAAGCAATGGAGGAGGTGGCCCACGCCAGCTCGAGCGTGTAAAGCCCGAGTTGCATCCCAGGGCAGGACCTCCGACCCGACCCGAACGGGATGAACTCGAAGTTACTACCTTTGAAATCAGGCATTCCATCCCTCAAAAACCTAGCGGGCTTAAAACTGTCAGGGTCGGCCCACGAGTTCTTGTCCCTTCCTATGGCCCATGCATTGATCATAACACGTGAGCCCTTCGGGATGTGGTACCCAGACACGGCGGCGTCCTCCGCGGTCTCGTGGAGGAGGAGGGGATCGGAGGGTGGAGCCGGAGGGTCTCCTTGAGGGCACACCGGAGGTAGGTCAACTTCTCGAAGTCAGACTCTTCTAGCCGCCGGTCCAAGCCCACCACGTCTGCCAACTCTAGTTGGGCCTTCTTTAGATCATCTTGGCTCTTCATCAACTGCGCCATGGCCCACTCTATCGATGATGCCACTGTTTCCGTCCCGCCGAACATCACGTCCTGTCATATTTACACCACATATCAAAACAACTACCCATATACTAGTCCAAAACGTTTGTCCTTTTTAAAAAAATGAGCAAAAATATTTCACGAACATTCTCTGATCATAATTAAGATTTTCATTTTCCACCACATATCATGTCGACTACCGCCCATATGTATCCGATCATAGTTAATATTTTCATCCGACCCTATTAAATTTTAAAATCATATAAGATAACGTATTAAATTTATTTAATACAAGTATCTTAAATCTGTGATATGGTAACCAAAAAAAAATATATTCTAATTTTTGTAAGTCATCATTTTTTTTTTTTTTTTTGCTTTTAAAATTTTTCATCTTTTCATGAGATTCTCCTCCGATTTTCATATTCTAACTTGCCAATTGCCATACTGGTCAAATAGTGGAAAATTAAATGCCTCTCTTCTTGACTATTTCTTTATATATTTCTTTCTTTCTTTCTTTCTTTTCCCTAATGTTAAATGCCTGACTTATTAGAATATTTTTATTTATAATTTCTTGCTATGAGTTTTATTATAAGTTTCTATTTTATTAACGTGAAAAGAAAACTTCTCAAGATTCCGAACTGGTTGCGACCTGAGACTCCGAACCTTTCATTCCGACCCACCGAGTACTAGATTAATTTAATTAATTTAATTAATTTCTAATAAAAATACATATATATATATATATTTTGGAAGAGGACTAGATAGCTAATTAAAAATTACCATGATGATGGCCTTGATATTATCTCTGGTGAGGCTGATGGCGTTCTGCAGATCCTCCGTCTCATTCACCTTGTTCCCTTCGTCGCTGTAAAACGCAAGCAGATCGTCAACCATGTCGGTCTCGGCCTCATCCAAAGCCCCTCTCCTCTTCTCCCTCTTCTCTATGTGCTCGTCTATGATCTTGTCTATGAACGCGTCGAGCGCTTTCCTGGCCTTCTTCAGCCTGTCGTTCAGCCCCTGCGGATCCACCCATGTCAGCCATGGAATAAAGTCCGCAATATTGAAAGCTCCGAAGAGCTTCGAGAACTCCTGCAATATGCTTATGAACTCGTCCTGTCCATCCTTATTGCTCGCCCCAAACGCCGCTCTGTAGGTGACGTCCATCGTCAGCTTGAACACCAGCTCGCCGACGTTCACCGCCGTCCCGGTGCAGCTCGCCACGGCCCGGACCGTCTTGTCGACCTCGTCCCGGACCGACTCCCACGACTCGGCCCGCTTGCGGCTGAAAAGCTTCATCACGCAAAGCTTCCTCATCTGCCGCCAGAACGGGCCGTAGTTGGCGAAGGCCATGTCGGCCCGGTCGTAGGTCAGGTAGCTGATGGCGATCGTCGCCGGGCGGTTCGAGAAGATGTTATCCTGGATTTGGAGGACTTGCCGGGCAGTCTCCGCCGACGATATCGCCACCATGTGGACGTACCCCATCTTGAGGTGGAGTATGCCGCCGTACCGCTTGGCTAGGGCGGCGAGGCCGCGGTGGGTCAGCTGGTCCATCATCGACATGCTTCCGATGATCGGTAGCCCCTTCGGGCCCGGCGGGTAGGGTAATCTCCGCCGCGACCGGAGAATTCGGCCGAGAGGAGGAGTAGAGGGATGACCAAAACAATGGTCATGGGCAAGGGTTTGAGGGCCTCTTGTAGGAAGGTAATAACATTTGTAATACTATAACTATCCATTTTTGCATAGAGGCAAAAAAAAAAAAAAAAGAAAAAAAGGGAGGGATAGAAATGGGAAAAAAAAAAAGTGCAAATGTTATGCAACCAAGATTGTTGCTGGTTTGTTGGGTGGATGATGTGGGGTTTATATAAGAGTCCTGTGAGTGTGTCTATAGTCTACTATTGTTGGCACATGTATAATAACAGTGCAAGTGTGCAAGAGGATATTATTTTTTTCAAAATTTTATAAATTAATATTTAAGATTGTGTTGGAGTATGTATTATATTATTGTCAAGTCGCAGAGTTAAGATGCGAATTTATTTCTTGGAGTGTATTAAGGTAACATAATATTTATTGGTCAAATCTGTTGAAAATTAATGATGAAGTTTATAAATAACAACACAATATGAATATCCCAAGAAAACATAAAATTAAAAAAAAAAATACAGGATTTATCAATAAATGGGCCATCTTATTTTTACCTCGATGAATAAGATAACATTGACCACAAGAAGGTAACAAATTTGTAAGAATATCTTTTATTTTGTCTTGTTTTTGTTTTTTTTTTTTTTTGTTTTTAAAGGAAATTGTATTTTAAATCAATAAAATACAAACACCAATATTTTGAATGACAGCTTATTATAGGGAACTTGATCTTAATTACATATCAGTTTTATCAATAATTCTATGAAATGCACAAGAGAGTAAAATGTGAGATCCAAAAATAGGAAATCAAGAAGGTACACTAATCATCAAGCACACGTATGACTTTTTTAAACCGTTACAATTAATAGAAAACTCTGATAGATTGAGACCAAGAATCTATAGCAAAAATGTTACCCCCAACATTATATAGAACTAACTCTAACAGATTAAACATAAAATAATATGAGAATGTAATGAGACCACCTCCGTTATTACAAAATAAACACAAAAAAATACCGACAATGAAACAATATATCACATGAAATTTACCTACCGACAATTCATAACCTTGACAACAGGTTTTCATCTAATTAATATGTGAATTTACTAATTAACTGAAGTTGATTGAAAATATATTGTGATAATCATCCTCGGTAGTGGAGTGCTAGTGGTAGATCTTACTCTTTTTTTATTCTTTTTCAATTAGGAATGACTTTTTGAATCTCTTTAGATTTTCAATATTAGGTGATATTGGACGGCGGATTTGTACTAGTCTTAGGTGTATTATTATTTTGTGGCAATGAGAAATTGGATCATCTTTCTAACTTAAGCGAGTAAAAACAATAGTGTGTGTGTGTGTATATACACATAGGACCATCATGAGATTGAGATTTCCATGTATGTTAATCAGTGTCGTTGCCCATTATGGATTGGGATATGTGAATTGAATATAATAAATTTGTTAGATTACTTTGGTTGTCTTTTGTTATACAAACATAATCATTTATATTTACATATTTGAAGATATGCATAGTTTACCTACAACCTTAAAACAGTCTCTACATGGCCCCAAAAAGAAAAAAACATTAAAAAAAACATTCTGTTGTGATCACATTATGGTGATAAGGATCATCTACCAAAATAAGGTAACGTTTTGGCCAGCATTAATGCATTTGAGGTAAACTGTTATTGACAAAATTTGGTGTTATATATATATGTGTGTGTGTGTGTGTGTGTTTATGTATTAAAACCAGAGTAGTTGAGGCGAAGAACAGATCCTCATATTGAAAAAGTTAATTTTCTTATTTTCAAGTAAAAATTATTTTACAAATTTTTTTTTGGGAAATTGTGGTTAATGGTTGGCCGATCACTAAAGTTAAATAAAAGAATTACGGGATTTAGTGATGATTAAAAAGGGGGGGGGGGGGGGGCGGGAATGGATATCCCAAGTTCAAAAAAAAAAAACACTGGATAAGCTCCGTAAATACGATATTTTATCAATTAATTTAGTGGTAAATGATAGAGTGAACATGAGATTTGCCCTTAAAAAAAAAAAAAGAGGGATTGATTTACTTAAAAAATGAAGATTGACAAATTTATCTTTTTGAAAAGGATTCACAAACTAATGTTTATTTTTCGCTTGAAAAAAATCATTTTTAATTAATACATTATAATTCATTGAAAGGATCGTTTTTTTTCCCCTAACAAAAATTGCATATTCTCAAATCACCTTTTTATTTCTGGTTTCCGACTGCAAGTTTACATCAAATGTGCAAAGAATAAAGAGCTTTCAAATTAATATCCTTTCATTCTAACTTGATTTAAAGATCAAGAATACAGAGACATGATAGAACTTGACAGCGTACTGAATATTGAACAAGTAATTAATATTACATATACATATATAATTTTCTATATATCTTCAGAGAAATTTATATGTAGTAGTTGGAATATTGTTGTCTCAACCTAGAATATATAAACAAAAAGGTGGAAAAGGCTAAAGGTTATAATTAACTCACTAACGAACAAGAATCCAGTTCAAAAGTCTACGAATTTTCTTTTTAATGGGTAGATGAGTTCTTCTTCTTCTTCTTCTTTTTTTAATGGAAATATGCATTCAAATTACAAAAGACAAAGGCGACAAAATAATGCTAATGATCCACGATATAAAAGACAATTATCAATTTATACTGATTTCATCTGTAAAATCTAATAACACTCAAATGAAAAGATGAATGTCTTAGGTTTAATAACAAGAATGTACCTCAGCATATCAAGATTGAGTACATGTAAAGTTATTTTTAACGAAACCTTTTAATCGATTGAGAGCTATAATTCTGTAGCACAAAGGTCACTGCATACACTATACAGAGAAAATATAGCAAAGCCAAAGAAAAATGTTACTAAAATACAAGCAGTACCCGAAGAATCAACAAAAGTATGTACAGAATCTCATTGCTCCAAAGAATATACGTCTCCCACAACATATATGTAAAATAGGAACTTTTGACAATAAGATATTGTCAACAGTAATATATGTTTTTAGACGTTAGATCTGATTTACTAATCATATCAAAATAAATATATATAATGGACAAAATTTGATACATATATGATGGTTCAAAACAAAATTCTATAAATACGTAAAGTTTTGTTATCTAAATATCCTACGGTAAAATTCTCAATAAAATTAAGATAGCTATTAGTTTTATTTTTTTTTCCTTTAATTTTTTATCCTTCTGTTTCTATCAATGTCTTCTAGATCTGACTTGCCTTGTCAATACATATATATATATATATATATAATTCGATGGTAATTACAACACTCTGTACATATTTTTAGGGTTAATATCATACATGTTAATTGAAACTATATTTTATTTTATTCTATTTTATTTTATTCAGTTCGTGATTCGTCGTTTTTATGTACTATTCAATAAAAGAAGTTCCAAAATAATTTGAGGATATTCTTATCTATAATCAGTCATCAGAGCTGAGAGGTGAGAGACATTGATGCTTGACCTAATTACTCCTATTTTGAATCGCTTTCGTGGTTAGACATTGGAACCATTGAAGGTTTCGTTTCACCATTTTTATCCAATTTTATAAACTTCGTTTGGGAATATTTGAGATTTATATTAATTTTTCTTGCTAGACTAAGTCAACTTAATTAACTAATTAATAATAACAATGATAATAGCAAATATGTATTTCACTGGGAAAAAAATTATATTCAAACACATAGTAGTTGAAAACCAAGAAAAGACCAGGGTTTGCGTAATTCAGCATCACTCTAACGTCATTACTTTATTTAATTATAAAATCCTTTTTTTTGTAATTGGGAAATAAGAAACCCTATAAATTTATAGTGTGATCCACTCATCAATGCGAGCCAAAGATTTTCCATTGAAAATACGCATCTCATTATTAGACCGGGGGAAAAAAAAAACAAGAGAGAGAGAGAGAGAGAAGTGAGTAATTAAGATCCGTGGGCCAAAACATTGGGATTAATATTGAAAATTAAGCAAAGAAGTAGCCACGACAGTAACGACAAATAAGCATATGTAATTCTACTCGTTGTGCACAGTTATTTGAGTTCACACAATTTTTCTCTGTTAAAGCTCGAGAATCTGAGAGACTACAGTGATTGGCTTGTCAAAGATGATGTTTATCTTCATCTTTTTTTTTTTTTTTTTTTTAACTTGAAAATGATGGAGTCAAATTCTACATTTAATGATAAAGACATATGTTAAATTCCAGTTATGTTATATTTGTACTCTTCAGATTATAGTTATTTATTATCAAATCATTTAGAAAAATTGAAATGTTTTTTAATTGACCTCTCCTTACTTTAGAGTGTTATCGGTAGGAGAGAAAAATTGAAGGAATGAGAGCAATAAAAGATTAGTAAAAAGATTTTAGCATTTATGATTGTTTGGTAAAAAAACGACACGAATAGATTAAGAGAGGGATTCCAAAATCTTTCAAAACACTCTATTTTTTTTTTTTTCGTCTCTCTTCAACGATTATTGGAAGGATTTTATACCAAACAATATAAGAAAAATGACCTCTTATTCCTTTCTTTTTTTCCATACCTAGGCAATCTACCATTCTCCTTTTCATTTTCTCACTTTCCTAATAAACAAACACTTAACTCTAAATCCATTAAATAAAAAGCGATAATACAAATGATAGGTTAGATATCATACCAAAATTTAGGCAGATTTGAACCCATAATCCATATATAGTTTTTTATATAATAATTCAGTTAAACTCGTGGATTTAATAATGGTAAAATAATATTAATTAAAAAAAAGTTAGAATATTTTTAGTTTAAGCAATGCTAATGAACTTTAGCAAATTAATTAAGAATTCTTTTACTTCATTAATATCGAGAGTTTTCCTTATATTCTAGAAACCTCTCTATTTTCTTGCTATATCTGAAACTTCATGCGTTTCATATGTTTTCCACAAATAATTTTTTTCATGCCACTTCTGTGATCGTTTAACATCTGGCAGAAGGAGATCTCGTTTTGCCATTTCAACATAAACTGATGAAAATGACACCTGGAAGTTTTGTTACGTCTAAGAAGCAATTAAATCCACCGATTAATCAATAATGATCAACATGAAAAACATTTCATTTATTATAACAAATATATAATCTGATTCACTAAGTTCCAGTAGATATAT
This sequence comes from Ficus microcarpa, assembly GCA_025413485.1. Classification (NCBI taxonomy): domain Eukaryota; kingdom Viridiplantae; phylum Streptophyta; class Magnoliopsida; order Rosales; family Moraceae; genus Ficus; species Ficus microcarpa. Next base: position 13,730,595 of record CM046379.1, on the reverse strand, counting down.
TGAAATAACATGTAGAACTATTTCTGTGGGACTTACCTCCCACTAGGCTTCTAGTAGATATAAACCCACCAACAAGAAGAAAGTGACATTGAATATACCCTTTATTCTCACCAGAAAATATGAAAACGAAATATTGAAAGTCACCCAAAAACAAAAAAGAATTAATAAAATATTAATAAAAAGAATCGAATTGAATATGTATTAACTGTTCATAGAAGGGTATTGAACTTGCAACTGTCGACTTGCCATGTTATGTTGGTATGATTTATCTGAATCGGTTTAAATGTGTTGTATAGTTGTGCCGATTGCTTTGACAGAAGGAGGGGGCAAAAAAAAAAAAAAACCCTAGGTGATGAACTTGTTAATTATCAAATTCTTTTAACCTTTTAATAAGCAAATAGCTCCAATGTATATAAGGAAAAAAAATATAAATATCAATAAGAAAATAAATCAAAGAAAAAATATCTTGAACACCTTGCATCTAAAACAGAGGATATTGAGAGATTTCTTGCATAACTGTAGATTTACTGAAGCAGTTTGGTACTCACTAAACTTAATTCAAAGTGTACATGCCATAAGTGGTTTGTTAATCACATTAAACTATCTGATTTGAAAGGAAAAAAAAAACTTATAAGGTACAAATAAAAAGTATTTAAAAGACTTTTTCAAAATAACAATAATAAAAAGAAGTTGATATAGTTCGCCTATTTAATATCATACACACATAAAATATTATTAACTTGTCGTGCTAATTATTATTTGGATCCAACATATAAAATTTTGCTAACATGAGCTTCTACCAACCCCCGAAGGCGACATAATAATAGTAAAGGGGTGATAGTTGTTAGACTCTTTTTTTTTTTATTTGCAAAAGTTCGATTATTTGTGACCAAATTTTTATAATATCGTTCTAGGGGGTTTTCTTTTTAATTTGTGAAATTGTAATACTCTATGTCCGCATTTTTTTTTGCTAATAATTTATGTCCTCGTTTTGTCCTTTGGAATTTTCTATTTTTGATGAGAAAATTACGTAAATAATCACCTTTTATCATACATTATTTAATATGACATAAATTCTTTATTTTTGACCAATATGACACAAATTTTAATTAATTTTAGTTTACTTTTATGTCATATTTGTCTACTGTTAATTTTTTGTGTCATGTTAGTGTAATAGTCTTTAAATTTATGTCATTTAGATGCTTTCCCCATTTCTATCTAATTTTCCCTAGGGAGGGCCCCTTTCGTGACAACCAAAATAAATATATACAGTTTAAGTTAATTTAAGTTTTATTTAACCCAAAAAAAAGTACAGATTCACCATTCCTGTTTATTTATTGTCTTAATAGATTTTAAAAATGACACTAAAACTTTGGATCTTATGACTTATGGTAATTTTACATACGTACTTTTTAATGCCACCACACAGACAAGTCAGCCCGGCCGTTTTCATAACTGTAATTACCATACACAACATAAAAAAAAGGTAATTTATTAGTGTAGGTCCCTAATTGTCCGATTCTAAATAAGCTTTTAAGTTAGGTGCCAAAAATATAAACGTGCATGTGGAAGGAGGAAAAAAAAAAAAGCTAACCATATATGTGGTCTTTTTTTTTTTTTTTTTTTAATCGAAGGGAGTAACGACCTTTCATCGTTTTAATATATAGTCAGAATACTGACTAACTTCCTAATATGAGGAAATTTCTAATCAACAGCAACCAATTAAAACCAAGATGACATTATGTATAGTTTTTTGTTTTTTCTTTAAATCAAATATATATGAACTACAGTAAAAGCAGTGACTCTAGCTTCTTTTCTTTTCTTTTCTTTTCTTTTTTTAATAAAATAATAATAACAAAACAAACTGTAACTTTAGAATCACAATTTCAAAAGAAGTTAATACGCTAGAATAATTTTAGAATTTTTAATAAGTAACAATAATATTATAATAAAATTTTTAATATTTTATTGAAATTCTGATACTAGTTTCAAAGGTAATTTGGAAATTTTTTTTTAAATCATACATTTGGCAAAGCTTTTGTAGTAGAAGAAGAGAAAAAAAAAATATGTGACTTTTTAGTAAGTGTTGGGAAATCACATTTAGAAAAGAGCTTTCAAAATAAAAAAAAAAAAGTAACAAAAATACTATAATAAAGTTTATAATGTCTAAATTAAACTTTGATTAAAGTTTTAAAATTTATTTAAAAGAACTTTTTCCGAAAGTCATATTTTCTACCTTTAACAGGAAGTTTTTTTTAAAGACCAAAAGCAGATCATTTAACCACTTTTAAAAGTACCTTTTGGACTCACGAAACTAAAAACAGTTAAAGAAAGTTTTGCCAAATGTATTGTTACTTTGACCGGAACTTTTTTGGAGGGCTAAAACCTTTTGGATATAATTTAAATGCTTTTTAAGCAACTTTTGGATATATGTAGTCATAAATAATTAATGAGAAGTCATATATATATGTATATATTATTATCTACAGTACTGATACCATCAACATTGTTTAAAAAATAAGCCCAATCTTATTTGCCATGCCATATTGGAATTCCAACAATGGCAGCAGCATACAACATATTAATCTAATGTGCATGCCTCACTCTGTGCTTGAGAAGAAAGACAACAACAACAACAATAACAACTACAACAAAGAAGGAAAAAAAGAAGGAAGACGTGAGGGACAATGTATTAATAAGCTTGTTTTTGTCGCAAAAGACTTTACAGAAAGTCCTCTTTGACCAATTCTAAGTTGCAAGCCAAAACAAAATTTTCAACGTTAAGTAGAATGTCGAAAGAGCTTGTATAAAACAAATTAAAAATAGGAAAAAGACAAACATATAAACAGATGATATTAGTGTAGTTTGCAAAAGAAAAGTAGTAACAAAATAACATTTAGTTGCCGCCCTTGAATTTTTACTTTAATAGTCTAAGGTTGGCCAAGTGCCAACCATAACATTTATAATTAATTTAAAATTCATTAAATTCATTTTGACTAAGAAGTTGATTATTATATTTATTTCTAAGTGGTTGCAATTGTACCCATTAATATACACGTCGACGTGCACCGTACCACAATTGCAAATACTATTATTTTAGAAATATTAACCGATATTTAATATTTTTTTCTTTTGACATTAATTTAATCAGATTTTGAATTATTGTCAAAAACTCTATTTTATCTTTCCCATCTTCACAAGAAGTTAAAAGCTTTGTTGTTGACCGAAATCATGTTCCAAACCACTCAGTTAAATTAATTATTACCGTATGTATATTGAAATGAAAATTACTATGTTTCGATATTAATATGTGCATATCCTACATAACATAGGTAAATTCTCTTCTCTCATGACCGTATGATCTGATACGTGTAAGATATGAAAGATTAATATTATTAGTACATATTATTTTTTGTTAATATTTATCACTTATAATAATAGTTTCAAATAGTTATATGAATATGAAAAATGTTACATGTATATACTGGATCAATACGACTATCTATCAGATAGAAAACTCATCCTATACATGAAGGCATGACTTAGTTTCACGTCAACCCTTGACAATTATTTTTGGTATAATTGCACATGTCTAGACTATCCGATCATATATAGGGGCAGGGTTTGGTAATTAATATTGCTGTTATTTATTTATTTATTTATTAATTAATTTTTGGGGTTGTTGTTCCCTTTATTTAGGGTTTTGATGGAATCTTCAAAAGATGCTAGACCAGGTAATTAACATCTATATATACACATAGATGTATTTATATAGGAATATTTTATGATAGTCAAGAGAGATCGGACAAATTCATCATTGATGTGAACAAGCCAACAATGTGTCTAGTTGGGATCTAGTGAAAACTGGAACTGATCATGCGGCCGAAAGGTTTGACAATAATAAGAAACTGTATTGGAGTGCAAACGTCGCACAAACGTTTATGCGTGAACATGTGGATATATTTATATATATATATATATCTCACTCAAATTAATATTTACACAGCAATTTTAATACAGCATTAGTTCTCCGGAATATCTGGTTTTTCTCGTTTAATTATCTGTATTAGCTAGATCTAGGTTTTCGACGTCTTTTAATTATTAAGGATATGTTATTACTTGTTTTCAGTATCTATATATACATGTATATAAATCTTATGACAGCACAACAATGTTAACGATAATAGTAATATAACTAAATGAAGAAATTGACTTTTAGATAGTATTTATTCTCTAAATTTTGTCTTTATATGCTGTTTCTGTTTTTTAGGTTTTTTCTGCTTTATGAACCTTTTATTTCTCTTTTATTTTCTTAAAATTATTTTAATAAAATTGATTGTGTGAGTCTTGATTTAGAACGATATAACTTGTGGGGTGTCATAATATTGATGGGATGACTGATGGTAGTGGGTACAAATGCATATCTGGTCCCGCTCCAAATATAAGTCAATGAACGGACCAAAATTCATAACTTATCTCTCTAGTTTGATCTTGGCACCCTTGATTTCAATTTGAAAGATCACTTATTCCTTTTTTTTTTTTTTTTGTTCCCATCAATGGGTCCATGCCCCCCAACTGTGAACGGTGGTAGCTACTGAATCAAAGAGAAAAGTCAATTAGAACAATCTCATCCCTTGCACTGTCAATAATTGGCCCAAATAAATCTAGTAATTTGATTGATGTAATAGTCAGTTATAGAGATACACTAATTACCTTTGATGCTAGATTGCCATCTTTAATTATCATTTATTGAAAGAAAGAAGAGACGTTTAGACATCGATATTAGGCCGAGTCCAAGACAAGCATTCACGTAATGTCTTGCTCACATTCTGCCTCTCGATCTAGTCCCTTAATTTTTAGTCTTAGCAAAGTATTCCCTGAATTTTTATTTTTACATAGTTTTGATTCCTAACATTAAAATAAATAAAGGATTTCCAAAACCTAATAGAGGTAATCATAAGTCAATTATGTAAAAACATGAAATTTTATAGAAGATACACTAGGTGTGAAATGTCCTCTTTATTAAAAATTTGTTTCAACCCTAAACCTCAAAATTAACTCCCTAAAAGTAATTACGTAAACATATAATGCATACAGACATTTATTTGTTTTAAACAATATATAATTGCACGCATGTATGTATAAATATATTATAAGATAAGTTTTTTAAAAGTCCATTAACTTTTTATCTTAAAAGTTTATGTAATTTCCTAAAAGTAGTAGACTAGCTAGGATCTCCTTCCATGCTTAAAAGAAAAGGTAATTGCAATTTCTTAAGGATTTATATATATATATAGATATATATAGTCTTTAATCTTTTTTGAGTTTTGAAATAAGCTTCTTTTTTATTCTCACACTCTTCCTTTATATATATATATATATATGTATATACAATTACACGAATATATACATACATACATACATAGAGAGAGAGAGAGCGAGAGAGAGAGAGAATGTCTTATCACTTTATATTTTCCGAAAAAAAAAAATCAAATTTATATTACTGAGTTTTTATAATTTCTAATAACTTTATCCATGAAATGGAAATGAGGATTAACATATCTTATTGAGTTTAAAGACCTAAACGTTTATATTAAAATCTAGCAGGTTCTATATCAATGTGTGTGCACGTATACGTCGTCGCACACACATAATATATATTTTGTATACATTATCCTTCGTTTAGTGAATTTTGATAAATATCTTATGTTAACTATGAAATTTAAACATCTTTTAACCAAATAAGTTAACATGAGAGAATAACCAAACAATTTTGTTTACTTTAAAGATATAAGTTTGCCTTTAGTTCGCCGGTTCGTGATGAAATTTTTAAGTTGGAGTTAATTGACTTTTCAAAACTAATTATAATTTTTATTGATTTTTCAGAAAAAGATAAAAATTAATATGAAAAAGTACATTTTAATTAGAACTGAATTAAAATGCCAAATGAATGCATAATTGTTTTTATCTAAAAGTTTAAAACTAAAACGGAAAATGATACGGGAAGGTTCTATCCATGCAAAGTGTGTACAAACATAAAATACGTGTATTATTGATTTTGTTTACAAGTACATAATAAGAATTAAAAAATAAAAAAATAAAAACCTGAATGCAAGGTAGGCAGTTGCCTAAGGTCTTACTTTTTTAGGCACTAATATATTTATAAATCCCCACTTTTTATATAAAGCTTTTAAAAATTATTTTAAAAAGTAACTAATTGCATTTTTGAAAAATAAAACATAAGAAGTATTGGAAGTTGGAATAATTGTTTTTTAATAAATGAAAACCATATAGACTAATTTATACCGCTAAAAAAAATAGATAAAATCCCTACAAGATTTTTGCCTAAAATGGTTGAGCTGGCAGTGAATATATTATACACACCACATATCTGAAGTACGATAACATTATACTAATATTTACTCGGTACCTTGATTAGTCAACTATTTATATGAAATCTCACGCTAGCTCAATATTTTGCGCTGATCATTATTTGAAGATTTGTAAATTGGAATTATTGGAAAACAAACTCTGAAAGAGTAATAATTTGCTTAATTGATTCTCAGTTTCCAATATCAGATTTTAGTTTCTATCGAAATTGACAAATCACATTTTTTTTTTTTTTTTTTAGTTTCTTTGGCTAGAAGAAAGATTGACAGGCCGTGGGAATAATATATAGGTTTGAATATATATATATATATATATGCGTGTATACCTACATCATGATATATTATGTACATACGTACAAAACATATGTATATACCTATTAATTTTAAGAATGGATTGGACACCCCACCTTATAACAAAAGTATATAGTGAAATTCTGATAACAAAGAATAAATTGATATTTTACAACGATAACAACAACAATAATTATTATAATTAATAATAATAATATTATTATTATCATTGTTGTTGGTATTATTATTATTGTAATTACTATTATTATTGTTGTTATTGTTATTGTTAATGTTATTTATTTTTCTGGACACTGAAAAACAAGCATCAAGATCTTTCGGAGCAATGTACGTTGCACCTTGCAACCACCATTTTTTTTTTTTCAAAGAAGAACTTAATTATAAGTTTCACATATTGACTTCACAATATTGTTAACCTATAAATACTTTGCTTAACAAATTAAAAAAGTTTCCGCAGCACAAATTAGCATCGACGTGATCAATTTTAGATTATTGAATATAAAACACATTATTTATGATTTTTATTTTCCTATTTGCATTATTTCCTTATATTTCTGAAGTCTTAGTAGCTCTCTCTCTATATATATAAAACTCTTCCATGTATATATACACACATATATATTAAAGGTCTCAGGGAGGATGACTAGCAACTGCCAAATGGACCTCCCACTTGTCCCCCAATACATTCGAAGATGTAGCTTTTAGGTTATGTGGTGATGTTTTGAACTTGAAAAGTTTGACATCTCAAAAGAATAAAATTATCAATTTGAAAACCGATTATAGTATGAAAAATAATGCAAACTTCTAGGCCTGTTAGAAATCATACATCATACAACCTCAAAAAACAATAAATAAAAAAAATAAAACAAAAGAAAAAATAAAATATATAATACATCATAAAAGACCATACATGGTTAAAAAACTGCAATACTATTGTAACCGATTCTGTTCTCAAAACGACACCCACTTGTTATATTTTGTTTCCATTTCGAGTAATGACAAACCTTTAAATGCTAGCTAAATATAAGAGATATACTTTAGTGCAAATTAATGTAATATGCACGATATAAATAGATTATCTTGGCAATATATTTATATATGGTATAAACATATTTCCCCTTTGGACCTAACACATCTTGATAAACTTGGACGTTTTTGTATATATATTATATTAGGTGTCTTTTTTTTTTTTTTTTCCTCTATATATCGTTAAAAATATCTCCAACTACCTAATTTTTTTTTTTACTTGTTAAAATCCCCAACTACTTTTGCACCCTTAAGAAAACGACATATAAAATATCGCATCTTGCTTAGTGTTTACTTCCTTCACTTAACATGAACCGATCTCTGTCATGGTAGTTTGAGAAATGAATTTAATAAATTATCCGTCCAAGTTAATTAGGTCCTTTATATAGCTTTCAATTTTTTATGATCAAAGGAATATTTAACAAATTTCTCAAATTCTAAGTGTTTATAGTCATCCAGTTGAAAGAAAAATGCTAGCTAACAAAATCTGCCATGCTGTAATGGGTTTTCAAATTAATAGTGCATCATAACATCTTCATCTTTCATTTGAAAAAAAAAAAAAAAAAAACTGATATAAATGATGAAAAAATAGTTTCATTACTAAAAAAAAATTAAGTACTTGTTAGGGGTAAAGGATCGGGAGAAAATAATAGTATATAGATATATATCTTCTTTGATATGGGTTCCAGGGACATTTAGTACTTTATTATATTTTTACAAAACAACCTCACAAGTTTCGAATATGAGATCTATAAGACCTTAAATATATGTTCCTATTAACTCGCCCCAATGGGATTAAATAAGATCTTAATTTTATAGAATCTACAAGTTTGACACATACATAATAGTTTTGAAATATTATCATATTCTTTCATGTAATTATCACTTAATGCGGAAAAAAAAAAGTAAAAAAAATGACGTAAAAAAAAAATTGTTACGAGTCCTTTAAGCAACAAAGCCAATCCCAAAACATGCATCAGCCATCTGTGTATATTTGTGTGTCTATATGCAAAGTCACACATATATAATGCGAAAACCGGTTATTGCTCTATCTTCTGTAAGAATTTCACAACATGTTCTGCAGCATAAAACATATCCTAGTTGAGATAAATAAATATAATTTTCTTGTATATTTATAGGTAGATGAATACCCAGTATTATCCACAAACCAACATATTTTATTGTAATCTTTTCATGTCTATATATTATTAAGTCTATTCTCTCATGTAGTTCTCAAGCATCATTGATCAAGCAAAACAAAACAAAACAAAACAAAACAAAACAAAACAAAAAAAGAAGGATTTTTCAGCTCAGGAATGAGTAAAAAGTGGCGTGACATGCTTGCCTGTTACTAATGTTGAAGATATCGCTTTTGGGTTAGGTGGTTTGGTTTTTGAAATATTTTATTATTATTATTATTATTATTATTATTATTATTATTGGATAAGAACATAAAAAGTTTTACTTGCCTGAGAGAGAGAGAGAGAGAGAGAGAGAGAGAGGAGTTTTATTATTTCTTGAAAAACAGACGCCGAATATTGCAGGGCAGTGGACTTTCATACATGATCTAGATATTTGTTTGACGTTCAAAGACGTGCAACCTGGAGAGTTGTAACCTCCCCACAAATCGACACCCACTTGTTACTCTATTCACTTTGTTCATTCACGTCGTACGTTCAATATCTATATCCTTCAACCAAACCATTTTAAGATATTATCCAAAGAAGTTAGTCCTTTAGACACTTGATATTCACAGCAAAAGCAATTAATTATATATACGATCCTTGAGCATTAGTGGTTTTTTTTCCTTTTTTTTTTTTGCCTGAAAATTTAAGATGGAGATTAGAACTATATGCCAAATTAGAAATTACTCCTATATTATGCCTGTAATCGTATGTGTATTAGGGCTAAACATTAATTCACTACTACAATATGCTAAGATCTTTTACCATCATTTATCCATCTCTATCTTCAGTTTTTTCTTTTTTTCCCTTAAATGAACCGTGCTTATATAGAGTTTAATTTACTCAAAAAATTTTGAATTTGTATATAGTAGTATGGCTTATTTTGATTCATTTGATATATTAAATTTCGAATATGAATACTTAAAAACCGAATTTGAGAGTGGGAATGAAAGTTCTTGTTTAAAATTACTTTAAGTTCATAATTAAGAAATTTTAGTGGGCAAATGTAAAGGAAAAGTTATAAAGGATTTTGTCATAAATGAGAAAACTCTAGGATATCATTGAAATTTTAAAAATTTAAGAAGGCAAAAAAGAAATTTTCAAAAATCCAACATGGCATATGCCCCGTTCTCACCCCCTCCACCCCCGATTAGGGTTTAAGTCATACTAATTTGATATGACAACATCATGTAACTGGCTCTATTCAACATGGGCACTTAGGAAGCTAATTTTTGCGTTTCTAGATCCAAATATTACTATATATAACAAAAAATGTCTTAAGTTCAGCAACCAGACAAGTTTGACAATTGTAACATTCTATTTAGAATCTTATAATTACAAATTGATTTATATGTAATTTTACACTCTTGTAACATATTACTAAATATGATTAAGTACAGAGAACAAGTATCACTAAAAAATATTATATTAAAATCAATTGCTTATTATAATAACTACAAAAAAAAAAAAAAAGAGTTACAAGTACCATTTTTTTAAAGTCCTGAACAAGAGACAATATGGGTACATATATACATAAATATTTGTTGATAGAACTGTTAGTATATATATATATATATATATATTTGGCTCAGATTAATTTTTAAAATTTTTAGTGTCACACTTTTAGCCCCAAGTGTGTGCGCGCGTGGGGGGGTGTGTGTGTGTTTTTTTTATCGACTAGTTATTGAATTTCATGGTGTTGTACGCCGGCCATAAAATTTCATAAATCAATAAATGATTTTGAAGGGGAAAAAAAAATCAGTCAATAGTAAAAGACGTACCAATTGCATAAGAACTGAAATTTGACAGAATTAATAGTCATTTTTTAGAGGAAAAGACACATGAGAAGATGACAAGTTTAAATTTTAAAGAATTTTCATGAGAATTAAGTGAGGATAATGTTTTATATGTAAAAGAAAACATTGTTTGGACAGGAAAAGCTCTTTTAGATAATCAAACATTATTTTAATTAGGTCAAAAATTTTTAGCGGCAGTGGGCTTAATTTTCGCAACGATTTTTGTCATCGCTAATCAATGCGAGTCATGTTCATATAACTGAGGGATCATCTACGTTTTTCTTCTACGAAGTACTAACACCGACATACAATAAATTGTAGACTTAGGATTTGTTCGTATCTATGAATTAATTAAGATTAGAACTCTATGAAAACAATTTTTAGGTTGAGTGTTGTTTTAGAAATGAATCTTATATATTTATAGGTGGCTGAATCAGGAAAAAAGGAATTCCAACATTGTGAGCACAATATCAAACACAAAAACCCTTCCAAAAAGATATATATCAAACCTAAAAAATATAAATCAGATATAATTAGAATCATTTATTACTAGATAGCGTCATATATACCTTTTTTTTTTTTCTTGCCTACGTATTAGATGTAATTTCCCTCTCTACGTATTGCCTAATTAAATATTCAAACTTTCAAGACACGGTTTATCCAGAGATCTTCATACCATCTCTCTCTCTCTCTCTCTCTCTCTCTCTCTCTCTCTCTTTTTTAATATGATAAAAATTAGACACCCTATTTCTTTGTTCTCAGGAATAAAATCACGCAAAAACATAACTTATAATTAGTTATGCTTAATATGAAAGTTACATTAATTTTCAGCCATTGTAATAATTTATAAGGATGAATAAGAACATTATTGAGTAAATCACACACCTTTCAAACTATATATGTTCTTTTCTAATCCCTCTGAAAACCTTAGAAAGATTGATCCATATATTATAACCTTAGAAAGATAACTTCACAATTTATCAGAATATATATTATATAGATGTTATGTTACAACAAGTTAAGAAGGTTAAATAGACGTTTCTACCCCAAAGAAAAAGTTGGAAGGTTATATATATATATTTGATTCTAACAAAAGACGAGGATAAGTAAAAAAGCGACGACATAACTTTATAAAATATAGAAAGTTAAGAAAATAGGTTTTGGACCATGTCTGCCTTAGAGAATTCCCACAGAAGGGTTTTTTTTTTTTTTTTTTTTTTAGTACTCTCTGGAAAGCCCTAGAAGGAGTCTGACTCATTCATAGATGTTGAAAGTGAAATGAAGATTTTTCTGTCATATACATGTATACAAATGAAATTATGTATTAGAGGGCATAGATGATTTTCTTCTATTTCGTGGCAAAGTGATACAAAGGTTCCCAAGTTTGACACTTAACTAGACTTAAACCATGAAATAAATATATTTTAAGTATTGTTTTATATCTGATATTATAAAATGATATTTGGAATATAAGATTAATTTTTCAGTAATAGTTCCAAATAAATCAAACACATATGAAATCAAACAAAGTTAGGAATCTATATTTAAAAGAAAAAAATACATTTGTCTAATCTTTATACAATTGCTAGACAAAAGATTATTGATAATACATATATAGTTACTCTCTTGCCAGGCAAATCTTTCTTGTCAGATAAGAACGACAGCCCTCTTTGAAACTGTTGAATGCGAAAATGGATAGTACTAATGAATGAGAAAGTGAATTAGGATATAACTTCTCATGTTGTATCATCATTCTCTATCCGACGGTCGGACAACACACTCATTTAATATGTAATAATTTTACAAAATTATCTTACTTACCTTCCATAACCTCTACCACACAATTGGCCACTTTCTCAGCCAGACATCGTTTGTCTTCCAGTGTTTCCGAGGATAATAAATGTGAAAAGAAACAGATTTGGTGAACCATTAACGTCAACATTAATGTCTCACTCAGAAAAAAAATAATAATAATAATAAACTAATAACCTGATCATATCAGTATCATTTGTATAGTCAAAATGGCCACACTTTGTATTGATCTTATCACTACTGTTTGGAATGATAACGACAATGGCAGCCTTCAATTGGCTCTCTTTACTTCTTTATTATATTACTTTAACCGAAAAATTGTAAAATTGAAAGTCAATAAAAAAATTATTTTAGCTTCTTTTTTTTTTTTTTTTTCCCTAGAAAAGAATATTTCTATCGCTTACTTGTATGGATCATGAAGGCTCCATGCACGCTTACTTCATGCGGAGTCATTTCTGACCTCATCACCAATCTTTTCTTTTACACCTTCCAAGTGGTAAACTTTTGTACGCGAAATTTTTATTTTTCTTTTTCTTTTTTTTTTGTTTAATTTAATTTTGGATTTTTTTTTTTTCTTTTCTTTTCTTTTCTTTTCTTTTTTTAAGTTTTTGTAGTTGCATACAAAATGCTTCCATCATCAGTGACTGATGAGCCACAAGGCTTGTTGATGATCAGTTTGCGTTGGTGGAGAAGTACTCCTTAGTGGTGGGAGCATAATACAGGTGTATCAAACTTGTAATATTCATTGATCAACATCAAAAGATTCGGACGAGAACATAAGGCTAATCATTCTAATCAATAAGATTCTGAGTTCAAATAAATTTGGTTTAAACATAAAATCTGGATACATATACTTTATTTATATACGTCGTCAGAATTATAGAGTTATATTCTTCCAAATTCAAATACATTGTCTCAGTCTCTTTTTTCGTTAGAACTCGTGATCACCGTTTTATTCAAATAATTTTTTCTAATTAAGTGCTGTAATTCCTAAGCTAACGTGACTTTTTGGGTTTTGCGTTTTGTTTTTCCTTTTGACTCGTTCAGTCGCTGTCTATGACTGAATTATACCTACTCTCCCCAAAGAATTATTTTTTTTAATCTTAATATTCCATGAAACTTACATTATACACTTGTATAATTTTATATTTACACTCCATGCAGAGGGAAAAAAAATTATTTTGCAACTTTTCCAATTTCAAAAGAAGTATATATTAAAATATTTTATCAACTTTCAATCGAGCAATTAATAAAGAGCGGATCACTTGGAATGGTACCAAATTAGTTGCGATATTTCTGAGTTCTTGATACTTAAAGCCCTTTCGCTACATTCAGATGTAAAAAATTAAAAAAAAAAAAATTAAAGAAATAATGGTGTCAATCCCACCCTCCCAACTTGGCAGCCAATCCCCCCCCCACCTTCTGAAAATAGTTTCTTCAAAGCAAAAGAGTATTGGAACTTTCTCTCTATCATTAAATTAGTTGGTGAAACAGCTTTTAGGGATTTGTATCACGTGATCAATTTGTGCATTATACTTTAATTAGCACTTCTTTAGCACAATTTTATAATGTTCTACATACAATTAGGGACAAAGCGGATGTGCACAAGTTTCAAAAATGATAGGCGTTGTGCTTTTTTATTTTTAAACACAAATTAGACCAAACTTGTCACGTGGATGACTTGTGACTAGTAGATCACTTGACTCGGATGAATCGCTAGCTAGCTATTTTCACTACTGAAAATATACATAATGTGTGTGTGTGTGTGTGTGTATGCATATATGTACATCGCACTCTAGCCCACATTGCCCGTGCGCGTTTCCCCATCATTAGTGTCGATCTTTTTCCATATCCCCATACTATTATATGTTTTTTTTTAACGTGCAAATCCCCATAAGATTGCTGTTCAAACAATAGATATATATATTTATAGAAATACGCAGATGTGTGTAATGTATATGTATATTTATTCATCTTCACCATTATTAATTAAAGACCCATTGTAAGAGGGGTGAATATGAATGTAGAATATATCCATCTAGTCCAAGTCCACCATGTATATATTGTTAATTTCCACTTTAGAAATATTAATCTTTAACTAATTCCCACTAATAATATTTTGTTAGAGCTTCTATAATAGGATATCTTATTTTACACTATCAGTGTAAGCTGTTTTTTCACTGTTAAAATAATTTTTTAATGGTTTGATTTATGAATATTCACGTTAAAAATTTATAATGCAGGACACAGAACTACTTTAATTATAGATCGTATTGTTGAAAAAATAATCTAATAATTGAAATAACAGTTCCTACGAACAATGCAAAATATAAAGTCCCGCCTTAGAGATTTCCTAAAATTTAAGCCCCAAGAAAAAAATACAAACAAATAAACAAAAAACATTGTCTGATCATTTTGTTTTCTTTAGCTTTTTCGGGAAGTAAATCAAGATTTTTTCAAACAAGAAGAAAAACCTTACACGGACATCAACATGGGTTATTTTTGTTGACTTCAAAGGAGTCTCGAAAGTCAATTCTTTTAGATGGACATTTAAGACCACACCATATTGACATGGAAATGAAGTACTTGGTGACCTTGAAATTTAAAAATGTTTCAAATCTTAATTAGTCGTCATTGTAATTAATCTTCTACCAACCCAGTATTGGAGCCACCGACAGATTTCTCTCAGGTTTGACTTTTGTTCAGTCCTCGGCTGAATTATGCAGAACATAGATTGAGAAGCATCTGTTGATCAAATTAAGACTACATGAATTTCTCATATGATTTCTTGTTCGTCTTTTTTGCTACGATCATACTTAGTTTTCGTTTGACTCAGAGGTCCAAACCTAAGTTTTTCATATCAGTTTTTGTATTTTTCTGAAAAATTAAGAAAAGTTATAACTAGTTTTTGAAAAGCCAACCATTTTCAATCTAAAAATTCCCTTTCAAACCCGCACACCAAATGCATGAGCTTAATTATGTTACTAATTTCCATGCATATAATCCCATTAACCATGTTAGTCACGTTACTAAGTAAAAATTAGTATGACAAATCACTGTTAGAAAAAGTTAGCTTAATTAATTGATTATGTCATTGATAAACAGCTTAGCTTTTGTTTTTGGTTAATTGCAATTGTGAATGTCAAAATTTACATGCTAAGCCATATTCATATATTTTTGCTTCTAATTGTTTCAACTTCTTTGTTTTTTCCCTCTATAAGAGAAATGTGTGGCTGAATGTTTATAAAGTCATTTGATGTTTTGTACAAGCATTCATTGTTGGCAGATTCCATAACCCATTCATTTTTGCTTCCACAAGAATAAAAGAAAATTCGACATTAAATAGAGATATGATAGACGGAATACGAGCTTCTATCTACCATTAATGTTAACCTTATAATTTAAATCGAACGACGCTCATGAAGTAAATACAATGTTGCAATCTAACGAAAGAAATAATAAATATAGGTTTGTCGAAGGAATTCCAACATCAAATATAAACCAGGTTATCTAAATTCTATAAATATGTTCAACCATCCTACAACACTCTATCGTGAGGGTACACTATCGTCGAATCTACCCAAAAATATATATATATATATATATATTGAGAAGGTTTCTCTAAGATTGCTTTGATTGTCCTTCAGGAGTTTGTGGACTGAAATGTGGACCTAGGCAGTCCCACTCTACTTCAACTTTTGAACCCATACACATATATGTATGGACTAATGTGGAAATATGGGCTCATTTTGTAACGTTCATGCTATGGATAATGTTGACAAACAGCTAGCTTTATCTTTATGGGTCCACTAGCCCAATTTGACCTTATCATTTATCCTATATTTTGGTTGTCTAAAGTCTATGTGTGCCTTAATTTAAACTCACTGTGAGATCATGATCGAGAATATGATTTTTAAGTGTCCAATTTCTTCACATATCCAACGTAAAGATTCTTTCACCCAAAAAAAAAAAAAAAAAAGAAAGAAATTTGACTTGAAACGGCTCTAGCTTAATTTTAGTCTCATCGTCCTTAACTAAAATTTATAACAGATTCAGCAATAAAAGCACAACGCTATGACTAATATCCCGACTAGAGACAGCCACTCTTATGAAGTTACACCACACACACACATATATATAATGGGAATGTATAGTAATCTTGACGATCTCATGATGCAAGTTTTCGTGAGAAATAGTGACGAGAAGATGACATTTGTAAGAGAACATGACGCAGCAAAAAAAGAACAACCAAATAAAAGCTCGAAGAAATGGCGATTTCTATCGGGTACGTAATCTCCTCATCACATGGAGAAATGATTGCGTGTAGTGGACAGATTATTGCACTTGAAAATAACGATTTTTTTCCAAAGATGGTGTTTATCTGTATTGCACTTGAAACAAGATATATATATATATATATGTATAAATTAAATATTCACCTTTAGGATAGACGTGCACTACCACCACCAAAAATATTATTCCCGTGACATATATATATATATATATATATATCCACAAATACATATATATAGATCTACGTATGATATATTCGAATCCTCTCTTGTACCCATGTCCTTCGTCACATGGGTTGCCCCATACGGCCTTGCAAATTGCACTCCTGATCAGCACTCGTCAGTTAATAAGCTTCTTTCTTAAAGAGAGAGATTTCTCCTTCCCCACTATCACTAATGTTATTTGAGGTAATTAGGTTTATATCATATCGTATCATGTATACCCAACTGTATAAACTAAAATGTACCGACGCGTGAAACCGAGTTAGCATTTCTTTGAGTTCACAACTTGATCGTGCTTAACTTTTAGAATCAAATACTATATATATATATATATATATATATTTATACCCACCAATGGATGGTATAGTGGAGGTACTGTTAGAGAGGGAGAGAGAGAATTTTTTTTTAAACGGAGACATAGTTATAATTAAACAATTTAATGGACGTACGGTTATAGTTTTCTTTATAAAGTGAGGACAATTAGTTGGGATACTGTTGAAATTTTCTTTTTCTTTTTTTTAATTAAAGAGAAAAACACAAAATTTAGCATGTTACACTCACATAAATACAGCTTCGCTATTAACAGTTAGGATGTTATTCTTTAATTTTCTCTCACAATGAGTTTCACGAGGTTCAACGCCTTATTTTCCTATTTTAAGATCTCTTTCCGGTTAATGGATTGCTCTCAAGATGGGTTTTTGGTTTGTTGTTCTACAGTCCACACAAGGTGTGTGATATTTTATATTTTTATTTTAAGATCCATTCCAGTCAATGGATTTTGCAGCTTAATTTGGACTTGCGGTCTGGTAATAATAGTGAATTGATTCAGATTTTTTTTCTCTTTTATTGCTGGATTATTTATTTATTTATTTATTTATGATGTATATAGACGAAGATGATCCGTGACAGATAAAACCAATTAATTTTTTTTAAACGTAACATTTAAATTGTAAGAGTAAATCACAAAACTATTACAATGCTATTCTTTAGTGAGATTTAGCATACATTTGGTGCAAGGGTTTGAATCGTAAAATTTGGGTTTAAATTAAATTGTGTGTTTGGTGTAGCGTTTGAATTACTAGAGTTAAAAAGTGTCAAAACTTGAAATGCATTTGGTAAAAAAAAAAAAAAAATCTTTATGGAGCTTGTTTCATTCATGTAATTTGAAAAAAAAAATCATCTTATTTAAACTTTTACTTGTAAAATTACGGGTTTTTAAAGTTTCAGTTACAAAACTTTAATAGTAACTGTGAATAATGAAACTGAGGTTGACTAATTTTCAGAAAAAGACAAAAATTGAGTTGTAATTTGTAATTCAAACCATGATGCCTAAGCATATGTTTGGTGCACGGGTTTGAATTGAGTTTTTTAAGTTGGATTTGAGTTGATTTGTTATGCGTTTGGTGTACGGGGTTTGAATGACTTGAGCTAAAAAGTGTAAAAACTTGAAATGTGTTTCGGAAAAAAAAAATCAATATGAAATTTATTTTGTTCATCTTGATCAAATTCTATGTAATTAAAAAAATATATTATCTCATTTGAACTTCTATATGAAAAGTTATGGACTTTTAAAATTTAAATTATAAAATTATACTAGTAAACTATGAATAGCTGAAACTAAAAAAAAAAAAAAAAAAAAAAATTTATTGTATTTGAATGTAACAGGTACACCAAACACATGCTCAGTGATGCATCTTGAAGCACTACGCGGGTGGCGACCCACTGGCATAGTGGACCTAAAGCAACTCAAAGCCATGACCACCAACAAGGCTCACTCAGTTGAATTTGCCCAACTAATTAATAAAGCCCCAATTTGTACGTTTGGTGCCGTGTCTGTGTCCTCTATTTGCGCTATTAGCTAGCAAATAATAGCTAAAGGACAAACTGAACTCCATTACAAAAAAAGACCTTCTTCTTCTTGTCTTTTGCATTAACGAATCATGTACTGTGTAACTCTCACACGCACGATATTACGAAAAGGAAGAAAAAGTGCACTTGAAACGGCGTGATTATTTTTCCTGACAAAGATACCCAATTATGCCATTTTATTGAAGAAGAAACAACAGACTGTAGACTGTTCGACTGTTTTCCTTTTTTTCTTTTAAGCCAAAAGTGGTGGGCCTTCGTCTATAAAATTGTTAGTACTGATATTTAGAGGAAGGAAAAAAATAATAATAATAATAGAGTAGAGACTTGTCAGTCACGAGAGAAATTTGAGTGAGGAACCAGTAAGGAGGGTGATGATAAAGAGTGCAAATGGGTGCACCATCCGAGGCGTGCTCTAGTTATAACAAAAGGGGCCGGGGTGAGGGTGGGGACGAATTGCGCCGTAAGGCTATGAACTCTCTTTTTGCAGCCTTTTGAAAGTTGGGGAGACTTTTTTTTTTTTTGGGTTGTGTTCTTCTGTTGGTTAGTGCTGCTACTGGGAATGCGAAGAGTATAAAAGACGGTCGGCATTGGCCGAAGTTTTTGCATTGTGATCTCACTGAAGCGATTTAAGGAAGAAGAAAAAATGAAGTTTGTTGGTCATGTGTTTTGGGGTATTTTGGTTCTCCTTTTGGTGGGGTTGAGCCCAGCTTTGGTTGATGGGCTGAGAAGTTCTCCCCCGGCCAATGCTGCATTGGTTCCCAAGCTAACGAGTCCACAAGTTGAAGGTGCACTTGGAAGAAATGTAACATCTTCCGATGGTAATGCTAATTTGGTAAAAACCAGTATTAACAATGCTAATAATGGTGGTAAAGGAGGTGGAAGTGGTGGCGGAGGCGGTGGAGGTGGAGGTGGAGGTGGAGGTGGTGGAAAGGGCAATTCGGGCAATGGCGGCGGCGGTGGTGGTGGGGCAGGCGGAGGCGGCGGCGGCGGAGGGAAAGGAAGAGGTAAAGGTCATGGAAGAAGACACGAAAAAGGAAATGGCAGTGGAAGAGGCGGAGGCGGCAGCGGCGCAGGTGGTGGCGGGGGTGGTGGTGGTGGTGGTGGTGGAGGAAATGGCAAAGGCCATGGATGGGGTGGAGCAAGTGGTGGAGGTGGAGGTGGAGGTGGTGGAGGAGGGGGTAGTGGCGGAGGTGGAGGAGGAGGCGGCGGTGGAAGTGGTGGTGGTGGTGGCGGTGGCGGTGGCGGAGGTGGTCAAGGTGGCGGATGGGGTTGGGGAGGAAGTGGTGGAGGTGGGATGAATGGTGGACATTGTTGGGTTTGGGGATGCGACCGTGGACAACGCAATTCAATTGGATCAAGAGGCAATCCTTCTCCAACCAATCCATAGAGCAATGCCACTCGCTAAATCCATGCACATTGCATGGGCAAACGGACGTTCTCAAGGATATTATTGCATGAGATATGAAACTTACCTTCTCCAAACTACATTGTGATTTTGTTGCCTTCCAAATTAAACATACAACTAAAGTTTTTTACCTTCTGTTATGACGTTGATATGTGTTCTTTACCCTTTTTACCTCTCGCTTGATTCTTCCTAATTGCGAGTAATCTTTCGCGATAAGAATAAAGTTACTGTGTGTGGAGTCTCTTTCTTTCTATATACGGCAACATTTGTATTGGATAATAAAAATATGTACTGATTCTTTGAATGCAGTTTTGATTTGAGAACTTGCTATGTTATCTAACTATTGAACGATTGCTTGAGAATAATCTCGAGTGGTTATTTTTTTATTTATTTTTTATTTTTTTAACTTGCTTGAGACCACCCAATTAAAATACCAACATCAACGTTATATTTGACTTGTAAAAGAGTATATGTTTAACATGCTTTTTTTTTTTTTGCTCTAATATGTAATGTTATTTCAAATATAATATAATCTCCGTTATAATTATAAAATTTTAAAACTATAAAGATAAACATTTACCATCGAAATATATGATTTGAAATCGAAAACGTTATAATGATAAGATGAAAAAGGCTATTCTATCAACTATTAATAGCAATTAAGTATTAAAATTTGATATTCAAGTATAATATTTATTTACATTTAGCCAAAACAAAAACAAATAACTCTTCACAAGACCATTTCCAATATTTATGCTAATACAACGTAATCAATTGGAAGATGTCAAAAGTAATATCGAAATAAAAAATAATTAAAAAAAAAGAGTAATAGACAAAAATACCAGCTGTTATTTTACCATAAAAAATTTGTAAAAAAAAAATAATAAATTATAAGACGAAAAAAATCCAGCACCTATTTAGAGGTTTTGTAAATAACAAACATGCATGAACCATTTCCCACCAAAAATCAGAAAATTAAACATATAAAAATAATAAGGTTATAAATCAAAAGATTTATTTCGAGAAATTTTTTTAAGATGTCAAAAAAGGAATATCAAAAAAAAAAAAAGTGAAAATTATGTATTTGAGATTTTGTACATATAGTGTTATTTCCATTGTTAACTTTTATCATCATCAAATATCATTAAGCTGTGATTTCGTATTTGACGATATTGATCCCATGAAAAAGTTAAGCCACCAATTAATAGCAATAAGATGTCAAAATTAACATTTGCTATATCTGATGGCAATTTTGTAACTAAGTTTAGCATTTGTCAAATTTGCCACTAAAGATGTTATTATCATTCCTCCATGTCAAGAGATTGCGTTGTTTGAAGGTGTGTTACTAATAGTTTTATATTATAACAAAAAAGATAGTACTTTATTGAAGAGTAATTTTTTACTTTTAGCAGCCTTGGTACATCTATTTCACACTCAATGAACATAACCTTAAAACAATTTTCTTGTTTTTCTACTCCAATACGCACATCAATTTGGGACTCCAACGCACTCAATAAAGCTTATGCTTCTCTTTGGAATAGGTGTTTGTTTCGTTGCTCTTTCAAGTAATTCTATAAATGTGTGTTTGTTTATGCATAATCAAAATGAATAGAATTCGGAATGAACATGATTCGGAGTAAGGATTTAAAATTCGAATAAGTTGATTACTTAGTTTTAGAATTCAGAATCGAAGTCACTATGAATCACATTCATGCGTTTACTTGAACTCATAATCAGAATGAATTGTTGTAAATTTACTTGTACACCCCTTTATTTATTATGTTTTCACAAATTAAAAAAAAGATTAATTTTTAATTTATTATTATACTGTTAATCAAAAGTAAAATAATCATTATGATATTAAGGCAATAGAATTAAATTGTGTAATTTTTTGTTTAAAAATTTAATAAGAGTAAAAGAAATGAATTAAAATAAGTAAAGTATTAAAAATATAAAAATAGAAACATAATAATATATTATGATTAAAAAAAGTTATCTATTTACTTTAATAGAATTAATAGTAATTAGGACAGTTATATCATATTAAGTTAATAAAAATATATATTATTTAGTTAATAAAATAATTAATATAGATAGTTAGTATTTTTTAATATAATATTTTACAAATAAACTAAGGATAAAATAGTAATTTAATGTTAATATTTAGAATGAGAGTCACAATCCGGAAGGATACATATGATTGCCAATCTCATTTCTCAATCCCAAATTGGTGTAGAGCCCATTATTTTCACTCATATTTTAAAAAAAAAAAAAAAAAAAAAAACAAATAAATAAGAGATTGACTTATATTTTTCAATTCTATTTCCTACTCCTAAAAAGTAAATATGTGTAAAAGTAATTACAAGCCCAATTGAGTAGGCTAGCTATTTTAATTATGGAACGCTACTTAAAACTCATGTCCATCCAATATGCATATGTAAGATAACGATAACACATTGCTTCCGCAGTGCCTACCTACCACTGGGTGGACAGACACTTCACATCAAATCGGTTATAGCAATTTGGAATTCAATAAGGCCCTCAAAGAAAAAAGAAAAAAAAAACATTCGGACCGCCCCTCAAACCGAATAGATAGGGCTACTTGTTCATGAGTCGACTCATGTAATATATATATATATATACATATTATATATATATATATATGTAATCTGAAGATATTTAGTTTGTAACAACTAAAGTCTAAGAAAGTGGAGCCAAAAGACTCCTCATCACAACACATAACTGGTCAAGAAAAGAAAGTTGGGTGAATGTGGGCACAATCACTACTCACTATACTCACTAGTCACTTCCACCTTGTCCGTAGTGGAGGGAGAGAGAAATATAAGCTTCTTTGCCTTTGGATTTTCCAGATGGAGGGCACGAGATAATCCCCTCATTTAGAGTCCTTTTTTGAGTGAAAAGCCGGCCCTAAATGTTGACCTTTCTTTGTTAAATTAATTCCCAGCTATTAACCTCATTTCTCTATCACTACCATCATTGACGTTGTTGCATGCTGGCCCAAAAAAAAAAAAAAAAAAAAAAAAAAGAAGAAGAAGAGAAGAGAAGAGAATTTAATAGATAACTTTTTGTCTGAGCCACCATGTATAATTATATCTTATAAATAGTTTATCAAACATTAGATAATTAAATTATTGATATCGAACGTTAAAATTTGAGTTGTTATTATTAAGTGGACCCCAATGATAAGAAAATTTTAATCGTTTAGATTTGTTTTGACCATTATACATAACATTTGAAAAATCGTTTTATAATTTCGATTGATCGTGGTAAGGAGCTCCCAATGCCGCTCAAAACAAAAATATGATCTAGCTTATTTGGTGGGCTTGACTCAAAAGTACTGGCCTAAGTGAAAATGGATTTGCATGAAAGAAGGGGACAAGGAAATAAGCCAGCCGAAAACCTCTCTTTAACCCTCTAAATCTAATTGTTGATTTTGCTCGTCATGGACGTTGGAGAGTGGTTGGAACCGGTGAGAAATGCCCATCACGTAATTGCCACTCAACAATTATGGTTTTGGGTGGGGCAAACATGAAATTTTGGCCACATTTTGTATTTCTTTTGTGTATGTGCATATGGGTTTGGTTTGGTTTTGGTACATCGGCTGAGACCTGAAAAAATATATATATGTGTGTGTGTGTGTGCGTGTGCGCGTGTGTGTGTACATTGCAAGCGTACCCATGGCCCTACGCAGTGTCACGTGATTGTGTAAACAATTTTTTTTTTTTTTTTTTTTTTAATTTTATGACCAAGGTTAATCATTGTCTGTCAAAGTCTTGCTAACACTAGGCTTACTAAATTATAAAGTGGTTATTATGGTGTAGCTAATTTTGGGAAGTGGCTCTTCTTTTTAACGCAAATTGTAATTTAAATTTGCGCTCTTTTGACTTTTAAGTTCGAGAGCAATGATATGTTCAATTTTTAAAGATGTAATTAGGATAAGAACAAAAGTCGGTTGGGCTGGGCTCAATTTTTTTATTTTTCATTTTTAAATTGAGAGATCTTACGGTGAGGTGATCATTGACATCAACTGTTATGTTTTAAATTAGACAATAAAAATATAAAGAAAAAAAAAAGCTTTTTAACCAATCGAAGAAGAGAATCATTGGTGCCTACTATTCTGCCTCACATTCATATCGTCTATTCGAATAATAGACGTTGAGTTATGGAGCCTGAAACAAAGGAAATTGTGCACATGATTGGTATTTTTGTCCCGAAATCATTTTTTATTTGATATTGTAAGAAGATAAAAATCCAAATTATGGGGTAATATTTCATAAATATGCTCTCTTTGATGCATTTCTAAAAAAACCTAATAAATACCCTATGAAAATATGCCCTATGCAATGAAAAATAAGCAGATGGAGGATTGTGGGCAAAGCCTATGGACATGTCATTCATTAAGGATGCTTGAGGATTTCACATCATAATTTCAGTTGTCCTAGTAACAGGAGGTGTTGCCATTATTGTTATTTTTACTTCAGCGGTTAGGAAAAGAAACACAACGAGTTTCGAGGTTGTGCAGTTTTTTTTTAATTTATTGATTATCATAATAAATTATTACAGAGATTAAAACAGGACATAGTCTGACATTAAGATAAAACCATATAAAAATTTATGTGTTTTGTTATTATAAATTTTTTTTCTATGAATTTTATTATATTCGGTGATATAAAAATTCAGTATTCTACAGAAAGTTCTTCAGTATTATTTAAAATTTTGGAGTATATATGCAATTGAAAAGTAAAATTCAACCATAAACTGGGTACTGGTAGTGCATAAGGCTGCATGACAAGTACATGTAGTTGCATTTGACTCAACAAGCCAATACGAGCCAATATCCAAGTCTACTCGCAAATAATTATCAGACAATTGGCGACATACCCCATGCGCATTGTTTTGAGGAGCAATACTTTTCATTATTACGACTTACATCACATCATAAGTTCAAATTTTGATAATTTTCCATAAAATAAACACCCAAGACTTTGACCCGAGCTTCTCCATTTGAAAGGGTTCTTTTTTTTTTTTTTTTTTTTAATGGTAAGAATTTCTTGAAATACTTGCAGTTTCACTTTCATCCTTTAGATGGTCCAAAAGTGAAATTTGTGCTGGAGTAAAAAATGGGTTGTTTAGAAGGGATGAAAAAAGTTAAAAAGAGAAAGCGTTTCAAATAGGTAACGAATATGCCATAAACACAAACAATTGCTTGTATATCCTTGAAATTCACTCTTAAATAGGCAGGACATAAATGTGTTCGGTTCGGATGCTATTGATAACTAGCCTGACATTAGTTAAGAGAATTAAGTTATAGTAAAAGATTCCACCTACTATCAAGTTACAAACCAAACCAAATAACCATTTACTTCGAACTTAAAATTAAAAATAAAAAAAAAAAAAAAATCAAACAACTTTGAACAGTATAACTTTTTTATGAAAATTACTCTTTAACTGTTAGATTAGTTTTTAAAATTCAAGATAAATTTATAAAGTACGACACAAATTATACCAATTATAAATCAAACCGTTATAAAAATTAATCTAATTCAAACAATATTTCTTACCAATAATAAAAAATAAAAGAATCTACCATCAAATTTCCTTTAGGTAACTTTTCATACTCTATTGTTGTAGAATATAAGTTTGATTTTTATAAGAAGGAAAGTTACTCTTGATAGTTTAACTAACTAGTTCTTTTTTTTATTTTTTTATTCTTTGCTTGTCTTCTAATGTAGCAAAAATTGCATTTATCTTTTCCCTTTGTTTTTTTTAAGAAAATGAGGTAAAGTCCAAAAATGAAATGACTCAAGCACGAAACAAGAATAAAAAAAAATATCTACAAGAGAGGCATTAGTAAAGGGCAAGCAAGAAGGACACCCAAAATCCAACTCTCTCTCATTCGGCTAAAATTCCTCCCACATTGGAATTTGAACATTAAAAAATGCAAAGCAAAATCCACACTTTAAACCCCCAAAAATAAATTCACACCAACCGTTTGATTCCTCCTCGTCATTTCTCGTCAACGGTAGAGATTCCACGGAGGGCGTACGCCCAACGCCACCGCACATAGTATTCCGTTACCTCCCTCCCTCCCTCCATTCCAACGGCCAACAAGGAAATAAATGGTGGGAAAATTATGTGACGGTTTCAAACTCAACTCAAAATAAGTAAACAACCAGTTACGATTTTGTAAACTTCAAAAAAAAAAATAAAAAAGGGAAGATAAAAATAAAAATATAATAAAATTAGAGAAGGGAAAAATACTAAAAAAAAAAAAAAGTACAGATAAGTCTTCCTAATCAGTTACACGCCTAGGAAACCTACCCCACCCACCGTGGAAAAAGAATGTACACTAACTCGAACCGGGTTCGAACCGGGTTCAATGCCGTATCTCTCTCTTCTCTCGCTCCCTATTTTCTAATTATTAGACTAAATTTTTTTTTAAAGGCTAAATTCTAATTTGGTTCTTCAAAAACTGGACACAACCGGAGGACCCAAACCGGACTCACGTGGCAGAGGCAAGGCCTCCTTCTTCCGCCGCATTTCAAGCACTTTCCGGTGGTGGTTCGAGTGCAAGTCACTCGAGAAAGTCGGGCTACAAGCCGGCCGGTACTCGGGCAAGAGCCGACCGGACTTGAACCGGACCCCACAAGCGTTGCACAGCGTTTTGGCCCCAAGCGGCCCGGTTCGCCACTGCGGGGTCTTCTGAACCCCGCAGTGGCTGCACCGGCGAGGCGGCTGGGACGTGGCGGGACCGGAACCGGAACCGGAACCGGAGCCGAAAGGCTCGACCGCCGGTCTCTTCTTCGCTTTCTTTGGAGCCGGTTTTTCTACTGAACCGGCCGGTTCGTGGCTCTGCGTCGCGTAAATGAGCCACGGGCTCGACGGAGACGAGGACGACGATGAGGAAGTGGTCGAGCTCGAGGATGACTCCGTGAAGGACGGCGACCCGAGGGACCATACCCGGCCGCCGGTACGGGCCCGCTTGCTTCTGGCTTTGGCCGGAATCGGAGTGGTGAAACAGGGCTTCTCAGGAACAGAGGGTTTCGGCTCGGGAAGAAACTTCTCGTCCTCTGACGGCGGCAAAACTCCGGCGACGTACGAGGTCGAGAATTCCGAGAAGGATTCCTCGACGAAATGGGAAAGCCATTCCAGGTTCGCCAACTCGTCCGCCTGTGTAATAAAAATCTCACCTTTCGTCAAAACCACAAACCAGACCCCAAAAAAACCTCCTTTTTTTTTTCGAGAAGGGAAAAAATAAAATATAATAAAAAAAGGCTACCGGAATGGTGACTTCGGTGGAGGGTACGGACGACACGAACAAACTGGTACTTGGGATGTTGTCGTTTGAGGTTTCTTCGTCAGGTTCATGGTGGTTCTGTTCTTCTTCCTGGGAAGGGGAAGACAAGTCCTCCTTGTCGTCTTGGTCTCCGACGACGTCGTCGTCGGAGAAGTTAAGGAGGTCGTCGACGGAGAAGTCGACATTTTGCACGTTCACGTCCGACAAATCATCAAAAACCGCTTGTGGGCTCGGTCTAACACCCATCTCCTTCCTAAAACTCGTCTTCAAAGCCGCTTCAACGCATTCCATTTCCGTTTAAACCTTTAAACCAAAAAAATAAAAATATTTAAAAAATACCCTTTAAAAATTTGAAGGCAAAGTTTGAAACTTTGGCTCCTAAAATTTAATAAAGTTTGAAACTTTGTCATCCACAAAGAATATTACTGCATACCTGCGCAGAGAGAGAAGGAGTGGTGAAAGTTTTAGAGGAAGAAGAAGAAGAAGGGAATGAAGAAGAAAGAAGAAGATGTAAAGGGGTGGAAATGGAAGAAAAAGGGGTGGCGAGTTCGGTAAAGCATTGAATGAGGCCTGAAATCGTCCGTGGCCCTATACTAAAAGTGCCCGTTTCTCTCTCGTTTCTCTCTCTCTCTCTCTCTCCCCTTCAAAAAAAAAAATTTTTAACCTTTTTCTCTCTCTAAATATATGTATGTGTGAGTAAATACATGTATTTTTACGCTTAAATTAAAGTACGTTTTTTAAAAGGAAAAAAAAATCAAATATTTAAACGTATAAGTTGGTCTGAAATTACGAGGGATGCCCTTGGGCTTGTTGTCTCTCCTTTCTCTTTCAAAAAGATGACTTGGATTTTTCTCTGTCCAAGATTTGGTACAAATGGAAGGCCAGGTCGGACCTATCCATAGACTGGCCACCGAATTTTTATTATTTCTTTCCCCGTTTGAATCTTTTCGAATTTTTGAAGGAGTGAAACGAAAATTGAAATTTGGAAAAAAAAAAAAAAAAAAGTGAAAAAGGGAAAAAAAAAAATGACGGAGTATGATTCGTCCGATTGTAATTTTTAGACTCCTGAAGACCTAGGAAACTGCCACCTTTCTGTTTTTTGTTTTTTTTTGTTTTTTTTTTTAATATTAATTACGGCCACTTTTACTTTTCTTCTTTTGA
Source organism: Ficus microcarpa (assembly GCA_025413485.1). Classification (NCBI taxonomy): domain Eukaryota; kingdom Viridiplantae; phylum Streptophyta; class Magnoliopsida; order Rosales; family Moraceae; genus Ficus; species Ficus microcarpa. The sequence goes on along the minus strand of CM046379.1, from coordinate 13,701,812 downwards.
AAGGATTTGGCCCATTTCTTTTGACTAATTTACGCAATTCACCACACACACCCCCGCTTTGATCGCCGCTCGTTTTGGTTTGATTACCATCTCAGCCCTTTATTTTGTTTCCCCATTTTACCCCCCAAAAAAATTCTCATCAAATAATCAAATTATTAAAAAAATCCGACTATTCAAAACTGTATGTTACGGTAGTTTCTCAAATTCCTTCTAAACCTTGTGTGTTTGTTGTGACCTTTGTCTCTAGAACTTTGGATTAGTCGTTTGTATTTGCCTCAAGGCATCCAAAATATTACAAGGACACAACGTTGAAAGTCACCATTTTTTTTTTTGGGGGTGCAAAGTTGACAATTACAACGTTGCATGTATAATGCATTAGCTGTTGGCTGTCGTTATTTTGCTTAGTCGGTCACCAATCTCGGCATACTTTTTTTTTTTTTTTTTGCTCATTCAAATTTTGAATTTCCAACGACATCCAATTTGACAAGTCTTGTGAGAACGTGGTTAAAGATTCAAAACTTATTATATGTATACGCGCGTGTGCATATATATATATATATATATATATTTTTAAGAATGATCTAGAAGGATCAATTTGTTCCCTATTTGTGTTTTGCTTATTTGAATATTTTGTTTAATTATACCAACCGGTTTGATAAAGCAGATAGAATTAATACTCAAATTCTACAAATATCAAAATAATAATAAAAAAATAAAAGGACGATGCTAAGCAAGGACTAAAATTAAACAAAATTAAGCGCTCAAATTTTTGGCACATTGTCGTTTCAAATTTAGTCATGATTGCAAGTGTTAACTTTATTTTCAATGTGGTTTCAAAGAAAAGTATACACATGCTCCGAGACATTATTGCCGATTCCTTTTAGTTGTTCTACCAAATTCATCAAAAATGCTTTATGCATGTTTGAGATGGCTAGCTCTTTAGTGTCGTATGAAATGTAATTCACTAATTGAAACGAACTAGACCTAATAAAAAGTAATGGCACAAAGAAAGAGAAGCGGTAAATGGAATGGATAGAGATAAAGAGCCTCTCAGTAACATTTACAGCCATTTATTTACTTTTTTAAATTTAAAAAAAAAAAAAAAAACTTTTGTGGGATTTATAGCCATTAATTAATTTTTGTTTGATTCCTTTACATTGTCGAAGGTGCCAGTTCGGATGAAAATGAATGAAGAACGAGACATTATTGAAAAGTGGCCTGGTTTGGTGTTTACAGTGAGCTCCCATTTCATAGGCTAAAATCTTAGAGTGTTTGTATTTTGATTAATTTTTTTTTATTTTTTTTGATTTTCAGAAAGACAAAAATTTAAAAAAAAAAAAAAAAAAAAAAAAAACTTTAAAATTTTAAACTCCAGTAATAATAATGACCTTAAGCTGCAAAAGTAAAAAGAGGTCAATGTGGGTTTGTTTTTATTATTTCACTTTAAATTTTTTTTTTTTAAGACATAACGTTGCTCTTGATTATTCTTTTCCTTTTTTTTTTTTTATCATTGTCAGGTCAAATATTTTTCAACAATTATTGTAATTTCAACCGTTATGATAATGAAATATATAATTATTCACGGAATTACAAATACTTTTCGTGATTGATGAATAAGAATGACATAAAAGGTAAAAACCAAGGATATCTACCTCTTTTCTTTAGCTCTTAAAAAAAAAAGTTTAATTGGAAACATTTAACTTTTAAGGACTTTTTATAGAGTTTGGTTTTTGTTTTTACTTTTTATTAACAAGAGAATAGCCAAAAAAAGCTATGACTTTCAATAAATATTTGAAACCGTATTTTTGAAAAGTAGTTTTAATAAGGTAATAAACAATATAATGTTAGAGACAAAATTTATAATGTCTTACTTTCAATGTCTGCTCAAAAGAGATTTGTTTAGAAGTTACATTTCATGTCTCTGACCGGAAGTTTTTCAGAAGAGCTAAAGCTCATTTATCATATAATTAAACGTTTCATATAACGTTTAGGGCTTCTTTGGCATATCAACTCAACAACTCAACTTAAACTTTTTTTTGTCTTTTTCTCAAAAAGTTTTTTGTCTTTTCTGAAAATTCAAAAAAATTTACTATTCAAACTTAAAAATTTCAACTCAAACTATTCCACCAAACTCCCCCTTAGATCCAAGAAACTGAAAGCAACCTTTAGAAAGTTTTGCCATACAGTTAGGAAGAAATTTATCTAAACCCAACAAGGACATTCGAATTTGTTACTGCATGTCTCCTAAAAAATATTTACTGCATGTGTTATCGATTTGTCTCTATATTTTAGCATTTATGCCTTGTCGACATCTTCCATATTGGCACATTGTATCAAACTCATGGAGACGCCACAAAACGGAATGTAGAAAGATAATAGAAATCAACTATTTTCTGTGGTGAAATTTTCTTGTCCTTTTTTCGTGGGGGAAAAAAAAAACATGGTTTCAACTTGATGGTACTAAAAATAACTTTTGCTTTTTGTTAAAATGGCATTGTCTCACAGGCTCTTTTCATGCACTAATTTGATACGTTTCAAAAACAAGAAGAAATGGTCATGTTTTCCATTTGGCCTAACAAGTCAACATAATTCGCTTAACAATGGAAATTAATTATTTTCCCTCGCCATAATCACTGGCATAATAAGCAAAATCCATTTTTGGTAACTTCTAGCGACTCTCGTTGCATTACCTTATGACAATGTGTTAAACTATTAATCCATCATTAACTTCGCAAATGCTTTTTTCTTATTTTTACTGGAGAATTTTATGAAATAATACGTAGGTCGTGTTGATTTTATAAATATGTATTTAATTTTAATGTGATTTTGATAAGATTTAATGTTAACAAATGTTGCATTGTGAATTAACATAATCTACCATAAAAAAAAATTTTTTTTTTTTTTTTAAGGAGAGGCGTATTTCAACTTATTTGTGCCTCTCTCGGCAAAAACAAATCAAAAAAAAAAAAAAAAAAAACATTTCATGGTTGGTAAAACCTGACATAAAAGAAAATTGATATTTTGACATAATTACCATAATACCCTTGGTAATGATCGAGTTGTGGAGACAGGACATGCCTTGGAAGCAAAAGAGAGGGAAAAAGGGTAATACAAACGAATGACAAGGGCCAGCTTTTGTCGCCAAGCAACCAAACTGAAATGATTCCCCCACACTCTCATTGAGGACAAAAGCTCTTGATTAGCTCATCCAACTCTCGAGGGCAATTTCGGAATCAAAAAGAATTTGTCTCTTTAAAGTTTTTTAAGATTAAGGTTTTGTTTGGCAATTTAACTCAAACAGTATTTTTTCATTTCAGTTTTTTTTTTTTTGAAAAAGTTTTTATCTTTTCTAATAAGTCAACAAAAATTTTCAACTCAAACTCTACTTTTTCAATTCAAACTCATTCATCAACCGGACCCTAACATTGACGGGCCACAATTAAAGTGGCAAATTGTCATTAAATCCCATTAGTACCAAATGCCTTGTCACGTGCTTCACCTGGATACCAAACCACGTGACTGTTTCTATTCCGTAATTATAGCTGGGCATCAGGGGTAATTTCGTCCAATGGCGGAAAGCAAAAAAAAAAAAACAAATAGTGTTGAAACGGGAAACCGGGAGTGGGGGGGGGGGGGTGGGGAAGAAAAATGGTATGAGATGGTCAAATACGTATTCAAATTCCAACTTGACAATTTTTTTATTCTCACTTATAAAGGGTAAAAATCAAATTAAATCAATTAAATAAATAACTTTATTATTAGAGAGCCGGCTCCAAAGTCATTTTCAGCCGCCTAACTGGATTTGTCACGTGTTTTGTTATTATTTGGCTGTAGCACTGACTGGTGACGTTGGCCAACAAATCTATGATTTTTCTCTCTCCTTTTTTTTTTTTTTTCTCTCTATGTTTAATTTTAGGCTTTATTATGTTTTAAATTTCAAATTTTGAAATCAAAAGTAAATTGTTCTCGTATACAAATCACTATCGTTTCCCGTTTCAAAAAATAAAATAAAATAAAAAATAAACTATCGTTACCAAGTTCCCTCGTTTTTGAGATACAAATTGGGTGGCCAAGCTTCTAGATTTACGCCCCCCTTTTTTTTTCTTTTCTTTTTTCCTTTCAACCTTTTTTTGCTTGAATCCTTTCTACCTTATTCCTACTCAATTGTGACTGTATATATATCTACTTTCTATTTTTTAAAAGAACTAAAATTAATTACAATTATTTGTTTTAAAATTTCAAAACAAAAAAAATGATTACACATATAGTCTAATAGTAATTCCACATATGACTCTATATTCACCACAAGATGTAAATTTTGAATTCCCTTATCTTCAGGTTAAAAAAAAATCAAAACAAAATTTAGGAAAAATAGAAAATGGGACTAAAATATTTTTTAAAAAATCAAGGACAAAAGGACCAACAAATTACTAGAAATTCTAGCATGCAAATGCTTAAAAAAATGTTAAGAAACCGATAAAAGGATGAAATTAGAGATCCTGAGTGTTATCTCTTTAAAATTAGACAAAATTTAATGCAATAACTGTATTATTTTCTTATTAGTACATATGGTTATTTTAACCACTAAATTACTTTTTAGTGGTCTAATATGAAATCATTTACCTTAAGTTTTGGACAAATTTCACTTTTTTCCTTCAAATTTTAGACCTTGTCATAAAATGCCCATAAACTTTAATTTGCAACATTTTTTCTTTCGAACTTTGAAACATTTATAGATTTCTCCTTCAGTTAAAATTTTTTTTTACAGAAAAACACACTTGACTAAAGTATTAAATATGAAATTATGACGTGAATTCATTGGTAGTACACATGGTACTTGCTACTCTCGTTGAAGGTGAAATTACGAAGTTAAATATAATTGAGCAATAAGGGAAGAAACAACAATCAGTACTAAATATTTATTTTTTTGATCTAATTATAATGGCAACTCTATAATTTCAAACTTAATACTCCCCCAACTTATGATACCAACAAGTGTTACGTGTATTTTTTCATCAAAATTGAACTGATGGGGAAATCTATAAATATTTCAAAGTTTCGGAGGAAATAATGTTGCAAATTGAAGTTCAAGATGCATTTTGTGACAATGCCTAAAGTTCATAAGAAAAAGTGAAATTTATCTGAAAATGTTTTACAACATGACACTCAATACTAAATTGTTTGAATTTGGATTTTTAAGTTTCAATAGTAAATTTTTTTGAATTTTTAGAAAAGACAAAAAATTTTTGGGAAAAAAAAACAAAAACTTTTTGAGAAAAAGACAAAAAAAAAGTTTCAATTGAATAATTTGAGATGGTGCACCAAACAAAGCATAAGAATTGTTTTTAGTTGCAGATCACACCGTAAAAAATGTGTCCATCGTGAACACGAAATAAAAATATCTGTTAATATCGCAAAAGTACCGTTTTTAAACTTTTTATTATAGTTCTTCCTAAAAATTATTCTTTAGATGCTTAGGAGATGCTTTGTGCTATGTTGATTGAATGTCCATTTTGTAAATGGGTGACCCAAAATTGGTACCTGAAGAATAAAGAAGATGGAAACCAGAAGAGGAGAGTGGGAAGTGTACGGGATAAAAAAATGAATGTGAAGTGAGAGTTGAGAGAAAAATACAGAAGGTACGGAATCTTCAGAAATTTCCATTGAAAGGTTCCCTAAGAAGGTGTTCCTTGCTGACAAAGGGGGTTTTATTATCAGAGAAAAAATCATACGAAACCATCTCATACACACATATATTTATTCCCTTTAACATTTTCTCCTTTCCATCACGCATAATAGAATAGAATATTTTGTGCCAAAAAAAAAAAAAGGGTCTCATTAATATGTACTCTAGTTAAGTAACACTCTACATTTTGTTTTTATTTAAAAAAATATTTTATAAATACAGATATAGTATAATGATAATTCCGTACTTGATTAAATCATAAAGTGAATGGTTCAAATCCTCATCCTCCATATTCAAAACATATACGTAAGTATTTCAATATTTTGAAGTCCTATATGCTAAACCATTAGATTATATTTAAAACACAAATCTGTATATTTTCTTAATCAATACTTAATTTAAATCTTAAATGCATCCCAATACCCTTACAAAAAATTTTCAAACCTAAAAGATGAGGGGGGAAAAAAAAAACAAAACCCATTAATTTAATTAACAAAATATGTATTTTTTTCGTACCCATCATCACTGGATGCCCATTTTCGTTGACGCATATGTGAGAACGATGCTTGGCGGAGATGGGTTCGCAAGGCACGTCTAAGGGACTATGCGTAGTGGTTCTCTCTTATAGTTGTTGTGGGGCAATTCTCAGCTTGAAATCTCCTTTTTTTATTAATATTTTTTTATTTTTATATCTTCTGTTGAAATTTTAACCCTATGATTGGATGACATATCCAAATTCAGAAATTAAAAAATTTTTACAAAAAAATATTTGTCTCAACTTTTTTAATTATTCTCTCGTTTTGAAAAAGAAAAACTATCTCATTTTCAACTTACTTTGTACAATACTCTTTTGAAAAAAGAAAATGAATATTTTTAAAATATTCTCACAGTGCACAATTTCTAATACTAGCTTTTCTCATTCCAAATAACTTTTTGTTTTCAAGAAGATAATCTTTTACACATCTAAACACAATATTATTATCAAAATAAAAAGATTTTCCATTTAAAACAATAAAAATTCCTTTTAAAAAATGAACACTCCAACCAAATGGAATCTAAATTTATAATTAAGATTTACATAACTTAGGAATCCTATGCTATTTATTTATTTATTTATTTGATTGATTTGGTATCTAAAATATTCTTAGATGTTGTTAGGCAAGAGCGGATAGGGTGAGATGGTGTAAGGCATGGGTGGTGGTGGGGGCCGACAGCAAGCTGAGGTGGGACGGCAACTAGGATGGGGCGACTTGAAGGTAAGGATGAGATGAGTGATTTGGTTTTCTATTTAAACAACAATTGTTAGGATTTAGATAAGAATTTTTGTAATATATTCTTCTTTTTAGGTATTTTAGATATATTTATAAGGTCATTAAAGTTGATCGAGAAAATAAATTATTTGTGTATTTGATATATTCTAGTTACAAAAAATAAAAGACTTCAATATGTAAGATACACTTTGTGAATAGAAACAAAAATACTGAATATAAAAAGATAATAACCTTCTTATTATAATTTGTGTGATACAAATTTTTTTTTTTTTCCATTGCAATATTGTAGTGGTTGATGATTGGTTTTACTTATGGCATTCATCTTTATATGTGTGTGCATTTATGTATCTAACCAACTTGAAATAAGTCATTTATAACGTAAGTTGTTGGCCATCCATAACATAGTAAATATAACATTGCCTATAAGTAAATTAATATATATACCTTGTTCACATTGCTTTCATTAAAATTATATGTGTGCGTGTGCGTGTGTATGTATTATTGTTGTTGTTGTTGTTGTTAGTACGTCAAGCTAATCTTCTCGACATCACTATTTTCAATATATAACGTTTTTGCTCTAAAGAATATAACTTGACAACTTAAAGAGGTTAACAGAATTAAGGAGATAGCCAACTTAAATAAAAGAGGTCACATGTGATGAGTTAGATATCCCGATCCTCATATTTAGAGAATCATGTGATTATTGCAGGAGGATATATTTCAAGTAGTTTAGACAAGGATATACACAATTGAAAATAACCATACATGCGAGATCATCTGACTCCAAAATATTCACAATTTAAAAATATTCAAATTTTTGTAATAATTATCTGTAATTTATCTCTTAATTAAAAGATTAAAAGAATAGTTTTTTCTTTCTTTCTTTTTTTTTTTTAAATCACAAAGACAAGAACACACAATTCTCAAGAGATATATTGACCACGGGACCTTCAAGAGGAGGACACTAGTGGAACCATAAGTAGACCCTATTAAGTTATCACTTTTCAAACAATTATTGACTGGAAAAAAAAAAAAAAAAAACTTGTAGGCATTCATAAACTATTTAAAGTCCTCACTCCCTACTGATGTATGACTCACCAATATATCCTGTGGAAATTGTGTGTCATTATCTTAATGATTTACCCAAAAAAAAAAAGAAAAAAAGATTATAAATAAGTCGTCACACCTCCTAAAAAACCCTAGTCGTTAAGTTGTATACCGAGGCACAAATTGTACTTTGGCTCAATAATGAAACCGGTCCTTAGCTTTATAATGGATGTAACACTTGGATAACAGGCGAACTTGTCTAAATTTTTGTGTTCTTTACTCAATTTATATGATTTATTCTCTATAATCTATATGACAAATATCGTTTTTAACTAGTGAAATCATGTGAGTGAATTATTTATGAGGAAGATTATATATACGCATTGAAAATTAATTGTAGTGTACTTTCAAGTTTTCTTTTCCGATTTATCCTTCGTAATTTTGTGTGGTAAAAACTATTTTAACCTTATTATTAGTTTGCTAATCATGGTTCTACTTGTTTAGGATGTCAAATTTCTATGTTGTCTTACAAGGCAATTTATACTTTTTTGATCTCAGATTTGTCAAAGCTAGCAAGCAAATACCTTTAATTTTTCTTGAAAAAACTTTTCGACTTACTAAGGGTTCATATGTATTGATGATTTATGAAGGATATATATATATATATATATTTCACTCTTTTATTTATTTATTTATTCTTCTGATATAAGACTGGATATAGCCCACAACCTCGCTCAAAATCTCACGCCACTCAAAATCCAGCTATATCACATGACAAAAACTGTCTCGGATATCTCTCTACTACGACCATTTTCCAAACGATATGAAATAATAAATGGACTTTTCTCCTCTTGTTTATTGTGTTTTCTTTGAACAATGAGTGCATCATCTACGCATAATTTAGCTAATTGAGCACGTAAAAGAATGTAACGAAAATGTAAAGGGGTGTTTGGTGAATTGATTCATCTCATCTCATCTCAAAATTTTTTTTGTCTTTTTCCCAAAATGTTTTTGTCTTTTTCCAAAAAGTTTTTTTTGTCTTTTTTGAAAATTCAAAAAAATTTACTATTAAAACTTAAAAATCTCAACTCAAACTACTCCACCAAACACTTTAAAATTGCTTTTTTTTTTTTTTGAAACTGAAATAGCATCCTGGATTTGGATTTGGATTTTCATTAAATGCGCATGTGTAGACAATATTAAATGACATATTAATAGTTTTGTTTTTCCTTGCTAAGAATGACGCGTAATTATATAGTTGATTGCAAAACTATTGATTGGGTTCTAGTCACATCTAATAAATTACAAATATAGACAAATTTCAGTTTGGAACAAAGGTTTGAAATGAATTTTTGAGTTGAAAATTGATGAGAAGAATGACTTTTTAAAAATTAATTTTAATTTTTGTTGACTTAAAAAAAAAAGGACCAAAATTCAGTCAAAAATTTTAATTTGGAGAAAATAAGTAAGAAAAACTGACTGACTTTTTCTTTTTTGGGGGGGCCGCCAAATGCCAATAGAGCAATTTTAGATGTAGTACTATTGGGTCTAATACACTACACACTAACAAGTAATAGGTCAATCCCTTATTCATTTTAACCCTTCTCATTTATATTTGTTAGATACTCAATATCACGAAGCTCTCACAAGTTTTTTTTAATTAAGGGAAATAATTTTTTGTGAAGACCAATATATGCATGCACACCTTTCTTTTAGAATTTATTTATTTATTATTTTTGGTACGAGACGTTTATGAACATTCATTTACACTCGTTAAGCTAGCCCTGTGTTGGACTTTTTTCCTTAGATGTCTATGATTTAATAATCACAAATATTCGCACGAAAAGAACTGTAAATGCGTAGGATTTGGTGCAGTCAATTTAATATACTCACTACAATGACATAGAATTATTACCGCACCTATCTTTTTTATTTTCTTTAATTACCAGACTTGTTTATGAAAGAGAAAACAATAAGTTAGACACCATATAAATATGTGGCTGAGCTAGGATATATATATATATATATATATATCGTAGTGTTAGTAAACTCTGGAAGAGGACAAGCGACATAATAACATCTTATTATAAGACCCACCATTTTAATTAGAATGTTGAAAGAGTGACGAGCTTATTAAAATCAATTTCGACCATAGGAATTGATTGAGATTTTTAAAAATATCGGCACTATCGATCTTTTGCTACACAAATATTATATTTAAGAAGATTTTATTTTATTATTATTTTATTTTTTTTGGTTTCCCGAGAACAAATTTGGGTGTGTATATTAAGATAAACATTGGAGGAGGCAGTACTTGTAACGCGTTGAGTGGTACTGTGGACTCCCAACTGTTTCCATGATTGAATAGATGCTGGAGAAACGTGGTCCCGATTAAGCATGTCTTGGCTAGCCTTGTACATATGAGCTCCTTGATGTTGACTGCCATACATGAATCTTTTCTCGTTTTTCTGAAAAACAAAAATAGAACCTTAGAGCAAGGTGTGAAAAAAGAGATCATGTTATTCGTGTTTTATCTTGAATCGTCGTATCTATTGGTTTCTTTTATTTTTTTTAATGTGATTTTAAATAGATCTAATAATAAAACATACACACTATTGATGAGGATTTTTTTTTTTTTTAATTTGACGAGGGAGGATTCAAACTCTACACTTTATGATGGAGTTATGTATGAGATTATTGTTAGGTTATGTCTACATTCACCTATTGATTATGAGGACTATTCTATTACATATTCAAAGCTCCGGAAAAAAAAAAATCAACATGAATGTTAGAATAATAACAAGAAAGAAGGAAATATTTACTAATAGGTTGATTTAAAAAATATAATTATGAATCTTACAATAATGAAGAGGAAAAAATAAAAATAAAAAAGGGAAAGATA